>JARHVA010001108.1:2002500-3202500 GCA_037957365.1 Torreya grandis
ACAAAAGATTGATATCACTTTGTTCACTGAGGTCCTTTGATGATTCGAGGTCACTGATCAATTATTTAAGCACCCAACTCCTATATATCAATGCTTCTTTAGTTTTAATGTAAGATTCTCTATCAACAATGACGTTAATTGATATTAGAGTGCTCATTTTTAACTTCTTCATATCCATCCATTTGTCAAGATACTTTCTTATGCTTTCAATATCCTGAGAAATAATATTAATAAGATCATCCAGTTCTACTCTTATTTTTCTCATTTCATCCATCTTCTCAGATAACTCTGTGAGCAAGGAAATTTCTTGTGTATGCATCTTGTCCAAATACTCTTCAATTACTTTTCTCTTGAAATAGGTCTTTTCTGCTTTCTAAATCATGGGGTCTTCTATGGAAATTGCCTCTAGAATTACTATTTTTGGAGTGAAAGTAATTCTCCTTATCACTGTAGTCAATTATTCCACCATTGCTTTATAATGATCCTTCATCTCTTTTTCTCTATCAAACTTCTGAATCAAGATGTTCATAGTTGATTGCATATCACTCTTAGCAATTTCATGAGTTATCTTACTTAACTCAACTCTAGAGATAGAGTAGTCACTTACATCAAAATTTTCAATAGTTGCACTTGTGGAGGTTTTGCAATTTCCAATAATTTGTGTCCCTTATCCCCGATCATCTTTGAAAGAATCTTTGGCTTCTTGGGAGCCTTGACTTTTACTAGCACTATTTTATTGAAATCAAAGTCATCTAGAGAGATGGCTTGTTTTTTCTTTTTGAGCGTATAAGCTGATAACCAAGGTGGGAGCATAGAAGTGCATACATTAGGATCGATCTCCATTAGTAGCATTACTAAAGTTGCACTTGCACTAGTAGTGAAAACAATAGGTGGAGTATCAATAAAAATTGCACCTTCTGTTGAGTGATCAAAAGTAGAACTATCTTAAATATCAAAATATGGGGATGACAAACTGGGAATTGATCCTAAGGAATGAAGAATTTCTCCAAAAGTGCCTTGAGGGTTGTCAAAAATTATTTTGGAAGGAGAGGGTGATCCAGAAGAGGGAACACTGATTAGAGAAATAGGTGAATTAGTTGTAATAGGCATGCCTAGCAGAAAAGAAGAAATTCATGTTTCTTACTACACATTCTCTTAAGGAGGTAAAGTTTCTTTCTCTTATTGATCTATGGGCCTATCATCAGTCTCCATCTGTTCTCTTACTGGTTCTTCGGTGCTTTGCTTCTCAACTTTCATATCTGTTATTTCTAGATCTTTTTCCATAACTTTCGACTTCTTCGCCACAAATATGATTTTAGGCTTATGTGGCCCAAAAGAGGAAGGAATATCACTTTTATTCTTCATCTTATTTTCTGCCCTTCTTATCTCCTCTTGAAATTTAGCTTTTAAACCTGTGATGAATTCTTTCAAAGTGATTCCTTTATTCGCTAACTAATCATTGGTGTTTGCTAATATTGGTTTAAATCTTTTCCTTAAGAAAGTCAATTCCTTTTGTGACCATTGGATTGGGGGAAGAGGGGCATTGGCAACCTGTTCAGCATGGTATCTATTATTAATCAAATCTCCATCATCCACTAAATTTTTAGAGATATCAGCAAGTCCTAGATATTCTATCTACTTAAGAGATAACCTATTGTAGTCTATTTTCTTGATATCTTTCGCTCTCCTCAAGTCTACCCAAACATCTTCAATCATAGGTTCATGAAATTGAGTTTTCCTCCTGATTATATATTTTATGCCTCTATAATCAAAATTTAGTCTTCTTTTAAATTGCTTTATGGTTACAAGTTGCATTTCAATTTCCATAACTCTAGCTTTTCTAGCAGTTAACACTGAAAACTTGCCAATTTTAATTGGGAATATGAAATCAGGCTTCTTGAGTTTCATCTGTTTATTATGTATGACAATTATTTGCCTACATAGCTCCATCTAGACCAATTCGTCTAAAGATAATCTTGGAAGCATATAAGGGTGACCTTGGAAAAAGCCAACCTGTAGGTATGAAAAAGAATGAAATTTCAAGAACATACATCCAAAATTATTCACAACCGCTCAGGCTTCATCGAACATTCTTCTTTGTTCTAATTGAGGATCAAGAGACAAAAATACTGCAAATAATGCATCATTTACTCTCATAAAATGATGAATAAAACCTTTTAATGTTAATTGAGAGTAGTATTGATATACTAGGGTTACTCTCCTATCTCCTTCTGATGTCAAACTTGAAAAAGTTCTCATTGAAGCTGTAATATACACTAGGTAAGAAGTCATATAGAATTTGAAAGTAGTGGATACCTTCATCAATTGCTCGTGCAAAGCGTTGCTAACTTGTTCTCTCCAGGAAAAGACTCATTTGTCTTAGAGAATTATCTTGATGAAAGGATACATCCACTCATAAAATTATGAAGAACAGGGCAAACCTCTTACCCTATTGAGAAGAGTTATCAGATAACCAACTTCTTCTAAAAAGTCACTCCTTGGAAAACTTCATGGCCATCTTAACAAATTTGCCCTTGGAGACTTGAGCCATTTATTATTGATTACTTTCTTCACTCTTTCAAGATCTTTGTCATATTCTTTTTGTGCTTCGACAAAATCAAGCTTTATTACTTCGGTGGTAGGAGGACATATGAACACTTTATCGATGAACTCAGGATCCAGTCTAATTACCACATTACCACTAGTGTCTAGCACAACCCTGGTATCCTTATTATAGAACTGAGCGCCTTAGAGAATAAATTTTGTGTTGTGAGCTGCTACAGGAAAAGAAGATACTAGATGAATACTACTTTCGATTATCTTCTTCATTTCATGGTTGAGATTGCTTGATTTAGTTCTTTCCATGAACTCGGCCATGTCCACGTGACCAATCTCTATATCTCTAATGTCGTCGACATTAGAAGTAACCAAAGTGATTAGAAAAATACCTTGATACTTGTACTTCATTGTCTTCGACTTCTTCAGAGAAACCTCAGTCATCTAGAAGAGCTTTTGTCAAAAAGATGTCGATAAAGAAGGATCTACAAAAGAAATTGCAACAAAAGTCATGATCATACAATCAAGAGAAATACTGGCAATTTGGAAAAATTGCATGTCGATGATCAAGACTATGGGGATGCACTTGAAAGGGCTAAAGTGCGAGCAGGCCAAAAAACTTGAAGAAAGTGGGTTCAAAAAAGCGACACTAAAAATTTTCTAGAGTCAAGAAATTTGGAAGAATGTTTGCATGGGTGACAAAAATCGCCGTCCTTACATATGAGGATTAATAATTATGGTATCGATGACAAAAATTGCCACCCAAGTAGGTAATAACAAAAAATAAGATTTTGCGTAAGGGCGGCAAAAATTGGCACTCTTGCAGGGGAAAATTCACTCTTATGCAGAGACGACAATTTTTACCGCCCTTGTATGGAGGGTAAAAACATGCTTAGTTGGCAATTTTTTCCACCTGAGTAGGTGAATAAAAAACATCCACCTATGTAGGGGTGGTAATTTTTGCCACCCTTGCAGGTCGAGTTTATGCAGGGGCAACAATTTTTGCTGCCCTTGCATGTAGCTAGGTTTGAAAAGGTAAGGGTGGCAAAAATTGCCGACCTTGCAGGTCGATGTGTGTAAGGAATGTTTTAGCGATAAAATCCACTGCTCTTGTAGGAAAAAATTCACTTTGTGCAGGGACAATGATTTTATTTTTTAGGCTATCTGCATTGTAGACTACCAGAGAAGTGAGGGTGGTGATTTTCAAATGACGAGAAACAATTTTACACGCACTAAGGTTTTGATGTTTTTAGCCATCAAGGCTCATTAGGGCAAAACAAAATAAACAAAACAAAATAAAAACACAAGAAAAGGGGGAACTAACATTAGAGGAAAAGAAAACAAAAAGAATAAAAACCTAGAAGCAAACATACTAAAAATCAAAACTTACTCGGCAATTTCAAAATTCCAAGCTCGAAGTCGGTGAAATCATAATCCCACTCATTCATGCGGTTGAATGATTGCAGGGGGGAGGAGTAGACAACTTAAAACAATCAAAATGAGCAATCAATCAACATTTAAATGTCCCAAAATAAGTGCCAACCACTCGGCATGCATGGTCATAAATGCCGCATGCAAAAATTGAGATCATGTATTAGCGGCAAAAATTACCACCCATGCATGATATGGAAGGGTAGAAAGATGCAAGGGCAGCGATTTTCACCGACCTTGCATCAAAAATAGAGGGAAAATGCAAGGGTGGCAAAAATTGTCATTTCTGCATGAAAAACCAAAATAACTTGCAAGGGCAGTGAAAATTGCTACCTCTGCACTTGAAGGATGAACACATGCAAAAGCAATTATTTTTGCCACTAGTGCATGGAAAATCAAAAGTTAGCTAACACCTTGAAAACTATTAAAATCAAATATTTTGATCAGATCAAGACTGCAATGAGTTTCATGTTTTTCAAGAAATTATGACGAGGAAGCGTTATGAACTTTTCCAAGATGTCAGTCAACTGTGCTCGAGATCAAAAGAATCTTATCTCGAACGATGAACTTATAGTATAGATTATGAAATGGACAAGTTTCGTAAGGGTTGTCCACAAAAACAAATATATCTAATTTTGGGAACAATAAACCCCATCAAATTTCATCAGCTAATTCATATCGTAGATGAAGAACCATTTTTGACAAGTTTTTGGGACTTAACAGTCTCTGGAGACCGACAAAATAGTCAAAAGGTCTCTGCACTTTCCATGACAAATGAATACTTTTACAACATCATTCACAGAGCTTAAAAAGTTTAAAAAAATAAGGCCATAACATAAACCACTATAAAAACCTATGCTAACATATTTTAGTTAATACAATATTGCCCTACACCTTGGATGCTCCTGCATCACTACTATGTGTCAACTTCTTGCCAATTCATTGTGTGTTGAGGACCCTACTTACCTTGGATTTTATTCAGTCATGAAGCAACAAGATCTTGATAAGTGGCAAGATCCCACTCACTTAGAGCTATACAGGTCCTCATTCATTATTTCATGCTTGGATTATCTTAGAGCCTCGAGATTATGCCACATGGCATCATCTTGGGGACTCACTTGATATCAACCTTATTGTAATGTTCCTACTTGACCCTATGGTGTAGATAAGTGAGATGATGTCACATGACATCATCTTATTCACCTAGAAAGTCCACTGCTACTTACTATGTCATGATCATCCTAAGGGCACGAAGAAGTGAGATCATGCCATGTGGCATGATCCTAAGCACCCAGAGGGTTGAAGGCTTGGTTTTGTGTCCAGAGTGATCCAGAGAAGTGAAGACCTAGAACCTTGACAAGTGGAAGTGTCTTGATGAATCTAGACCTATGAATAGAAAATTAGTCATTAGCTTTGAACACATAAACTAGTTGTTAGACTTTAAATTTCTATTTTTAACCCAAAAACAACTAAGGTAAAGTTTGAAGGAAAAGATGAAAAAGCCTTTAAAATTAATAATTAAAAAGGGGATTTTATCAATGAGATAATTGATCTATTCAGTCAGATGAAATGATTAAACCCTTGTATCAAAACATAGTCAAATTCGAGCCCATGAAGGAGGAAATAAACTAAAATGAAAGACTTTAATAATGTCCTTGAGAACAATCTGTCCATGGAATCCAAAGCTGTAATGAAGCCATTTCGTGATAAAAACATGTTTTAATGCAGGGCTGCCTAACTAAAATTGTAGAAACTTCTAATATTTTTTTGATGTTAACTTCTCCATTATGGATCTTGATTAGAAAAGTCATTGTCCTAATACCCTTAAGCTATCTAGAATGGACCAAGATATGTAGAATTTGAATAGGTTGAAATAGTTTAATCCAAAGAGAAAAGCACGCTAGCTTTATGACAGTTTTGATGGGCCAAGATGACTATCAAATTTAGGTTCATGAAATGCTGACATGTACATCACCATGTCATCTAGCTAATAGCTCATGCCATGTGGCATCTATTCGCTCATTTGGGTCTAATTTGGCACTTACTTGGGTTGATGACCTATATGATCTTGATGAAACAAGATCTTGACACTTATTGATATCATGTTCACTTGGGAGACTCGTAAACATACAAACCACCCTGGGGGATCATGTCACATGGCATGATCTTAGGCATTCAGGGGTTTGACTATCAATGGGAGTATATAGACTATCCTCAGGGCCCAAGGAGGTAGGATCATGCCATGTGGTGTGATCTCATGCATATGGGAGGTTCAAGGCCTATTTGGGAAAAATATGAGAGCTTAGGGTCATGATGAAGAGAGATCATACCATGTGGCATGATCACGTGCATCTAAAAGGTCAAGAGGCCAGACTCACATATCTAAAAGGCATTATGAAGTGAGTAATTAGGATCATGACACTTATCAAGATCTCACTTGCCCCAGAGATCTATGGTCAATTGAAGAAGATTGAAAAGGGCCTAAGAAAGTGAGGATGTGGGATGGTGCCATGAGGCATGATCCCACTTACCCATAAGATCCAAACGAAATGACTAAGGCAAAAAGAGACTTGGGAAAGCTTAGATGACCATTAGCTCTCAAGAGAATAACTTAGCTATTTAATTTCAAATTTAATCCTTGAGCAAAAAGATATTAATGCAAAAGTAAAAGAAGGACATAAATAAATAAACCCATGCATGAAAAATAGTCTTTTTCCTTAAAAGAAAAACTAATCCATTATTTAAAAGTGACCAAGCCACAAAATGTGAAATTACAAAGAATATTAGCCATTTCATATTGACTAGAAATAGATATGAACCAAATTGCCCAAGAAAAGATAACAAAAACCATGAAAACACACAATCAAATTAATTCAAAAGGGGCAAAAGAGATCTAAACAAAGATGAAAAAAATTATGAAATGGTATGATTTGATCAATGCTTAGAGCCAATTCAATTTGACAGTTCCCTAAGAGACCGAGTTTTAAAAGTTAATCAAATATAAATGCTTAGTTAAATGAACCAAAAATAGAGAATATTATGCCAAATTGCTCAAGGAAAACAATAAAAAAACCCTGTAATGTTTAGATAATTTACACAAAATTGAGGTGAAATGGTATGAAAATAGGAACATCAATAAGTTCAAAACATGATTCGAAAAAAATCAAGACTTATCAAATTTGTGACAAATTTAGAAGTTACATCAAAGAAGCCCCAAATACAATCTCCTAGACCAAGTGCAGGTAATAGACATCTTTAAGTTCAAACATGCCCTAAAGAGTGAAACAAGTATAACATTAAGACTGCATCTTTTCAAAGACTTTTTCCAACTAGATCAAAAGATAAAGTAGGCCTAAAGTTGACCAAAACCCAAAAGACTAGAGTAAAAGATGTTCCCTAATTCTAAAAAAAATTAGGGCGTGTTTTGCAAGCATCAACAATCTCCATAAACATTACTAGAAGTTTTATTCAATTCTTTGGCCAAGAAGAGAACAAGACTAGAGGCCATTCTTCTCTTTGCATGGGCTAATCAACATTGAACTCATGGAATCTCCACTTGAAAGTAAACATATGTGACACATGTAAGCTCAAGTATCACCTTATTCCTTTTACTCTAGTACTTTCATTTCATTGCATTACTAGAATAAAAGGAGGGAAATGTAGATGCCCATATTTGGTCAAAAAAACATAAGTATTATGTATTTTGTGACTTTGTATCTAGAAGTTCCTAATGCTGAATTGAGACTCTATTGGTGCATCTTATTTTAGTCCCATTTGTTCTCCTTTAAACTTTCACATTGATGCTCTTACTGTGTTATTCTTCTATTTCAATCCTTATTTGAGTTACATGGATTCATGGTCTTTCTTTTCCCTTGTATATAATTATCTTGATGATTTTAGACAAAAACACTTTATTTAGACTACCCCACTCTATGTGTTTATTAAAAGAGAGTGGTGTTGCCCCAACATATCTTTCAATACCTTTTTTGAGATGCATTTCATTCGGGTCTTTTTTTATGACTGTTGTATTCTTTTTGAGTTAGTTTGGCATGCTAGTGAGTTCTTGAAATTTAAATTTAGGTGTCTTATATTTAAAAGGTCCTAAGAGGCATTTTACATCTAGCACTTATCTATCTAACAAGATCACATTAAAATAAAAACACACTACAACAAGCTCATCGCCTATATTTCCTGTATGAAGTTTATATTACACATCTAGATTGCATGCTTGGACCAAGAGGAGGACCTAAGCGAAAAGCATTTGGATTCACATTGCATATGATCCAGTCACACAACATAATAGAAGGACAACTACATTGATTGGAGGTCCCTCTTTTGGGACTATGTAGGCAACACTTAGTTATAGAAGGGTTTATGAGGTCATCTCGAAAATTCCCCTTACCCGTTGTCCTCCCTTTTCTATTTAATTCCTATTTGTTTTCTTGTGCAGGTTATTGCTAAAGTTTTTTCAAGAAAGAGAAGATAAAATATAGGCTATAGCATATGATCACACATTCATGACATGTTGAAACACATCTACAAATGACCTCACATAATTTTATAATTTGTAGGTTTATTCCACAGTCAACACAAACAAGATTGGTCCATCTAGATAAAGGCATGGGCCACTATTGTTTGAATCTGATGATTGTGTCCAAATAAGTCAAAATAGTCACATCAACATGTTTGAATTATCTTAGTTAAACTTGACACTTAGTCATAGTCACCTACAATTTTACATTTCTAGATAACAAATAAGTGTTCATCTTTAACTATGTTTTTTGGGTCAAAATTCTAATTGTTTTCCATGTTTGAAAATAGATGCATGTATGAATATTGATTACTACTTTCCATCTATTTACTCAACTCTATTTGTCTAAATTGGATTAGATTCATTTGTCTGATTCTTAATTTTGTTAAAAAACATTAGATAGAACTTTTTCGTTTTCCAACAAAAGGGATTTGCTTTTATGGTGATGTGCATGCTAAATTAATCATTTTGGATGAGAGATTTTTAAATGGGAATTATAGGGCATCTCTATATATTACAACATGTTAGGGGATCCTTCTTTCAGAGCTAAATATTTTTTCTTCCACATCGAATAAATTCTATAATTACTGCTATATATTATTGAATCAAGCCTTCAATATGTATTTTTTCTTAAGGTAGGAATGTTGTAGTTCTATTTGTATTTCATTTGTCATGTTTTCCTTAGTAGTTTGTAAGTCTTCTTCACAGTGGTTTGTAGTGTTCATATTATACGAGGATTTGTTGAGAGAGGTGGGACCTATAGGGAGCAAGATTTTGTAACGAGCTTGTTTTAGGTATATTGTTAGATTACACAACACATATGCTTGGTTATTGTGTTGAAGGAGGATGTTTGGGAATGGTTTCAACAATATTATAAAATCCATGTAACTATGTTATGTTATGGAAATTAGATGTATTTTAGTGATTTTCTAATATTTCTTTGATTGTTATTGTACGAGATATTCCTCTACAATTATGAAGCTAATACAAAAGTGGAGAATTAAGTGCATGCCATGTTCATTTTCAACCATTACGCATGCATGTTGTGTGCACATTAATGTAGAAATGTGTAACTCTTGCATTAATGTCTTTCACAGATTTCTTCCACTTCAACTGTCAGTAAATCAATCATGTGTTAGCCTGATAGATAAAAGGCATTGATCAAAGCAATTAAATTAATTTTTTATTAAATATTCTTAAATATTTAGGTGTCACAAGAGGTCTGATTTTCAGTGAGGAACATATTACATGAATTCTATTTTATTTCAAGAGCTATGTGTTTCTTGAATAAATCTCAAATGGGTTCTTTAAATCAATGCAATGTGTATTGGCTTGTCATAGGTGCACTAGGAAAAATATGCGTTGGTGAATTGTGGGTTGAATGTATTAATCTTCCACTTATTTGTGTAGATCTAAATTGATTCACATAGTGGGAATTTATAGTGTTGATTATAAATAAGTTGTGCAATTGAATGTGCAGGACTTTGTTGATGTTCACTGTGTATTGATGCATCATGCTTTGTGGGTTTTTGAGAATAATTTGTAGGGAAAACCCCCTGAACCGATATAGTTTAAAGGGTGAGAGAATAAGTCTTTTTTTTGTAATGTGTGTGTAACTATGTGTCTATTGTGTGGTTTTTCAAATTTTATTATTGTCCCATTATTTGTATAATGTTAATTATTGCGAGAATTATGAGTAAATAAGAATGATGTAGAAGATGAATTGTCTTTGAGCTTCGAAAGACTTTTGCAAACACGAATCATTCTTTATTAGCATGAACACATGCATGAGATTATTTACTGGAGTGAATAAGAATGCAGATATACTAGGTTATCTCTAATCATCTATTTGAGTTTTGACTTAGAAATTATTGCATGTACAAGTGTCTAGAATATTAACAAAAAATAAATAGGGCATACAAACATAGTGGGTTTTGTTCATTTGTCCAGATCTAATGCATTCATAAGTTATTCAACACACACTCATCTAAGAACTTTATTTGGATGCCCCTCTTAGTGTTGCAGAGTTGGAAGTAAGGAGAGTAAACACCTTCTTACATGTTAATTGAAGTCTTACCTTGGATTGAAAGGAGAGTAAGTAAGAAAGTATGGTCAAAGAATCTAGCTTCTCTTCTCTTCTTCATTAAAATCAAGGGTGCAATTTGATCCTTGACACAATTTAAAAAAGTAAGTATTAATCGTTACACAACCCTTGTTATTAATTGTAAAGATTCAAGAAAACTCCAAGTCCCACTTAATTTTTTTATATTACTAACACAAATATCTTAAATATATTACTTTGAAATATGTTAAGATGTATTAATCTTCAAGCCCTTATCATGTATTTGTCACATGGTTTTGTTCATTGGAGGGTTTTGCATAGATTAACAAATTCATTACTTTTTTCATAAATTCCCTGCTAATTGGTGATAACGGACTTCAATCTCACTACTTCATTATTAGAATTGAAAAAAAAATTCTGAAAAAAAAGCTCCAAACTTTACCTTGTACCTGTAATATTTTGCTCACCCTATCGAAAAAAAAAAAAAAAACTACCTTATAAAAATCAAATAAATATCAAATTTAAAATAAACTATTTTATTTTAATTGATATCTCACAAAATTCCACATATCATGATGGCAAATCAAACGCTGAATTTCACTCTAAACCAAAAAAAACTATAACATTGTATCCGGATATACACCCTTAACATTTACGTACTTAAGTACCTATATACATACATACATACGTTTATTAACATTTTAAAGGAGTTGGTGGGAAAGCCTCGCATCCGAAAGACGCGCGGATACAATTACAACAAGTATACGGAAGGTTTTACAAAACCTCCAGAAGAGTTTCCGTTTCGGAGGTAAGCCCACAAATTTTTGTAAACTCCGGGTTTTATTTATGAAAATCGTTATGCATTCTAGATCGTATGGTTTCACCAACCATAAATTTTGCTGGGCTTATCATCAATTTCTTCATAACAATACAAATAAATTCCGTTATTCAGTGAACATGTTATATAATTCGTTATTTTGACGAATTTAGACCGATTGTAACCATTGTTATTTGGTAGATGGAAGGGCATTAAATCGTTCTTTGTTTGTTTTTCGCGGTTGTAATTCGGATGATTCATAAGTGGATATGAATTATATTTGTTTTGGGGCTGTTTTGCAGGATTGGTAGCAGAAAATAACCTACTTTCTCTAGCTCAAGTGCATTGAAATGGGACTTGATATGGAGGTTTCCAAAAACCCTATAAGAACAGGGGTTGTGAATGGAGATGGGAATGTAAATGCGGTAGCAGAGGAAGCAAAGCCACAGGTGAAGAAGCCCCAGAAAAAGATATGCTGTGCTTGCCCCGATACTAAAAGGCTTAGAGATGAATGCATTGCTGAGCACGGCCAGGATGCCTGCACCAAATGGATTGATGCCCACCTTCGGTGTCTAAGGGCTGAGGGATTCAAGGTGCCTTTGCTTTCATTTTATTTCCCCGTTGTGTGAAGGCCTATTTATTATTTTTGTTTGGGTGTAGACGGCTCGATAAATTAGAAAAGTAACCCAAAAAAAGAAAAGAAAAGAGAAAAGCAAAACAAACAGATACTATCGTTTATTAATTGCTTTCAAATTATGCATTTACATGAGATAATGCATATGAATCAACCCATTTAGGAAATCCTTGTCTTCCTAATTTCAGGAGTCATTGATTACTCTGAAATTTTAAATTTGCATATATTTATACACGCGAGTCCATTAAATTGATTCTGGTAGGCTGGAAACCCAGTTTGAAAATTCTTGTGTTTGATACTTTACGAAACTCTTAATGAGTGTCTAGAAATGCTTTCTGCATATTCACCCTAAATCGCCTCCTGAAAAATAAAATGTCAAGAATGGCTGGTTTTGTTCGAGAAAATAAGCCACACTCAAACCATAACAAGGAACCTTCAAAACCTTAAAAAAAGACCCGGTCACAATGGAAAATAACTTGGTATCAGAGCCAAGCTAGGAGCTTGATCACCAAAGTGTGGTTCAAGTAGGGGTTGCGGTGATGGAGAAAATGAGTCCACCCAAACAGTAACAAGGAGCCTACCAAAAAGTTTTGGTCACAAAATGGCCGATAACTTAGTGGAAGAGCACCTCGGCATGCAAATGGGAGGTCCCAGGTGAGTTCTAGTTGGTCCATGTAAAATAACACGGTTTTAGAGCCAAGCTAGTAGCCCTGAGCACCTATGTGTGGCACAAGGGACTTGGAGAAAATGAACCATACCCAAACCATAGCAAGGACCCTACCAAAAAGATCCCGTCACAAACAGGCAGGTAGCTTTGTTGTAGAGCACCCCAGCATACAAATGAGAGGTCCTAGGTTTGAGTCCTAGCTGGTCCATGGAAAATAACACGGTATCTGGCCATGCTAGGAGTCCCGAGCATCAAAGTGTGGCTCAACGGGGGGTGTTGGAGAAAATGAGTCACAACTGGACTGTAACAAGGAGCCTCCCAAAAAGCTCCAGTCACAAAAAGGCCATTAGCTTAGTTGTAAGAGCACCCAAACATGCAAATGGGAGGTCCTTGGTTTGAGTCCTAGCTGGTCCATGGAAAATAATAGTTTTGCAGAGGATTGTTGGTGGAAGGAAAAAGGAATTGAATTAGAATTCTGCTGCAAAAGTGTCTATTGCTGTTATGTGCAATTTCCTATGCCATTTACTGCTGTTTCCCTGATTCATACCATTTCCTTAAGAAGCCTATTCTTGTTCCCAATTCCTGATGCCATATAGACTAAAAGACACCTGGTGGCAAGGGCTTTAAGGCACTATGTTCATTTCTTGTGCTTGGTGTCATATGCACTAAAAGGGCAGAGTCACATACAAGCTATCACAAAATGGTCGCAGGGAAGATAATGGGATATATTTGCCTGGTTTCAACCAATGGAAATGTCATTTTGTTTCTTTTACCATGCCATTTCTTGTTGTTTCCCTGTTTTTTTTTCCATTTCCCGACGAAGCCTACCCCTAAGTTTTGTGCCATTCCCTAACTCTAGCATTTAGTCGCAATATTCAATTTTTCCCATCTAATTCTTGATGCAATATGGGATAAATGAATCTGGGCGAGGGCTTTAAAGCACCAAGGCCATTTCTTGTGCCTGGTCTGATACAAGCTTAAGGGCAGAGTTATGTATGAGCCATCACTAAAATAGTTGCAGGGAAGATAACGGGATATGGTTTCCTGGTGTCAAGTTCAATCATTGTAAGTCTCTATGCATGTTTTGGTCATTGTATAGTGTTTCCTTTGAGGAGAGTTTCCCTATATAGAGAGTACCAGGTCAAATCTGTTCCATAGTATTTTGGTAGGGTTGCATCTACTCTAACTCAATGAGTTTCTTGTGTTTTTGACTTTGGCTATTTTATGTTTTAGGTATGGCAAGCATGGTATAATATTTTGTATGCATACTACATAGCATAGTTTACATAACTGTAACCGATGAGTACTCGCCAAGGAGGAAATTTTTTAACCGATGATTAATCGATAGGTGTTGTCGATTAACTGGGAATAACCAACAAATTAAAAAAATGCTTAAATTTATCCAAAAAACATAAATTTTATAAGACGATCCAATGAGGGGGCTTGAATGAATTTATAAGACAAACAACAATGTTTTTTGAGTGTTTTTGCAGCATCCATGACGCGTTTGGCAGGCCTGGATGCGTCCAGCTGCGTACAGAATGTGTACAGGCCTCCCGGCGAGTACTGGCACAGTACTTGCCGGGAATAAAAAAAAAACAGGTGAGTTTGAGTGGCGATTGCTGGTTTTGCCCAAATTTCTGCGATTAACCGAGTGACCGACGATTAACTGGCGAGCATGTAATCTATGCTACATAGTATAGAAATGCAGCATTCTTTTTTATTTTTCAAGGCCTTTGCCAATTGAAAGGGCGTTGGTGCTGACGGTTGCAAGGAGGGATTTAGATTTATTGTAGGGCAGAAGTGGAATGAATTGAAGAGTTCATAAACAAGGGAACGGAGGAAGAAATAAATATTTTCAAGGAAAAGTTTAACCTTTCTCTAACGGAAGACAAAACATCAATAAATGTGCACCCTCACATCTCTATTATTCTTGCTCTTTTATGAGAGGTAGGTGAGGGGGGCATTTAGGGAATATTTGAAGGGAGTGAATCATTCTATGGAGAGGCCTTTAGACTAAAGAAGAAAAGTGCATTGGAATACAAACATTGTTGTCACCCACGAAGGTCCAAGGAGGCAACCCTTGTGAAGGAAAATAGACCTCAATACAAGTATCTCTCCATACCCAAAGTTGAATCACCAAGAGGCTCGTGTTTGTGAAGATAGAAGATAAGCCTGAAGACACTCTCAAGACAAAGAGGTTGGCCACCAAATTCAGCCTTGACAATGCTCTAAGGAACCTTTTATGTAGCTACTCACTTATCATTGTTCTCAATATAATCATTGTTAGGAATAATGATGATTTATTTTACTATTTTACTATTTAAATATTTATAGTCCAATGGGATAGGGGCTAGTGGTGGGAAACAAGGAATTTCACATTATTGACCCAGGTTTCAATCCTCACGGGCTCCTTGGACATTCGAAAATGTCCCTGAAGTTCAGGGGACATCCCCCTTTTTTTTCTCATGTTTGGTACTTATGGTGGACATTTACCTCCAGTCTGCCTATCTCCAAGATGTATTGGACGTTTGGGATGGCTCCAAGATGGGGGGATGCGTCCCTGTGTAGCACTTATATTTCCCTCTCAAGGCTAAAAGTTTGCATGGTAACATAACAAAGTGGCAGAATTCACTAAGAGATTGAAAATTGAAAAAGAATAATGCCCATGCCCTAGTTTTAAGATAAGTGCCACTGTCTGAGGAAATCCTCAAGAAAAATAGTCAACAGAAAACAAATGCCCATTTGGATAAGGATACAGTGGCATCTTGAGAAACATGTGGAAGTAGGTGGGCGGGGGCATGTAGGGAATATTTGAAGGGAGTGAATCATTCTATGGAGAGGCCTTTAGACTAAAGAAGAAAAGTGCATTGGAATACAAACATTGTTGTCACCTATGGAGGTCCAAGGAGGCAACCCTTGTGAAGGAAAATAGACCTCAATACAAGTATCTCTCCATAACCAAAGTTGAATCACCAAGAGGCTTTTGTTTGTGAAGATAGAAGATAAGCTTGAAGACACTCTCAAGACAAAGAGGTTGGCCACCAAATTCAGCCTTGACAATGCTTTGAGGAACCTTTTATGTAGCTACTTAGTTAATCATCATTCTCAACATAATCCTTGTTAGGAATAATGATGATTTAGTTTACTATGTTAATATTTAAATATTTTTAGCCCAATGGGATTGGGGCTAGTGGTGGGAAACAAGGAATTTCACATTTTTTACCCAGGTTCCAATCCTAGGGCTCCTTGGACATTCTAAAAAACTAGCCATGGGGAACACATAGATGTAGGGGTCGAACTTCTATGTGTGAACCACATAGAAAACACTCACGGACATTACAGACCCAAGCCCACTCCCATGTACACTTTGAGATGTGTCCTAAATTTACCCCAAAATTTAGTTTTCCCAGGTTGTAGTGTAATGGTTAAATGGATACATTAATATTGGAGCAACCTAGTATCAAATTCCACCAACGGTCAGGCAACCTACAGTGAGGGACACCCAAAATCCATTTGATGATTCAGTACAGTAGCATTATGGCTTATTGGCGTATTGGATGATTGACAGTTCAGGGACTAACACCTCCTGATTGTGTCCCAGATGGGTGTGGGCCCATCCAATCTCTCCTCTAATCAATCAATTTTTTTTTAAAACAGTTTTGTAAATATGTAAAAAGCAAATATTTATTCTATCACTGAATAAGAACTATAGGCTATTAATAACTATTGACATTTTGATATTATTAGGGCAGACGAAGTCAGGTCATTGAGAGAGACCATCAAAATTTGGTTATACAGGGTAGATCTCCTACATTTATCCAGAATTGAGAATAATGAATTCATTCAAGTTTATATCTATTTTCTTATATACTTAATATTTCCCATTGTTACCTATAAGTCTCTGGGATAGGGGGACGGGGTTTCTGGGATGGTAAAAAAATTCCCAAATGTCGGGGACATCGGGGGATGGCTGGTAAAATATTTAATAATATATAAAATAATAAAAAATTAAAAAACTAATTATGCTGATAGGCATAACCTACAATGGCAGCTTGGGTTCTGATATGGGAGTTTTTCTTCTTGCTTGGAGAAAGCGAGTGAAAAATCGTGCTATCTTGGGCATGTGGTGGATTTTGGAGCCTGTACATTTTTTTTGGGAAGATTTTTTTGAGCCTTATGCAGTGGCGCAGCTAGATTGAGACCACCTGTCACCAATCAATGGGAAATTTGTGGAGAATTTAATGGAGTCTTAAATCAGTATGGTATGTAACAAATATAAGATAGATGCCTCAAAATTGATATTTCTTGGCGTTTTTAAGATATTTGTACTAGCATTTAAATCTTCAAAATACAAATTAAAAAAAATTAAAAAAGAGAAAAAAAAATTAAAACAATTGATTTTTTTGGGGGATGTCATGACATCCCCAAAATGTCCGTGAAGTTCAGGGGATGTACCCCCTTCTTCCTCATGTTTGGTACTTCTGGCGGACGTTTACCTCCAGTCTGCCTATCTCCAAAATCAAAATGTATTGGACATCTGGGATGGCTCCAAGATGAGGGGACGCGTCCCTGTGTAACACTTATATTTCCCTCTCAAGGCTAAAAGCTTGCATGGTAACATAACAAAGTGGCAGAATTCACTAAGAAATTGAAAATTGAAGAAGAATAACGCCCATGCCCTAGTTTTATGATAAGTGCCACTGTGAGGAAATCCTCAAGAAAAATAGTCAACAGAAAACAAATACCCTTGTGGAGAAGGATACAGTGGCATCTTGAGAAACATGCGGAAGTTCTTCCTTGAAAGGCCAAGGCTGAAAATTATCCATCTAAGAGAACAATGCCTCCAAGAATGATGCCCTAGAAGAGTCCTGAGATACAGAGCACAAATTTGCGGTCTGGATGAGTTATGCAGTAGAGAATTGCAGAATGGAGAATGTCCCGAACAAAATAATTTCTTAACGTGGATAATATGTGAATATGAACTGTTCGAATTTTTGAAACGTCATGGATTGAGAGAAACAACTAGGGCCTTGAGTCAGAAATGAAGATAGCAATAACCGTGACAATCGCTTCACTGCACATTTTAGACAAATGAAAGAATCCATACAGCGGCACAATGAAGTCGAAAGAAGCTTAACATGATTGTTAGTCAGTTTCTTGTCTGCATATTTGAACCACCCTGAACAGTTGTAATTGACAGTTTGCCTGCGTGCATGGTTCAAGTGCCCCAAACAGTTGAAATTGACAGTCTGCCTGTCAATACCCTTTGAAATAGCTCTGGACATTGCTGTCTCATTCAAAATAAATTTACTCGCTGCTGAGCCTTGGAGAGGTTTGGCTTGGCTATCAAAGAGAACTTGAGGTCAAATGATCTGGATGATTTCCCATCAGGTGATGTTCTAATTAGACGACGAAAATGATTAGGTGAGCAATAATTGTTGAATTATTTTCTTAAGGTATAGGAAACAAAAATTAAGAGCTTATGTGCTTTTCTGGTGGTTGCATACGTTTTAGGGGCTAAGTTCAAAGCTGTTTTAAAACAAATTATTTTCGTACATGACCTCTTAAACTAAACTATAAATACATCTTCCACAGGCACATATAAATTGCTCGTTTATGGCAATAAACTTGGCGGAGTGATTTTTGTTATGCTTTCATCTTACCATCCAAAATTGCACGTGCCATACCAAAAAAATGCCAACCTCTAAATACTGTTTGAAACCTTGAAAGTCAGTTCCTGGACTTCTTGAATCTTATCTTTTGATGTCATCTCAAGAAGCTGGATAGGCATGAAAGGAGCGCTTGTGAAGGAATCACAGATTTTAAGTCAAGGATGGTGGTATTATCATACAACATTATGATAATTGAAGGCAATAAATTGAATAGGAAGAACTCTGCTGTCTAGAAAACCAGAATGACAACCCTATTCATTTTCAAGATGTGGAGATAGTGTCATGCAAATAAGGCAAGACCACCTGATATCAAAACTACACGACAGGCCATGTATGAGGAAATAAGTTGTGAAGGGCTTTGGATAATTCTCATGTCAGCTGCAGATGAAAATTTTCCTCAATTCAAGACGTGGCACATACATGCCTGTGATGCATGCTGGAGTCTGAAAATGCTATTTGAAAATGTTGAAGAGACAAGGGCCATGCATCTTTGAATAATATATTTGTCTTTGAAGTTGTAGGAGGGTGGATCAATGGCAGAGCATTTAACAGGCCTCAAAGAAAAGGCCAACATTCAATAGGTGAGACAGGTATTTTGAAAGTGTTGAATACATTATTATAATAGTCTGTCAAGATATTTTGATGTAATTATAGATACATTTAATTCTATATAAAATTCTTTTAGAGTCAACTGTGTCGCAATAGTTTTGTCCAACGTTTCAGATTTTTTGTCTGAGGTTTTACTAGGAGTAACAGTGTTGAATTAATACAACCTTTTTCTAAGAGTTCTTGTACTCCTATTTGGTCCCCCTTCCTAAAGGAATAAAATTGGTTAATTGTAAATGGGTCTATCACTCTAAGTATAGTGTAGATAGGTCTATTGATAAGTACAAAGCTAATTCCAAAATAAACATAAAATGGAGAGTAGGGTAAGGCCAAAATGGGGGGTTTCTTGTTCAAAAAATGTTGATGTTTAGGGAGATGAAATGTGCCAAGTCACAGTTATACCTTAGTGTTCCTAGTTCAATTTTTCACTAACTTTAGACACTCATTGGGAAATATGCTTGGTTTAATTCTATTTGATGGCCTTTACATCACTTAGGCGGTAATCCAGTTAGTAGGTTATTGGAAAGGCATCTTTATATTTATTGGATAATGGTTTAAATTTTGCATCTTCTTGTTTGGTTTCTTGAGTGCTGCTTGCATAGAGGAATATTGTATAACGTTCGTTTTATTTTCTCGCATCTCTTCACTTGAAGGTGATAGTTTGTTAGTATATGCAAAGCATCCTTATTGCCATATAGCTTCTTTCCTCATTGGAACTGTAATATATGGTTTCTAGACTGAACAGGATATCATATTCTTATCCAGTTGTATCCTAAGATTCCATTTTATAAATCTTTATTCATTATGTGAAAATCTAATAGTGTTGTGTTTAATCTTATATTTTGATGTTCAGTGCATAGGTATCCGAATTTTGTATCTCTTGGCCATTAACTAGTTCTCATATAGGGAAAGAGGCTACTTGAATTTGAAGGTTGACATTCTTTGCAACGTCTTTGGATACAAAGTTATGTCTGCATTGTAGATCCACTAGGAAAGGAATCTCTATATCTTATATTGTATTACTATACATTAGATATTCTAGCTTCCCAGTTGTGGTTATTATTATTGGTTTGGTTTTTTCTGAAAGTGTCATTTTTCTATTCTACGTGGAAAGTTCCACAGGCAGGCAATTTGATTTGTTGTTATCTTTGTGGCATTTGCTATTGCTTTTCGGGTGAATGGTTTATGGTGGTTTCTTCATTTACTATTTTGGAAATTCTTGTCACTTTCATTGTTTGCCTGAGGATTGAAGGCTGGCTTAGTTTTAACTATAATATATGGTTTGTAGAGTGAACAAAATATCATATTCTTATCCAGTTGTATCCTAAGATTCCATTTTATAAATCTTTAATTCATTATGTGAAAATCTAATATTGTTGTATTTAATCTTGTATTTTGATGTTGGGTTGTTGGGTGCATAGGTATCCCAATTTTGTATTTCTTGGCCATTAAGTAGTTCTCATATAGGGAAAGAGGCTACTTGAATTTGAAGGTTGACATTCTTTGCAACGTCTTTGGATGCAAAGTTTTGTCTGCATTGTAGATCCACTAGGAAAGGAACCTCTATATCTTATATTGTATTACTGTACATTAGATATTCTAGCTTCCCAGTTGTGGTTATTATTATTGGTTTGGTTTTTTCTGAAAGTGTCATTTTTCTATTCTAAGTGGAAATTTCCACAGGCAGGCAATTTGGTTTGTTGTTATCTTTGTGGCATTTTCTATTGCTTTTCGGGTGAATGGTTTATGGTGGTTTCTTCACTTACTATTTTGGAGTTTCTTGTCACTTTCATTGTTTGCCCGAGGATTGAAGGCTGCCTTAGTTTTCTAATTTTATTGCTAGATACCCGAAAAAAAGGGCAAAGATGGGTCCTAGGTGAATTTGATGGAAAGGATACCCCTCAGTCCTTGGCACTGAGCTGAAGAAGGTTGATTATTTCTGCACCTGATACCTATGGGCTGTAATGTTTTTGACCAAGAAGTTTTTCCTCCAATTTTTTTTTTATTGCTACATGGTTTGGCTGAATAAGGAGTTTTGGTTTCTTTGTGGTGACAGATTCACAAATGTGTTTCTAGTCACACTATATGTAGGGTGGTAAATTATCAGACAACTATTCTAAGAAATATGCAGTACAAACTCTGTACAGAACATCATAAACTCCATTTAGAAATTCAACAGAACATAAACATAGATGAGATAAAATACAAGGGGACAAAATTATCTTCATTTTGAACATTGGTAATGTACAATTTGTGGAGAATCAAAGAGCGCTTCCTTAATAATAGCACAAGATTTTCACATAGGATTGGCTACAACTGGCGTGTGTTGCCTGTATGCAACCACTGATAAGAACTTAAAAAGAGAATTATGCCTATAACTTAATTCATTCCCTTATAGCATAATCTTATAGTATATTATTTATATATTTTTAACATATCTAAAAAGTGTTTGATCTTCTGCCTACGTCTTTCCTTGTCAAGACTTGACATCCTTGCCAACAATGCTCAAGAACAAGGGTGAGGTTAAGATGTAGCAGCTAACACAAAGGATGATCCGTGCACAAACTCTGCGCAACTGAACACACTCCTCGTTTTTTCTTCTGCATAGAGCTTGCACTCCTCACACAACCCTGGGAATTCCTTTGCCCGAAGTTTGCTGACAACCTTATGCATAAGTCCCGCGCCTACTCGCAGACTTATGTGCAACGCTCGCCTCATATCATAACCTGCGCATATCATTGCGTACTTCACACCCCGCAGCCCCATGCACTTCATTGGCATCTGCTCATGGACTCGCCGATTCCTTTGGGCCCCGCTTCAATACAACCACGTGTCGGTCTGCCCCGATCGTGCAACACGTCGAGTGGACTAACTAGCCGTTCGTTGCCAATCGAAGATCATAGGATTGGGAATCGTTGAAGATAGCTTGGACATTAACTGTTCAGACCGTTGCTAACTACTACATCTGATAGGGAGAATCAAACACTCTCCTTGGTAGCCGTGCAACGATTAATATTGCTCTTGTATTATACATGTTAAATATGTAACATACGATCGGGCGATAACAACACAGCCAAATTGATGCCTTTTACACAATCGTAACACAGTTAGCTTGCTCGACGCATCTACTCTCTTTACATGCATTGTAGACATTGTAATTGCTTTACCCTATTTCTTCACTTATGAATAGAAGTTGTATTTCCTCCAAGTAAGACTTCCGCTCTATTGAATGTGTGATTGATTGTTTCGTTTGAATACATCTTCGTGCAGTCACTCTGCACAACCAAACTCGGTTGTCCCTTGCACACCTAGTCCTGGGCCCTGTGGTGCAGATCATTGGTATCAAAGCTTCGCTCTGTCCCTTTCTATGCTTGTAACCACACGAGTGCAATGAGAGACAGAAGGTTTAACAGTCAGTTCTGTTTTAGAGATTTTAGAAGAATGCCATAGCAAAAGCAAGATGGCTAATGCCTAAAAGTAACCTGAGGTAGCCCCAGAAGTTCAAAGGCTCATTGTCGACGCATTGGAGGCATAACACACCAAACTTTTTGGCCAGTTCTGCGAATTGATGATGCGGCTCAACCCAACGCTTTCTCATCCATTTCCAACAGTATGCTTTGCAACGGTTTCAACAACAAACCCCCTTTAAAGCACAAGTCAATCTCAACATCCCTTTGTTCGAAGGCAAGATCGATGCCAAAATAGTGGATGCCTGGATTCGACAACTCAAGGCTTACTTCCTAGTCAATTGCTTCACCAATGCTGAGAAGATCACCTTTGCGGTACTGAAGATGTCCATTCCGGTTGTTCAGTAGTGGGAGACCTTTAGTGCATAGCGTGTACAAGAGTGCGTTCCAATCGAATCATGGAAGACTTTTGTTGATGCGCTGAAGGAGGAATACTACCCTCTCCGATACTTTGAAGATGATGACATAAAGTTCCTACAACTGCGACAACGCAAGGATCAGTCATTGGAAGACTACACCAACACATTCCATGACTACTCTGCCATCTGCAAGAGAACTCAAGTGAACAAACATAGGGTGTTGAAGTACAACAATAGACTCTCACCTTATTTTCATGTGAAGTTGGAGTTCTTGACTTCCAACACTTTGGGACAAGCATATTGCAATGCCATCGAGATCGAATCCAAGGCCAGTATGAAGGAGCGTTCCACCTCTTCATATAACACAGTGCGCAAGGCCCAACGCTCGCACAACTCCACATCACAACCTTCTATGTAGAAGCACAACACTTCTCACAAAGGTGAGCAGCCTCAGAGGACCGCTCAATACTTGAAGGCTCATGCGTCTTTTGCTTCAGACAAAGGCAAGACATCGCTCATCCACCCACAATGATTTCGAATGTTGTGCGCTACAGTCTTTGCTTGCTTAGTCTGCATCAAGACCCACACCAATAAATAACACTGATCTAGATGCCTCTTGTCTAAGCACCAACACCATTGCGATTGACATCTCTGAAGAGTGCAAACCTCTCTTCCACACCAAGTTTTAGGTGAAGGCTCAGCGTCTCAACATCATCATCGATAGTGGCAATCAAAAGAACATCATTGCGTAATCAACGACTCAATGCCTTGGTCTTACCACTACTGCGCATCCCAAGCCGTATTCTCTGGGGTGGCTGTAGTAGGGGAAAGATATACAGGTCCGACGACAATGCACTTTTCAGTATAAAGTCAAGCCTATGGAGGATAATGTCATTTGTGACATCACACCTTTGGAGGTCAGTGACATCTTGCTGGGGAGACCATATCTATATGACCGTGAAGCTACAAGTACATATCAAGCCAAGCCACAATGTTGGACTATCCGTACACAAGATTGTTTTTACCACCTCTTCGAGTTAGCACCCATGACCAAAGTTAGCTTGGTCTTTGCTAAGCAATGTCGCAAACTTGTCTCGCATGCATAGAAAGTTCTGTTGCTCATGGTTCACCCTGACACACCTGTGCAGACAATAAAGCACACTCTAACAGTGCACATCACTCATATAATGTCGTTGAAGCAACAACATAGTGAAGTCTTCACAGAACCTGAAGGCCTTCCAACACACTGTGCAGTAAAGCACCGCATCGATTTGGTTCCTGGATCCCCTCTTCTGAATAGCCTCTTGTGTTGCAGATTAGTTTGGGAAAATGACGAAATCCAACACTAGATATAAGAGCTCCTCGACTAGGGGGCAACTATTCGCCTTGTGAGAGTCTGATAGTCCTCGCACCCAAAAAAGATGGGTCCTGGTGACTTTGCATAGACTATCGCGCACTGAACAAGATAATGGTTAAGAATCAGTACACACTGCCATGCTTTGATGACCTTTTGGACCAGCTATGAGGCATTCGATACTTCACCAAGATCGACTTGAAGTCAGGTTACCACCAGGTTCCAGTCCATCCTGAAGATGTTTGGAAGACAATGTTCAAGACACGGGAAGGATTGTACGAATGGTTGGTCATGCCCTTTGGCCTAACCAATGCGCCAACCACTTTCATGTGCTTGATGGATGATCTACTCAGGTCTTGTCTTAATTCCTTGTCATCATCTACTTGGATGTCATCCTCATCTTCAACAAGACTTAGGAGGAGCATATGGCTCACATCTCGCATGTCTTCGACACTTTGCATCAACACAAATTGCAAGCCAACTTAGCAAAGTGTACTTTCGACACTGTGCATATCCAGTACCTGGGCTACAACATCTATCGCATATGCATCCGTGTGGATCCAAAGAAGATCAAAGTAATCCAAGATTGGCCTACTCTGTGCAATCTCACAAAATCGAAGAGTTTTCTTGGACTTGCTAACGTCTATCGTGGGTTCGTCCTTGGTTTCTCACACATCTCTTGGGCTCTCAGCCAGTTAACATGCGCAAAAGCTAAGTTTGATTGGACTCATGCACAATAACGCGCTTTTGAGGCACTCAAGCAATGCCTCTGTGCAGTGCTTGTTCTCGCAATGCCCAACATTGCGCATTCCTTCGAAATTCACACTAATGTGTTTGACCATGAACTCGGTGTAGTGCTCATGCAGCATGGACATCCAGTCGCATATCACTCAGAGATGTTCAACGACATGGCACAAAGGTACTCCACCTATTAGTAAGAACTGTATGTTATTGTGCAAGAAATCAAGCAATGGCATCACTACATTTTGGGGAAGGACATAGTTGTTCATTCAGATCATAAGCCACTTCAATTCCTGCAAACGTAGAACAAGTTGGAGAACACATGACACGTGAAATGTATGACTTCCCTGCAACAGTTCCATCTCATGATCAAGCACAAGAAAGGGAAGGACCACAAGGCAGTAGATTGCCTTAGTCAACTGTCGGTTCACGCACTCATCACGGTGTTGGACACGTGCGGCCACAACTTTGCAGACTAGGTATCCCTCTACTTGGTTGACCAAGGCTTCGCAACAACTTACACTAGCCTAGCGCAAGGTAAACAAGTTTAGGAGTTCTACTTGTATGACCAGCTTCTCTATAAGCTTGACCATCTTTGTATTCCTAATGGTGCACCTTGCCAATGACTCATCTGGGAGGCACACTAAGCCAAGACCTTAGGACACTTTAGTGTGACAAAGACTCTAGCTGCATTGCAGTCGCACTTCTACTAGCCGCACATGTGCACAGATGTGGAATGCCGCATCAAGTCTTGCATTCCTTGTTGCATCGCCAAGCCCACAAATAAGAAGCTAGGACTTTACACACCTCTACCAATTACATCCAAACCATGGGAATCTATCAACATGGATTTCATGATTGGGTTGCCTGTGATGAGATGCTAGCATGACACCGTGTTTGTTGTAGTGGATGGGTTTTCTAAGATGGCTATCATGGTCGCTTGCAAGAATGACATTGACGTAGTTGGCACTGTGCAAGCTTTCTTCAACCATGTTTGGGTTCATTTTGGGCTTACAACATCCATCATCTCCAATCGAAATTTGCACTTTGTAAGTCACTTTTGGCAAGCATTGTGGGACTTGATGGGTACGTAGCTGGATTGGTTGACAACTTTTCATCCATAGACAGATGGGCAAATCGAAGTGGTCAATTGCACACTTTTTCATCTTTTGCAAATGTACAACCGCACACATGCTCGCACTTGGGATGACAATCTTTTGTACATTCAACGTGCCTACAACAGAGCGTTGCACAACTCTATGGGTCATAGTCCATTCCAGACATATCTTGGGTTTCAACCTTTGACACCCCTAGACATCTACCGCGCACCAGCCAACACTGAGTCGTGCACACAAGAGTGGGAAGCGGACAAAGCCAAGAAGTTTTTGCGGCACATCTAGTCTGTTCATCAACAGGTCCAACAGATTCTTTCTCGCACACAAGCAATGTACAAGGAGCACCACGATGCACATCGCACACTTCATGCATTCCGAGTTGGCGATAAAGTTTAGCTGCACCTTCAGAAGGAATGCTTCAAATGTCCACACCGAAAGATCAAGCCTTTGCACAATGTTCCTTACACCATTTTGCACGCAATTGGTGAGAATGTTTTTGTTCTTGACCTGCCTCCGTACTTGGGCATGCACCTAGTCTTCAATGTGGAACTTCTCAAGCCTTACACTCTGCCACTTCTCGAGCCATCAGTGACACAACATCCTTCTAATTTGGATCTTGAGCACTTGTGCCCCATAGAGAAGAACTAGATCATCAAAGTGACAGACACACGCATCTGCCATGGCACACATCAACTCTTTCGAGTGGTCAAGGTGGGACGATATGCTGATCAAGCTAAGTGGTACACTTCTCAACAACTTCAAGTGTAGTTTCCTTAGCTGCACATCAATGCAATGAAGACCATCACTCTTCAAGAAATGGCGAATGATTTGTGCGCAGCTTGTGTGCAGCTGAACTCAATCCTCATTTGTTCTTTTGCATAAAACTTGCACTCCTCACACAACCCTACACATTCCTCTGCTCGAAGTTTGTTGACAATCTTACACACAAGTCCCGCACTTGCTCGCGGACTATCACAGGATTGGGAATCGTTGAAAATAGCTTGGACATTAACTGTTCAGACCGTTGCCAACTACCACATCTGACAGGAAGATTCAAACACTCTCCTTGGTAGCCGTGAAGCGATTAACAATGCTCTTGTATTATATATGTTAAATATGTAACATATGATCAGGAGATAACAACACACAACTGGATTGATGCCTTCTACATAGTCGTAACATAGCTAGCTTGCTCTGCACATCTACTCTGTATACACACACTGTAGACATTGTAATCGGTTTTGCCTATTTCTTCATTTATGAATAGAAGTTGCATTTCCTGCAAGTAAGACTTCCGCTCCATTGAATGTGTGATTTATTGTTCTCTCTGACTACATCTCCATGCATTCACTCTACACAACCAAACTTGGTTATCCCCCGCACACCTGGTCTTGGGCCCCATGGTGCGGATCAAAGGATGGAACATTGGCCGCGACAAAGACAACCATAAGAATTGTAGGCATAGATAATAATGACGAGGATGGTTGCCCAACATTCTAGAGTCTATACAACTACTGCTTTGGAACCAACTTTGCTGATGGTTGCAGGCCAATATGCAACAGATGCTGATCCAGAATCAATAATCCTTTGAAAAGGCTTGTACTTCTGATCAAGTTTATTATATGCCTTGCCAACCCGAGCTGCTACTTGTGATGTCCTCAACAGATTAGAGTTCAGTCGATCTCTCCTTCTCAACTGCATTAAACTTGGTAAATTGATTATGGAATTCTTAAACATAGGAAGTTTGTTTGGCCAGAATCATTCCCTCGTAGACTAATTTTTGATTGCCAAATGCTGGTTAAATTTAATAACCTGCTTTGCTTCTTTATCCTTCAAATTTGTGATTTTATTCTTCATTAACTCTACTTGTGTTTGTTTGCAATAATTCCAAGCTGTCCTAATATTTTGCTTGCTGGAGCTTATCACCTGTAAAATCTTCGGCATCTTGCAAATGCTTCTCAACTAATTCCAAGGCTGGTTAAATGACTAGATTCTGAACATCTTTTTTCGGAAGCTTTCCAGCATGCAATTCAGGAAGAATTTCATTATGTTTCACTGACAAATTTGTATGCTCTTTGGATTTTCTATATCAACCTCTTTGTACACTGTTGACACCATGCATAGTCAGTCTGATCAAGTTGCTTAGTGATACTTGTGCAAGGCTTTACCAATTGAATCTCTATTGATTTCAACTCTTTGAATGATATAAGAGTACTTCCTTTTTCCCATTTTTTCATTGTTATCGTCACTATTAGACTTTGGAAGGGGATTCAAATTTGTGCTACTGGTTGCATAAGCCTCTTGCTGCCCTTTGGGGGTGCTAAAGTTAATGAAAGAGGCTCAGACGCTATTTGCAACCATTGTTTAGTAGAAATTGACGATTGCACCTTGATTTTCTTTTGATTTCTTTCCTGTTTTAGGTATGTACCCCATGGTCCTCTTGTAGTTGGGGTTCTCGAGTGATTCCATGATGGAAGGGTTATCTAGTTTCATAGGCGAGGTAGATGCATCCTATGGGGGTTAGGGATATTTTGAACTAGCAACATCGGTGGTATCATTGGGAAGCATACATAAAGAAAGTTTGCTAATTGGTCCAAGTGAGTATTTACCCCAAAATAAAAATGAACTTGTCTAAACTGACACTCTCCTTAATAACTTTGGTAGACTTGGTAAACAGAGGAACAAACTAAAGTTGAGTCATGTGTTGAGTCAATCACTGAAGTAGGAGTGTGTGAAGAACTGGGATGTTTTTCTTTTGAGTCATTATGTAATGTCCTCAAATTGGACAATTTTATGAATTTTGGATTTTATTGGAAACCCTAGCCAAAAATGTGAAAATTAGAACTATAACACTACTCATAATTTCCACTTAAGTCCTTGGACTCCCATGACCCTTAAAAAAACACAACTTAAGTGAAAATTAGAACAATAAAGTGCTTTTTACAATTACTCTTAGAAACCAAAGTGTTTCCCTTTCTTTTTCTCTTTTCCCTTAGCCCTTGGGAAATAGGTGAGGCTAAGGGTCTTCAATCACTTCATGTCCAAAAGGGGGACATGACAATCCTCCCCACCCAAAATTGCTTGTCCTCAAGCAATTGTAGTAACCAAGGGGCTGTCCCCACCATGGGCCTCATGCAAAACTCGATCCGTGGTTCTTCTCAATGAAGAATACCCTCATGACGAAGCCTTCTATTTCTGTAGATGAAGATTCTTTGCTTTTTATGCAAAGCTGGAAATTAAAAAACAGCAGCTCCTAGTCTTCTCTCTTTGTCCCCTTGCAGCCTCATACCTTGGATGTATCAAAAAGATGATGGAAAAAGAAAACGCCTCCGAAATTGTAGTATGGTAGTGGCTGGAAAAGGATATTCCAGCAAGGTAGTCTTCAAAAATTTGGACCTTGATTGCACCTAAATCAGCTCCTGCACATGACACAAACACATTAGTCCAAAAAAGAGTTCTCTTCTTCTTTTCCACTTGTGAAGTGGTTGAAAGCAAAGGTGGGAATTCCCTTGAGAGTATGTGAGAGATGTCAATGCTGCTCCCTCTTTCCATAGTGACTTTAGTACTCAGAAATTCCTCAATTTGAGGGGCTGGTAGTGTCCTCAATCTTGTCCTTTCATGCCTCTCATGGGATGGAAACTTCCTCAGCATGCAAACCTTGGCCCTCATGCCCTTACTCCTTTCTACCTTGGAGAGAAAACTTCACAAAGAGACCTGTATTTGATTAGAGGACTGTATTTTCATTTTACAGCCATACAAATGTTCCGAAATGTCAACCTATCCATTGCCAAATTGCATTTAGACGGACTTTTCACACCTAGATCTCCAATGGATATGATCATGCATTCATAAGGTGTGTTAGAAAAAGGATCATGGCTGGAGATTAAAACCTTACTGCCCCATATGAAAAGGTTTATTTGATCCTTAGTCATTGAGTGCATGTTACCTTGGCAAGCATCCATCAACTCTCTATACCCTGCTATGTGCCATGACAAACCTTTACCAATTTGCGAAAAAAGAGCAAATTTGAAATATATATTGAAAATATACCTTGAGAGGAGATATCATGGAGATGCAAACAACCTTGCATTGGTGTCCTCATGTGTGCCTCATGTCTTCCCCTTTGCTCCTCCTTGTTAACCTCATCAACCATGTAAAGAATGCATTTAGAGCTTAACAAGGATCCATACTTACAATTTAGAGGGAGTCGTACCATACTTGTACCAACCAAATTCTTGTCATGAAAGGAGTGCCCCAATCCATATGCATTTCTAGAACTTATCATGGGTTGTAGCATGTCAAAATTATTAGAATTTTTGCCCTTAGCAGGCAGTGGTACTGGCCTCACCAATTCAGAATTTATTGAGAAGAAAAAATCAGACTTTGCACACATGTTTGCAGAATTTATTGGGAGCTGTATTGTACCTTTTTCCCAAGATTTTTTTGAGTATGACATCTTCAGTTTTTGTGAAAACAAATCAGAATTTTTTTGTGTAAATTTTGCCTGCCTCTTATCGAAATTTCAGACCTTCCTCTCTTATCTACAAACTGATTCTGCCTCTTTGAACTCGGGACTCAAATTATTATTTCCAACATTCATTGGGTTCAATAAACAAGGAAACAAGTGGTACTTTTCATACCTTGAGGGCTGTCCATTCGCCATTTTGTTGACCTCTTTGAAAGGGCAACATTTCCCCAACTTTGATTCCTTCACCAAACCATATGAATGACAAAATTTTATCAATGAAGGTGGCTGCTCCAAATTAAAAAAACATTCTTTCTTGCTGTCCCTATAGAATTTTTCTCATGGAAGACCCCTTCCATTGCTTTTGAGGTCATCTCCAAAGTTGCCTTATCATTCGAACAATGCAAGATTACTTTTTTCCCATTCCTTTCAAATTTAAGCTCCATGGTTTGGTAATTCTGTGTGTACTCTCCAAGTGATTGCAACCATTGGATGCCTAGAACAAGTTTGGTTTTTCCAATGCCAAATTTAAGCTCCATGGTTTGGTAATTCTGTGTGTACTCTCCAAGAGAGTGCAACCATTGGATGCCTAAAACAAGTTTGGTTTCTCCAATGCAAACTACATAAAAATCATCCTTTATGGAGTGTGTCTCCAACATGATGCTAAGCTTGGGGACTTTAGTGATGCAAGGGATGGTGAAGCCATCCGCCACAATCACACGAAAACCCTTGGATTCAATGGGTTGAAGCCCACATGCAACAATCAAACTTTTATCAATGAAGTTGTGGGTGGCCCCACTATCAATGAGAATTGTAACACCTATACCTTTCAATTTTCTCTTCACACGAAAGGGGTAGTATTTAGGAGTCCCCGATAGTGAAGCAAAGGTGCCACTCATGTCCTCTCCTCGAAAGATCTCCAAATTTTCTTCCTCATAGGTGGCTGCCCCTTCCTCTTCTTCTTCATCTGATTGCACCTCAATGTAGTGCACTTGTCCCTTCCCACGACAATGATGACCTGGTGTCCAAGGGTCTCTACAATAAAAACAAAGCTTCTTTCTTAGCTCATTTCTTGTTTCATTGCTCCATCTTGGCAGCTCTCTTTGCTGCTCCAAACCCTGCTGGTTTGGCTTTCTAAACTGCCCCAAAGGAGCTGGTTTTTGTGGCCCAAAAGTGCTGCCCCTTGGCTGCCCACATTTATTGTCTCTTGGCTGTCCAAAAGTTCCAAAAGAGTTAATTTTTTGTGAAACAAAGGGCATAATTTTACCTTGGGGTGCTGAAGACTCAAGATCAAAGGTCTTTTGAATGGCTCCTTGAAGAGAAGGTGGGTCAAAAGCTTTGACCAAACCCCTAATGGAATCAGCCAAGCTCTCCATGAATAAAACCACCAATCTTCTTTCCGATTAATCCGTTACCATGACCGAAACCCACTGAAATTCAGTCACATACTTCTCTACTCGACCCTTTTGTCTCAATTGAGTCAACTCTCTAAAGTGTAATTCCGGATGAGCTCTATCAAATCTCTCATTGATCCTTTTACCGAATTCTTCACAGGATTGAATAAGTTGATGTCCTTGAGTGATCAACCCATGATACCACCATTCATGGACAGCGCCTTATAAATTCGAAGTAGCAAATTGAATAGCCTCCTTTTCCATCATAGGCCTAAGTGAAAATAAGTGTCTACCTTTTGAATCCAAGGCCGAGTCGAGCTCTTGGGAGAACCATCAAAATTGGAAAGTGAAAGCTTTCCCAATGCATGATGAAGTCCTCCTTGGCTGCCCTTGTGTCTTTGGCCAGCCCTATTGCCACCAAGTTGCCCATGCTTTCATGATGTGAAAGCTGAAAAATCCATTTGATCCATGAAAAGAGCTGGATAAGTCATGTACTCATCATAGTCTGAAAGTGTTCCCAAGGCATGATGAAGTCCTCCTTGGCTGCCTTTGGCCAGCCCTATTGCCACCAAGTTGCACATGCTTTCATGATGTGAAAGTTGAAAAATCCATTTGATCCATGAAAAGAGTTGGATAAGTCATGTACTCATCACAATCCTTCAATAAACTCTCTCTCAATCTGGGTTGCTCTTCCCCTTCCAGAATGGCCACCTCTTCTTGCAGGAAAGTAGGCTGGTTAGGCCTACGTGTGGCTCCTCCCTTTCCTTTAGGGGGCTCAGCGATTGACCATCCAATTGCTAAACACCAGCAACAACTTAGCTATCAGCAAATCGCCACCCATCAAACAATCCAATGCCAACAACAAATCACTAATAAGCAGTAAAGTCATTAAATTACAGTCAATAAGGGAAATTGCAACATTTGGAAATGGAGCGCTACAAATAACAAAGAAACCACAGGTCTGTAATCTACAATTTACAAGGAGAAAATGCCACAGCCAAGGAATCGCAGGTCTATAATGAGCGCTAAATACAACAACAATATTTAATTAAGTGGATAACCAACCTTACTCTTTAATTAATAAATTGTTAACCAACATTCATTAAGACAAAGGACGCCACCCCTGGGAATATATCTCTTGGGACAAGACATTTGGAAAAGTCATGTCTCTCCGATGGAAAGAATTGAAGATATAAATAATTTGTTGTGGGAATGGAAGAAGGCATTCAATTATGTATTCAATCATATAATTTCGTATAAGCGTCATGCTATACAACCACTCTCAAGGACGAAAACCCTTGTGATTGTAATTGCCCAAGGACAAAACCACTTGTGGACTTTTATTTTATTTAATTTATTATTTTAAATGCAATAATTATATTTATAAAAAAATATTATTTAAAGGAATTCCGGAAAATCCAAACTAATATAAAATATTCCGATTTGGAATATTACAGTGGTATCAGAGATGTCTTTTTCTTGCCAGCGTATGAACCATGGGGTCACTACATAAGAAAATTATGGACAGTTACGAGTCGTACGTCTTTTCAACATAGATTCGGAAAGAAATCTCCTTCTCAGACTTTTTGGATTTAAAAGAGTAATGGAATGGAAACAGGCACTATGAGGAAGACAAGTTTGTGAGTCATAGTTATAGTAGTGTTGAATATGAAGAGAAATTCAATTTTCAAGAGGTCCCAGAAGAAAGGAAGATGACAAATGCTAACACTGACTTCCCTATCCAGGAGCAAACAAATGAAGCATCCAACGTTGAACTAAGAGAATGCTCAAACATGCTTTATTCAAGAAGTTGATATTTATGGAGACTTGTCTATTGGGAAGAACGACATAAAAACTTTGGATATTAGAGATGAACACGAGTTATTTATTGTAATCACTAATGATGATGATATGTGTTGTTTGCGTCAGAGTGAAGATAAACTTTAGTGTGTGCAAGAGAGAGGTCTTGAGGTTTGTTCCTCGAACACAGATTCTATGTTTGTTGATAAACTAGTTGATTGTCTAATTAATGCTCATTGTCAACAAGATATCATGGGCTACAGTCTTAAAAATAAACAAGATGGAGAGCCAACCAAAATGATTGATAGAATATGGGAAAATCAGGAGTCGAATTCACATAATACTGGAGCAGAAAAGTATATGGAGGAGGTTAATTAGAAGCTTAATTATAGCCACGATTCTCAACTATCCACATCAAAAGATGAACGAGAAGCTGATTCCATGCCTGCTTCTTTGTTAGGAGGAGCTCAAGTGGTATTGAAAGAGATAAAACATGATGATGGGCTATTAAAGGATGTTGATGAATGGCATGCCAAGGAGGTTGTGAACCTAACAATTGGACTAAAAAGTCCAAATTTGTTCATAATAAATATAAGGGTTGTGTATCCATACATCAAGCTATTAGAGGATGTAGGTCCTCAAATGTGGACTTTTAAGGAGCTTGAAGTTATCAATAATTCAAACTTCATATTTCTAGAGTTAGAATATCGTGAGTCTCAGCAGTTTGAACTGGACTTTGCATCTAAAATGGTTAAACCTTCATTAGTGTATAGGGAAGTAGACATTCTTCATGGGAAGTTTGTATTCAAAACATGGGACCCAAACTTGATATTAGAAAGTTTAAGTTTCTCAAAGCCACATGAACCATGGTTTGGTGCCCCTTACCTTGTTGAAGACATTACATTTGCTATCTTAGAGGAAAGGAAAAGGCCTTTATTGAGAGACTCCACTCTACATCTGCCACTTAAACATAATTATATTTCGGAGCACTAGTGTATAACAAACTTAATTGGCTTGAAGAATTTCGAACAGAACCTAGAAATTCCCAAATGTGTAGTAGATGATCATTTGATCAAAGTATGCCCTGAACAACAAGAGATTGCAGTTTCATCAAGTGATTGTCTAGAGACAAATGTGAACAAAATAGATGAACATAATGGCAATCATACTATTGTTAAAGATGAAGACAAAGCTATTCAACCTGTTCGTAACATTTTCCAAAATGGCGGGATTGGAACTGATGGATTGTTACATACAATTGCGCTTATTGATGAGACCACAAACATTTTTGTTGGCCTTTTGATTTCCTTGGAAAATTCGATGAAGGGTTTCAAGAATTGGTTTACTTAGATGGGTATTGGATTAATTGTGAAGTTGGGTATGCCATAGTTGCGGAAGGATTGTTGGTTTGCTAGTATCAATGAAGCTGAGTTATCTGTAGAAGACCCTATAGATATATTACTTTCACACCAAATCATCATCTATGTGTTGTTGATACATAGATCCTCATTTTGTATGCTAAAGAACACTAATAAGTTGAATGTGTAGGAGTGTCTTTATGCAATTGTAATTTTTTGTTACTCAGAATGAGAGAACAACTTGGATCAACACAGGGTCACTGAAGAATCTATGTTTGCATTCTATGGAAATTCTACATGTACTTGGTACTCTATCATAAGGAATGGCTTAAAGGGTTTGCGTAAGATAAGTACATGTCTGAAAACAAGAATCCTAAAGATTATAGAGTGTTGGTTATTTGTAAGATCTTCTCTTGGAAAAAGTATGCAAAATTTCTTGACATTTTGGTGATTCCCACTTAGAATGTTGTTGTCTTACGGTATTTGATCGTATTTGTGAGATTGCCAATTGAAGATACAATGAACGAAGGAGCATTAATTCTTGAACACCTCAATTTACAATTGCTTGAGAACAAGCAATTTGAGGAAGGGAGGTCTGTAAAATCTCCGAACTCAGCGTCAATTGAATCGCTGAAGGGTATTCAACCATTGACCATCCTATCGCTAAACACCAACAGCAACCCAACTATCAACAAATTGCTACCCATCAAACAACCCAATGCCAACAACAAATCACTAATATGCAGTAAAGCCATTAAATTGTAGTTAGTAAGGGAAATCGCAGCATTTGGAATTGGAGCGCTACAATTAACAAATAAACCATAGGCTTGTAATCTATAATTTACAAGGAGAAATTGCCACAACCAAGGAAGTCGTAGGTCTATAATGAGCGCTAAATACAACAACAATAATTAATTAAGTGGATAACCAACCTTACTCTTTAATTAATAAATTGCTAACCAGCATTCATTAAGACAAAGGATGCCACCCTTGGGAATATACCTCTTGGGACAAGACATTTGGAAAAGTCATTTCTCTTCAATGGAAGGATTTGAAGATATAAATAATCCATTGTGGGAATGGAAGAAGGAATTCAATTATGTATTCAATCATCTAACTTTGTATAAGCGTCATGCTATACAACCACTCTCAACGATGAAAACCCTTGTGATTATAATAGCCCAAGGACGAAACCCCTTGTAGACTTATATTCTAGTTAATTTATTATTTTAAATGCAATATTTATAGCTATAAAAAAAATTATTTAAAGGAATTCTGAAAAATCCAAACTAATGTAAAATATTCTGATTTGGAATATTACATGGAATCAACCAAGCCCTCCATGAATAAAACTGCCAATCTTCTTTTCGAAGCATCTGTTACCATGACTGAAAGACTTTGAAATTCAGTCACATACTCCTCTACTTTACCCTTTGTCTCAATTGAGCCAACTCTCTAAAGTGTAATTACGGATGAGCTCTATCAAACTCCTCAATGATCTTTTTTTATCGAATTCTTCACAGGATTGAATAAGTTGATGTCTTTGAGTGATCAACCCATAATACCACCATTCATGGACAGCCCCTTATAAATTCAAAGTAGCAAACTGAATAGCCTCCTTTTCCATCATAGGCCTAAGTGAAAATAAGTGTCTACCTTTTGAATCCAAGCCCTGGTCGAGCTCTTGGGAGAACCATCAAAATTGGAAAGTGAAAGTTTTCCCAAGGCATGATGAAGTCCTCCTTGGCTGCCCTTGTGCCTTTGGCCAACCCTATTGCCACCAAGTTGCCCATGCTTTCATGATGTGAAAGCCGAAAAATCCATTTGATCCATGAAAAGAGCTGGATAAGTCATGTACTCATCATAGTCCGAAAGTTTTCCCAAGGCATGATGAAGTCCTCCTTGGCTGCCCGTGTGCCTTTGGCCAGCCTTATTGCCACCAAGTTGCACTTGCTTTCATGATGTGAAAGCTGAAAAATCCATTTGATCCATGAAAAGAGCTGGATAAGTCATGTACTCATCACAGTCCTTCAATAAACTATCTCTCAATGTGGCTTGCTCTTCCCTTTCCAGAATGGCCACCTCTTCTTGCAGAAAAGTAGGTTGGTTAGGCCTACGTGTGGCTCCTCCATTCCCTTTAGGGGGCTGATCCGTGAGATTGTGACTCCCAAAAGCATTACCATCTCCATTGGATAGTTTGTTACCGCTCATTTCTTTCAAAGTGTGGACAAATTTTGTTATCATAGCTGTCATTTGTTCTTGAGCTTGTGTGTACCTGTCAAACTGTTGTTTTTCTCTATTTTCAGCCTCATCCCTTTGTTGATTCAAGTGAGACATTGTTTCTATTTGCTGATTTTCTTCAACTTTTTTCTTGCTTCTAAAGTAATACCTTAATTCTTTGTCACCCTCTTGCATGAATCATTTTGGAAACCCAAGGCTAGCTAAAATATGGCTCTAATATCACTGTAATGTCTCAAAATTGGACAATTTTGTGAATTTTAGATTTTATTGGAAACCCTACACAAAAATGTGAAATTCTGATTTTCACAACAACAAACCTTAGCTGACTTAATATATCAAAAATAGCATAAAATATGCTAGTACCAATGCATTACTTAGGCAACTCAAACATGCCAAAATAGCCCTTCAAAGGGTGAAGTGGAGCTTAAAACCCTAGGCATCCCTCTTGGGAAAATTATCAGATTTATTCCCTACTGTTATGGCAAATTTCAGAATGCTGTACTTGCTCCAAATTGGCATAAAACGTTATTCAAATATTCTCTAAATATTATAGAAAAATATAATCAATGTTGGGGTCCAATTGACCTTCCACAATATATCAAAAATTAGCAATTAATTCAGAAAATTTTCTATAAAACACAGAATCAGGTTTGGGCATGAGAAATCCTTCAAACCCTATCAAACATCCTCCAGTGCAAATCGCCCAATGCTGGAAAACTCTATAAAATATTACAGAATATTCTAGGGCAATAAATGGCCTTCAAACAACGTCAAAGCCGTTCCAAATCAAATCGCCCAAATGCAGAAATAATATGATAAAATCAAAATAATATCTAGGGCACAAAATCACTCCAAAGCATGTGCAGATCACCTTCCAACCAAGTTGCCAACCTTTACAAGCAAGTCGCCCCACTTGGGAACCCCCATTTTTGTCTTTTTTTGAAATTGAAGAACAATGGCAGCTCCTAGTTGAAGTTGCCCCACGAAAGAAAGAGGTTTTGCGTCCTCAATCTCTTTGCTTGAAGGTTTTCGTTTTCAAAGCAATGGCTCAAGCGTTTTCGTGCTCAAAGACTAAGATTTGAATATCAAAACATCACATCCCTTCAATTGATCCTTCACTTTCTTTTTATACACCTCCCCAAGGGTGGTGCCCAAATTGGAGGGAAGGATCTAATTCAAATCTAAAAAAGAGTAGCTCTTATAATTTCCACTTAAGTCTTTGGGCTCCCATGACTCTCAAAAGAACACAACTTAAGTGAAAATTAGAACAATAAAGTGCTTTTTACAATTACTCTTAGAAACAAAAGTGTTTCCCTTTCTTTTTCTCTTTTCCCTTAGCCCCTGGGAAACAAGTGAGGCTAAGGGTCTTTAATCGCTTCATGTCCAAAAGGGGGACATGACACATTAAGAGTAATTACAGAAACAAAGTTGGTGAGAGCGGGGGGATTGATCCTTGATGAGCTTGAATCCTCAAGGGTATATGTAGAGATGCACAATCTGGGTTGCACTCTGAAAGCTGAAAGATGCCTCCTCTTTTGCATCTTCATGCAGATCGGCTTCCTAGTTATGAGTACTAGTTGCTTCCCCCTCTGAATCATCTGAAGAATTTCATTCCTGCGCAGGTCGTCCTACATTCCACTGCATCATCCTCATCAGGCTAAAGTCTAAGGTGCTTCCTAGGTCTCATGTCTTGTGATGGGATGCCAAATGTTGTTTCAGTCTCTTTCTTTGAATGAAAATGTTTGCATTTGTCGAAATAAACTTTGGCTCTGTGATGTCATCTTAGATGACTGTGCCTTGATACCAAATTTCTACCTCTTGGAGGTGGCAGTACTGATCTCACTCAAAGGCAAAGATGTGATATTTATGGGTAGCTTCAACCCATTCTTGTTAACTGCATAAAAAAAGTGCTAATGCATGAAGGTGCATATAGTCCTTTGGAGCTGCTGTTGAGGAAATTATGTATCTTGGATGAGGAACACGTAGCCCAATTATACATTCCCTCAAGATGATCCTTCCAAATAAGGCGCAAGCCTTATGGGTAAGTTTCCAGCTCTGGACTCCTCCGTCGACTTGCACATGTGCTGCATTGTTTCCCCCCTATTTCTATGTTTGATAAACTTCTCCTTTTCGTAGTCAGGCATGTCTGGACTGCAGTAATCCTCAATGTACTTCATCATTTGTTTGGAGTCCGGTTTTATTTGTTCAAAATGCTGTTATGCACCTACTAGGTACTATGTGTACCTAGTAGGTACTCTACAAATGCACTGTCCAATCAATAGGGCCCAGTGAAAAATGAGGTTTATAGGGAACTAACACCATTTTGCTCTTAACAAAAAATCTTGTATTTTCCTGAGTTAAGGTTATATTTTTTTCAAAACGTTCACCAAGTGTGGCTTATGATGTTTGTCGAAAGCATGCATTAGTAATGGGTAGTTTATCCCAGCCTTGCACAATGAGGTTTTATGCACATGCTCCTTGAACTTGTGCCACCCATGCTTGCAGACGGTTCCAATGGGCATGCACTATGTAATATCTACGATCACGATGATCTTATTTAGAGACTTCATTTCAGGGATACCTCTCATTATCTTGGATCTGTGCTTGCTGATGACCTCACTAAATCCTGTATCTGAAAATGCATTTTGTAACATTGAGCCGAACTTTACCTAAACTAGATCAGAAGTAGTAAACTATGAAAGTTTCTAGAACCTGACTTGATGCATAACTAAATCTCTCAACTCTAAGATTAGATCATGCGAAAAATTGAGCTCAGAATTGGCATAAAACTATGCAAATTGGCTATCCTGTGAGTCCAGACAGCCTGTTAACATCAGTAGTGGACTGATGTGATGTCAAAGGTTTGAGGCAGCCTTGGACATAGGGCTGGTGGCTACTAACTGCAAAATAGTCTATAATCCTGATTCCATGCTTCAAAAGTTGTTTTCCTTCAATTTTATGTCTGGAAACTCATGAAAATCTAAATGATGAACTTCAGATCATGTGCAAAACTCATCAGACGATTCTTTGATGATTACTGATGTCAGACTATTGTCACAACTGTTGCAAAAGCTGAAAACATAATATCATTTCTGATTGTTGTACAAACATGTCAAAAAGTTTTAACTTGAAGAAGACTTCTATGTAAAAATATTGAGTCTCAGATGATGACGACTGTACAATGCCTGATGTCTGAGGCATGACGTCCGATAACATAGAAGTGTACCAAGGGTTGAGTGGCAACACTGGTATGACTCAGAAGCTCCGAGGGTTGGGTGTGATGTCTGGGGTCTAAATTTTTCTGTAAGCATTTATTTTTCCCTGAATTCTGTGTAAAGCATTTACAAATACCAAATATCCATTCCGAATCTATGTTTCTAGGTAGTCTCTGCAATATGTGCCCATGGTCCCTTAACATATATTTTCACAAAAGCATCAAGGATCCTTACCAGTGACTCCATTGGCTGTACATGAGATGAGTTGGAAGGGGTGTAGCTAGTTGTTACTTTATAGGCTCTTCTGTAGCCCCATAAGTGATTAGTAATGTCTCATCCTATTTGGTATCCTCAATGCCACAAGACTTTTGAATAATTGAGAATACAATTTTATTGGTTTCCTTAACTTGCCTGTGGACTGCAGGGTGGTAAGGACTCAAAAACGAGTGAAATGTCTTGAACTTGGTGGCTAGTTTGTTTATGATCTTGTTTGTAACATGACCTCCATTGTTACTGCTGAGGTGCTGAAGAATGCCGAGCCTTGTTATGATTTTATCTTGTATAGAAATTTGACCGTACTTTTTGCAGCATGTCTGGTAGAGATTGGGCTTCTTTAGGTGCTTCGTAGCCACCACTGTCCACCTGCATCTAAGTCGACTAGGATTAATGAGTGCTTTGATGAAATCCAAGCCTTATATCTCAAACAAATCATTAGTTTGAAATAGATACAAACTCAAGAAATCCTGTCCAAGAGGCTTGCTTGTTTTACAAGTATCACCCACCAGGACCCAGTCTTTAGTATTCTGGGATAGGATAGGCTATGAGGCTAAATAATGACACTTTTTTGTTGTAGCATCAAGACCCATATGCCATCTTACTAGAACTTGATGAGCATTCTGCAAAACACACCGAATTTATTCCTAAATTGTACCTCCAAAGTATTTGGACTGGTCCTTATTTATAAAGCAGCCCATTGATTAGATGGGAAGTCTTTGACATTTTAATGATTTTCCTTCTTTAGGCTGGCAGCATAACCTTGGGGAGGCATGGGGTTGAAAAGAAGTTTCAACGTGCTCATAGCTTGAATGTAGCACTGCTATGTAATTTTAAAACAATTGTGCATTTTGAGAAGGCACCATCAGCTCCCACAGGTGGGTCCCCTGATCTGATCCTTGATAACTGTTTGGCAACATCCTGGATCTTCCTAGGTTGAATCACTATCATGAAAGTGAGTTTGTGCAGTAGAAACGACTATTTGTTAACACGACCATATATTGCTGGCTTATTCACAAGGTATAACAAACATTGATGGTCCACATAAAACATGAATAGATTGGCAAGGAGGTAATGTTGAAACTTCTGGACTGTGTAAAATATTCCCAATGCCTCACATTCTTCTATACTCGCAATTCATTGAAAGTGACTGTGTAAAATATTCCCAAGGCCTCACATTCTGTTGTACTCTAATTCATTGAAAGCAATCTACATGGGAAAGCATTTTAGTGTTATGGACTGTGGAAGCCTAAAATCGTTTAATGTTTGTTCACTCCATACAGAGGGAACACCCTTTCCATTCAAGCTGTTGAACAGATAGAGACTTGGGAGAAATTCCTAACTAACTGCCTATGATATTTTGCGTGACCCAAAAAGGATCTGACTGCTCTGATATTACGCAGTACCTCCATCTGTACCAGAACTTGAACTCTGTCTGGGTCACTCTTCTTGGCATGCAATGTGGCTCGACAATTTGATACAGTGTGGCTCAATAATTTGCATACAGGACCATAAAAGAACATTTATGTGGATTCAGGGCCAAGATAGTTAGTCTGCTTGCACATGCTCATACATCCTGTCAGAACTTTTTAGAATGATTCCCTATGCCGATGAATTTACCAATCATCTAGAAAGACCTTGAGGTTCCCAATGGTCCTTGTCTCACATGTATAAGATGGCTGGTGCATTGTAAAATCCAAACATCATATGATTGTAGGCATATTTCCCATTCTCCACCTCAAAGGTGGTCTTCAATCTGTCTTCTTCAGCAATGCTAATGTAGTTACAGCCGGAAAGGCCATGGAGGGAGAAATATATTTCATGCCCTGCTATCTTCCTCCAAAATGGCCCTTAGAACAGGCCCTTAATAGTCACTTCAAACGTTTACACAAATGTGAATTTGTGTTGAGACCAATAAGGACGGGAATACCTGTTCATTGAGATAACAATGTCAAGCAGGGTCTACCTCAAAAGTTTCATCTTTTCAATAGGATTTGCCTTTGCCTTTGTTGCTTCAGTGGACATCAAGTCCTCATTCTTGGTAGTCCGTTCCATTTAGTTTCAAAAAAGAAAAACTTGAATAACTTAGCTTCTAGAGAGAGCAACTTTTGGATAAGACTATGTATGTAGTTTTTTCATTGACATTTTGGATCACTCCCAGGAAGAGGACATTTCCTATTCTCTACCTGAGGATGGACCATAGTGTGATTGGAAACTTCAATCAAAAAACACATGCACAATTTTATTTATGAGTTGCTCTCTCTAATTGTTATGGACTGCGGAAACACTATCTCTATTATTTAACCTAGATTTTTATGCTGGAGATGACTTCTCTATGAGAAAGCCCTTTCCCATTTTGTCGTCCGCATTGCAGGGGAAAAATTGACATGTGGATTTTTTTTTCCCAAACAGCTGACATGTTTATTTATTTTTTTGTTACATGATTACATCTGGGATTTTGGGGGATCACCACCTAACACACGTTACTTCTGTTGTGAATGACAGGTTTGTGCATTAGTGTGTGACTATTAGATTATTTGCCAAGATCGTTAGAGAGTGACATTGAATACATGAAACGAATGCGAAAAACGACAATGTTACTTCAAAGAGTGAAACAAGCCACAAGAGAGATGAGTTTATATGACAAGTGGAGAAATTGTCAAATGAAGAAAACCCCTATAATCTTATTAGAAGCCTTGCAAACAATTGAAATCCAAGTACAATAGTAAGTACAAGTTAAGAGAAAGAGAGAAGAGTGGTCTCAAGTCAAAAGAGACATCACAAGATTGCAAGAGCAAGATTGTTGTGTTTTGAGAGGAATAGGAGAGAAGAGGGAGTTACAAGAATCCCATCATGACCTTATAAGGCCTCCTTGGTGCATGCCAAATGTTCCATTCCAAAAGAGAGTGGAGGGAAGTGTGTGACATGTGGCAGGAGGAGTTACTTGTGCAAGTAAATCTTAAATTCTACAAGTGGACGAGAGAGGTGAGAGACACCTTATAAATTCGGGATAAAGTGCATTTATAATAATAATAAATGGACACCTAAAAGAGATTTAAGATAAACTTAAATGACTAATGAACCCAAATAAGGTTAATCTCCAACACTCCCTTTAAGCTTAATTTGGGGTTACAAAAGTGGAGAAAACCTTTTACAAATAAGGGAGTTGAAATTACATAATACTCCCCTTCAATAGAAACTTCTTTCAAGAGAAATAACAATAGTTTGAGAAAGAAAGAAGAGAAGGTGCCACCAAAAGTCGCAAGGATGAAGATGTGAGCATCGACAATCTGCAAGAAGCCTCTTTGAACAAGAGGGTCAATCCGCAAAGGAATAAAGACTAAAAAGGAGAAATGATCCACTAAACATTGCAAAACAAACAAGCTAACATCAATCTTTTAAATTAAGTATGCCATAAAAATACGATCTACATACATAATGTAATGAAAGAAGATGTACAACGAGGCAAATTGAGCTAAAGACAATTTTCATCACAAAGTGCAAAATCTTGTAGAAGAAGTTAGTCAAAATGAGCTTTAATCAAAGCATGTTCTTTGCAACATAAAAACAAGGAATGCATAAGAAGATTGAATCTATCAAAAGGGAGACAAAGAAGATGTATTGCTTACAAAAGATATTCTACGTGAAGCAATAGAAGAATTATTACAATAAGTCATATCAAAGTATCTAGAAGAAGCATTATCTTTAGGAATCCAAATTATTTTTTTCCTTAGAATTAGGTGTTTTAGAAGTTTTCCAACAATCCAAAGTGTTATGAGTGGATTTACCACAAGATTTATTTGGATGCAATTTTCAACATTTAGAAATATGATGCTCGTGTTCACCACAATGCTCACAAGTTTTATCTTTTTTAACCAAAAAATGAGCACGACAAGCATTATAATCAAAAGAAGTTGCATGATAAGTTTTTTAGTGTGGAGGACAATACATTTTTTATTTATCTTGAGAAGCATTAGAATTGAGCCTTGCACGATGCATGCTAGTTTTAAGCAAAATAGGTTCAATAATACAATTTTCACACTTACAAGACCACCACCCGAGTAACCCCTACATTGCATGATTTTTAATCTAGGGTTGGTCAGAAACACAATGAAGTTCGTCATTAGAGCTATCATCATGTGTGAAAGACACAAGTTTTGCATTAAGTGCGTCAATAAAAGTTTGCATAGTCTCTATTTGCTCATGAAAATAATTTTGAAGTGCATTAAGAGTGATAGTTTGACATTGCAGTTGACATTTAAGAATAGAGATTTCTTCATTTTGAAAAATATATTTTTCCTTAAGATTCTTAAATGCGAGAAATATGGCCAGTTTGAGAGCCATAGCAAAAAAAGTAATAAAAGATTGATCTAATGCTAAAGAGGCAATTATAACGGGTTTAAGGCCTAAAAAAAAACCCCTTGTAACTAATTTGCGACTTAAAAATGTTATATGCAAGACAAATTTAGCTTACAAGCATTTTAAAAAAAATGCATTATCAAATTTTCTTTAAACAAACTTAATCAAAAAGATAAAAGAAAAATATATTATTATTATTTTAGCTAGGCCATAAAAGACCAGAAAATATTTTTTCGGGTAAATCCTTTTTTAAAATTCCACATGAGATTAAAAAAAAAGAAAAGTTAACGACTTATCTTTGAATTGAAAAGCGTGTATAAAAAATCATTAAAATAAAAAAAAAAGCTCGTGGCATTTTCCTCTCATAATATTTTGTCATTTTGTGGATTAAGTTCATAAAAAAAAGAAATTTACCACGTGGCAAAGATGTTAGAAAAGCTTTAGATATGAATCATTTTTTTGGGAGAAAAGAAAAATTAACTACTTAGGATAAACACCACGTAAGAAGGCATGAGTTAATAAATATTTTTTTTGCTTTGAAAAGAAAAGCTTTGAACAAAGCAAATAAACAATATAAGTAGTAATACGCCACATATAAAGTGCAAGGCATGAGTTACCTTACCAATGCCAAAAAGAAGGCAGTTGTCAAAAAAGGAATGGCAAAATTGATTTTGAACAAAGGAACAATTCCCATGCCTTGCTAATAAGGCAGCCACATGGCAAGACTAAAAACTCAAAAGACTCGATCTGGAAAAAAAGCCAACAAAAAGTTTTTAGCAGTGGGTAAAGAATATTAAATTAAATGCAAGACGTTATGAAAGAGCATGCAGTAACAGACAAGAGAAGAACTTTAGGAAAAGTGCAGAGAACATAATAAGTTGACGCCATGTGTAAATGCCAAGAGCCAATGCCAAGTAGCATAGAGAAGGCAGGTGTAAAAGAAAGGAAAACACAGCTGCCAAACTTCCATTTTTAGGAAAGTGCCATGCTACAAAGTAACCATGCAGAACTGCGGAGATCAAGAAGCAAACAGATGAAAGTAATAGGGAAAAAGAGTAGAAATAATACCATAAATCCTCCAAAAAAACATCAGAGTAAGGTGCCAAGATTAAAAAAACACACCAGACAACTGCGCAAATATCAAAGATGACAACACTGAGCAAAACTCGAAACAAGGTGAAGCACCAAGTCTGAAAAGAGAACAAAAGGCACAACTAGCAAGAAATACCATTAAAAAAAGATCAGGAGAGAAAGGCGTCGGAGAAAAAAGGCAGGACGCCTTCCAAGAATGTAAAACGCCTTGATTTATTGAGATGCCATTGTACGAAAAAGACAATTAGAAATGCAGGTAGAATACCATTTTTGGTATGCTTTTCATGCATTGTGCTAAATATCTGTTTTTTTCCTATTGTTTTTCTAACTATTTGGCAACATCCAAGAATTAATTTCAAATTAAATCAATAATCTTCTTTGGTGCTCTGATACTATATTAGATTATTTTCCAAGATCGTTAGAGAATAACGTTGAATACGTTAAGCAAATACGATTTTTATTTATTTTTACTTTAAAGAGTGAAACAAGCTACAAGAGAGACGAGAGTTGACAAGTGGGAAAAGTGTCAAACGGAGAAGAACCCTACAATCTTATTAAAAACCTTGCAAACAATTGAAATCTAAGTACAATAGCAAGTAGAAACTAAGAGAAAGAAAGAAGAGTGGCCTCAAGCCAAAAGAGGCATCACAAGATTGCAAGAGCAAGATTGTTGTGTTGAGAGGAATGAGAGAGATGGCCTCTTTATATAGAGCAAGAGGAAGGATAAGGGAGTTCAGGGACCCATCATGACCTTACAAGGCCTTCTTGGTGTGTGGAAAATGTCCTATTTCCAAAGAGAGTGGAGGGGAGTGTGTGACATCTGTGGGAAGGAGTTGCTTGTGCAAGTAACTCTCAAATTCTACAAGTGGAAAAGAGAGGTGAGAGGTACCTCATAAATCTTGGATAAAGTACATTTATAATAATAATAAATGTATACCTAAAAAAGACTTAGAATAAGCGTAAAGGACTAATTGAATCCAAATAAGGTTAATCTTCCATAGTGACAAACTTTTATTGTTTGGAAAGGGATAGTTGATGTATAACTCGTGGTGAGAGAACAAAATTTGTCAAGAGAGCTGCAATGTGTACAACTACCTAGTCGTATGTATAGTGGGTGTTGGGGTCAGGGAGCACGAAATAATACTTGTTTAGTAGAACCATATGATGATCATCATCGTGGGCTATATCTAGATGAAATTTATTTTGCACCCAGTGGTAGGCTGATTGAATCTGTTGCTGCCCCACTGTGCTTTCAATGCCCAACAATGCATACAGATTGTACCCCAATTCGTCTGTTGCCATGCCACCAGGTAGAGAGCACTTGCAACTGTAATTGATCTTTCTTTTGATTTTTGTAAGAAGTTTTTTCAGTTAATATTTTCCATGATTCCTTGGTTTCTTCTGTTTTGTTGGAGATAGTGTCCACCCTCTGGCTTGTGCCCTTTGTACTTTCCCAGGGCTCATGTAAACAGTCATGACATTTGTATCAGAAAAAGAAGAAAGAAATTGCATAAAGATGTACGTCTAAACAAATATAGAGATACCGGCAATAAATATTTGTTGTTCCCAAAACCAGTCACTTGTTTTTGTGGACAACTTGTTGACCGTTTTGGTCCTACAAGCCAAAAATGGTCTCCTTTCTCAAAAATGTTCTGAGCAGTCAAGTTATTCAATTGCACAAGCCTTTTCGGCTAAGGAAATTGCAGGTTCAAAAGGTGGATTTTTGCAAGAAGAAATTACAAAACACTTGAAGGCATTTCCTAAAATTGATAAGGTTGGTTCAACGCCGAGGTTCAATGATATATGGTTCAACGACGGGGTTCAATGATTTGAAATGAACGCCGCCGAACTATTGAATCGTTGAACCATTGAACTCCGCTTCAAAACGGTTCAAAGGTTCAAAAAGATTCGAGCGAAAGGTTCAAACAGTTGGTTCAACAATACAAATTGAATTCATAAAAAGACTGAGCGAATGTGACTTTTTGCAAAACATAAAATATTGAGCCGTTGAACCGTTGAACCATTGAACCATTGAACTGGTGAACTCTAAAAAAAACGGTTCAAGGTTCAAAATGGTTCAAGTGACTGGTGACGTCCCCGCGGACGTCAAATTTAGGATAATGGAATAACCATTGATTTTCAAATAACGCAGACCTGAGGACAAACTCAACGATTCGCTGAGAAAGGAGCCGAAGAAGCCAGCAGAAGACGAGAAGATAGCCTCGAGAGCTTGGATCACCAGGAAGAGACAAAATATAGCAAGGAAATAGGGAATCAAACAGAGAATTCAAAAGCGTTGACAGAAGAGTTATTCCAGTAGGTGGAACAGTCCACCAAGTGGATATCAGAGAGCGCAAGCATTCAATGGCGCAGCGTTATTTTTTTTCGTTTGAGTAAAGATGAATGGACAATCATGTAAGTATCATAAAGAGGAGCGGCCTTGCCTTTCAGAGGATCAGGTAATCCATGCTTTGGAGAAGACATTTGATATGAGTTAAATGCCAAAGTCAAAACTGGTAACTTGCTCCAGCATGGCCCTTGCACAGAACTTCCTCTTTCCAATGCATTCAATGCAGCATGGGCCATTTTGTGAAAACAAGCGCCAAAGTCTTTCTTTGGATGCTATATATTGTAATCTCTAATTTTGGATAAAAGAGATCTCTCAGTTATCAGAAGCAAAACTCTGCCTAAATTGAAAGGCATTTTTGAGACTTTGAGCTCAGATTGTTAATCATATTTTATCAGGTGAATGAGATAGCAAGTGACCTTTCAAACTTTGTGTTGAAATAATTTGTGTTATGTAAGAAATTGTTCTTATGTCTCTTTCCTAAATACAGTCTTATCCATTTGATCTAATAAGCAGAGCAAGTGAAAATAATCTGGAAGATGTCTTGAAGCCGATGGTGGAGACTTTGTGCTACCATAATTGTCTTTAGCTTGTGTGTTTTGCATTTTAGCACAAAGGATATTGGAAAGGCTTTGAACTACTTTTATCCTTTATGATCATATACTCTGTTGTAATTTTCGGTGGAGACTTTGGGCTGCACTTCATTCTACTATGATATTGGTCCTAAATCAGTAGGAGAAGCAACGAAAGACTTTGTGCTTTCGTGGGTTTCTTGTGGATCCAGTTACTACTCTAAAAGTTTTCCTGCTGTTTACTGAACATCATTTCTAAAAGAAGAGAATTGCTTTCAGTTATTACACATGAATTTTCCTTTACCTTGTGAACATCATCTCTGAAAAAAGAGAGATGGATGGTATGATCTCACTTCTGAGTCTATTTTCGGTTTATATTGGTATATTATAGTTTATAGAGAGCCTCCCCTTGCTGAGAGGAGAGATTTATTTCATTACGCTGTGGTTGATATACCCATTTTGCTTTCAGTTAGTTGACGACAAAATATTCACCCAACAGTTTTTTGGCGACTCTGCTAGGGAAGAACGCGCAATTTGAAGCCTCAAGCTTCAAATTAAAGCATTTTTATTTCTTTTCCATTCTATACTCTAGCAGATCCACCGTACATGCAAAGCCAGAGAGCTCAAGGTATTGTTGATCCTGTATTTGAGTTGGTGCAACGGAATAATTTTGTAATTTTTTCTCCACCATCTCGCTTTCAGCGTACCAGGAGTTTTTCTCCTACCAATGTCAGATCTCCAATACCAGACGAAGCTTCTAGTTTCAGTGCTAGTAAAGTTTTGTCCATACTTATCCCACAAAGGTTTGTTATTCCTCCATTTAATCGTCATCTCATGGTAGTCCAAGGCCCTTGGGGTAACACTTTTGGCCCTCTCAATCTAACCCCACCTTTGCATGAACTGCCCCGTAGTTCGATAATTTTTTTCTCTAAATTCTATGGTGATGGGAAGGTTCATCCAGATGAGCCTATTGTTGTTTTTTGCATAACATGTGGCGTGATAGGCGTGGAATATGAAGATATAGCGGTGAGACTGTTTGTAGAAACTTTGAAAGGCGCTGCCGCGGATTGGTTTTCTCACCTTCAAGCTCAGACTATAACTAATTGGGACACTCTCATGGCCAAGTTTGAGGCTAGGTTCAAACCCGCTGAAGATGCACATGCCTTGTTGGCTTAGCTTACGCAAATGAAGGAGCCTCATGAGCCTATGCGTGACTTGATTGCTAAATTCAATAAGCTGAGGAACATGATTCCTACAATTGTTTAGCCAACACCAAAAAATTATAAGTGCTTCTTCATCAATTCTCAACTTTTCGAAGTGAGTTTTCTGTTGAGGCGCGCTGGGCATATAGATCTTTTTGCAGCTTAGATTTTGGCTATCGAGGTCGAAGATGATCTTATCCTTGTAGGTAAGATAAGAAGAGATCCTAACAGAAATAAATTTTCTTCACCTGTTGAAAATTCTTCTACAAGCACCACTGATCCTATGATGCAAAAGTTAGCAAATGAGTTGTCAGCTTTGAAAAGGCAAATGGCCCAATGAATGTTTGCTCTTTATCGGGATATACCAAGGAAGACATTCCCTAACCATTCATATCAAAGCAATGCTGCTAGGAACCAAGGGCAATCCAATCGCCTTCCTCCTGCACAGGGGAAGCTTTCCATTGAAGCAGCACCGGCTAACTCAGTAGTTGGTATCATGAAGCTGAACATGATTTCTCTTTCCAACTTGAGTTGGACCAAGAAGATGACGCTAATCTCTTTGCAGGAGGAGAAGAAGAATTAGCTGGCAACTCCAACTTTGGTTTTCTGAATTATCAAGATAAAGCTAGAAGAGAGAAGTGTTTGATGGATCATGCGCTGTTTTTACTAGGTCTCAGACCCAGTCAACTCAACCAGCTGATAAGGAAAAAACAGGAGAAGAACTTCAGCCAGTAATTTCAATTACTAAACGGAAGACTTCACTGTCTTTCCAATCAAAGGACCCAGTGATCAGTAAGAAAGTAAGTACCTCAAACCATCCTGTACCTTCTGCTTCTATTTTTCAGACCAGTGCCACACCCAATAAAGATCATGATGATATACTCCCTTCCTATGTTTCTAGTTCATTTCAATTATTTGATATAATTGATCATGTTAAAAAGACCAATATTCAAATCACTGAAGTTGAGTACTTGTGAGCCAATCTTGAACAGTTTGATAGGTTGGCTGAATACATAAAAAATAAAATCGTCTCTACAAGACAAGACTTTCCAAAGGCGACTCATGATTCCTCGAAGAACAAATCCACCCAAAATAATCTTGTCGTTACTTCTCCTGTTGCCTCCGAAAAAATAGAACTTTTTTATGTTTCTCTGTTAATAAATGGTCATAAGTTGAGCAACTGTATAATAGACTCTGAAATTTTTGATAATGTTATGCCCGTCAAAGTAGCAGATTTTCTTGGTCTTACCTTAACTAAGACTTTTGGGCGATGCTTCTCCATGGAAAACAAGCAAGTACCACTCCTGGGTCAAATCAAAGATGCCCAATTTGCATTCGCGGTTTTTTCAGATAAAATGATTAAAATGACAGTCTTGATGGCCGATGTTCCAACTTATGGCATTCTGCTCGGACGTAGGTGGAGAGTTGAATATGGATCTGTCTGAAGCAAGAATACCTGTTAAAGGTGTTATGAAAAAATTGCTTCCTGAGAAAGAGTCAAAATAGTCACCCAAACATCAGATCCCGAAGCTCAAATTTTATTTGAATCATCGGGAATGGGTACTATTTTCTGATCATTGAAGATGTTTTTAGCTCATAAGATGAAGGTTCATTAGGTGACAAATTAGAAAATTCAGATAGAAAATCAGAAGAATTGTTAAGGAAAGTTCAGGCAAAAAAAATCTTCCCTCACTAACGAAGAGAAATTTTTGAGAAGATCAAATTCTACTAATGTTTGAATTTTAGAATTTGATGGCAGTTGCTCTTCTACCGATTTTGGAGCCGGAATTGTTTTGATATCCCCTCAAGGAGAAATTTTTCCTTATTCATATAAGTTACAGTTCAACAATACCAACAACACCGTTGAGTATGAATCTTTGTTGCTTGGATTGAAAGCTGCTCATGCTAAAGGTATTAAGATTCTTCATGTTCGGAGAGACGCTGAACTGGTGGTTTGTCAGGTAAAGAATCTGTACCAAACCAAAAATGAAAGATTGCGACATTATCGCAATCTTGTTGGGATTACGTTGAAAGTTTTGATGCTTTCAATATTTCTGCTGTGTCGAGAGAATTCAATGATCGTGCAGATTCATTGGCTGTCTCCGCAACCCTCATGGTTCCCCATGAAATTTTTAAAGGGAACAAGTACACTATTGAGCTGATCTTTCGACCAAGTGTACCTGATAATGTCAATCATTCGCAGGTGTTTAATGATAACAATCAAATCATTGCTTTTCTGAAAAAGGTGGACAATTTTGAAGAGCTTTATTTTGAAGGTAGCGAATCTCCACCACGGGAATCAATTCTTGAAATAGATTCAAAAACTGGTAAAGAGTTTCTTCAACTCAAGGGGAATAAAATTCTAAAAGATTTGATTTCTCTTGAACAATTATTTGATAAGCATGACAGGTATGTCAAGCAACAACAAATGGATTCAAGTTCCTCCAAGGAGTTTGATCAAATAAATTTGAGTACGGAAAAAAATTCCAAAATGGTCAACATTGAAAATTGCTGCACTTCTGATGAAAAGTTCAAATTCGTTGCTCTTCTTCGCCATTACATTGATGTTTTGGCGTATTCTTATGATGATTTGAAATCTCTCGGCCCTGAAGAAATTCAGCATGAAATTCCTCTTAAAGTTGGGTCATTGCCTCACAAGCAGAAGTAAAGGCAATACAACCCCAAAATATTAGGTACTATTCTTTCTGAGATCCAGAAGATGTTGAATGCAAGAATTATTTTTCCAATTCATCATTCCACCTGGATTGCGAACATAGTTCCGGTGAGAGAAAAGAATGGAGAAATTCGTATCTGTGTTGATTTCAGAAACTTAAATCAATCTTTTCTAAATGATAACTACCCCTTACCCATCATGGATCAAGTGTTGCAAACAGTGACTGGTTCAGAAATGTTATCAATGTTAGATGGTTTTTTCGAGTATAATCAAGTGGAAGTCAATGAAGCAGACCAACATAAACCGATTTCACTACACCGTGGGGCACTTTTGCATATCGCAGAATGCCTTTTGGTCTGATCAACGCTGGCGCCACCTTCCAGAGAGCAATGGATCTTGCCTTCAGATACGAAATAGGAAAGTTTATTGTGGTATATCTTGATGACTTCACTGTTTTTTTCAAACATCGTCCTGATCATGTGCATCATTTACAACAAGTGCTAGAACGCTGTCGACAAAATGGTATTTCTCTTACTCTCAAGAAATCAGTTTTTGGGTTCACAAAAGGTAATCTTCTCGGTCATACTGTATTTTGAGAAGGCATAAAAATTGACTCAAAAAGAGTCAAATCTATCCAAAATTTTATTCTTCTTGCTAGTAAGACTGCAGTTCACTCTTTCTTTGGAAAGGTGAATTTTCTATGAAAGATTCATTCCGGAATTCGCAGAGAAGACTCGACACATTGTTGACATGATGAAGGGTAAAGCTACTTTTCGTTGGACTGCAGAAGGCAAGTCAACATTTGAAGATATCAAGAAAGCAATCGCTTATGCCCCAATCTTGGTTTGTCAGGATTATACCAAAGACTTCATAGTATACAGCTACGTTTTTGAACATACACTTTCAGCGATTTTGGTCCAACAAAACAAAGGTTTGGAATCTTCCATATCATTTATGAGTTCTCTCAAAGCTCACGAATTGAAATATTCAAACATAGAGAAGCATGCTTATGCTGTGGTTAAGGCAGTAAAACAATTCAGATTCTATATTCTGAATTTACATACTGTTGTTCTAGTCCCTGATACAACAGTGAAGTCCATTCTAACTCAACAGGAGTTTGGTACTAAAAGACGCAATTGAATTGCTAAAATTTAAGAGTTTGATCTTGATATCAAGCCTATTAAGCTTGTGCGGGGAAAAATCTCCGCCAATTAATTGTTGATAACATACCAAAGGAAACAAAACATGAAAAATAGAGGTTGGAGACGTGCCTACAGTTCTCTTCGTCACTACTACTGATGAGTGGTATTCCAATATCGCTCATTTTCTTACCTATGTTGAATGTCCCACCTATCTATTAAAAAAAAAAAGGAATGTTAAGTTGAAGGCTGCTAATTATGTCTTGTGGGACAATGGTTTGTACAAAAGAAGTCTTGATGGGGTATTTCTTCGTTGCGTCGATAAGGTGCAACAAAATAAATTTTTGGAGTCCTTCCATAATTTGGCTTGTGGAGGACATTTTTCTGCATCAGTAATGACTCACAAGATTCTACGAGCTAAATACTATTGGCCTACACTATTTCAAGATGCATACGTTTGGGTACGTATATGTGAGTTGTGTCAACAGTTTGTTGGAAAACTTAAATTGACCGCATTACCTCTCAAACCAGTGGTAATTGAAGAGCTTTTTCAACAATGGGGTATTGACTTCATTGGCACCGTGAACCCATCCTCAAGTGCTGGACGTGACTATGTTCTCACCGCGACATACTATTTTACCAAGTGGGTGGAAGCCATTCCAACTAAGCATGCTACTTCGGAAGTGGTATGCAATTTTCTTAAAGAAAATATTATTTTTCGATTTGGGGCCAACAAAGATTGTAACATATAATGCTGCTTGTTTCTTTTCTCATGAGGTTACTAAGTTTTGCTACAATTACTAGATTATTTTTTCCCACTCCTTCGACTATTATCCGCAAGGAAATGGTCAAGCAAAATCAAGTAACAAGAATTTGGTTACTATTATCAGGAAACTGGTAGATGATAATCAGAGAACTTGGCATAAAGCATTGTTCGATGCTTTGTGGGCAGACATAATTACACCCAAGAGGGCAATAGGTATGTCACCATTTCAGCTTTTGTATGGTTTGAATGTGGAGATACCAATCACCTTAAAAATACCAGCACTGAAGTTGGCAAAGGCAATTGAAGATCAAACTTTCGAAAACTCTATTGATAAAAGGATCATGTGCCTAACCGAATTAGATGAGCAACGAACTATGGTAGTGGACCGTATCACTGCACATCAAAATCAAGTAAAGAAACTCTTCGACAATAGAGCAAGGATTCGTGATTTTCAAATTGGAGATCAAGTCTTGTTGTGGGACAAGAGGAGAGAACCAAAATGAATGCATGAAAAATTTGATTCTTTGTGGAGGGGTCCATTTACCATTCATCAGATCTGTGGCGAAAGTAACTTCTTGTTAGAATATCAGGATGGAACACCATTTTCACTACCTCACAGTAGGCAGCATTTGAAGCACTTCAATCCTTGAAATATCAGATAAGACCAGTTGTACATTTGTATAGCCTTTGTTTGTTTTGTGTTGTTCGTTTGGTTTTTTGGCGTCTTTCTTTTTTTGGGTGGCTTGACTCCGTGGCTCAATGGCATGGATGAAGGCACTTAGAGTTTGGATCCTACTGTCTTCGATCGTTTCAAAATACAATTGATAGAAGTTCCCCAACTGGAGTCCGCTGTTGTTCTCAAAATCAGTCACTTGTTTTTGTGGACAACCTGTTGACCATTTTGTTCTTGCAGGCCAAAATTGGTCTTCTTTTTTCTCAAAAATGTTCTGAGCAGTCAAGTTATTCAATTACACAAGCGTTTTCGGCTAAGGAAATCGCAGGTTCAAAAGGTGGATTTTCGCAAGAAGAAATTACAAAACTCTTGAAGGCATTTCCTAAAATTGATAAGAATGGATCAACGCCGAGGTTCAATGATATATGGTTCAACGACGGGGTTCAACGCCGAGGTTCAATGATATATGGTTCAACGACGGGGTTCAACGATTTGAAATGAACGCCGCCGAACCATTGAACCGTTGAACCATTGAACTTCGCTTCAAAACGGTTCAAAGTTTCAAAAAAGTTTGAGCGAAATGTTCAAACAATTGGTTCAACAATACAAATTGAATTCATAAGAAGACTGAGCAAACGTGACTCTTTGCAAAACATAAAATATTGAGCTTCCGAACCGTTGAACCATTGAACTGGTGAGCTCTAAAAAAAATGGTTCAAGGTTCAAAATGGTTCAAGCGACCGGTGACGTCCCCGCGGACGTCAAATTCAGGATAATGGAATAACTGTTGATTTTTAAATAACACAGACCCGAAGACAAACTCAACGAACTGCTGAGAAAGGAGCCGAAGAAGCCAGCAGAAGGCAAGAAGATAGCCTCAAGAGCTCGGATCATCAGGAAGAGACAAAATATAGCAAGGAAAGAGGGAATCAAACAGAGAAGCCAGAAGCGTTGGCGGAAGAGTTATTCCAGTAGGTGGAACAATCCACCAAGTGGATATTAGAGAGCGCAAGCATTCAATGGCACGGCCTGTTTTTCTTTGTTTGAGTAAAGACGAGTGGACAGTCGTGTAAGTATCATAAAGAGGAGCGGTCTTGCCTTTCAGAGGATCAAGCAACCCATGCTTTGGAGAAGACATTTGATATGAGTTAAATGCGAAAGTCAGGACTGGTAACTTGCTCCAGCATGGCCCCTGCACAGAACTTCCTCTTTCCAATGCATTCAATGCAGCATGGGCCATTTTGTGAAAACAAGCGCCAAAGTCATTTTTTGGATGCTATATATTGTAATCTCTGATTTCGGATAAAAGAGATCTCTCAGTTATTAGAAGCAAAACTCTGTCCAAATTGAAAGGCATTTTTGAGACTTCGAGCTTAGATTGTTAATCATATTTTATCAGGTGAATGAGATAGCAAGTGACCTTTCAAACTTTGTGTTGAATAACTTGTGTTATGTAAGAAATTGTTCTTATGTCTCTTTCCTAAATACAGTCTTATCCGTTTGATCAAATAAACAGAGCAATTGAAAATAATTTGGAAGATGCCCTGAAGCCGATGGTGGAGACTTTGTGCTACCATAATTGTCTTTAGCTTGTGTGTTTTGCATTTTAGCACAAAGGATATTGGAAAGGCTATGAACTACTTTTATCCTTTATGATCATATACTCTGTTGTAGTTTTTGGTGGAGACTTTGGGCTGCACTTCATTCTACTATGATATTAGTCATAAATCAGTAAGAGAAGCAACGAAAGACTTTGTGCTTTCGTGGGTTTCTTGTGGATCCAGTTACTACCCGGGATCTAGTTACTACATGAGAGATAATAATAATGCAGTTAATGTTGTGATACTAAGTTTGTGTCAAGTGAAATTGACTAGTTAATAACCACCTCGCTGAAAAGGTGAAAAAATATTCTACTCTTATCTCTGAGATGAACAATGTGGCCACATGGTGAGTCATGGTGCAAATTTGTGATACCTGTAGAGGACAATTAAAGCTTTGAAATTCATAACCATTGGACATTTCTCATATGCATAATATAAGCTATGATTGGGCCTAAAATATAATCAAAGGTGTAAAGGAGAATGAAAGTTGAAGAAACTATGCTCTTGTATAGTAAAAACCATGCCACGTATAGCGTTTCTCAATTTTGGTAAATGCATGATATATGGTCAACATGTACTTGGTCAAAACTAAGAGCCCCAACCCCCACAATATTTCGCTGATAAAATTACCTTAACTTTATATGTATTTTTGGATGTTATGTTCTCTCTGTTTGATGTAATTGCATCAAACATTCTAAATAGCAAAGTTTTATTATCAATACTAAAAATTTATATGAATTTATGGTCATAGATTGCATTAAGGGTACAAAACTTGTGTTATTCTAATTATGTAAAACTATAAACATGTATGTTCGAAATGATGGCTTGAGATTCATTATTTTTCTTGCCATTATTTTCTATTAAGTCGATGTAAACATTGAGTATTGAATCTACCAAACAAGATGTACATAAATAATGATAAGAGTCCAAAAACTTGAATATATTAACAAAAATTAAAACGAAAATTTAAAAATAGTTTTCCAAATATTCCCGAAATTTGATGGTCACCTTTAGCTATCAATTGGAAATTTGATTATGGCTTAGTCTCTCATATATTTTTGGTAATAATCACAAGTCAAGGGGACAGTTAGTTTACAAGCACTGTAATGCATTTGTTAGTACAAGGGAGAGTTGTCGATAGAAAGGAGGAACGGTGATTATAATTAACCTCGCCATTGGAAAATATGTTGAAGCATATAATTTCCTAAAAGTTAGCCTAGTCTCCTAGATCTTACCAATGTGGGATTGTATACACCTAAATTTTACCACTTTTGTCAATTAATTAAATAATATCATTCACATCAATTCTAATCTTCTTCCTACATTTCCTACACTACATATTAACCTTACACCATCCCATGCCCCAATTAATTCTTCTAATCAGATCCTCTTTATCACTAATCCTCACTTTCCTATTATTTTGAAATTTAAAATTCATCCTTCCCCTGCCACCAACTATCTCCAGTATCCCTCCTAATCTCCCCCCTAATCACTAACTAATTTTCATTAATCATCATTCCTCGCAGGAATTCTCTAGGAATTTTATTTTTCCTAGGAAATTCTCTCATCATCTTCTATACAAGCAACCACATCTCTCATGCAAATCCATCTTTCAATCTTTGGGGAATTCATGCCAATCTTCTGGCAACTTGGAAGATCAATGCTATAGTGCTGCCAACTTGCCCATCATCTCTTGTCAAGCTTTTATACATCCACCATTGCTGCAAGTCTTGAAGCCATAGTCAAGCAATCCAACATCCAAGAAGCAATCAAGAGGCATACATTTGTCATTGTGGGCTCATCATTTTTGTCAAGGAAGGTAAATTGGGCTGCAATTTGAGGTAATATTGTGTTATTTCATTGTGTATTTGCATATTTATTTACTTCCTTTGCCCATTTTGAAGTGCTGCAATAGATTAGGAACATTTGTCATTGTGGGCTCATCATTTTTGTCAAGGAAGGTAAATTGGGCTGCAATTTGAGGTAATATTGTGTTATTTCATTGTGTATTTGCATATTTATTTACTTCCTTTGCCCATTCTGAAGTGCTGCAATAGATTAGGATAGTTTAGGAGTTGTGGATTATCTTCATGGTTCCTTGCATGCAAAATTCTTATTCTAAATTTTATATCAACACATTTTGGTGACCATAGTGGGAGTTGCTCCTAATTTTGTGCTGGTTAAGACTCTTGTGACTACTAACAAGTTTGCAGGTACCTTTTGAAGAAGAATTGGCGGCTCAAAACTCAAGAACTTTTGCGATTTTTGCCTACAAAATTCAACGTGACTTTGCTCTGTGTTTATTCGAATTTGCTTTTGGTAAACGTGATTTTGCTTCAAACTACCATGACTTTGCTTCAAACCGCTAAATTTCACTGCTACGGTCCGGCTAACCGCTTGACTTGTCTAACTATTTTTCATGAATTTGCATATTATGACTTTCAATTTCGTTTTAGAATTGGCGATTTTACTAACACTTCCACGAATTCGTTTGGTTTGGTTTCTATTTTTTTGCATGTTCAAAGTTGCAATTGTAGAACCACGATATCGAGTTTGATAGACATGACATTATTTAGCCTAACTACTTTTTCACTTCTCTGTGTTTTGAATTTGACATTAAATAGTTTATTTGGTCTTTCGGCTAATCTTTTTGTTATAATTCTGTGAAATTGTGTTTTTTGAAATTCGATTGTGTTATAGACTAACGATTTTGTCATAAGAATTGTAATTTCTTTTTTGCTTTCTATGTATAGGTGCAAACTCGTGTCTTGAGAAACACGACTTTGAGTCTGTGAAACGTGACTTTGTGAAAATCAACCATGATATCACTCAAGTGCGAACTTGCGTCTCGAGAAACGTGACTTTTGAGTTTGTGAAACACGACTTCATGCAAATTAGACACATCATTGCTTTGGTAATTTTTTTGTCAACTATTGAATTCGCATTTATCTATTAGCGATTTTGTGCTCTTACTAGCGAATTTGCAGTCGACAGTAGCGATTTTGTAAAATCTAACTTTAAAAAAATCCATCTAAGTGCCGGTTTTGGCCTACACAAAAGTGGCCTTGTTCTGTGTAGTTGCGGTATTGCCTCTGGGATACGTGAATATGCTCTTCAATTGTGTTTTTGCAGGTTTACCCTTGAAGAGTCAAATCAAACTACTAATCCCTTGTCTTGCAGGTCTTGTTTGTTCAAGAATTGGCATTTAAAACCTCTTCCAATATAGTTTTTTCACATTTTAATCGAAATTAATTAATCTAAATTGTTTGTGTGTGTAAATTTCAATTAATCTAGCTTAATCTTTGGCTTGCTTGTTTGTCGCCCAAGGCTAAGGCTGCATATGCTTTCCCCTTACACTCGTAAGGTGAGTTTGGATTAGAGACAGTGGATAAACCTCCACTTTTTTTTTAAGGGCAACGTGACGTGGAATTCATCTTACACACTTGTTATAGTCTTTAGGTAGGCTATGATGTGGATTTCATCACCATGCACTAATCCAAACTCCGTGTTTTGGTGGAGTATAAATATTAAGGATAACTATTGTAAAGCTAAGCGGATTTCCTCATACAGGATTCTGTGACGTGAGGAGGTAACACTCCAATACTCAGGCATCAGAAAACACCTTATACGGACTTGGGCCCCACATATCGCAAGGTGTTTAGGGGTCTCCTTTAGCGAACCTGTTTAGCCTAGAATAAGATCTTTCGATCACAAACAACTTCCAATGCAGGTAAAACAACATTCTCGAAGAGCACTCACCACATACAGACGTAGGGTGAGGGTTGGGAGACCAACCTAAGAACCACTCTACACGAGTAGATCGGTGGGCCGGTTATTGAGTTGTACACCTGTCAGTCACTAGTAAAGGCTTGTGGATTCACTGATCTTTTTTGTGTGTTGTCGAGACATGTACTATTTGTGAGCCTTATGACCTACACCCAAACAAGTTACCCTATCAAAACTTAACACAAGGTCTTATAGTCGATCATAATGTTCATCTTATCCTCATCTTGTCATCATACATTGTCTCACAAGCCTTAGTCCAAATTCCATCATTTGTCATCATATTTGTGAGCTTGCCTAATGTCTAAATATTAGTCACCCCTTGGACATAGTCAAACACATTGTCATAGGCCCCGTCACTACGTTGCAGGAATCGCCCCCCCTCCCTAAACGAATCCAGCCCTGGGATGCCTCCGATACTGGTACGTCTCAGGTACATGCCGAAGACATTTGGAAAGGTATGGGAAACATCACAAACGTTTGTGGTGCCTTTTTGGACATTTTCAGGCATCTTCGTGATGTGCTCGGGACGTATCGGGACAATTCCTGTAGAAAACTTAGGCAATCAACGCAAAAAATATAAAAATACTATTAAATATTAAAAAATGAAACCCTAATTAAAAAATCGCTTGTACGGATGCTGCAACCCCCTCATGCCGGATGGCTTGTCGTACCACAAATAATATTGCCAAGGGGATTACAAGACGTCACACCATTACAATTGTTGGAGGTCTAGATATTCACTTCACCTCTTAACAGGGTGCCCTTCCAGAGAATACAAACTTGGATGCCTCCACATCTTCTTTTGCTCAACTTTCATTACTTGGTTTTAATGATGACAATCAAGAGAGTTCTACACAAGGGTTGGAGAGTGGAGCTAGTGGGAGTGGTCTGAGTGGTCCAAGTGTAGCTAGTAGGAATGGCATTCATGATTATGAAGACAATTTGGATCTAAATGATTTATTCATCTAGGTTTGAATGTATTTGCAATGTCTCCTTTGAACTTTTTGAAGCAATGAATGAACAAACGCTATGTATTCTCAAGTGTTTTACTAAAAAAATGAGTAATATGCATTGTTTATATATATATATGTAGACGTATCCACGGTGTCCAAATCAAGGGTTTTGAAAAATTACATACTCGACATGTACCTATACCCATGCTTGTGCCTATACTCGTACCCGTACTCGATCAACCTAGCCTCGTCATTATCAATTTGTCTAAACTTGAGCAAACCCATCTAAGTCATCATTTTGAGCTAGTCCTTGTCAAAGACAACTTTGATTAGGGATTATCACATCCTTGTTGAAATCTAGTCAAAATCCGTCATTTTGTTAGCCTAAAAACCTAGCACCTGGCTTAGTCAAAATCAAATCACATTTGTTAACTTGTCAAGTATATCAAACTTAGGGTTGATATACCCTCCCATCATCTTAAACAATCTATTTGCTCATGTCTTATAGTCCAATTTGCTCAGGATATACCCCGTCAGAGTCATCATCTATCAAGTCAAAATCATAAGCTAAAGGCAAGCTCACTCATCCAACAAATCAATCTGCATGGCACCCACTACATGTTCACAGTCTATTAAGATTGGACAATACTCTAATTAAAGAGATACCCTTGGGAATGCACTACATGGTGAGCAACTTTTGGATCAGGTTGAAAGCCTTATTGACCGGTTAATAATATTGAAGCACAAGATGACTTTTTGAATACTGACGAGAGTATGGCCTGATTTGAGCAATACATATATGACAACCAAGACCTACCATTGGTTCATCTTATTGAGGTCAGAACTAAGTTACCACTTGATTTTAACGGAGACCATCTAAAGAATCTTGTCCAAAGTCTCGAACATAATAAAGCCACTAATAGTAATAGCCTAAATCCTTTCTTAGACAATGAAGAAGAACAACCTCAACACAAATTTGTCAATGCCAACAGCGTCGAAGCCAACAAAAGGAAATCCACGTTGGAGGACCAAGCCAAACGGGATTATAAACAAGCTAAGCTTGATCGTTTGAATCAAATTAACCAACAAGTCAATGCCCTTGGTTCACAAATAGACCCCGAAGCTCATAGGCCACAAACACCTAAGAAGCCATAAAAAAACACGTTGCCGCTCACCAATCAAAATCAGAATAAGCCTAATCTACAACCATTATCCGCATCTATCCCATTGTCTGATCTTGTATTTTCCCAAGTGTGGCAAGCTATGAAGGACACTCTTCAAGGTATGGACACAAGAGCACAAGCCAAGAAGTACAAGTTTGAAGATTTATGCCCCTATCCTCTAACAAAGCCATTCTATGTGTCCCTCTCCCCCCACTTTGAACCTCCCAAGTTTGATAAATATAAGGGGAAGGGAGACCCAAGGGAACACGTTAAGGAATTTTTCATGCCATGTCAGGAGATTGCCTACAAAGATGCCTACATGCTTAGATTTTTTCCTTGAAGTCTAGGCGGATCTGCCCTAGAATGGTTCATGAACCTTCCAAAGGGATCTATTTCATCATTTGGGGACTTGACTGAAAAATTTGTCAATCATTTCTATAATGTCGAGAATGAGATCACTATGTTAGACCTATACAACACCAAACAAAGAAACAAAGAGCTTTTCGTCATTTCTTCAACGACGGCCAAGCCTCACAAGTCGGTTTCCTTGTGCAATCCCAGAGAAAGAATTGGTAACCATCTTCATCAACAATTTCAATCCAGAATTGGCCTACCATTTACAATTACATTGTGCTAGTACATTTGATGAGATCGTTGAAAAAGGTATTCAGATTGAGAAGGCCCTCATTGGTAAAGGGGTAATCAAGATCTTTTAAAAAATTGATCAAAATCCAAACAACACCTCTGCTGAAAGGCCTAAGTTCTTCAATAAAAATAAGAATGTTGTTGGAGATGGTGTAACCAATGCTAAGGATGTGCAAACAGTCCAAGGTTCCACTTCTTATTCTAAACCTCAGAATGCGTTAGATATTATTGTGCCTAGAGGTAGACTGAAAATTGTAGAAAACGACACTATGCAAATCTGGGTGAGCCTGTGGAAAGTGTCTTGAAGAAACTAACAACTGCAAATATGATTACCTTGCCTGAAATCAAACCACTTGACAAAAGTCAACCATGACCAACATGGTATAAAGAAAATGAATATTGTCACTATCATTGCATCAAGGGTCATGATACAAGAAGGCATATGTAGCTACGAAATTACATTCAAGACTTGATTGAAAAGGGTGAAATAGAAGTGGAAGGTGAGGAGTCACCTTCATCTAAGAATCAACAGTAGGGAAATATCAAAACCCCTTTCCCAAACATGATAAAAATCAAAAGAGTACGCAAAGGGACCAAGGTCAATCCTCCACCTCAAACCATGTAGATTACCCTATTAGTATGATTCCTTCATTGGCCATATCAAACACCGAGTTGCCACAATCAAGATTAGGGCCAAATCACTCAAACACCCGGAAGATGGGCCTTTAACCTCTCCACATCATCCCATGATCAAGGTTAAAGGCCCATCATCCGATTGCGCCGCTACTACTCGACATGGCAAAATCACCGTACTGGGGGCACCTCCTAAGGTCCCACTTCAAAAGGTTTCTCCTAAAGTCAACGTTTTTAAGGCTCCACTGACTACTCTTGAAGGGATTTATGACATCATCCAACAACTCGAGAAGACTCCTGCGCAGATTTCAATTATGGACCTTCTCAAATCGTCATCTGTTCATTGTCACATTCTTAATAAGATCCTTCAAGAGTCAAGAGTCCTCATTGACATTGACACAAGTTAGTTTCAAGCCCTTGTAGGCCACTTGTCATCCTCACAACAAATCACCTTCAACCCCCAAGAAATGACACCCATTGGCCCTAATCATAATTACCCCTTGTACATCAAGTTGTCTGTTGCTAATCACAATATCAAACGTGTGGTTGTAGATGGAAGATCTACAATAAACCTTTGTACCATTAATTTGATCAAAAGATTGGGGTATTCAGAATCAACGCTTGGGCCACAACTTATCATAAGCAAGGCATATGATGATAACAAAAAACAATCTGTAGGTGCTATTCACCTTCCTACCATGATGGGCCCAGTTACACACCAAACATTCATACATGTGGTTGACTTTGAATTACCTTATGATATCCTTTTGCATCGTCCATGGATGCATGAGATGCGGGCTATTGTCTACTCTTCATGTTTGAGATCTCCCCACTCAAGGATGGAAGTCACCATTCTCGGCAATCCACAACTCATCCGCAGTTGTCAAGCAATGGACGGACTTGACCCTGATGCTCTATGTTTCCCTAGCACCGAAAGTGCTCTCTATATTGATCATAAGTCTAAGAAGTACATTCATCCTGATGATTTGCCATCCGTTTCTTCTAATCTGGATGCACCCTCTCGCATTAAGGTCATCTCTAAGGATGTGGAGAGTATGAATACCATACATTCAACATTGGTGATCTCTTTGTATCGCTTCGTAGTTATGGGCGTCCCACCATGAAGGAGGACAAGCGGACTTCTCACCAATTGCCCCGACACATTTAATAAATCAGGGCTCCTATCAGATGAATAGCTTGAACGGTCAGATGATTCATAATTATCGGAAGAAGGCTTCGCATCCTGTTAAAACAAGCTTTGTTCTTAGCATCTATGAAGACTTGGCGGATACCAATCTTTTTAAAAATGTCTCCATTTGTATTGTTAATTCAAATATCAATTAACAAAAGGACATATCTCTTGATTTGTTTCAATGTGATAATGTCATAACAAACACTATGGGATGTAAAGAGGATCTCTCAGTTGATGACTATCAGGATGGATTTGATCTAGCTCTAGATGCTTGTCCTACGATGACCGTTAGTGCCCCTTTTGCGAATCTTGAGGATGCTTTCTTTGACATTGACGTTGAGCCTCCTATTTCCCTTTATGAGGATCATGTTGCCCATTCTCCATTCATTTATATCACTAATCCATCCTCTTCACCTTCATCCATCGTTGATCCCTTCCTTCCCCTCAACAGTCACTTCATCACGCTCCTCAACACGGACAAACAAGAGCATGCATCATTGGACCCTTTTCAGAGCAATATATCATGTGCCAAATGTGTCAGGATCCATGATAATAGTCAATTAAACAACATAATAGTAAATACAACTTTGATCCATCGGTAATTCAAAGTCAAAATGAGTCAAATAATCAGCCAAGTCAAAGTCCATTATGGAAAAAGTCAAGTCAAAATAATAATCAGCAAAGTCAAAAGTCATATTCCTTTGGTGAAACCTTCATTAAGGCACCAGGGGGACAGTCAAAATCCAATTGAATCTGCAAGCCAAAAGGACTCCAAAAGTAATCAATGTGGCCAACAATATTTCAATTACTCAAATCAAAGAGCAAAAATTTTCAAAAGTCTTGGATCTCTTAAAAGCTCGTCATATGGCACAAATCAAGAATAGCGCAGCCAACATCTCCGACATTGCGTTGCGACTGCTAGTCCGAATCCTCAATCACCCACCACACCTTTACATCCCATACCACTCCTAAAATTCACCTCCTCGGGCAGCATTATCTCTCGTAAAGCCTACAAAGAGACCTTAGTAGAGATGTACAAGAAAATAAAAATCAAGAATCAAGAAAGGACATGATGGTTCTCTAGAATTAGCTTTACCGAGCAATCAACACTGTCAGCATCAACATCTCACACATTCCCAACATGAGGAGATGACATCAAAGTCTCATCCTTGTACATTCTTGTACAATCTTATTAAAAAAAAAATGTCTAGTGGTGAAAACTAGGTTTTTGGTGCTTTGGATAAGCACGGTGATGAAAACCGATTTCTGGCGTCACTTGTGATATGCCTTGGTCACAAGCATCTCATCTATATCACCTCAAGTAAATTGGGGGCAGCCTGTCCATTTTAGTCCTCTCACCCCATCATCCCATTGTCTCATCCACCTTCTCCTTGACCTTGGTCCTGGAGTATGTAGCAACACCTTGGGGAAGAATATGCAGTATGATGGTGACTCTTTGGCATAAAATAATTCTGCAAGTCAAACTAGGACAGGATCAAAAGACCCTTGGAGAGTTGTCCAGAGCTTCTTCTCCTTTCCCTCCATCACTTGTCTCCTATTCCCACGTAGCATCATTCCTTGTCAAGTCGTCTCATCTTGGTCACTCAATATGGATTTTCCTTTTATACCCCATTGTCCACATATACATATATATCTCTAAGCTTTCCCTCATGCTTCCGCCACCTTGTGTCATGATCATCAATCCCCTCTTCATAATTCCCTCCTTTTCCCATCTCTCGTCATTATTCAACATGTCATTATTGCGCTTCCAATATAAATCGGGGGCAAAGAAACAATAAGGATAAACAGAATCTTGGGTTGCTCACCCTATTCCTTCTTTAAGTATTGAAGACATAATCAAGGCATAACATTCTTCATCATGGTTGTATATATTTGTATGTTATATGCACTTTGTGAATGTTTGAGTGATTGTGTGTTTTTATCTATTTTAGTTGTCTCTGTGTTAAGTCATTTAGCGATCTTGTCTTTTATATTTGTTGTCTTTTTATGTCTTATTTTATCATTGGTGCATTGACATAATGCCATGATGTTCCTTCGGTAATATCAATATCATTGGTGCATCAAGTGAAATGTCACTTTTACATTTTGTGTTTTCTTTTGCATTAGTCCATTATGTACTTTGGCAAAACGTCATCATGGTCATATACATATATCATGGTGCACACTGCCTAGTGCTATATTAAAAAGGATTGTTCTTACATATAGCTCAAGACCATGGCAGCATAAAATCCTCATCAAGTTTAAATCCATCAAACAAATCCCAAACACCCATCTAGATCCAACATCTAGATCCAATCATGTCGACAACATCTGACATCTAATATCCAATCATTTCTCGAAATCATCTATCATCTGTCTAATCATCAACATCCCAATTCAAATATCAATCAAATCATTAAACCTAACATTTGAGTCAAATCATCTATCTAACAATTAACATCTATAATAGTCCATCATTGTCATCTTCTAATCTACCGGTCATCTGTTATCCTACAACTCCCTCCTCGGGAGAACTACATCGGCCTAAGGTCTTTTTAGACTATGTAGATAGCTGTCGGTCACACAATGTCCAAGGTCAGCTCAACCACACTAATTAATTCTTCCTCTTCATCTCCGGGTTACTCAATCATATCATTTCTCATCCATACACATTCTTATTATCGCTCGAGATACGTTTTGAGCTACAATCCGTCAAATATCAGCATTATCAAATCAACTTCCAATTGCGGCCCACAACTCTCCCTGCATGCGTCCTTGCCTGCGATATGTCTAAAGTTTGCAGCCTTTTATCATCATCCCATTACAACTTATTCACATTCGGGGCACATCCAAGGCCGTGATATCATCAACTTCACTCACTTGCATATGCCTTTGCTAGGGGCATTGTCAATTTGTAGCTCATTGCTAGCGTCGATCTTATTCTTCATCACTACCATTCACGTCCATAACATTCATAGCAACCCAATCCCTTTTATCTATTCACCCATCCCGCCCCTCGTTTTCTCTTTCGAGTGGCCATCCATCTCGTTCCTCCCCTTATGACTTATTGAGGGGGCATCATCCATCCTAACTAACATCCATGACAGTCGTTTTCTTTGAAAGACCATTACTTCTAGTTGCAATGCCCTTTCAAAGAGGGGCAAAATATATACGCCTAAATTCTACTACTTCCATCAATAAATTAAATAATATCATTCATAGTAATTCTAATCTTCTTCCTACATTTCCTACATCATATATTAACCTTACACCATCCCATGCCTCAAATAATTCGTCTAATCACATCCTACTTATCACCTAACACCCACTTACCTATTATTTTGAAATTTAAAATTCATCCCTCACCTACCACCAACTACCTCCACTACCCCTCCTATTTCCCCTCTGATCACTAACTAATCTTCATTAATCATCATTCATTAGTCCTAATCCACATGAAGACTCTTCTACATTCTCTGGAATCCTCCACATCATTCCTCTCTAGAATTCTCTAGGAATTTTATATTCCTAGTAAATTTACTCATCATCTTCTATATAAGCAACCACAGCTCCATGCAAATCTATCTTTCAATCTTTGGGGAATTCATGTCAATCTTATGTCAACTTGGAAGATCAATGCTATAGTGCTGCCAACTTGCTCATCATCTCTTGTCAAGGATTCATATATCCACCATTGCTGCAAGTCTTGAAGCCATAGTCAAGCAATCCAACATCAAAGAAGCAATCACGAGGCATACATTTGTCATTTTGGGCTCATCATTCTTGTCAAGGAAGGTCAATTGGGCCGCAATTTGAGGTTATATTGTGTATTTGCATGTTCATTTACTTCCTCTGCCCATTCTGAGGTGCTGCTGTAGACTACAATAGTTTAGGAGTCGTGGACTATCTCCATGGTTCCTTGCATGCAAAATTCTTAATCCTAATTTTTTATCAACACGGGGACTAACCCAATTACAACCCAATCATATATTTTGTGTTAAGTTATAGAAGGATTCAACTAGAAATTTAATTAGATTATTACTTTTTGTGGGGTCTTACTCTTGCGTGTTTAAGACATATCAAGATGACCTTTATAAGTAGTCATGATCCTAATGACATTTTTACTCATCTATTTTGACTAATAACCACAAAGCAAGAGGACCAACTTAGCACACAAATAAGAATTTTTTAGTAGGGGGAATGGATTTTTTACTCACCCTCTAGCCTCTTTCCCCATTGGCAAAGCTTTTGGAGCATGCCCTATAAGTCACCGTTGTCTCATAATTGTTACCAGTGTGCGATTAACCCAGTCACTGCCAAATGCAAGCCTTATGTGAGTCTCAATGTCGAAGCATTATGTAGAGACGGTTGATTGAAGGAGGTGCTCCACAATCATCTTCAATTATTTCAGACCTGCATTTCCAAGAAATGAAATTTCAAAAAATATTCAGTTACATGGTATGCTTTGACACTTCTTTCTTTCAGGACTCCTATGTAGTACCTAATTATAGGTCTTTCACACATATAAATACTATCCTGAATGAAATCAATGTTTACATTTTACAGCCAGTCATTGTACCAAGAAATGGTTAAACAAATACAACTAATAAATAAGATCTCAATGAGGATGACCCTCCTGGAGATGTCATCTGTATGCTGGCTGATTTATTGACACTTGTTACCATATTAAATAATTCACATTTAATAAAAATAAATAAATAAATTCACATCCCTCTGGGTGTACTTAGCACCTTTAGGAACAATTGCTAGTGATAACATCTCAGAAGGGCTGATCCTTATTACCAAAAACCACAACACAGAAAAGGACCTGTTTATTGATTAAGTTTGCATGAAAAGCAATCCCTTAATGCAGACCTAGAGGAAACCCAACTTATCAGTTGGGTTGGAGAATTTAAACGTTACTGAAACTAAAAATATCTTATACAGAATGGTCAGTGATTCTATTCGTTTCATTATTTAGTTTTGAGAGTGACCCGGTTGTTTTCACTTTTATCTCACAAAATTTCCTTTGATAAGGATCATAGAGCTTAACTATTCAACAAATATCATTGTTATGACTTTCACCAGGTTGGATTTCAGCAGTAAATTTGATTTTTGATTCTACGCCAAGAACAAGAATGATAGTTTGTGATTTCAGAAAGGGAAATTCATCATTTGTGAAACTGTGCAAATGTAATGAAGTTCAACAGAAATTGAATTGAGCTATGACAGGAATATGCAACTGTACCTGCATTAAACAAGTTGAGGTCACTGTTTTCCCATGAACAAATTTTATTTTAAAATTAGTTGTAGCTATATGCAATAATGAAAACACTAGGGCTGATAGTGCAAGCTTGCTTTAATCACTTAATTTGGCATTCTTTGTGGGAAGTAAATTTGAATGCATCACATTATTGGAGATATGAATATACAATTTTGTTTTCAGTTTTGTTTAGTTTGCACACCCTCTCTCTGCTTACACGTCTGGTGCAAGCATGGGGAGATATATTAGGTGCAACAACACAGCTAAGACCCAATCAGGGCATAACTTCTGATAAGGACATATTGTAGCATTAATTGTACAGAAAACGGTAAAAGATGTGTTACACAAGATCCAATCAAAGTGTAAATTTCAATAAGAATGAATTGTTCCGATAAGAAGAAATTGTAGCAATATTTAAGAATATAGATTAAAGCATATTTGCCTTTTTCCTAAACTTGTCTTTGTCTGGGGTTTTCCCTTGTAATATTATTTCTGTTGGTATTTTAGAGCCATAGACAATGGCATGGGTTACTTATGAATGGCCTGCTTTCAAATTTCAAGTTTTCTCTTGTTATTGAAGTAGAATTATTTTTAGTAAGAAGTGTTGACATCCTATTGGACCATTCTACAACACATGGTTATGATAAAGGGTTAAGTAATAAATCTTTTTCGAGCCCCCTTTTGTTTGCTGTCGCATATAACTTTGGGTGGTTCTAGGTTTTCCATTACAGTTAGGCAAAGTTACTATTGAATACAAATTATGTAGCATGCACTTTTTAGAAATATTTTGTAAATATTTTATACTTTTCTAATTATGGGTCTGTCCAATACACATAATTAGTTCAAGCTTGAGGAACCCTGCTGTTTGACTGGCCCAAGGTTGTCATCATGAAAGTTGAGGAAGTTACTTATATAATTAATAACAACATGAATGGTCATTCGGATATTACCAAGTCATCTTTACTTCAGTATTGTAAACCTGTACTCATTTTGAGTAAATATGTTTGTCAAAATTAAATGACACCTAGTACAGCAGGGTACTTTCACTTGCTATTTTTTCTAGCATGCCCAGGATACATCTAATGGAAGACGACTAAAACGTATGATTTTTCTTGCAGGTATGAGAGCTTTGGAGAAATGGAAGCGGGTATCTGGCTTGGACTTATGTTATAAACATGAATATTACACGTTCCCATAATTTTTTTTGATTCATAGACCTGAATATTTTTCTTAAAAATATCTAAATCACTAAGAATGATTTGTGCTACATGCGGCCCTCTGAAAACCAATAATCAATAAGGGTTCACAGCGGTTGTCTCTTTGAATAATATGTAAACAATAAGTGGTTTTTTAATTTAGTTTTTCCCTGCCCTTGTTTAGGGTTTGCAAGAGTTATGGATTTCTGATGGAACGAAATTTAGTTGGGTGAAGTCCAATAAGAAAAAAGGAATATATTCATATTTTCTAAAATAACGATTGAATGCTTTATACTCTATAGGTATTCTTAATAATGATTTGTAAAATGCATGTTAAATGATCACAATCCATATATTATTATCTATTAATATGTTCACATTTATTATTGGTGGGTATATACGACATCCTCGCATTTTGTAAAGCTTTATCTTTAATGGTTGGAAGCTCCAATTTTTGGTGGTTGTTGAAGGCAAAAGGCATTTGCTAAAAGTTTGGTTTTTCAAAATTGTCAGGATTCTATAAGCATCTTTTATTGCTTTGAAAGAAAGATTTGAGTTTTTTTGTGTGGATGAGCATTCAAAGTGGCAATGCGGGTGTAAACCCAATGATGTGACATTGAAGACACTTGAAATATTTTGAGCCAATTTTTTTTAAACTTTCAATTACAATCAGCAGAGTAATACACAGTTGTTAAGATTAGCCTTAAACCAAAACAATAACTGAAGCAACTTTAACCAGAATGTACACCAGGATTTCGAGGAGGCCAAGGTGTGAGCATTGGTAAGAGGATCTGAATGCAAAAACAGAGCTGAAAAGAACTCTAACCAAGAATGACGCTAATGATGGCGAGCATATGGTCAAAGGATCTTCTACTACTACAAGTATTGAAAGAAACTCAACACCAAGTATGTGCTACCCAATCTAGTATGGAGTGAGGCGACCATATGGTGGAGTACTAAGAATTACAATGCTTAAAAGAAACTCAACACCAAGTATGTGCTACCCAATCCAGTATGGAGTTGAGGTGACCATATGGCGGAGTATTACAAATTACAATGCTTAAAAGAAAATAACTGTGATGCTGAAAGTACTCAACACCCAGAATGTGCTTTCTAACCCGGAGTGGAAAAGTAGCTATCATAGGGCGGAGATAAAGTAAATACAATAGCAAATACTGAAAGTAGAATTGAACATTACAATTTGATAGAGCAAGATCATAAACCGCTGTCAGTACTAGTGCTAGCTTACAATATGTTCAACAATGCCTTGCTATCAATACAATCGAAAAGTAATAGAGCTGCAACAATATTTATAGGATTTTGTTCAATGAAATAATAAGGTTAAATCAGAAACTGCAATATTGAGGCCAACTTGATAATCTGATTTTTTGACAGTGTTGTATTCCTTGAGCACGAACAGCAGCCTTGAAACTCACAGATTCATTCACAACTTGCTCCAAACTTAATCAAATCTCATGAGACGGATTGCATAATGATCCTAGTATGATGGCGAACCACTTAGAACACTGAAAGCTGATCAAAACCCTCTATTTAATTTATGCACGAAAATCAATGCAAGAGCAAATGGTACAACCCAGCAAGAGGGGTGATTTGCTTTTAAAAATCACAGCAGTCCTCAAAAATTTCACAAATTATAGAAAATGGGCGCCCAATACCAACAAAGAGGATTAGCCAATACCCACAATGAAATTTTTGGTCTTTTTCGATTTATGAACAAAACACAGCGTGCTGTAATGAATATGACAGTCCTAAATTTCTCGTAACCTGATCAATAAAACACACTGAATACCATGCACAAATCTTTCATACAAAACAATCAAACTACACTATCTCACCACTAGTCGCTATTTTTTAAGTGAGAAGCAATGCCAAGCTAGGAGGCTTTCATTCTTCGAAGCAATCCCAAGCCAATCTGGGAGCATAACATTCCTGTAGTTCAAGATGATCCAAGTGAGGACCAAAGGCTTCCTTTTATAATTTCTGTTTGACCCTTCTAGAAACCCTCCCCCAATAGGTAGCGTCCAAATTAAGCTTGGATTAAATATTCAATAAGAATTATAATTAATTCTTTTAATGAGGCGCCCACCCCATAAAGAACATCTTTTTAAAACAACTTAAAGTTGTTAAACCTAGGCACCAAGGTCCAATTTAAATAATAATATATACTTTGCGGACTTTAAAACAGAAGCCAAGATGATGTCAGAAATCGAAGATCTATAGCTCGTTGGAAAGGTTTTGACGAGACGAATCCAACCCCATTTTCAAAATTCTGATCCGACACCGAACCTGAACTTACTAAAAATAGAAAGTCCCTGAAAGTGCTCTGTGTGCCAAGTAAAATATATCACTGCAAAGTTCTCAGAAAACCCAGAAGGAATCCACAATCCAAGTTCAACATTTCCAAGTGCAAGCTCTGCAAAAAGACGAAAACGTCCTCCAAGAAGTTTGGAAACCCTGATTTGAGCTTCTGCTTAACCTACGAGTTCCCAAAAATAGGCTAAATCCAAAAGAAGAGCGTAGGGCTAAAATTGGGGACATTACAACACTTAAAGTGATGGGAAAGCTGGATGGCTTGAATCATAAGTAAAACTAGAGGAATGAGCCTCTGTTTCCCATTTTAGTGAGGGATTCCCTTTACTAATTAGAAGTTATCCTGTTTCCCATTTTAGCGAGGGATTCCCTTTACTAATTAGAAGTTATCAACATGGAACTCAAGGTCTCTCTGCATGGCGAAAAAAGCTCATCCTCTTTTATTGTTGAATTTATTCCCAACATGGAGCTCTATTATATTTGCAGGTTTCATTTTGAATTCATTTGTAATCGTTGAGTCCTATATATCTCCCTTTATAAATTTGGAGGCTTGTGGTCTATTGGATCAAGAATTATCAATAATTCATGTGTGATATTTCATTGAGGATCTCTGTTTTGTCTTTTGAAGATGACATGTTACCATGTACACAATGGGATCCATCTTTTATATCCACAACTAATGTTGTGAGATCTTACTGACAATGTTGGAGATCTTACTGACAATGTTGGAGTAAAGCTCTTAAGATTGATGAGCATCGTTAGATTGCGCGATGTGGCAACATATCATGCGGTGGGAATAAAGGTGACCTCAACTTTAGAAAAGTGCACTTGATGTGTTCGCTATGTTGGATGAAACTTAATCGATGGTGCACATTGATTTTAGATACTAGTTGATGTTGCATGCCTTTAAACGCATGCCATTCGTCAATCGTGTTACGATTTGATGATGCATAACACTGTATAGTTTATCAAGGCAAAAACCTTCTTTTAGAACATTAAGCTTGCAAACTTCAATAAAAAAAACAACTAAAACATTAGCTTATAACATAGTTTTTTTACACTACATTTTTGGTGGCTCTTAGGGTATTGAGTCAAAATATACATAAGGATAATATACAATAATAGAATGAAGAAAATAAACAAAGAAGCTTTTCGGAAGAAGGATCTCCATACCATGATGTGCAACAAAGTCTCTTTCTTGGTGACACGACTACCGCTTGCTTGGGTTGAGGTCTTCCACAAGTTAGCAATTTGGAGGTGGATCCTTTATGAGGCCCAACTTGTAGAGTGCTTGGTCTACTTGACCACACTAGGGAGAGTTGGTGCCATGGTTATTCCCTGCTTCTTAGCCTACCCTAAACGGACTTTCCTTTGAGGGTTTTGCCCTGTGAAGTTGCTAGAGGACTTTCACAAGTGTGAAGGGATTTCCCCCAAACTACCTATTGTCACTTGGATTTGCACCCTTTGAGGAGATGTCTCAGCTCTCCTCATCCAAGTGGCAAAATTGAAACACACCTCTAGGCTTGTGGGTAGCCTAAAGATAAGATGAATCTCTAGATAGGGCTAGCTCCTTTGATGTACCACTTTTAATCATTACTACACCTAACTTTGTGAGGAAAAAGGGAGAGAAAATTGAAAGCAAACTATCTTAAAGAGGGTGATACACCAAATTGATCGATGACTACCAACCAACTGCATGTTACATATGAAACCAAGAGACTAATTGAACATACACTTCTCTAATCTGAATCTTCTCACATCAGTATTTCATTGTGAAGGTTGTGACAAATGTTTAGGCTAGGAGGACTAGACAAGAGGCCTAAAATGACACTGTTTGAGTAGGCTAACTCACTAAACCTTGATACCTCATAAAACACTTCACATGACCTGTAAGAAGAAGCTTTCAAACTGCAAATAGGCGAGAGAATGAGACAATCATGCTAAGGAAACAAGAGCCATCACTTCTGCAAAATCAAACATTTCAAATAAACACACCAAGAACAGTCATAAAAGAGGTAAAACTAGTAGTCTTTATTGATCAAATGGTATGCAAATGAGCAAGGCTTCGCCATACTTAGGGGGAGCATAAGTTACAAAGGCCAAAATGGTTAGTTCTTATAGAACTTGAGAGAGAAGAAAAGAGAAGCCCAAAAGTCACAAGGACACTTGTCAAGTTGAGAAAATGAGTTACTTGTGCATGAGAAGAGGGTGTGAAACGGACCATGCAAGGTCAAGAAGTACAAGTGTCCATACAAGGCATGAAACTCATGCAAAGTGGCATAGAAGTTATCATTTTGGCTTAGAAAATTGCCTTCATGATTTATCTCTGTTTGAACGTCTCAAAATTGATTAGGGACAGGTCTGATGATTGGAATGAGGGAAAGCTTTCAGACATGCTTTTCCATGCATTGATTGCAATTCTGGTCATCTGGAATCATCTAGAAGTGAGCCATCACCATCTGTAGTCAAAGAAACTCTCTTTCCCACACCTCTTACACTTGGCCTCAAAATTGGCTTCAGTTTTCCATGCAAATTTGTGGGAGGGAGTGTATAACACTTGGAAAGACTCTCCATGGCCTTAGAATGCTCAGGCACACCTTAAAAAGCCATCCACTTGAAGTTTTCACACTTCTCACCATCAAGCTCACTATGCCAGTTTTGACTCGCTGAGATGAAGCAGCTGGTAAACACACTTAGGAGTTTTTCTAAGGCATGAAATGGACATGGGGAGTTAACTTAAGTCCTAAGCTTTCTCTTAAAGTTGGTTTCATCTCTTGGAACCTCCTAGAACCTTCACAATGCACAAAACAGTCAAAAGAACCCATTTCGTACCCTGTCCGTATAGATTCCGTATAACTAATCTTGATGGTAGGGAACCTGACTAAGTCTTCTACAACCTCCAACCACTTTCCTTGTCATTCTGGTCCCATTTGGATGCATCTACAACCTCATTTCTCCAATTGGGTCCTTGTAAGGGTTTAGCAAGGGTTTAGGCCTATTTTACCCTCTTAGGCTTTGTTCATAAAAACTTGACGTTCAACTCTTAACTCAATGCCACAAAAGTGATGTTTAGGACCCTATCTAACTCCTCTAAACTTCCTTGACCTCCATGCGAAGCATCAAAAGAGATGTGAGCTTCAAAACTTCTATTGAGTTTGTTTTCACATTTTGCACAAGTTTGAGTTGTTTTAAAGCCCAAAAATGGATTCTCCTGGCTGTGTTTGTAGACCAAGAGATTGGACATGTCTAATTTCACCCTACAAACATGTTCCAAGAGGTTAGGATGCCTACCAAGAGCTGTAAGTGGAGTTGGACCCCCATTTGGCTTTAGGCCTAAACCTTGCTTAGTAGGTCTGCCTGTATGTTTGAAATCCTAAGGCACCTTGTTGAGTTTCTTCTTTTTGTGCCTGGTTCTTCATGTTTGTCCATATGTTATCCAACTTCCTACACCGTTTCCATGTCCATAAAACCCCTGGTCCATCATTTTCTCTCCTTTCTTCAAGACTGCAGGTTTGTGCATACAAGGAAGTACCCTATGTCTAAGACAAAACAGAGGGTAGTTCCCTTGTTTGCTCAAACCAAATGATCATTGGAGGAGCTTCTATAGGTTGTAAAGACCCTCTGCACAAAATTTTGGCCCTTAGTCATATCATTTGACCCTCCATAAGCATCAAAACCTAAGACAGACTGTATGCAATGTTTCTTGTTATGGATTGTGTGTTGCAGTTGGAAGGGGTTTTTTACTCTGATCTTGATCTGAGGACCTTATGAGATGTCAATGCCAACCTGATGAGAGAATTCAACCTGATGAGAGAATTCACAATGTTCACAAACTCACATTACCCATGCTTGCACCTTGAAAGTATCCTTACTCAGTTAGGCCTGACTGGTAAGCCAACCCTGTTTGTATGCTTCCCCTACCTGTATGTGTAAGTCACACTTTTGGAGCTGCTTACATTGATGTAGGGTCCTATTGAAACTCTTAATACCATCCCATAATTCTTTGAGCCACCTATACCATGCATTGCCATGCCAAAAACCTAGAAAAGTCATCAACTAGGTCATTGTCTGCTTACTTGGTTGTAGGTGTTCATTTTCCAATAGAGGGACCCCTGTAGGTGTCCATGAAGCTTGAAATACCATACATCAACATCATACCAATGACCTTCATGCTATTTTGTATACCATTCAATCAATAGGACCATGCCAACATGAGAGTGTGTTTTGTTTGCTATTTAGGATGTCAAAAGTTATTCAAAACTCAAACCCTGTAGATATGATTGCAGGGTTTTAGTGTTTTTTAGGGCATCTTTGAGGCCTTCAACTTCTATCCTCCATTAACTTTCTGACCTCCATCTTTGGCATAACTCTTCTCCATGCTAGAGGCTACAAGGTTTACCTATTTATATGCTTCAAAAGTCATTGCAACCATGTTATATGACCTCCACCAAAATGCCTTGGATATCTGTTTTCACAGTTTAGGGATTTGGTCTCAAAACTCAGTGATCACCTTTGAAGGGTTCTTCAAAGTCTGCCTAGCAGTTTAGCACTTTAGATGAGCTTACTATAATCTCAACACACTAGGATCTCATTGGGAGACTCATCACTTGTTTCAACACCTCAAAAAGACTCCTCTTTGTGGTACCCCCTGTAGGTGGTTATTCCAATGCACAGACAGTAAATGGTCTTGTGAGCAATGTGTATGATTTGTAGGTTTCAATGTAGTTTAGACCTTTTCAAAAGTTTCAAAAGGAATTTCTTCACATTAAGACTTCATGGAGGAGTTCCATCACTTGCTCCAACCTTCTTCATGCAAGCACTCTCAATTCTCTGTGCTATGACTTGTAGGTAGGCATTTTCACATACAGGAAGTACGTGCAAGTGTGCACAATGTGCATAGTTTTGACCATTTCTTGAGTTTTAGTCCTATCTCAAGGATTGCAAATAGCTTCTTTACAGTATCAAGGACCTTAATCAGCGCCAAAACCTGCTTTTCAATATGCTTGGTCCTATGAGGGCACCTGCAGATGAACATTTTCATGTATGCAGGGAATGGTTACATGTATGAATAGTGTGTATTGCACTTAGCCCTCAATGAATTTTAAACCTATCCCAATACCTCCAAATGGATGTTCAAAACCCCTGAATGACTTCAAAGAGTTGTGTTCCTAGTTTCCACATGGTTTTCTTCTTCCAAGCACCCGCACCTTCATTAACTGTGGAAGATTGTATATGTTGCATATGACTGCAAACTCAAGGAAATTGCTTTGAAGAATGAAGTTTAAGGTAAAGGGAATCAAGAGAGCATTAAAAACATTTAAATGAACCTAACACAACCCCCTGAAGTCGTCATCAAAGCATGAAGATTCTACAGATAGTGGAAACTGCCTACAACACAAAATTGTACATTCTCTTGCAACTTGAGATATTTGGCCCATAAAAACACTTTGAAATGCTAAAATAAACATGGAAAACATTATAGGAGGGATTCAACATCATCTGGAATCAACATGACCAACTGGATTGTACGGAAATGACCAAACCAAACAAAACCCATAGGGTGTAGGAAATAGTGAGTAGAAAAACACAGTCAGCTTGTAAAGGATGGTTCATAAAGCATGGTTGACCAATCCTTGCACTCTTGTTATCGAAATGGATCTCTCTGAGTGTACTTTCACCTCCCAAAGGTGTTTGACTTGAAACTATTTCATCTGTCCGTTCCAAGCACAACCCTGCTGACTGGTTCTGTATGTCTAGATAGGTGAAAATGGAGCAAAACAATTTTAGCTCAATTTTGACACTTCCAGAGTACTTCAAGTGTGGAAATGGATATGAGGAAGCTGAAGAGTCATTCCATGACCTCTCACGTGTCACCTTTTCCCATAGGTCGTACAAGTGCCAAACTCCCTCATTTTCAGTTGTCTGATCTTCAATTAGATAACTTGCAATTTTCAGATGGGATTGACATTCCTGATAGGTAATCTGACTCCTTAGACATTTGGAAGGAATTTAGGACACTTGGACACCTTTAAAACTGTGCCACTTGTATTTAGGACCCTTAAAAGCCTTTTAAATGACTCAAAATGATAAATTGACTAATATGACTAAGACCAAGGTTAATATGACTTTAAATGACATCAAATAACTTATAATACACTCCATGACATAATATTAAACCCCCTATAAACCTGTAAAGATCAAGTTTTCTCCTATAGGGGTCCCAATTTGACCTGCAGGGTTAAATTTGATCAACAATTTGATGACTCATAAGGGTAGTATGCCTGCTATACTAACTAGACTAGTAGCCTTATCAGTCCATTGGGCTTAGGGAGTCATTTGAAGTTTGGGACAAATAAAAGACTTTGACAACAAGCTTTGATCAAGACAAGACCAATGACTACCTCAACCACACAAAACAAAAGACATACACAAAGCAAAAACAAACACACATGTTTCATGAGCACTTATGGAACACACACACCAAACTAAACAAACTGACTCAAACACTAACCTGAGATGAAAATTCCCTCCTAGATCAAAGGGGAAGTTTGAAACCCTTCTTGCTTCATGACATGAAGGAATGAATGAGACATATAGTCTTTTGATCATTGACATTGATGCCTCCAACTTTTTCATGATGTTTGCCAATTTCATTGGCATGATGTTCAATGAGAACCAAGGAATTCCAAATAGGTTGGCTGTGGAAATGAACTCTTTTTTCATCCAAACAACCCCAACCTTCTCATATGGACCCTTAATTACAACCTCCGATGGTGGTTCAACAAGGCATACCTTCTTGATTTCCATAGTGCTCTCAATAAGATTAGGTTTCTTCTCAGCTGCAAGTTCTTCTAGCTCATCAAGGAGCTTTGAATATTCTACCCAATCTTGGTCATTTTCCTTCATGGAGTCTTCACCTTGTCATGTAATTGATCCTCAACTTGGCAAAGCTCTTCAAGCTATTGAAAGAACTTCATTAGATACTACCAATCATCTTTGTCTTCTTTATCATCTATAACCACTACCTCTTCATTCTTCTCTTCTTGATGTATGAGGTCATCAATTTGGTATTCTTCAAGCTCCAATGCATTTGAGGGTGATTCAAAATTAGAATGAGGTATTGGGTCATCTTCAAGAACAACTTCCACCTTGGTCTCAAGTGAGTTTTCTAGGACTGCAACCTCTTCAATCTTCTCTTTTTGATGTATGAGGTCATCAAGCTGGTGTTCTTCAACATTTAGGACCTCTTGAGGGCTATCAAGTTGCATCTCAAATATTATAACCTAACTTTGCTTCTCAAGGGTTTCAAGATCTTCCATCTCCTTCTCCTTCTTGGTGATGCCAAGACTAGACATCTTGAAATTATGTGACTTAGCCCAATAAGGCTGTCAAAGAGGTATGTTTTCTTCAAGCAAGAGTTCTAAATTATTATCAACCAACTGCTCCTCTTTAGTTTTCCATACCATAGGTCCATCAAGACAAAGAGCAATAGGGTGAGGACAAGATGAACTAGTTGGTGGAGGTGGAACATAGAACTCAAAATTAGATTGAGAATGAATTGTAGGGGATTCTTTTGGAAGCCCTTGAGTAAGGGGAGCAAACCTTTGACTAAAATAGCTTGGTTTTCTTCCTTCCATTTGACAATCAATTCATTGCAATCTGATTGGGTTAGAGCATTCTCTTAAGGAAGGTTAGATGGGGTGTGTTTGGGCATAAGATCTTTTTTTGGGTCTAAATCTTCCATCACACCTTCACTTAGCAATTTCATTCTTGACTCTAACTCTTCAATTTACTTGGCTAGGTTATCTTGGAAAAGTCTTTCTTGAATTTCATATGAATCTTCATGAGGATGAGGAGTACAAGAGGGATGACATGGAGAACAAGAGGTCTCTTGAGGAAGGGTGGGAGGGACTTGCATAAGATCAAACTCTTTTTCAACTTCACACTCTTTGTCTAGGCTTTTATCTTCTTTCTTTCCCCATGATTCCACTACCTTATTCCAGCTTAGGATATTAGGATTACGAGTCTCTTCTTGAGGTAGTGATACAATTTGAGGAGTGGATGAAGTGTTCAAAAAACTTGGGATCTCCTTAGGCTTGGATTCTCCACCTTGTCTCCAGCTTGGAATCTCATATTTAGAGGTCACTTCTTAAGGTGAGGATGTAATTGGAGAGAGCAATGAGGGCTTAAATTCCACTTCTTTTGCTGATGATATGGACTGTTGCATCTGCCTATTGGCCAACTCAATTTGCCTATCAAGGTTTGATTCAAAAACCAAATTTGTCTTTCCAACTCTCTCTTCAGTTGATTGGTGAAAAGATGACTTTGATAAGCTTGGTTGGGCTCATGAGTAGGGATCAAGTAGGACTGATAGCAATCTTGGGGAAGTGGATATGAAGGCTGATAGGTTTGGTGAGGTTGCTTCTCATGAATTTTTAGCCCATCTTCCAAGGATGAAACTAGGCCACTCATATCTAGCATCTCACTTGTGAGCCTTTGCCAATTGGCTCTCTCAATAGGTGCCCACTCTCTTTTGACTAGCTCTAATGCATCTCTCACCTTATGAATGAAATGACTAGGGACCTCTTGACCATGTTCCCTTAGTGTGTCAAGATCTAACATATACTTCTCATAGCCCAAAAGAGTTTGCTTAAAAGTGGAAATGGATTGACTTGAGAAGTGACTAGGTTGACTGGGAGGAACAATGTATTGAGAAGGCTGGTTATAGAGCTGATACGCTTCATGCCAAGGTTGATAATGGTCATATTGAAGCTGATAAGAATCATATTGGAATTGGTAGGGGTCATAACAAGGTTGATATGGAATGCCATAGGATTGGGATGTCTCACCAACTTGTGTAAAACAATACTCAACACCAAAGTCAGACATGGAACTTCATTAGGAAGCAAAAACACAAGGAACGACTATCAACAATCTTCAAAAAGAATACCTGAGATGCTTGACCAGCTAATGTAATCTCGGAGTCGCCATTGATGTTTAGATAGATGCCTCCAAAGGTTGATTATTGAAAGACAACACCAAAAATCTTTCAACCTCTTGGACTAAGAGTCCCACCGGGCATGCCAAAAACTGTTGTCAGGATTTGCACCTTTTGAGGAGATGTCTCAACTCTCCTCATTCAAGTGGCACAATTGAAATACCTCTAAGATTGTGGGTAGCCTAAGGATGAGGTGAATCTCTAGATAGGGCTAGCTTCCTTGATGTACCACTTTTGATCACTACTACACTAACTTTATGAGGGAAAAGGGAGAGAGAAAATTGAAAGCAAACTATCCTACGGGGGGTGATACACCAAATTGATCGATGACTACCAACCAGCTGCATGTTACATATGAAACCAAGAGACTAATTGAACACACTTTTCTAATTTGAATCTTCTCACATCAGTATTTCATTGTGAAGGTTGTGACAAATGTTTAGGCTAAGAAGACTAGACAAGAGGCCTAAAATGACACTGTTTGAGTAGGCTAACTCACTAAACCTTGACACCTCATAAGACACTTCACATGACCTGCAAAAAGAAGCTTTCAAAATGTAAAGAGGTGAGAGAATGAGACAATCATGCTAAGAAAACAAGGGTCATCACTTATGCAAAATCAAACATTCCAAATGAACACACTAAGCACAGTCATAGAAGAGGTAAAACCAGTAGTATTTATTGATAAAATGGTATGCAAATGAGTAGGTCTTCGCCATACTCAGGTGGAACATAAGTTACCAAGGCCAAAATGGCGAGTGCTTATAGAACTTGAGAGTAAGAGAAGAGAGAAGCCCAAAGGTCACAAGGACACTTGTCAAGCTGAGAAAATGAGTTACTTGTACATAAGAAGAGGGTGTGAAATGGACCATGCAAGGTCAAGAAGTACAAGTGTCCATACATGGCATGAAACTCATGAAAGTGGCATAGAAGTTTTCATTCTGGCTCAGAAAATTGCCTTGATGATTTAGCCATGTTTGAACATCTCAAAACTGATTAGGGACATGGATGATGATTAGAATGAGAGGAAAGGCTTTCATACATGCCTCTCCATGCATTGGTTGCAGTCCTGGTCATTTAGAATCATCTGGAAGTGAGCCATCACCATTTGTAGTCAAAGAAACTCCTCTTGCCCACACCTCTTATACTTGGCCTCAAAATTGGCTTCAATTTCCCATGAAAATTCATGGGAGGGAGTGTATGACACTTGGAAAGACTCTCCATGGATTTAGAATGCTCAGACACACCTTAAAAATCCATCCACTTGAAGTTTTCACACTTCTCACCATCATGCTCACTATGCCAGTTTTGACTGGTTGAGATGAAGTAGATGGTAAACACACTTAGGAGTTTTTCCAAGGCATGAAATGGACATGGGGAGTTAGCTTAAGTCTTAAGCTTTCTCCTAAATTTGGTTTCATCTCTTGGAACCTCCTAGAACTTGCATAATGCACAAAACAGTCAAAAGAAACCATTTTGTACAATGTCCGTACATATTCCTTACAACTAATCTTGATGGTAGGGAGCCTAAATGAGTCTTTTACAACCTCCAACCACTTTCCTTGTCATTCTAGTCCATTTGGATGCATCTCCAGCCTCATTTCTCCAATCGGGTCCTTGTAAGGGTTTAGACCTATTTTATCCTCTTAGGCTTTGTTCATAAAAACTTGATGTTCAAATCTTAACTAAATGCCACAAAAGTGATGTTCAAGACCCTATCTAACTCTTCCAAACTTCCTTGACCTCCATGCAAAGCATCATAAGAGATGTGAGCTTCCAAACTTCTATTGAGCTTGTTTTCACATTTTACACAAGTCTAAGTTGTTTTAAAGCCCAAAAATGGATTCTCCTGACTGTGTCTGCAGACCAAGAGATTGGACATGTCTAAATTCACCCTAAAAACATGTTCCAATAGGTTAGGATGCCTACCAAGAGCTGTAAGTAAAGTTGGACCCCCATTTGGCTTTAGGCCTAAACCTTGCCTAGTAGGTCTGCCTATATGTTTGAAAGCCTAAGGCACCTTGTTGAGTTTCTTCCTTTTGTGCTTGGTTCTTCATGTTTGTCTAGATGTTAGCCAACTTCCTACACTTCCTTTCCATGTCCATACAACTCCTGGTCCATCATATTCTCTTCTTTCTTCAAGACTGCAGGTTGTGCATAAAGTGAAGTACCCTCTGGCTGAGACAAAATAAAGGGTACTTCCCCTATTTGCTCAAACCAAATGATCATTAGAGGAGATTTTATAGGTTGTAAATTCCCTCTGCACAAAATTTTGGCCCTTGGTCATATCATTTGACCCTCCATAAGCATAAAAACCTAAGATAGACTCCTGCTGAGATAAACTGTATGTAGTGTTTCTTGTTATGGACTGTGTGTTGCACTTGGAAGGGGTTTTTTGCTCTGATATTGATCTGAGGACCTTATGAGATGTCAATGCCACCCTGGTGAGAGAATTCACAATGTTCACAAACTCTCATTACCCATGCTTGCACTTTGAAAGTATCCTTAGTTAGGCCTGACTGGTAAGCCAACCCTATTTGTATGCTTCCCATGTCTGTAGGTGTCACACTTTTAGAGCTGTTTACATTGATGTAGGGTCCTATTGAAACTCTTAATACCATCCCATAGTTCTTTGAGTCACCTATGCCATACATTGCCATGCCAAAAACCTATAAAAGTTATCAACTGGGTCACTGTCTGCTTACTCGACTATAGGTGCTCATTTCCCTGTAGAGGGACACCTGTAGGTGTCCATGAAGCTTGAAATACCATACATCAACATCATATCAATTAAATTCATGCTATTTTTTATACCATTCAATCAATAGGACCATGCCAACATGAGAGTGTGTTTTGTTTGCTCTTTAGGATGTCAAAGGTCATTCAAAACTCAAAACTTGTAGATATGAATCCCAGATTTTAGTGTTTTTAAGGCATCTTTGAGGCCTTCAATTTCTATCCTCCACTAACTTCTGAACTCCAGCTTTGGCATAACTCTTCTCTATGCTAGAGGATACAAGGTTTACCTATTTAGATGTTTCAAAAGTCATTGCAACCATGTTATATGACCTCCACCAAAATGCCTTGGATCTCTATTTTCACAGTTTAGGGATTTGGTCTCAAAACCCAGACATCACCTTTGAAAGGTTCTTCAAAGTCTGCCTAGCAGTTTAGCACTTTATATGAGCTTACTATAATCTCCTCAACACACTAGGATCTCAAAGGGAGACTCATCACTTGTTTCAACACCTCAAAAAGACTCCTCTCTGTGGTACCAACTGTAGGTGGTTATTCCAATGCACAAGCAGTAAATGGTCTTGTGAGCAATGTGTATGATTTGTAGGTTTCAATGTAGTTTAGACATTTTCAAAAGTTTCAAAAGAAATTTATTCACATTAAGACTTCATGGATGAGTTCAATCACTTGCTCCAACCTTCTTCATGCAAGTACTCTCAGTTCTCTGTGCTATGCCCTGTATGTAGGCATTTTCACATATAGGCAGTAATTACAAGTGTGGACAATGTGCATTGTTTTGACCATCTCCTGAAGTTTAGTCCTATCTCAAGGATTTCAAATAGCTTCTTTACATTATCAAGGACCTTGCTTAGCTCCAAAACCTGCTTTTCAACATGCCTGGTCCTATGATGGCACCTGTAGATGAACATTTTCATGTATGCAAGGAGTAGTTACAAGTATGAACAATGTGCATTGCACTTAGCCTTCAGTGAATTTTAAGCCTATCCCAATACCTCCAAATGGATGTACAAAACCCCTGAATGAATTCAAAGAGTTGTGTTCCTAGCTTCCACATGGTTTTCTTCTTTCAAGCACTTGTACACGTTCATTAATGGTGAAAGATTGGTTATGTTGCATATGATTGCAAACTCATGGAAATTGCTTTGAGTAATGAAGTTGAAAGGTAAAGGGAATCAAGAGAGAATTGAAAACATGTAAATGAACCTAACACAACCCCTTGAAGTCACCATCAAAGCATGAAGATTCTATAGATAGTGGAAACTGCTTACAACACAAAATTGTACATTCTCTTTCAACCTGAGAAAATTGCCCCATCAAAACACTTTGAAATGCTAAAACAAACATGGAGAGCATTAGAGGGATTCAACATCATCTAGAACCAATATGACCAACTGGATTGTACGGAAATGACCAAACCAAAGCAAAACCCATAGGGTGTAGGAAATAGTGAGTAGAAAAACATAGTCAGCTTGTAAATGATAGTTCATAAAGCATGGTTGACCAATCCTTGCACTCTTGTTATTGAAATAGAGCTCTCTGAGTGTACTTTCACCTCTCAAAGGCATTTGCCTAAAACTTCAACTATTCGTACCAAGCACAAACCTGCTGATTGGTTTTGTATGTCTAAAAGGGTGAAAAGGGAGCAGAATGGTTTTAGCTCAATTTTGTCACTTTCAGAGTACGTCAAGCATGAAAATGGCTCTGAAGAAGTTGAAAAGTTATTCCATGACCTTCTCCCACGTGTCACCTTTCCCTATAGGTCGTACAAATTCCAAACTTCCTCTTTTTCAGTTGATTGCCTAATCTTCAGTTATATAACCTACAAGTTTTAGATGGGACTAACATTCCTGACAGAGAATCTGACTTCTTAGACATTTGGAAGGAACTTAAGACACTTGGACACCTTGAAAACCGTGCTACTTGCATTTATGACCCCTAAAAGCCTTTTAAATGACTCAAAATGACAAATTGACTAATATGACTAAGACCAAGGCTAAGATGATATTAAATGACATCAAATAATTTATAATACACCCCATGACATAATATTAAACCCCCTATAAACCTCTAAATACCAAGTTTTTTTCTTATAGGGGTCTCAATTTGACCTGCAGGGTCAAATTTGGTCAACACTACCCTTGAAGATCCTTCCTTTGAGAAACTTAGCCCAAAGGGTATCTAGAGGACCAGCCAGAGTGCTTGGTATGCTTCATAAAGCCTAGTAGGGCTTGTGATCCACCTCTAGGCTGGAGTAAGGACCAGAGTGTTGCATCATTATAGCTTCCCCAACAAGGCAGGGGAGGTGACATATTTAATGTGCACTTACACTTCTTATTTGATCCTCCCATCCATTTATAAGCAATTGGGATCGTATTTCTTGTTCCTCACCATGGGATGAAATGCAGGGATATTTTCTTCTTCATGTCATTCCTTTCCTTTTTTGAGTAAGCTACTTTGTGTCCAAACTAAATGAGTGAGGTGCCTTTAAATAGAAAACTATGCCAAGGTATGTACCTGTTATAGTTTTTTCCAAGTCGCGTTGAGTCATTTCATACTAAAAAAGGAAAATCTCCCTTTGATTTATTTTGAATTACGAGTCTACCCTTAGGAAAATAAAAAAATAAGTATAAACTCAAACTTGACAAGTTTGAGATTTGGGAAGGGGTAGCCTTTCCTTGCTGAACTGGGGCATTTTACACAACAGTTTTTAACATAGAAAACTGTGAATGATTTGTTTTAGAAGTTTGCACTTAAGTAAGCTTGTATCTCTCCCAAATTACCAATGAAAGGATACATGAGTTTATGGCATGACAATTTCACTAAAGGTAAATTAATCGTCTATCTCTTGTTCTGACATGTCTCCTTGTGCACTAATGACTGTTTGGCGAGTTTTCAATGTGTGGTTCTGTTCCCTTGATTTTCCTTCCAAGTCATTTCATCTTGTCAAGTTTTGTAGATAAACCTTGATCTACATGGAAGGATAGTGATGGGTTGACAAGTACCACATGAATTTTCTTGATTAGACTCGCACTCTACTTTGTCTTCTAGAGATTGTAGTTTTAAATATTGGTCTTTACCATGAAGTTTATCTTTCTCCAATGGAACCAACCCTACTTCTCATGTTCAAAAAACTTCCCCACAGGAGCGACCGATCATGTTTTCATCTTTTGAGATAATTTGTACCTTATGAGAAAACTTTCAAAGCTTGGTCCAACACCTTCCACTTCTCCTTAGGAAATTCAATTCTTTGTAGTGCCCTATAACACCACAATATTTTTGCAGAGCCACATAACACTCTTCATTCAAGAAGGCCTTCATTCTGCCTTGGGAAACGAAAATAGGCCCTTACCTCAGATTAATTTCTTGAAACGAATGTTAGACAAGAAAAATGATGAATCGGTTTTCCAAAGTTGTTCTAAACACCTACTCATGATGATGTGGCAAAGATCATCAAACCACCATTGGAAGTGCAAGTGAAAGACATCTCATCTTGTTGAATGAGAAGTGTTATGTGTCTTTACATACTATTGGTTGTTTCAGCTAGAATACTCGGTTAAACCCCACATTTATGTGCCGTGACTTGCTTAACCAGGGTGCCAATAAATTTTTATGCAGCACTTGCCCTATCTTGTATGCCCATAGACGTCAACTAATCATCTGGCAGGGTACACAACTCCCTGAAACCCCAAGGCTTCAAATATTTTTGGGTATATGGTCTGTAGCACTCTATTCACTTCAACTTAGACCAGTTGAGTTTGGACCACAACTGAATCAATAAACTTTAGGCCCTGTGTGTAGACACCGCAAACGTGTCTGCACCTTGGTTCTCCCCCTTGTCCACCTCAAACCCCTATCCTAACCCTTGGCCTCCATTTGATTAAAATAACTTAAATATTTTAATCAAGTGGCCCCCTTTCCACCCTACCCTTGCCACCTTGGATCCTCCCTTGAATCCCTCCACCTTCCCCCTAGCATTTATTATGCCAAATCTCTTCATTATCTTCCCCCCACGCCCATTTAAGCATCCTCATGACCGTTCTTTCCACAACCCCTCGCCCGGCGGCGTGTAGGAATGGGCAGAGGCTATTTTTAGCCTCTGTCCCCATTCTGCCACCGCCGACGTCGGCGACCCTTCGGCCGACGTCGGCGAAACTGCCAGCGTCGACAGCGTTCATTAGACCTTTCTGCATCCGTTGCACCACTGGACCCTTGAGCTCGCAAACAGAACTCTCTTGGCGTTTTGGCATTCATCTCTCCTCCGTCTGGACCTCGTGCAACAGCAGCAAAGGGGTAAAGGCTCTGGATCAGGGATTTTCTGCTTGAAAAGTCTTCCGTGGCTCCAACAACAGCTCCTCCTCTCTTCATTCGGCAAACAAAAAGGTAAGCACAGTCTGGTGTTCCATTTTATTTCATTTCTTTAGTTTAGTTATCTGTTCTATCTACTGTCTGCTACTCCCTCTGTTCTTCCCCCTGAGACGCTGCAAAAGCCTTCTCAGGTCCTGTCCTCTGTGTATCTTCCTCTTCCCTGTCCCTCTTTTAATCCAATCCCAGACAACTTCCTCATCCCCCTGTCAAACAAAGACCTTGCACCAGGCCCCCAACCAGAACTAGACCATTCCCCAGTGCATCCAAATTCGTCCCCCAACTCTGTCTCGACCCCGTTCACAAACCAGACCCGGCCACAGACCAGAAAGCAACCCAGACCCGACTACAGGCCATAACCCCGACCGACGCCGCCACTTCCCCAACCGACGTCGGCAGAATAACCGACGTCGGCAGATCAGCTAACCGACGTCGGCGAAATTTCCGACCTCGGCGACTGTCTTCAGCCCAACAACTCCTTCAGGTAATCATTTTGTCTTTTCTTTCCTTTTTAATTTCTTTGTCACTTTTGTATTCTGGCATTCTGTATTTACTCAATCTCTTATCTGTCTGTTATCAGTGGGTTGACCTCCCTTGAGGAAGTTTTCACACTTCCGGGAACAAGCTTTTGCTTGGCAACCCACCGCCTATCCATCTAACATTTTCTTGTCCAAGTTTCCTTTTTTCTTGCAGGTGTCATTCCTCCACAGCCAAAGAGGAGTGCTCACATGCGTCTGGATTTACGGTGCGCGATCTTTATCCAGGTACTTCACATGCTTTGTCCATTTATCTTCTCTTAGTTTCTTCTTTCTCTTAAATCTGAAAAGCGAATTAGCGGTAGAAACACTGTGATAGCCCTGAAGTTGCATGGGTAATGTTATCCCAATAAGACTTCCATACTCCTTTCATCAGGTCTTGAAATCTTGATTCGCCTTCTAATTCTTTGCCTTTGTCCTTCCATTCCTGAAGTTATTTTGCCAATCCAAGCATGTTATCTTTCTCGTTTTCCAATTGAGTTTTCAAGACTAGACTTGGCAATTTCTTATTCAAGTTGTGAACATAGTGCTCTAATGATTTGATTTTGATTTGAGTATAATTGAAATTATTCGTAACTTTGAGCTCCCTAACACAAAAATTCATAAAATGAATTTAGTTCTCTTATTATACAAGTTTTGGGCAAAAAACACTTCAAAATGATCTACTACATGCTCAACAACTCTTTCTTCAATTATAACAGTCCAAATATGCTCTTAGGCATTTTGTCAAACACTTATATAGAATTTCGGAGCTCAAATTCTTGTTATTTAAGAGAAAATATCTCAGGTTGTTTTTCCCTATACCATGTATGCAAAAAAACCCACTTTTTATACGAATTTGGATTTTGGAATAAATGCACCATTCGCTTCGCCTTGCACACCCACAAAAACACCCCATCCCCCCTTGGGTTTTCACTTAAAAAAATTATATATATTTTTCTTCTTGTTGCCTTCAAAACTCTTATTTACTGCATTTTTCCAACCACCTTGGGTGTCATTTAAACTCTTATAATCATGGAATATGAACAACCACCATTAAAAACATTTTTGGCTTCTTTTTGGACCCTTTTTTTGAAAGATTTGTTTTTGTTTGAAACTTCCAATTAGCGTTATCTTATTCCAAACTAATATTGGCACATCATCTTCATACAAAACCTATAAATCCATATGATTTGTTTTCGTTGAAGTGGCGTAAGGATTTCCAACCATCCCAATGCATATGCTAAGTGTTTGAAGAAATGAATACTGAATAAATGCAACCAAAATTTGAAATGACTATTTTTTATTTTTTATTTTTAGTGATGCAAAATTCCCATACACATTGGATACTCTTGCATCATAAATCTATGGTAGAAAAATTTAAGTTCTTGCTTATAAATTTTAGGTTGAGTAGTAGAACTACTCTTTTAGCCAACTTTAATATGTTTATTTCTCCATTTCTTGTAATATGCTTGTTAAAAAACCATCCTCGATATAACTCTGATCGTTCCTCTCTTCTCCTTGCCTATTGCTTGGGCATATTCTGCCCACGTCCTCCAATATATACTATTTCTCATCTTCCATCCTCTTGTGGCCTTTGACCTATTGTTATCTGTCCACCTGTACCAAGTGTATTCAAGACTATTATTTCTCAAGCCTTCATTGGATTTGAAGCAACCACTTTTTCCTCCAATAGATTCATGGAACTCATGCTTTCCTTCCTCTTCTAGATCATACCATCTCCTCTTACTTCTTCTCTCATAGGCTTCTTATCAAAGAATCCATCATATCCACCATCTTGTAACCATATCCCATGCTTGGTGACACGAGTATTTGGGGCATCATAAAATCTTGCATTGACCAAAAATATGATTAGGATAGGTAACGATAAGTGGGGTTATAGATCTTTGATGTTACAAGGTTTGTGGTATTCTGAGATTACTTTAGTAGGTCTGCAATACATCTTGGTTCCTAAAACCATTGCTTTGAGTTTCCACATGCTCTTCTTTAGTGAAGCAACACCTTAAGACATGAATGGCAGCTAAGAATCTATTTGGAGACTTAGAGCACTCTATAGTGCACCGCGACATCTTGTGAAATGCATATAACATCTGCATCATCTCACCAAGCGGTACAATACCTGAAAACATAATCTATAAATGTAAATCAAAATTAAATTATAAATGGAACTACATAACTTGTAGATTTTTAGGAACAATAACAATAACAATAACCCAAGGAACCTATCTGTCAACTCATATCTTACCCCATTGTTATGGATTTGCGTGAAAATGGAAAAATTGCTACAAGCCTTGTAATAGTGTGTTGTTTTATAGGGACATTCTTATTATCATTCTAAAGCCATCTGCCAAAATAGATCTCATTGTATTACAATGGTTTGTCTAGAAAATATAAAATACACTACAAGCATCATCGTAACTCGTAGTTCTATGAAAAACATATTGACATAATTTTGAGTCCATCTGTCATATTAGTTTATGGCATAAGGCTATGGTTTGTTTCCACAAAGCTCTTTTCTTGAAACCTATGTGTGATTGTTTTCCAACAGGGTGAGACATGTTCAAGTAATTATGAAATGCGTGATGAGCCTTGGTGATGTCTTATGGAACTTACGATGTGTTATGGACATTGGGAATGTATTAAGAATATAATAATTGTGATGCACAATGATATGTTATAATTATTTAATGATTGTGGCATTAGTGGGTAGTTGAGAGCATTAATGTAAGTAGGTGGACCGTGTATCTATATAAACACACCTCTACACTTGTGAGTTAACGCTGGAATAGTGATTTAATATCACTAGGTAGTTCTTGGAAGCCTTTTAGAGAAAGATAAAACCTAGATTGGTCCAAGTAGAGATTTGTGCAAGTCATATATTTGAGAGGGTGAAAGGTTCTAATGCATCTCATTTTGAGACTGTGGTAATTTTGAATATCTATAGTTAGATTGTAATATGTATGGAAGTTGTAATTCCTCATTTGAATTAATAAGTAACATTGTTATTTACATATATTTTTTTGTGCATAGAACTGCGAGTCAGTTCAATTGTTGTGTTAAATCTGTGGGTTATGTGGTTTAAGGTTGTCCTTCATTGGACCTCCACATTGTGATTGCATCACTTGGCCTCCAAAGTCCCATTAGTTTGAGCTCTTCATCACAACAATCCTCTTCTTTTGTGCATTCACTCATACCTGAAACAAATCAATGAACCAATCATTTTGAAAATCAATAATTCCCATGGGCACTAGCACATTCAACACCACCACTTCTACAAAATCACTCTTTTTAAACTTTTCTTCAAATGCAATTTATCTTTACCTGATTTCAGGCTCACTATCTTACTCAACTATTGCAACAAACCCAACATACTTAGTATCATAGGAATTAGGCATCCCCATAGGCATCACCTCCAATGACATCTATGCTGCAACACTACTCTTTTCTCCATTCAATGCTTTCTCCAAATAAACACCACGAGCATTTTCTTGCAAATCATTCACATCCAAATTCATATATTTTAAGAGACACACTCCAACTAGAACATCATCCTCTACTATAAATGCTTGGACCGATAACAACATCAACTCCTCCATCTCATTCTCTTCTCCTTTTTATTCTTCTCTCTTCATATTCATTATCTCAGCTATAGGCTAATTTTAATTCGAAATATTCTTTCCGAAAGTTTGAAGAAATCTATACTTATTACAGATAAAACTGTTCCCTTGGACGTCTAAGCTCTTATAAACTAAGGTTTCATCTAATGTCTTCCAGTCATGGATGAGTTGTGATTTAGCAAATGAGAGAGAAGCTCCTGTGTCTATCTGAGCATCTACTAGTCTGCGATTAATTTCTAGGGTTATGAACTGGGCAAACTTTTCATTAATAAGCTACGTAAGATATGCACGCTGTGGAATTTTCAAAAGAGGAATACTAGTACATACCAGTTTTTGTCTCCCTGGATCCTGAACAATGGATTGTTTAGTGTAGATGTCTTCTTGTTCTTGGTTTGCTTCTTCTTCTTGGAGGTTACTGCATTCACTTGGGCAGTAATCCTGGTCGGAGTAGAAAGAACTTTCTACTTCGTCATCCTCTTCATTTTCTTTTATGGGCAATAGCACATCCCATTGTGGCTCAATCTTTGGTGCTTGGATTTCTCTTGGAGGTTCTTTGCTGGTGAACTTGTTCTTGATCCAAGAGTCGCTGGGTCTGAAAGAGCTCGGATATTGCAAAGGAGGATGTTGAGGTCTTTGCAATGTAGGTGGCATTCTAGGCATTGAGGGCTGTCTCCCTCTGGATGGTCTTTTTCTTTTGGAGTATCCTCTTCCTCTGGGCTTCTTTGGTCGTTCTGGGACTTCTTGGTGGTGTCTAGACCAGTTTCCATGTGATTCATAATTTAGCTGTAAAAAATCATGGTGCCGAGGTCGATACCATGGACGTTGCATGTTGGTTAGCGGTTGTTCCAAGTCATCGGCTAATGATTCGAGAGCATCTGCATCATTGTCATCATCTGAATCGCCTTCTGGGAGATCATCTAGAATTGGTTCATAGATGTCATCATGTAAATAAAGGTCTTCATCAGAATCTACAATATCCCACCACGCTGCTGCGTTGGACGTGAAAACAGCTTTAACTGCAGGATTTTTGCAGTGGCATTGCGGAGCAATATGGCCGGGTTTGCGATAGATATAGCAAATCGACTGTTTGGAAGGAGGACGAGCGGTACGGCATTTTTTGAGGAAACGATGAGGAGGGGCATAAGAATGCTTGTGAGGAAAAGAGCGGCGCTTAAAATAAATATGCTTGTGGTGCTGCTTCTGCTGTTTGCGGGGTTGAACAAATGGCCGACAGCCAAATGTGGCTGTTTCTTGAAATACAGGAGCAATCTAGGAGGCTTGATGCTTGGTGAGTTTCTAGATGGACTTAGTTTCAGAGACTAAGCACATAGCTTGCTGTTTAGAAAAATCAATCACATCTGAGAGAGAGAGATCTTCAATCGTTAGTTCTTTAAGATCAATATAAGAAATAACTCTATCAATAAGATTATATGGTAGAGCATGCAGAAATTTGATCTTAATCTCAGTGGATGAGAAACTCTTGCTTTCATATGCCAATTCTCTGAATTGCTTGGCAAAGGCATCAAACTGCTTTAAATCGCATAGCTCCATTTTGAGAAGCCATTTCTTGGATTCCAGTTCTCTATTGCCAACTGGAGGTGCAAACTCACTTATCAATAAATTAAATAATGTGGCTAAAGAATCAGGCTGATTATGTACACGATCATATTGTTCGGCTTCAGACATAGAACCCCACCCTTGGTTAATAATACCCTAGAAAAACTGAGGCAAAACAAGTAGTTCCAGCTTGATCTAAATGAGCATTTATAGTGATAACTCGCATGGAGTTACACCAGACAGTGATCTCATTCAATGGATTAAGGAGATCATCAATATTGAGATACCAAGGCTGTAACTGGACATGTGTTCTTTGCATTAGGGTGGTATTAGACTGCTTTTTGACAGTCTTGAAATTGGAGCCGAAAGAGATTGAACAATTGGATTTTTTGGCAAAAGATTCTGCGTGCTGATCCTGTTTTGAAAGCCAATCTAAACTATCATCTAAAGCATCTAGTTTAGAATCAATAGAAGACACCTTTTGCTGTATCTTCTCTATATTATCTTTTATATACAAAACATCTCGACAGAGATCATCAAAATTCTCTGTGAAGTGGGAGTTGAATCGGACAGTATAGTTTCTTTGTTTGAACTCATTTGATGGTTCAACATCTCCTTGGTACGCAGCTGAAAAATATTGTACAGTTTCTGCTGGCTGCTTATATATTCCTTTATGAGGTGGCCATCTTTCACCCTTATACAGAGTAACTTTGTTCTCTGTGTAGTATTCCAGACTTTCTTCTCTTGGAAGATTCATCATTGTACAGGGTAATTGATCATTTGGATCATTACCTTGGTTGATCTCTTTATCTTCTATCAATATATGACTGGTTTTGACAGTTCTACGGGAAGAGGAAGTAGATGGTCTGGATGGAGATAAACGGGAAGAATTTACAGACAAAGATCTGGGCAATATATTTACAGTTCTGCCATCACTTTTATGGACTGTAGCTTGACCTTTCATTCTTGGATAAACATTTTTCAACCAGTGAAGTTTCCAATCAGATGGGATTTCGACTGACTCGATATGGCCTTTCTGGAGTTGGACAGTACCACTTAATCTTCTAGCATAGGGCAGATTTTCTAAGATCTTTGGATGGTTAGTGTTCGTCATACTATACACAACAGAAATATTTATAGACGCATACTTAAATTCACCGAACATATCTAAACCAAATAGGGAGGTGAATAATCCCCAACAATCTAAAGATCCATTTTTAACTTCTTTACAACCTTTATTCCAGACTGTGACAGAGAGGTTAGGACAGAATTCAAAACAAATGACTTCATCGTTCAAGCGACCAAGACTGGATATTTGACAGGAATGCTTGAAACTAACTTGACGACAATCACACAAAGCAAGATATATAACAGGGTTAATATTACCGGGAATCAAAGGAGTTATTTGTATTCTGATAAGACCAAAGTGAACAAATTTCACATCTTCATGTGACCTGATATAATTGATTTCTGATTCAGGTAACAGAGAGAGTAAATTTGTTTGGAATGTTTTCTTTGGCTTATATCGAAGGGTCAACTCTACAGATTTGATCTGGGGTTTTACAAATGACATATATGTAGAATTATAGACAAACTTAGACTTTAATAATTCAGACTTCTTATAAACATGTGAAGCTTTAATAACCGGGGGTTTGTACAGGGTATTTTCTTTTTCAAGGTTTTCTTCAGTGATTTCGATATCTGGACAGTCAGATATCTGTTTAGGAATGAAGGACGGGAGTTCATAGGTTCCTTCTAACTCAGATTCATTGACTAGTTCTACTGTAGAGGAGGTTTGGGCTTTTCCAAATTCCATGGCGGAGAGATTTGAGGTCTGGTAAGCGAGAAAATTCTGGCAAGGGAAATAGAGGATGTAGAGATAAAGCAGCCTATGACAATTTGAAAACGGCCTGTGACTCGATGCAATAAACTTTCCCAAAGAATTTTTCAAAGCAGAGAACTCAAAAAGTTAGTGTGAAGCCGTAGCCATTCGGCCCCTGCCTACTGTCGCGGGTTCTCTCTAAGCAAAGCTGTAAAAGAAAGGAACGAAGGAGGCGTCTACTGACGATTTTTTTTTGCCAATTTTTAGTTTCGATTGATGTTTATTATACTAAAATTGCACATAAAAAAACTTAAACAACTTAATTAAAGGAAACACATGTACATTTCATAACAAATTCTGAATTCAAATGCAATTCAATTTTATGCTACCAACACAGATTTAGAATCCTGTCTTAGATCACTACAAGGAAACTATAGAGTTCATTCCAACTACCGAGTTCGATTCCCAACAGTGATATCTTAACTCGGTATTGCATATATTAACAATAGCAGAAAAATCATTGAACTTGAGAGAGAACGTCGGTCTGAAACATAGCTTTTCTGATGATGCACCAGAACTCCTCCAAGAGCCATGTTTTATTATTCTTGTTTGTCTCCCAACTACTGGCCACACACAAACAACCTCCAAACTCTAGCGGAGCTTAGCAGGGTCAGTTCTTAAATGATCGAGCCACGTCCTTCATACAAAGTGCAATGACTTTGCTTTATTGGCTTTACACTTCCCCAAATTTAGCACATAATGATTTAAAATACCTGGAATAGATTTCCCAACTCTCATGCCTTAATCATGCCCATAAATTACACTTGCTTCAGAGAGAAAATCAACATATGGACAGGGGTTTTCATCCCATCCAACACATGGGTTGCGTCTTGTTCAACGTCTTTAGCATAGCTTGATAAAGGATAAAAAGATAAATGAATTTCTGAAAAAATTGCTCTCCTTCTCCAGATCGATCCTTTTAATAATGTAAAAGTTACCAATCCCAACCTCAAAAAGCCGACAATTCCCTTCAATAAAATTGAAGTTACCAAAACTAATATTCACAAGGCAAGCGACATCCTTTGAAGATAGAATGTTTCTATTTTGAAAAAAAATAGACATCTTTCATTCCTAGATTGCTCAAAGCTGGCTTTGTCAAATATTTATTAATTACCAAGTTGAGATGTTAAGTGGCCCCACCATTATTTAAAATGAATAATTAAATAAATTCAATACGCTATAGATTTTCAATTTTTTTTTAATTTAATTATTCCATACTCACTTGTAATTTGCTATTTTTCCTAATCTTGAGAATTAAAAGATTAGAAAATTACTCCATAATTATCATTAGATGAAGAGGGACATTACAGCCCCCTCTTCTCGAGATTGCTGGTCCTCTAGCAATCTCAAATTGGGGTTCTGCAGAATCTCTTCCCCTTCCCATGTTGCATCCTCAACGGGTAAATCTTTCCATTTGATCAGATATTCTTGAATCACCTTATTTCTCAGTTTCCTTTCTCTCCAATCTGCAATACCTTCAGGAACTAGAACCAAATTTCCTTCTTCATCAAGTGGAGGAAGCTATGAGCTGCCACAACCTGCTGACCCAATGCCCTTTTGAGGCAGGAAACATGGAACACATTATGAATCTTACTGCCCTCAAGAAGTTCCAATTCATACACAACTTCACGAATTCTCCTCACTACCTTGTATGGTCCATAAAAGCGTGGCTTAAGTTTTTTGCACCACTTTTCTTCAATGAGGATTGCCGGTATGGCTGCAAATGTAGAAAAACCAAGTCTCCAATCCCAAATGACCTCTCAACTCAGTGCCTATCTGCATACATTTTCTGCTGGTTCTGCGCATGCTGTATATTGTCCTTCAATGCCTTGAGAATATCTTGATAATTTTGCATTGTCTCCTTGGCCCGTGGGACCCTACTGTCATCAAAGGCCAAATCTACAAATGATAGGGCATCATACCCGTATAAGGCTCTGAAGGGAGACATGCTAATCGACATGTGGTAGGTGGTATTGTAGCAATACTCACCTAGATGCAACCATCTAATCCAATCACGTTGTTGCCCTAACACATAATTCCACAGATATCCCTCAATCCATTTATTTACTATCTTTGTCTGACCATCAGTTTGAGGATGGTAGCTTGTGTTGGGTATCAACTCTGTACCTACCAAATGAAATAACTCCTGCCAAACATACTTAAGAATTTGCTATCACAATCACTTACGATCATTTTGGGAAGCCCATGTACCTTGAACACCTCTCTAAAGAATAATTCTGCCACTTGAATTGCATAGTAATTTGTGGATATAGCAAAGAAATGGGTATATTTTGTTAATTTATCCACAACTACAAATATGCAATCTTTTCCCTAGATACGTGGTAGGCCTATGATAAAGTCCATGGATATTCCTTTCCATTTTTGTCTAGGTATCAACAATGGCTGTAGAAGGCCTGCATGGAATGTGTGTTCCGCCTTGTTCTACTGACAAGCTAGGCATTCTCTGACATGCTGCAACACATCATCTTTCAATCCCTTCCAGGTGAACCTCTCACAAATTTGATGATAAGTTTTGAAGAAACTTGGATGCCCTGTTAGAGGGGTATCATACATAGCCCTCAAAATTCTAGCCTTCAGCGTTGATCCTGGTACAAAATAAATTCTATTGTTATAATAAATGATGTCACTGAATACTAAATATTTGTCATATTGTACCCAGTGATCAATCAAATCACATGCAAAAGTGTTTTTGGTATATTCGACCACTAATTGAGATTTCTAGTCAACTAAAATCTTAGTGAGGGAGCAAAGTGTTGGTTTTCTGGAAAGAACATCAACAACAATGTTCCTCTTCCCCTTGATGTACTCCACATCGAAGTCATATGCCTGAATCTTGCTCACCTACTTTTATTGTTGCTCATTCCGGTCCTTCTACGCAAGAAAATATTTGAGACTGTTGTGATCAGTTCTGACCATGAATTTAGTCCCTATTAAGTACTACCTAAACTTAGGTAGCGCATGCATAATCACTAGCATCTCCTTATCATAAGTGGAAGACAGCCTCTCTGTATCCCTCAACTTTCGGCTCTCGAATGCAATTGGATTCCTATTCTACATTAGAATTGCACCAACTCCCTGACCCAATGCATCACACTCCAAAATAAATCGCTGTGTAAAGTCTGACAATGCTAAAACTAGACACGAGCTCATGACTTCCTTGAGCTTGTCAAAAGTCACCTGTGTTTCCTCAGATCACTGAAATGCACCATTATTAGTTAGATTGGTCAAAGCTAATGCCAACTGTGAGAAACCCCTCACAAACCTCCTATAGTAAGAGCACAAACCTAAAAAACCCCGCAATTCTAAGATGTTCTTTGGTGGTGGCCAATCCAAAATTACCTGGATCTTCTCTTGGTGTACCTTCACACCATCTCCCTGAATCACATGCTTGAGATAGAGTATCTCAATCATTTCAAACTCACATTTAGAGGCCTTCGCATAAAGCAATTAAACCTCCATGATACTGAACACTACATCCAAATGATGCAAGTGATCCTCCCAAGCCCTGCTATATATCAAAATGTCATTGAAGAAAATCAGATCAAATTTTTGACTGCTCTCAGAAAGTGTGATTCATGCATGAATGGAATGTGGTAGGTGCATTTATGAGTTTGAATGGCATGACAAGGAACTCAAAATGCCCATAGTGGCAATAGAAGGCAATTTTTTGAACATCTTCCTGGACTCGTATCTGATGATAACTTGAGCGAAGATCAATTTTGGAAAAGAACACGACCCTATGCAACTCATCACATAGCTCATTGATCCTGGGAATTGGATATTTGTTCTTTATTATCTTCTTATTTAAGGCCCTATAATCTATGCACATGCGCATAGTTTCATCCTTCTTTTTAACCAGCACTACCAATGAGGCAAACGAACTAGAATTGCGCTGAATGTGTCCCATGCTCAGAAACTCCTTGATTGTCTTCTCAATTTCCTCTTTGAAATGGTGTGGGTGTCGGTAAGGTGTAGTCATTACTGGTTTAGCCCCTTCCTCGAGCTCAATGACATGCTCGAAACCACGATCCGGTGGTCAACCTGGAGGAATGTCTCTAAACACTACACTGTGCTTATCCAACTCAGTCTGGATATCAACATGATAATGCAGTTTGCTGTCTATAGTAGGTTTGGAAGAAACAAAGCACTGAATTGCCCAATCCACCTCTCCATGTTTGAGTAAAACCTCCATCCTCCTAGCTGACACTACTCAAGGACCACCATCAACCATAGCCTTCAACACAATTTTTTTGCCACCATCTATAAATTCTAACTCCATTCTACGGAAGTCCTGAATGTACCTCCCAAGTGATTGTAACCACTGCAATCCTAAAACTACATCGATATTACCAAGTCCTAGCACATAGAATCTATCAGTCAATGTGTAATCTCTAATCTGGATGCTAAGCTGGGAAACCATCCTAGTGCAACTCAACTGAAACCCATCTGCCATGGTCACATTGAACCCCAAAAACTCCTCAATCTGTATCCCATGCTTCGCCACCAAACCCTCATCGATGAAGTTGTCCCTGGCTCCACTATCCACCAAACAAACCATGCGTTGCCCCTTGAGGACACCCTTCAAACAGAATGGATGAAGTCTAGGAACTCCAGATAATGAGGCTATGGTACTCTAGGGAGTCTCCTTAACTCCATAATCATCCAACTCTAACTATGGAGGCTACTCCTCCTGTACACTGTCATCTGAAAAGACCTCAATCAAGTGAACCTTGCCTTTCCCAAGGCAACAGTGACTAGGTTCCCATCACTCCTTGCAGGTGAAGCATAACTTTTTCCTACGTAATTCATTTCTGGATTCTTGTTCCGATTTTGGTGGGATGTTCTTTTACTGATTGAAACCTTTTTGTTTTGGTTGAAATCCACTGAAAGCTTTCTTCTGACGCTGGAAGGGAGGTGTAGTCTCCAAATCAAGGGCTAGACCAATGGCATCATGTAAAGTACTAGGCTTATGAGCCCTCACTAAATCCCTCAATCTATCACTCAAACCTTCAACAAATAACATATTAACTCACCTCTCAGTCATCTCAAGTACCATGACTGCAATTTTTTAGAATTCGTTGATGTAGGCCTCAACTTGACCAATCTGCTTCAGTTGAGCCAAATATATAAAATAAACCTCAATATCCTTCCAGTCAAAGCATGCAATCAGTTTATTGACAAACTCCTCGTATGAGTGTATCAAGGCATGATCTTGTGAGACTAACCCATGGTGCCACCAGTCATATGCTACACCTTCCAGATGCATCGTAGAAAATTATATAGCCTTATCTTTCTCCATAGGTTTCAAGGATAGGAATGTGTCAAGTTTATGCACCCATGATTTGGCACTTATTTTCCTGCTTCCATCAAAGGTCGATAAAGGAACTTTATTCAATGCTTCCTTGTATTCCTTGGGTTGAGTGCCTTGATTGGTTTGTCTTCGTTGCCTTTCCAGTTTGAATTTGGCTTTATCTTACCACTGATTCATAAACTGATTTAGATTAATTAATTACCACACATCAGGTGGGAGAGCTATGTATTCATCGTATGCCACCATAACATCATCAGTGATGTGTGTCTCATCCTCCAACTCTAGAATTGCCTCCTCTTTAGTTTGTCTTGTCACAAATGTAGGATGCAGAGGCTGATCTGACCTTGTGTTTGCTGTCCTAATAACATTAAAGGTTGCTCTATCTCAATTTCCATGACTAGCATCACTTCTGCTATGATCACTGCTTGATCTATTCGATCTAGCACAATCCACTCTCATTTGACCCATGGTAGTAATCATATGATCCTGAAATTGCTATAACATTTGCTGCTGCTGTTGGGTAAATGTGGTCAAGAAATTATCAAGTTGATTGTTTAACTCCCTAGGTGGGCTTCCACCTCTTCTTTCACCCATCTCTTCTTCAGCTGGAATAAAATCAGGGTCTTCTTGCTGTCTTAATCTGCTTCTAGTGAAATATCTGTGTGGTACCCCTGACATGCAACTTAGGATCCCCTACAGGGTAGCAGGATAACCAGCTCTGATACCACTGAAATATTATTTTTGAAAGTTTGAAGAGATTTTTATTTTTGCCAATTTTCAATTTTGATTGATGTTTATTATACTAAAATTGCACATTAAAAAAACTTAAACAACAACTTAATTAATAGAAATGCATGTACATTTCATAACAAATTTTGAATTCAAATGCAATTCAATTTTCTGCTACCAACACAAATTTAGAATCCTGTCTTAGATCACTACAAGGAAACTATGGAGTTCATTCCAACTACCCAGTTCGATTCCCAACAGTGATATCTTAACTCAGTATTGTAGATATTAATAGCAAAAACAATCATTGAACTGGAGAGAGAATGCCGATCTGAAACATAGCTTTTCCGATGATGCGCCAGAACTCCTCCAAGAGCCACATTTGATTATTCATGTTTGTCTCCCAACTACTGGCCACACACAAACAACCTCCAAACTCTAGCATAGCTTAGCAAGGTCAGTTCTTAAATGATCGAGCCACGTCCTTCATACAGAGTGTAACGACTTGGCTTTATTGGCTTTACACTTCCCCGAATTTAGCATAGAATGATTTTAAACTCCTGGGATAGATTTCTTAACTCTCGTGCCTTAATCATGCACATAAATTACACTTGCTTTAGAGAGAAAATCAACATATGGACTGGGGTTTTTGTCCCATCCAACATAGGGGTTACATCCTGTTCAGTGTCTTCAGCATAGCCTGATAAAGGATAAATGAAAAAAATTGCTCTCCTTCTCCATATCGATCCTTTTAATAATGTAGACGTTACCAATCCCAACCTCAAAAAGCCAACAATTCCCTTCAATAAAACTGAAGTTACCAAAACTAGTCTTCACAAGGCAATCGATATCCTTTGAAGATTTAATGTTTCTATTTTGAAAAAAAATAGACATCTTTCATTCCAAGATCGCTCAAAGCTGGCTTTATCAAATATTTATTAATTACCAAGTTTAGATGTTAAGTGGCCCCACCATTATTCAAAATGAATAATTAAATAAATTTAATAGACTATAGATTTTTAGTTTTTTAAATTTAATTATTCCATATTCCCTGCAATTTGCTATTTTTCTTAATCTTGGGAATTAAAAGATTAAAAAATTACTCCATAATTATCATTAGACGAAGAGGGACATTACATTATCTATTTTCTTCGTCTTCGTAGGAAACACAAGCATGCCATGTGCAAAGATACTTTCAATCCTATTTCCCATATGAAATCAAGGTAATATTTTGACTCATGAGAGTACTCCATTCAACTCCTATGTGGATTGATCCCACACCTTGTGCATCCTTCATCATCTTTGGTAGAAACATATCAACCACCATCTCTATCTCATTCTTTGACTGTATGCCACACAAGTATTAATTTTTCCTCTTTTCTTATTGCCCAAATACTTTTTGGTACAACCTCTACAAAAAAATTATGAACTTTCCTTCTTCAATGTCACTTTCTATGCATCTCTCAAGATGGAGAATGAATGGATGTCTTACTCTATCCACTGCTATCCTACGAAGAATGCTTTCTCCTTCTTGCGAATCTCCTTCAATCTCTTTTGTGAAAGTATTCTCTCACCTCTAGCTATTGTTTTTAATGCATTCCCACATGTATGTCCTCTTGGGGACATCCTTTAAATGAAACCATATGGTATCCACTTTCCATTTCATTCATTTCAATTTGAAGACAATTTTATATTGATGCCACATCCTTATCAAACAACTCTCCAATTACTGAAATAGCTTATTCTTGTTCCACTTTTCTTGATTGCTCATGCACATGAGATTGTAGGGAAAATTTACACACTTTTCTCTCCTTTATCATCTTATAAATTAATGTAACTACACATAAATCAACAAAATTATAGGAATTAAGATTTCCCACAAATACTTCTTCCACCTCTTCACCATGCCAAGTAAGCATATTATCATCAGAACTTGTACTTACATGATGGACTATTAATGGTCCATTATCAACTTCATCAACTCCTATCACTTCCCTATCACTATTTTTCACTTGAATATCTAAATTTACTTCATATGGATGGCCTTCAAATACATCTTGTTCACTAAAGGAAATTCTTTAATTAACATACCTTCATCTTTCTTTCCATCTTCAAGTTCTTTGGTCACCTCCAATGGATGAATATACTCCTCACTTCCTATATCTCTATACTCTCTCATTGAGGATTTTTTCTTCTTTTTTCACATGCTTTGCTTGGTTTATATCAAGCTTGCATGCCTCAAAATCCTTTCACACTCACATCTTCATCTCTTTAAAGAACCAGAGGGAAAGTAGAAAAATGTTGTGAGAGTAATAAAACATTTAGTTCTCACTTATTACAATGCACATGAAGTGAAGTCAAATTATAAGCTAGTGTATATCCTAAGTTTTAAAGTTTATTCTCTAAGATTCCATATTAGAGTTTCCCTTCCTCATGGGAACATATTGTACCAACAAAAATCACACTTACACTTGCAACAACTCTCCTTGCATCACATTTTGAGACAATCTGTAGACCATTGTCGTGTTTTTGCCTACTTCTCTGTGGGATTTGAGTCAAACCCACATCGAAGAGGTCTTTATATAAACAATCCATTCTTCACAATTTTTTTTATTCATCTACTAATTGATTTGGTGTTCCACATCTGAATCAACCTAGGTTACCTTCCTCCTCATTCTTATTTGGACGACAACAAATCAAAAATAACAAGCAAAGGTTAACTTCTACTTATGGCATCTCTACTCTCTATGATGCAACATTGTTCCTATGATTCAAAAGACTCCATTAAATCAAAATCAACCACTTGATCACCATATGATTACACTAGATGATAGTTTCAACAAGATTCCAATCAAGTTTTCATCACAAAGACTCACCACACGCATCATGAGACCATCACTTTGTTCCAAAACAAGGACAACTTCCACATGATGGTTTTCTAATGACTAATTATCTCAGCTCTTCTTTGTATTTTAAAATAATTGGATTCGAATGCTTCTATGGGTGGTAGGAATGATAAGGAAGATTAGAGATTAAAATTTAGAACTTAGGATATACACTAGCCTATAGTTTGATTTCATTTCATGTGCATTGTGATAAGTGAGAAGTAAATGTTTTCTTAATCTCACAACATTTTTATACTTTCCTTCTAGTTGATTAGGATGTGAAACCTCATTCATTATCTCAAGGGATAGATATTTATATAGATAGGATTTGGGATAAGATTATTTCCCTAATTTTAGTTAGGCATAATCTTATATAAGTACATGTAATCTCTCTCTTTGTTGAATGAATATTGGAATATTTTACTATAGAGATATTTTTTCACACACCATTTGTGTGGACCTATAGTAGCTTCATTTTAATTTATTGAGTGGTTCCCTTATGGAATCTACATTAGGTGGGGTTCTCAAGAAGATGTTCCATGGTTTGCAATAAGCAAATAAGATATTGGAATATCAACCTAGAGTGGAGGCACTTGAGGACATGTTAGACAAGATAAAAAATGTAACCCACTCCCTCTATGATCTTATACATTCTATACATAGATCTAGGGATGAATCCCAACCAAATGGGGCAATGTGATGAATTTTAATGAATCATTGAGGCTCCTAGATGCCATACCGTATAACATTGCTAAATCTATAATAGAGAATTAATATACTAAGCTCAATCTATTTCCACTCAAGGATATAAATTTGTATCAAAACTATGTAAATAATAAATTATATGATCTCATGGAGTGGTATAATTATATGAAAGTGTCGGTTATATAGCAAACAACCCAAGAAAAGAAAGAAATCAAAATATTGGGATATATGCTCATCTCTACTATATACACAACATTTGGTCAAGTGGTAAATTATGTATATTTTGAAAGCCAAATCTAGTCCTCGATAAATAATTTTATAACAATGGTTGACAACACTGCCATGGAATTGGTAATCAAGTCATTCACTTGATTACATTTTCCAAGGTAAAAATCAACCAAACACAAACACTCAATGAATATTTTTGAGTTTCATTGAGTCTACATGGGAAATTGTTGGGTAAAATTAAGGTATTGTTTAAAATTCCTATTATTAATTTTGAGGTCATGTAAGAAAATCATAAAACATGCTCGACAATGTATAAGAGGAAGAAATTACAAGGAAACATTGAGAAATAGAAGCAATTAACTTCCTAGACAGGAGTCTAATCATCATTGGCTCAACCATCGACAATTGCATCTTTTGATCCAGTGCATACATTGATAGATAGTTTAATTGGAGCTATATTTTCTCAAGGTATCACTATTTTGATTCCCCTACATGCACCTTCATGTTCTACTTTAGCTGCAACTATAATTTCAAATTCTTTTACAAATAGGACAAGTTCAAGTACAATTATCTCTTCATCAACAATAAGTGTTTCCTCAAGTACAATTTTTATTACATCAATGGTTCCTATTTTGAGTTGACCAAGTGGCTTCAATTAAAGTCTCATCTGCTTCAAGCCCAGTCATTACCATCACTTTTACTTGAGTAATATAAAGTAGCTTATTTGTCTAATTATGGAGTCAAATATCTATGCATTTTCTTGTATATTGATAAAATTTTGTACATGCAAAGTCTTTGAGCTAAATTAAGACGTATTTTATTTCTAGACTTTGTAACATGTAATGAACTCTGAAGATGAGGTTGTGCCCATACAAAGCCTACATATAAATGAATACTATTCATTATAAAGGGAGGTAAAATTTTGGCAAATTAATGTGAGAAAGTTCTACAACTGTTTTGTGAGTTTATGCAATCTGTTTTCTTCTCCAATTTTCTATGTTTTATTTGAATAATTTCCTTTAAGTTGATGTTACTGTATGAAGTCTATGTATGTGTTTTAATGCAGTGATAAGATTGAAAATTATGTACTGATAAAATATTGTGATTATGAACATAAGGTTATTCTAAAATTATTTTCTTTGACTCATAATTATGTTATTTATGCTTTATGCATAGCATACATTATTTAATGACACATATTCAACCTATTGGGATGCGTCTTGACACAACAAACAATAAGTGGGGTTTGTCAGTCCCAAACCTCTCATGAAAGGAGGGATCTCTTACAATAAGAGAGCCTTCCCCAAGGTCTCAGTTACTAGGTATTGGTATTCAGGGTAACCCAATTGGCTTGTTGTGACCATTCCATATCAAGGGTCTTCACCGAGTATTTTAGACAAATTAAAACTACTTTATTTATGTGGAACTTGCCATCTAGGGGAATCTGTGTAGAAATATAACATGAAAATGTAGTTGACTCAGATAAATGCATATATTCCATATATTCAATAGTGCATAAACAACAATAGACAAGATCAAGCAATCAAAATAAATGAAATATTCTAAGCCAATTTTTTCAAATTTTCAATTACAATCAGCAGAGCAATACACAGTCGTTAGGGTTAGCCTTAAACCAAACGATACTAAAGCAACTCTAACCAGAATGTACACCAAGATTCTGAGGAGGCCAAAGTGTGAGCATTGGTTAGAGGCTCTGAATGCAGAAACAGAGTTCGAAGGAACTATAACCAAGAATGGCACCGATGATAGTGAGCATATGGTCAGAGGATCTTCTACTACTACAAGTATTGAAGAGAAACTCAATACCAAGCATGTGCTACCCAATCCAGTATGGAGTTGAGGCGACCATATGACGGAGTACTACGAATTACAATGCTAAAGAAACTCAACACCAAGTATGTGCTACCCAATTCAGTATGGAGTTGAGGTGACCATATGGCGGAGTGCTACGAATTACAATGCTTTGAAGAGAAATAAGCAAGAATGCTGGCATACTCGACATCAAGAATGTGCTTTTCAACCCGAGACGGAATGGGAGCTACCATATGACGGAGATATATAGTATTACAATGCAGTTTCAAAATACAAGATAAGCATTACAAATCATGATTAAGCAAGATTAAAGAACTACTGTCAGTACTACTGTCAGCTTACAATTTGATAGAGAATTTGCTTGTCAAGAGCATAGAGTTGGAACAATTCAACGAGTATTTAAATAGAGAATCCTCCTTACTTAATGGAAACACCGAGACTGCTTCCTTCTCTCAAAACATTGATTCAAGATTCTGATCTGTTCTGATTAGCACCTTTAAATGTAAAACTAGCACCCTGAGATAACACTAAAATGGACATATCTCTCACACAATTCATCGAATTGACGTGAAACGAAAAGCAAAAGACCCTAATGATGAAGGCACCCAAGATTGAAACACAAAATAGACCCAAAGGTTTATATTTAATTTATGCATGAATCCCAATTGAACCACAGATGTTACAACCCAACAAGAGAGGTGATTTGCCTTTAAAAATCTCACCCTTCATTAAAAATTCTACAACTTACAACAAAGGGGCGCCCTTCACAAATAGAGAGATATAGACAATACCCATAATAAATTTTTGTCTTTTTTGACGTATGAACAAAAACACCATCTGCTGTGATGAATATGAAATTCTTGAATTTCTCATAAACGGATCTATAAAAACACACACTGACTACGATGCACAAAATCCACTACAAAACAATCAGATGACCCTAACTCACCACTAGTCACTATCTTTCAAGCGAGAAGCAATGCCAAGCTACGAGGCTTTCATTCCTCGAAGCAATCCCAAAGCCAATCCGGCAGCATAACATCCCTGTAGCTAAAGATGATCCAAGTGAGGACCAATGGCTTTCTTTTATAATTTCTGTTTGACCTTTTTAGAAACCCTATCCTCCAATAGGTGGCATCCCACTTTCTCAAGCAAAATTTTGACTTTATATTATAAAATTTATTTCTTCCTTGAAGTTGGTGCCCAACTTAAGCTTGGATTAAATCTTTAATAAGAATTATAATTAATTCCTTCAATGAGGTGCCCACCCCATAAAGAACATCTTTTAAAACAACTTAAAGTGAAGTAGCTAGGCCAAGGGGAAAGTCAATGTTAAAATATAACATTAAAACATGACTTAATTAAAATAATTTGACTTATCTCTCTATTTGTGCCCCAAAACCCAAAAATGAGTAAGCCAACTGATCAGACTGAAATGAAAGGCCAATCGTGCCGAAACCAACATGACCACTGCCAAAAATAGAATTTATTAAAAATAGTAAATTCCTGAAGATGCTCAGAATGCCAAGAAGAACATATCACTGTGAAGCTCTCTAAAAACTCAAAAATAATTTGCCATTGAATCAACCAACCTAAAGCAAGAGCATCCTTCAAAACAAGAAACCCTAATTTTACCTTTCGAGTAGCCTATGGGTCTCAAGAATAAGCCAACGGTCACTGAAAAGATCATGCTCGAGAAGGGGACATTACAGTCCGCCCTCCCCAAGATTGCTTGTCCTCAAGCAATCGCAAACCTGGATGCTGCAGAATCTCATCATTCTCTCAAGTTGCATCCTCCATAGGCAAATTTTTCTACTTCACCAAGTATTCTCTGATTGTTCTTTTCTTCAAAGAACGTTCTCTGTAATCAAGTATCTCCTCTGAAATTAAAACCAATTATCCTTCTTCATCCAAAGGTGGCAACTGTGATGAAGCAACATCATTGTGTCCAAGTGCCTTCTTGAGGCGAGACACTTAGAAGACATTGTGTACTCTGCTATCAGAAGGTAGCTCCAACTCATAAGCTACTGCTCCAACCTTTATGATAACTTTGAATGTGTTAGGAACCCCTCCAAGGAAGCACAATTGATTACCTTTATTATAAGCAATTAAATATGAAATTATACCAAAATGATTAAGTAACTAAAAACTTGAAACATCAAAGAATTTGAGAGACAATACACAATCTTGTATTAAATACTCTTAGAAGAAAATACAATAAAGAAGATGCCACTTTTTCTTCCACTTCAAAGTCTTGCCATACCTCAAAGACTTCTTCCCTCTCTCTCTTGCTCAACCACAACCAACTCAACAACTTGAGTTGTTATCCCTTCCTTGAATGCTTCAGCTGATCTCCTTGACCTTACACCTTGTAGATCTCCTTGACTTTGCTTCCTTGCTTCAATGCTTTACTTGCCTTCTTAATTACAATACATGCCTCATGGGTCTTTAAATAGGATCCCATGCATACAAAAATTAGACCTCTAATTACAATAATTAGACACGTAGCTCGAGACTATAATTAGCCCTTAACATGAAAACACTCAGTTCAATGAACTAATTGTTTGTGCAACGAACAGTTTTGAAACTGCCACAGGTGACCGATGTCGGTCCCTGTCTGCCTGGAGCTGACCGACGTCGACCGACTCCCTGCCGATGCCGGTTGCCTTCTGCATTCATCATGACTGACGTCGGTTATACTGTCGACGTCGGTGTCTCTGGTACTTTAGCAACCTCCTCCATGTCTGCAACAGTTGAAGCTTTTAGCTCCATAACCTAACAATCTCTCACTTGGAGATAAATAGCTGCAACTGTACCTACACTTGTACATCATCTAGTTTGTTCTCTTGGATTTGTATCCCTCTTCAAAATCACTCTTGAAGACCAACCACCACAAAACCTGTGATGCTATACCTGTCATCCAAGTCCCCTGCCACATCTGAACTTTCTGACAACTCCCACTGGAGACAAAATCAATTTGTGATCTTTCATGTCACTTATGCCAAAAATTTTTTGCTGCTCCCAAATTCTTCATGACATACCTCTGACCTAACTTTACCCTTAGCTCAGCAACTATCTGTATATGTAACTCTGCAACAAGCAACACAAAACAGTAACATGATAATGTAGCTAATATTATCCAACTTGGTAAAAGAAAACATAATGGTTAAACCTCCATTGTCCTACAGCCTGCTCAAGATCATATACCCTGGCCTTCTGTCTCACGTGTCCATCCACTCTCTTCTCTAACTTGGGAATCCATCATTCATCCAGTGCTTTCTTCCAGCTGACAATTCCACTAACAAACCCCTGTTTGGTTCTTCTTCAAAGACTCACACTCCTCATCCATGCCAAGCTCCCACTGTTTCTAGATTCTACCTGCATTGCCTCTTCATATTTTCTTGGTTCTTGACCATCAGTAAGCAACAAATAAAATAAAGAAGGTGAACAAGGAATATGAGGTTCACATACCCTTTCTGACCTCCATATGGGCGTTTGAGACTCATTGATATCTTGATGTCCGCCCAACATCTGTTCCAGTGATCGATCTCGGCGATCTCTCAGTCTGCACCCAATCGATGTCGGTTCCCTGCACTGACCCTGATTGTCGACATCGTTTCCTTGGCCGACACCGGTGTCCCCTCTATCGACGTCGATTCCTATCTGACCGACATCGAACTTCTCCTGTCTGACTCTATCGACCCTACTGGTCTGCACATGACCGATGTCGATATCTGCGCGATCGACGTCCCAAGTGACCGACATCGGTGACTGTGTATTCCTGTAAGTGATGAATTCTTTATCTGCAAGCTCATCTTGGATCATAACCCTGTCCATACTGCCATGCTCAGAATTATTCAGCCCCTGTGACTGATCTCTGTCCCTCATCTCTTCCATAAATACCAAGGCTTCCCTGTTCTTATCAAAAGCATCAAATTTCTTTTTCTTGCAATGAACTCGATCTATGCCTTTCAAATCTAAACTCATACCTTTTGAATCAAGAACGTCCATTCCCTTCTTATTCATGTGATCAAGCCTATTAAGCCACATCTTTGAATCTACAGCTGAAGTAGATAAACCAGAAGTAGAATCAGTAATACAAGTAGATAGATAAAGAGTACCTACTTTCTTACCTCTTGCTAAAACAAGTGCACCCTTGGTAACCTTCCAAGAATCCGCTATGAGGGTTACTGTGCATCCCTCATCACCCAACCTTCCTACAGAAACTAAACTCTGCTTTAGAACTGGGACATGCATAACCTCCTTCAACACCCATGTGTTGTCCATCTGTAATTTCAGCTGCACTTTTCCTTTGCCAACTATTTGACAAGGCGTACCATCCCCTAAATAAAGCACTCCAAAGTTTCCCTAGACATACTCATGGAACAAATCTCTGTTTGGAGATGCATGAAAAGAACCAAAATTTAAAACCTATGATTCTATCTGACTATCCAAAGAAAGTATGAGAGCATCTTATGCCACAATACCTACATCCTTTGCTTCTTCCTTACCTTCATGTTGATTCTCTTTATCCCTCAACCAACACTCTTTTTTTGTGTGTCCTTTCATTCCACAAAACCAACAGGTGATACTTCCATTTTTGGATTTTGATCTTCCTCCCATCTTCGACCTTGATTTCCCTTGCTCGACCTTCTCTCTTTGCCTTCCCCTGCTTTCTGCATTTAGAGCATTCCCTGATGATGATTCACCTGTGCTTTTTCTGTGTATTTCTTCATTCAAAATTACACCAACCACATCATCAATTTTTAATATTTTAGAAGCAGACATAGTATTACTTACTGCCATTACCAAACTATCTCAACTTTCAAGTAAAGAGCATATAATTAAGAGAGCCTTTACTTCATCATCAAAAACAATATTGACTGAAGCTAACTGGTTTACCAAACCATGAAAATCACTAAGATACCAAACCATGAAAATCACTAAGATGAGTATGTACCGATCCACCTTCTTGTATTTGCAAAGTAAATAACTGCTTCATAAGAAATACCTTATTTGAAGCCGAGGGTTTTTCATATAAATTTGTCAAAGATTTTATCAACTCTTCCGTTGTCTTACACTGTGATAAGTTGGAAATCACAGACGATGCAAGGCTCAACTTTATGGATCTTAGAGCCTTCTGATCAAGAACATTCCATTCTTCATCCTTCATATCTGTGAGCTTGCATGCAACCCCACCCAATGATAAGTACAAATTCTTCTGATACAGATAATCTTCTATCTGCATCCTCCAATGTTGATAATTTTTGCCATTAAACTTCTCCATTCGTAGCTTACTTTTTTCTGCCATTGCTGAACTCCCACTCAATCAGAAACCCCTGAGAATGACCTGTAATTAAACAATAACTTGCTCCTTGCAAACCGTAGCTCTGATACCAAGTATTAGGAACCCCTCCAAGGAAGCACAATTGATTACCTTTCTTATAAGCAATTAAACACAAAATTATACCAGAATGATTAAGTAACTAGAAACTTGAAACAATAAAAAATTTGAGAGACAATACACAATCTTGTATTAAATACTCTTAGAAAAAAATACAATAAAAAAGATGCCACTTCTTCTTCCACCTCAAAGGCTTGCCACACCTCAAAGACTTCTTCCTTCTCTCTCTTGCTCAACCACAACCAACTCAACAACCTGAGTTGTTATCCCCTCCTTGAATGCTTCAGCTGATTTCCTTGACCTTACACCTTGTAGATCTCCTTGACCTTGCTTCCTTGCTTCAATGCTTTACTTGCCTTCTTAATTACAATACATGCCTCATGGGTCTTTAAATAAGATCCCATGCATACAAAAACTAGACCTCTAATTACAATAATTAGACACGTAGCTCGAGACTATAATTAGCCCTTAACATGCAAACACTCGATTCAATGAACTAACTGTTCGTGCAACCGCCACAGGTGATCGATGTCAGTCTTTGTCTATCTGGTGCTGATCGACGTCGATTATACTGCGAATGTCGGTGTCTCTGGAACTTCAGCAACCTCCTCCATGTTTGCAATAGTTGAAGCTTTTAGCTCCACAACCTAACAAAATGGCCTATAGAAATGAGGTTTGAGCTTCTTAGCTCCACTATTCTTGAGAGTAGACTGTCTGTAAGGCTGTAATCGAAGATAAACCATATCCCCAACCTCGAAAGAGCGTTCAACATGCCATTGATCAACATACATCTTCTGCTGATTCTGTGCCATTTGAAGATTGTTCTTCAATGATTTCATGATATCTTGACTTTGCTGCAATAAGTCCTTGGCTTGAGGAGCTTTGCTATCACCAAACACCAAATCAACAAAGTTAGGAGCTTCATAACCATAAAGAGCCAAGAAAGGTGACATCTTTATTGACATGTGGAAAGAAGAATTATAGCAGTACTCGCCTATGTGAAGCCACTTCACCCATGCTCTTTGCTGCTTGGAAACATAGTTTCTCAAATAGCCTTCCAACCACTTGTTCACTATTTCCATTTGTCCATCTATTTGGGGGTGATAACTAGTGCTTGGAGTAAGGACAATACCACTCATTCTGAAGACCTCTTGCCAAAAAGTGCTTAAAAACTTACTGTCCCTATCACTCACAATGTTTTTTGGCAGCCCATGTAACCTAAACACCTCATAAAAAAATAGATCTGCAACTTGGGTTGCTGAAAAAGAGCTGGTAATGGTGAAGAAGTGAGCAAATTTGGTTAATCTATCCACTAAAACATAGATACAATCATTCCCTTGGACCTTGGGCAATCCCGTGATGAAGTCGATCGATATGCTTTCCCATTTTTGATTGAGAATAGGGAGAGGTTGCAGCAATCCGGCTGGTAGAGTATGCTCATTCTTGTTCATTTGACAAGTGGGACACTCCTGAATGTAGCGTTGAACTTCCCCTTTCAACCCTTTCCAAGAAAATCTTTCTCGGATCTACGTATATGTCTTAAAGAAGCCTTGATGACCAAAAAGTAGAATGTCATGAAATGTCAACAAAATCTTCTTTTTGAGCTTAGAATCAGCCACCAAAAAGATCCTAGCCTTATAGTGAATTAGCCCTTCAATCAACTTGTATCTTTCATCATGAAAAGTGACCTCAATAATGCTGGTTGCAAACTAATTTTTGGCATTATCAACAAGCAACATGTCCTTCCAATCAGCAGTAAGCTTGCACAGTGAGATTAAATGGGGTCTCCTAAATAGAGCAGCAGTGACAATGTTGTTTTTCCCCTTGACATACTCGATGTCAAAATCGTAGGCTTGGAGCTTACTCACCCGCTTTTGTTGCCTTTCATTCAGATCCTTTTGATGCATAAAGTGCTTGAGACTGTTATGATCAGTCTTGACCACAAACTTGCTTCCCACCAAATATTGTCTGAACATAGCTAATGCATGCATAATGGCAAGCATTTCCTTGTCATAAATGGAGTAGGTTCTTTCAACACCTCTTAGCTTTCTACTCTCAAACACTATGGGATGTTTGTTTTGCATCAAAACAATCCCAACTCCTTCACTGGATGCATCACACTGTAGCTCGAAAGGCTTGCAGAAATCTGGAATAGCGAAAATCGGACAAGAGCTCATGATCCTCTTAAACTTATCAAAAGTATATTGAGCCTTTTCTGACCAACAAAAGGCTCCTTTTTTCGTGAGATCCGTAAGAAGAGCATCATTTTATGAGTACCCTTTCACAAATCTTCTGTAAAATTCACAAAGACCCAAGAACCCTTTCAATTGAGTCAAGTTCTCAGGAGGTGGCCAATCAACAATGGCCTTGATCTTTTCCAGATCAACCTTCACTCCCTCAGCGCTGATTATGTGACCAAGGTACAATAACTCCTCCTTTACAAATTCACATTTGGATACTTTGGCGAACAAGCTCTCAGATTCTAAGATGCTAAGCACTTCCTCCAAGTGCTTGAGATGTTCATCCCATGTCTTGCTAAAAATCAAGATATCATCAAAAAATATCAATACAAACTTCCTTAGCTGTTTCTAAAAAACTCTGTTCATGCAAGACTGGAAAGTAGCAGGAGCATTAGTCAACCCAAATGGCATGACTAGAAACCCGAAGTGGCCATAGTGACATCTAAAAGCTGTCTTCTCAACATCTGATCCCCTCATCCTAATCTGGTGGTAGCCCGATCTCAAATCGATCTTTGAAAAGAACTTGGCTCCATGCAACTCATCAATGAGCTCATCTGTCCTTGGAATGGGGTATCGATTTTTGATGGTGCTTTGATTCAAAGCATGATAATCCACACACATGTGCATGGTACCATCATTCTTCTTCATAAGAACCATTGCTGAAGCGAAGGGGCTTTTGCTTGAGCGAATGAAGCCCATCTCCAAGAGTCCCTGAATGTTTTTCTCAATCTCATCCTTCTGCTTCTTGGGGTATCGATATGGAGTTGTAATAACTGGTTTAGCTCCTTCCTTGAGCTCTATGATATGTTTCAAACCCCGTTCAGGTGGTGGTCTAGGAGGCAAATCAATAAATACCTTACTCTTCTTTGTGAGTAGAGACTGAACATCAGGAGGATACTCTCTCTTAGTTTCAACCGGACTAGCAAGAAGAATCATACATTCTACAACCCACTCAGCTTGATCATGACGGATCAGCGTTGCCATTCTCTTGAATGACACAACCCGAGGTCCCCCATTGGACATTCCTCTTAGTACTATCCTCTTCCCATTAGATTTAAACTTGAGCTTCATAGTTTGCAGATTTAAGGAGATCTCTCCAAGTGAATGCAAGCATTGAATGCCTAGAACAACATCCATATCTCCAATGTTGATTACATAGAAGTCATCCTTGACTTCATAGTTTCCCAATTACATAGTCATGTTTGAGACCTTCTTGGTGTATGAGATGTGGAACCCATCAACAACCATGACCTTGAAGCCTTCAAACTCTTCTGTTTGTAGCCCCTTCTTTGACACCATAACTTCATCAATGAAGTTATGTGTTACTCCAGTGTCGATCAAAGCAATTATTCACTGCCCCTTAATCATCCCTCAAACTTTAAAGGATTTGTTCTTTTGGAAGCTCGAAAGTTGAGCCAAAATGCCTCCACTTTCCTTTTCATCTTCGGACTCTTCTGGAGCTCTTTCCACTTCACTATATTCAAAATCAGACAGCTGGTCTGAAAAATCGTAATTACTTTCACCAGCTGAATAGTACTCAATCTGGTGAAATTTGACTCCCTTTGGGCAAACATGATCTTGAGACCATTTTTCTCTACACCGGAAACATAGCCCCTTTCATCTGAGTTCGTTTAGTGTCTCAGGATCCAATCTTGTGACATGAGGATTATGCTGATTAAACTCCTTATGCTGAGGTCTTAAAGGAGGTCTATGATGAGGTCTTTTTCCTTTATCCCCCTTGTGAAATGATGGCTTGGATTTAAACTTCACCTTAGGATCATCCCACTCCATGTTTCTTGCTTTCCTCATTACCTCCTGTAGGGATGGTGGATCAAAGGCTTTAATCCAAACCTTGAGTGGTTCCATCAATCCTTCACTGAAAAGGATCACCAACCGCCTCTCCGTGATGCCAGTGACCATTACCAAAAGTCTCTGGAACTCCGCTATGTAGGCATCAACTGTGCCATACTGCTTCAACTGTGCCAATTCTCTGAAATGTATTTCAAGATCCTTTTTCTCAAATCTCTCGATGAGCCTATTGGTGAACTCATCATAGGTAGTGATAGACTGATGACCTAAGGTGACTAGGCCATGGTACCACCACTCGTGCATCACCTCATCAAGGTGTAGCGTAGTGAACTTAATCGCCTCCTCTTCTGCCATGGGTCTAAGAGCTAGATAGTTGTCCATCTTCTGTATCCAAGCTCGAGTTGAACTGTTATCACTCCTGTCATAGTGTGGAAGTATAACCTTGTTGATAGCTTGATACAAATCCCCTTGAACTATTGTTCTTCTTTGCTCATGATGTCTCCCTTGTCCCTTATTCTTTCTCTTATGATCCAAAAAAGTCATTATAGGACATGTCCATCTTGATGTCATCAGGGAGAGAATCATACTCTGCACGACCAAGTCTCAGCTGTTCCATGAATGAAACATTCTCTTCAGGATTAAGTTGGGTGTTTACTGGTGCCAAGAAGGTGGGTTTGAAAGACCTGGAAGATATGTATGTGTTGTTTGAAATAGGCTAAGCAGCACGTCCATCATGCTGGTTAGAGGCATTGTGCTCCCCTCTATATCCTGGGTTGTTTTTTGGAGTTGTGTTCTGGCCCACTTTCCCCATCATGAGAGATACCATATCCATCAAGGCATCCATCTTCCTTTCAAATCTCTTTCTGGGACTTATCGATCTCTCTCTTCCCTTCCCACTATCATCTCTGTTGTTGGTAAACCTCTCGTTACCCCCGACTGACCTCTCACCTTCAACCATATCTATTTCTTGAGAAGACTCCCAATGAGCCCTCAAGACCTCTGAAGCTGTTTGACCTTCTGGAGCCTGATACCACTGAAACCGTTTTGCAACTTTCTTATCTTCGCTTGCTATGTATCTCTTTTCTCTATCACTCATAGATGGTTTGTTCAAAGGATGGCAGGATACTTAGCTCTGATACCACTAAAATATTTCGAGCCAATTTTTTCAAATTTTCAATTACAATCAATAGAGCAATACACAGTCGTTTGGGTTCGCTTTAAACCAAACAATACTGAAACAACTCTAACCAAAATGTACACCAAGATTCTTAGGAGGCCAAGGTGTGAGCATTGATCAGAGGATCTGAATGCAAAAACAAAGTTGGAAGGAACTCTAACCAAGAATGGCGCCGATGATGGCAAGCATATGGTCAGAGGATCTTCTACTACTACAAGTACTGAATAGAAACTCAACACCAAGTATGTGCTACCCAATCCAACATGGAGTTGAGGTAACCATATGGTAGAGTACTACGAATTACAATGCTAAAGAAACTCAACACCAAGTATGTGCTACCCAATCCAGTATGGAGTTGAGGCGACCATATGGCAGAGTGCTATGAATTACAATGCTTTGAATAGAAATAAGCAAGAATGCTGGCATACTCGACGTCAAGAATGTGCTTTCAAACCCGAGACGGAATGGGAGCTACCATATGACAAAGATATATGGTAGTAAAATGCAGTTTCAAAATATAAGATAAGCATTACAAATCATGATTAAGCAAGATTAAAGAACTACTGTCAGCTTACAATTTGATAGAGAATTTGCCTGTCAAGAGGCTAGAGTTGGAACAATTCAACGAGCATTCAAATAGAGAATCCTCCTTGCTTAATGGAAACATCGAGACTGCTTCCTTCTCTCAAAATACAGATTCAAGATTCTGATCTGCTCTGATTAGCACCTTTAAATGTAAAACTAGCAACCTGAGATCACACTAAAATGGACATATCTCTCACACAATTCATCGAATTGACGTGAAACGAAAAGCAAAAGACCCTAATGATGAAGGCACCTAAGATTGAAACACAAAATAGACCCAAAGGTTTCTATTTAATTTATGCATGAATCCCAATTGAACCACAGATGTTACAGCCTAACAAGAGGGGCGATTTGCCTTTAAAAATCACAGCCTTCATTAAAAATTCTACAACTTACAACAAAGGGGCGCCCTTCACAAACAAAGAGATATAGACAATACCCATAATGAATTTTTTTGTCTTTTTTGACGTATGAACAAAAACACCATCTGCTGTGATGAATATGAAATTCTTGAATTTCTCATAAACGGATCTATAAAAACACACACTGACTACGATGCACAAAATCCACTACAAAACAATCAGATGACCCTAACTCACTACTAGTCACTATCTTTCAAGCGAGAAGCAATGCCAAACTAGGAGGATTTCATTCCTCGAAGCAATCCCAAAGCCAATCCGGCAGCATAACATTCCTGTAGCTAAAGATGATCCAAGTGAAGACCAATGGCTTCCTTTTATAATTTCTGTTTGACCCTTCTAGAAACCCTATCCTCCAATAGGTGGCATCCCACTTTCCCAAGCAAAATTTTGACTTTATATTATAAAATTTATTTCCTCCTTGAAGTTGTTGCCCAACTTAAGCTTGGATTAAATCTTTAATAAGAATTATAATTAATTCCTTCAATGAGGTGCCCACCCCATAAAGAACATCTTTTAAAACAACTTAAAGTGAAGTAGCTAGGCCAAGGGGAAAGTCAATGTTAAAATATAACATTAAAACATGACTTAATTAAAATAATTCGACTTATCTCTCCATTTGTGCCCCAAAGCCCAAAAATGAGTAAGCCAACTGATCAGACTGAAATGAAAGGCCAACCGTGCCGAAACCAACAGGACCACTGCCAGAAATAGAATTTATTAAAAATAGTAAATTCTTGAAGATGCTCAGAATGCCAAGAAGAACATATCACTGTGAAGCTCTCTAAAAACTCAAAAAGAATTCGCCATTGAATCAACCAACCTAAAGCAAGAGCATCCTTCAAAACAAGAAACCCTAATTTTACCTTTCGAGTAGCCTACGGGTCTCAAGAATAAGCCAACGGTCACTGGAAAGATCATGCTCGAGAAGGGGACATTACAGTCCGCCCTCCCCAAGATTGCTTGTCCTCAAGCAATCGCAAACCTGGATGCTACAGAATCTCATCATTCTCCCAAGTTGCAACCTGCATAGGCAAATTTTTCCACTTTACTAAGTATTCTCTGGTTGTTCTTTTCCTCAAAGAATGTTCTTTGTGATCAAGTATCTCCTCTAAAATTAAAACCAACTGTCCTTCATCCAAAGGTGGCAACTGTGATGAAGCAACATCATTGTGTCCAAGTGCCTTCTTGTGGCAAGACATGTGGAAGACATTGTGTACTCTGCTATCAGAAGGTAACTCCAACTCATAAGCTACTGCTCCAACCTTTCTGATAACCTTGAATGGCCCATAGAAACGAGGTTTGAGCTTCTCAGCTCTACTCTTCTTGAGAGTAAACTGTCTGTAAGGTTGTAATCGAAGATAAACCATATCCCCAACCTTGAAAGAGCACTCAACATGCCGTTGATCAGCATACATCTTCTACTGATTCTGTGCCATTTGAAAATTGTTCTTTAATGATTTCATGATATCTTAACTCTGCTGTAATACGTCTTTGGCTTGAGGAGCTTTGTTATCACCAAACACCAAATCAACAAAGCTAGGAGCTTCATAACCATAAAGAGCCAAGAAAGGTGACATCTTTATTGATATGTGGAAAGAAGAATTATAGCAGTACTCGCCTATGTGAAGCCACTTCACCTATGCTCTTTGCTGCTCAGAAACATAGTTTGTCAAATACGCTTCCAACCACTTGTTCACTATTTCCGTTTGTCCATCTATTTGGGGGTGATAACTAGTGCTTGGAGTAAGCACAATACCACTCATTCTAAAGACCTCTTGCCATAAAGTGCTTAGGAACTTGCTGTCCCTATCACTCACAATGTTTTTTGGCAGCCCATGTAACCTAAACACCTCATGAAAAAAATAGATCTGCAACTTGGGCTGTTAAAAAAACGCTGGTAATGGCGAAGAAGTGAACGAATTTGGTTAATCTATCCACTACAACATAGATACAATCCTTCCCTTGGACCTTGGGCAATCCCGTGATGAAGTACATCGATATGCTTTCCCATTTTTGATTGGGAATAGGGAGAGGTTGTAGCAATCCGGCTGGTAGAGTATGCTCATTCTTATTCATTTGACAAGTGGGACACTCATGAATGTAGTGTTGAACTTCCCTTTTCAACCCTTTCCAAGAAAATCTTTCTCGGATCTGCCTATATGTCTTAAAGAAGCCTTGATGACCAGCAATTGGAATGTCATGAAATGTCAACAAAATCTTCTTTTTGAGCTTAGAATTAGCCACCAAAAAGATCCTACCCTTGTAGTGAATCAACCCTTCAATCACCTTGTACCTTTTGTTGTCCCCCAAAAATATCACTCATTTTTGGGACAACATTTGAACTATTTTTGTCCTACAGACCAAAATTGTCTCTTCCCTTTTTAAAATTTGTCTTGGGCATTCAAATTCTTCATTTTTCAAGCTTCTCAGAAATCTACAGACTCTGCAGGCTAGAATTTACGGACTTTGCAGGCTTAAATCTACGGACTCTACAGGCTTGAATCTATGGACTCAGCAAAAAGAGAAATCTACGGACTCTATAGGCCAAGTTCAACAGGCTTCATAGGTTGATTTCTACAGACTCTTTCAAGGTTAGAGAAAACTATAGACATGGTTTCTACAGACTCTACAGGCAGGTTCATTTCTACAGGTTCAAAGGCTTCTACAGGCGGGTTCAATCAAAATAATCAATTTTCAACACTTAGTCATTTTCAGGATTGGTTCAGCACCTTAGTTCAATAAAAAATGTCCATCGACAAGCATCTAAGCAAAAGAGGCTTGAACCATTGAACCGTTGAACCATTGAACCACTTTGGTTCAAAGGTTTAATGAGTTCAAGGTTCAACATATTCAAAGGCAGGTTCAAACAAATGGTTCAAAGGCTGGTTCAATCAAGTGGTTCAATGCTTTGGTTCACTCAGTTGGTTCATCCGCTTAGTTCAATAATTTGGTTCATCCACTCAGTTCATCACTTTGGTTTAATCAAATGGTTCGTTAGTTGGTTCAAAGGCTTCATTTGAACAGTTGAACCAAAAGTTGGTTCAACAGTTAGTTCAATGCTTCGGTTCATTCAATTCATTCATCGGCTTGAACCATCGGCTTGAACCATTGGCTTGAACCATTTTGGTTCAAAGCTTGGTTCATCAGCTTGGTTCAACGTTTGGTTCAACTAAGCGGTTCAATCAAATGATTCAATCAAACGGTTCAACAGTTGGTTCATTGCCTTGGTTCATTGGCTCAGTTCAATGCAAAAATTCAAAGAAGCCTCCTGAAGGACAAGTGCCCTTGCGGAGGGAACTTGGTCGACAAAAACACCCTTCAAAAGGGTCATTTTCAAGGAAACAGTTGAGGTAAATTCTTTTGGATTTTTGTTTAAGGCAATTGAAAAAGTCTAAGGCATAATTCCTTCGGACAAAAAGTTCGAAGGAATTCGGGAAAGCAACTGCGGGCAGAAAGCCTGAAGAAATTTCCAAAGAAGCAAAGGCAAAGTGATCGAACAATTCCGCAGACTTTTTATCTGTGGGAATTTGTCTGCGGAGAAAGCTCGGGGAAAGTGCCCGCAGAGAAAGCCCGGGGAAAATGTCCGTGGGAATTGTCTGCAGGAAATGTATGTGAGAGACTGACGAAGCCCAAAGGCCATCCAAAGACCGCCCGAAGGGTAGATACCCTTGCGGGGGGCTCTTCCTGACCCAAAATGAGTCATTTTTTAAGGCCCAAAAGGGCAGGTTCTTTTCAGAAAAGTGCCAAATAAAAAATTTGAAGGACCAAGGGGTGACACGCCCGAAGACGTCAAATTCAGGACAACGAACTAGCCGTTGAAAATGTATTGACGGGTGTGCGAACGTCAATTTCAAAGCTCATAAAATAGCCATTGATCCTTGTAATCTACAGACCCGAATGCATTCACAGGCTTTAAGGCCAAGACTAGCAAAAAGCGAGGAAGGAACAAAACAACAAATTGAATCCAGGACCCAATTCAATTAACCAGAAAAGAAGGAACGATGAAGGATCAGATCACCAGGTGGACATTGAAAATTGCAAACTTTCAATAGCGTGACTTGTTTCTCTGCATTGAGAAAAACAAATAAGTAGATGCCCCTAATTTTCTGCCTGTCTTCCTAACAGTTTTCAACACAACATGATGTGTTGCTGTTCTCGAGTCCTTCTTGAAGAGGCTATATAAGGGACTTTCTTTTATTATAAATGGATCTCTTTTTGACAATCAAAAATAAAACTCTGTGCAAATTGAAAGGCATTACTGAGACTTTGAGCTCAGATTGTTGATCATATTTTGTTATTGGACTAAGAAAGCAAGAGACTTTTCAGACTTTGTGCTGTAATATCTTTGTTGTTGGGGAAACTGTTCTTATGTCTTTTTCTTTAATATATTTTTTTGTTCCTTTAATTCAACAAGTAAAATTAGTGAAAGTAGTCAGGAAGGTATTCTGAAGAGTCAACTATGGAGAGACTTTGTGCCCCCATAATTGCCTTTAGTGTGTTTTCTTTTCATTTCTGTGTAAATGACCTTGGGACGACTTTGTGCCCTTATTGTCCTTCGTATCTTACTCTTGAGCAATTCAGGTGGAGAATTTGTTCTACATCTCAATTTGCTGGTTACTATGTCCTTTGCTACATTTTGTTGTTACTACCAAGAGTATTCTTGTGGTTTGCTGAATAGTACTTCTGAAAGAAGAGGAGTGTTTTCTGTCATTTCCCTTGAGTTTTTCCTTTGATCCGCATGCATCATCTTTAAAAAAAGAGAGATAGATGGTTTGTCCTACCCTTGAGTATTATTTTCTGTTTATATATATATATATATATATATATATATATATAAAACATACCTATAGGGAACCTCGCCTTGATGAGAGGAGAGATCAGTCCCCTTCTGATGTGGTAAACCTACACATTTGGATGACTAATCTTCCTACTTTGGTTGATTAGGCCTATTTTATTTATCAGTACGCTGATCGACAAAATATTCAACCAATAATTTTTAGCGACTCTGCTGGGGATATACATAATCTTGTGCAATTTGGAACCTCAAGTTTCAGATTGAAACATCACTTGTGTCTTACCCATTATCATTATAACCCTTATCCATTATAGATTCTGGTGACTCTGTTACTTGTCGTACCCATTATCCATTTATAGCCTTACCATCTTCCTCTACCTCCGTTATTTTATCTAGTCTACAAAACTAGAGCTGTTGGGAAAGAGTGCGCAGTTTAAAGCCTCAAGCTTCAAACTGAAGCAAGGTCAATTCTTTTCCATTTTTGTTTCACAATCTGGCAGATTCAAGGTATACATGAAGCCAAAGGGCTAAAGGTATTGTTGACCTTGTATTTGAGTTGGTACAACAAAGTGATTTTGATCTATTTTTTTCACCATCTCATCTCCAACGAACCAAAAGCTTTCCTCCTACTAAAGTCAGTTCTCCATTGTCAGACGAAGTATCTACTTCTACTGTTGATAAAGCTTTGCCAATAATTACCCCTTTTAGATTTGTTATCCCTCCTTTTCATAATCCTATAATGGTAGTTCAAGGCCCCTGGAGTAATGCTTTTGGGCCTTTCAATCTTACTCCACCTCTACATGAGCTTCCATGCAGTTCAATGAAGAATTTTCTCAAATTCTATGGTGATGGAAAAGTTCATCTTGATGAACACATTGCAGCTTTCAACATAGCCTATAGAGTAATTGGAGTAGAATTTGAAGATGTAGCAGTCAGGCTATTTGTAAAAACATTACAAGGTGCTGCTATAGATTGGTTTTATCATCTACAAGCTTGGTCAGTAACTGATTGGAATACCTTCAAAGCTAAGTTTGAAGCCAGATTTAAACCTGTAGAAGATGCACATGCACTTCTGGCTCAACTTATATAGATGAAGAAAGAGCCTCATGAGCTTATGAGAGACTTCATAGCCAAATTTGACAAACTGAGGAACAAAATTCTTGTAATTGCTTGACTTACAACTGAGAATCTCAAATGCTTCTTCATTAATTCTCAGTTACTTGAAGTAAGTTTTTTTTTGAGACATGCTGGTCAAATAGATCTTGCTGCAACTCAACTTTTGGCCACTGAGGTAGAAGATGATCTCATATTAGTAGAGAAGATAAGAAGAGATCCAAACAAAAATAGAGCTTTATCATCTTCTGAATATTCATCTACAAGTACCACAGATCTAATGGTGCAAAAATTGGCAAATGATTTGCTTGCTCTCAAAAAGCAAATGGCTCAAAGAATGTCTTCTGCTCCTTCATATAGAAGGACATTCCCAAATTAGTCATATCAGAGCAATGCTGCCAAGAATCAAGGGCAACAGAATCGCCTTCCTCCCCCACAAGAGAAACTTGCCCTAAAAGCTCCTCCAACTAATTCAACAATGGGATATCTTGAAGCAGAATCAGAGTTCTCTTTCTAGCCTGAATTGAATCAAGAAAATGACGCTGATATCCTTATAGAAAATCAAGAAGAATCATCTGGTGACTCCCACATTAGTTTTCTAAACTATCAGGATGAACCCAAAAGGAAAGGACAAGCTATTGATGGATCATATGCAGTGTTTACCAGGTCTAAGAACCAATCAGTCTAGCAAGCTGATAAAGGGAAGACAGAAGAGCAACCTCAACCAAAAATTATAATTGCTAAGTGTGGTACCACTTTGCCTTTTCAGTCAAAGGATTCGGTGATCACTCAAAATGTAAGTACATCAATTTCACCTTCACCTTCTACTTCAATCTCGCAAACTAGCCCTCCTCCCATCCCTCCTAAAACTCAGAAAGTTGAAGTACCTTTCTTTGTACCTAGCTCAATTAAGCCATTTAACATAATCGATCATGTTAAAAAGACAAAAATACAAATGTCCGAATTTAAATATTTGCAAGCTAACCCTGATCAATTGGATAAGTTGGTCCAATGTGTCAAGAACCAAACCATCCTTGCAAGACAAGAGGTTAAGAAAATAATTTTTGATTCCCCAAAGAACATGCCCATTTTAAATAATCTTGTCATTACTCCTCCAGCTGCCCATTTTAAATAATCTTGTCATCCCTGCTAAAGTAGCTGAGTCTCTAGGTTTCACACTGACCAAAACATTTGGGAGATGTTTCTCCATGGAGACAAGCAAGTACCATTGCTGGGGCAAATTAAAGATGCCAAATTTGCATTGGCAGCCTTTTCAGACAAGAGAATCAAGATGACTGTCTTGGTTGTTGACGTCCCAGCATCTTATGGCATTTTGCTTAGATGAAAGTTTTGCAAGGACATGGGAGGAGAACTAAGCATGGACCTGTCTGAAGCAAGGATCCCTGTCCAAGGCGTAATGAAGAGATTGCTCCCTGAAAAGGAGGCAAAATATGTGGTCACCCAAACATCAGCCCCTGCAACACAAATTTTATTTGAGTCTTCATGCAGGGGTAATTATTTTTTACCACAGAGGATGTTCATGTTTCTACAGATGAAAGACTTGTAGCTGACAATCCAAGAATTGATCCAAACAAGACTTCAAGAGAATTGGTAGGGCATAGTAAAAGTAAGGAAGGATCTTCCATCTCTAATGAAGAGAAATCTGATAGGAGATCAACTTCTGATGATGCTTCGATCCTGAAATCCAATGGCAACAATTTTTTCACCAATGATGGAGTTGGGACTGTGTTGATATCTCCTCAAAGAGATATTCTTCTTTCATGTAATTTGCAAGTCAGCAACACCAACAACACAGCTGAATGTGAATCTCTGTTGCTTGGATTGAAGATTGCTCAAAATGAAGAAATCAAACTCTTTCACATCAAAGGAGATGCTACGCTGATAATTTGTCAGGAGTTTGATATAGACAATCCAATCATATGCTAGACTGAACTAGAGGAACAACCAATTATGGTAATGGACCATGCTGCTGCAAATCAAAATTAGAGAAAGGAACCCTTCGCCAAGAAAGCAAGGAGTTATGGTTTTCAAATTGAAGACCACATCCTGCCATGGGGCAAGAAGAAGAAAGAGTCAACAGGAAGATGCAAAAAATCGATTTTCTGGTGGAGAGCTCCATTTGCCCGTCACCATTTCTGGGGACAAAATGTCTTCTTGCTGGTTTACCAAGATGGTAAACTATTTTCACTCTCTCAAGAAACAACATCTGAAATACTTCAATTCTTCAAGTATCAGATCATTTCATCTGTACATATGTATATTTGTATAGTTTTTAATTCTATTTTATTTTGTTTGTTTTCATTTTTGATGCCTTCCATTTCTGGGTAGCATGACTCCATAGCCCAATGGTACACATGAAGACACTGGAGATTCTGGATTATACTCCATTCAGTTTGTTTTACAATTGATAAAAGTTTCCCAACTGGAGCCAATTGTTGTCCCCCAAAAATATCACTCATTTTTGGGACAACATTTAAACTATTTTTGTCCTACAGACTAAAATTTTCTCTTCCCTTTTCAAAATTTGTCTTGGGCATTCAAATTCCTCATTTTTCAAGCTTCTCAAAAATCTACGAACTCTGCAGGCTAGAATCTATGGACTTTACAGGCTTAAATCTACGGACTCTGCAGGTTTAAATCTACGGACTCTGCAGGCTTGAATCTATGGACTCAGCAGGAAGAGAAATCTACGGACTCTATAGGCCAAGTTCAACAGGCTTCATAGGTTAATTTCTATAGACTCTTTCAAGGTTAGAGAAAACTCTAGACTTCATTTCTACGGACTCTGCAGGCAGGTTCATTTCTACAGGTTCAAAGGCTTCTACAGGCGGGTTGAATCAAAAGAATCATTTTCCAACACTTAGTCATTTTTGGGATTGGTTTAGCACCTTGGTTCAATAAAAAGTGTCCATCAGCAAGCATCTAAGCAAAAGAGGCTTGAACCATTGAACCACTTTTGTTCAAAGGTTCAACGGGTTCAGGGTTCAACAGGTTTAAAGGCGGGTTCAAACAAATGGTTCAAAGGTGGGTTCAATCAAGCGGTTCAATTCTTTAGTTCACTCAGTTGGTTCATCTGCTCGGTTCAACGCTTTGGTTCATCCACTCAGTTCATCACTTTGGTTCAATCAAATGGTTCGTCAGTTGGTTCAAAGGCTTCATTTGAACTGTTGAACCAAAACTTGGTTCAACAGTTAGTTCAATGCTTCGGTTCATTCAATTGGTTCATCAGCTTGAACCATTTTGGTTCAAAGCTTGGTTCATTGGCTTGGTTCAATGTTTGGTTCAACCAAGTGGTTCAATCAAACGATTTAATCAAACGGTTCAACAGTTGGTTCATCACCTTGGTTCATCGACTTGGTTCAAATGAGAGGTTCAATGCAAAAATTCAAAGAAGCCTCTCAAAGGACAAGTGCCCTTGTAGAGGGCATTTGGTTGACAAAAACACCCTTCGAAAGGGTCATTTTCAAGGAAACAGTTAAGGTAAATTCTTTCGGATTTTTATTTAAGGCAATTGAAAAAGACTAAGGCATAATTCCTTTAGACTTTTTGTTCGAAGGAATTCCTTCAGACAAAAAGTCCGAAGGAATTCGGGAAAGTAGTTGCGGGCAAAAAGCCTGAAATTTTTTCTAAAGAAGCAAAGGCAAAGTGATCGAACAATTCTTGCTGACTTTTTTTCCATGGAAAATTTCTGCAGACTTTTTGTCTATAGGAAATTGTCTGCAAAGAAAGCCTGAGGAAAATGCCCACGGAGAAAACCTGGGGAAAATGCCTACGGGAATTGTCTGCAGGAAATGTTCGTGAGAGACTGCTGAAGCCCGAAGGCCATCCAAAGACCACTTGAAGGGTAGACACCCTTGTGGGGGGCTCTTCCTGACCCAAAATGGATCATTTCTTAAGGCTCGAAAGGGCAGGGTCTTTCCAAGAAAGTGCAAAATAGAAAAATTGAAGAAGGACCAAGGGGTGACGTGCTCGAAGACGTCAAATTCAAGACAGAGAACTAGCTGTTGAAAATGTATTGACAGGTGCACGAACGTCAATTTTAAAGCTCATAAAATAGCCGTTGATCCTTGTAATCTACATACCCGAATGCATTCACAGGGTTTAAGGCCAAGACCAACAGAAAGTGAGGAAGGAACATAATAGCAAATTGAATCCAGGACCCGATTCAATTAACCAAAAAAGAAGGAACGATGGAGGAAGGATTAGATCGCCAGGTGGACATTGAAAGTTGCAAACTTTCAATAGCGTGACTTGTTTCTCTGCATTGAGAAAAACAAATGGGTAGATGCCCCTAATTTCCAGCTTGTCTTCCTAACAGTTTTCAACACAACATGATGTGTTACTATTCCTGAGTCCTTCTTGAAGAGGCTATATAAGGGACTCTCTTTTATTGTAAATGGATCTCTTTTTGACAATCTAAAATGAAACTCTGCCCAAATTGAAAGGCATTACTAAGACTTTGAGCTCAGATTGTTGATCATATTTTGTTATTGGAATAAGAAAGCAAGTGACTTTTCAGACTTTGTGTTGTAATATCTTTGTTGTTGGGGAAACTGTTCTTATGTTTTTTTCCTTGATATATTTTTTATTCCTTTAATTCAACAAGCAGAATTAGTGAAAGTAGTCAAAAAGGTGTCCTGAAGAGTCAACTGTGGAGAGACTTTGTGCCCCCATAATTGCCTTTAGTGTGTTTTCTTTTCATTTCTGTGTAAAGGATCTTGGGACGACTTTGTGCCCTCATTGTCCTTCATATCTTACTCTTGAGCAATTCAGGTGGAGACTTTGTGCTGCATCTTGATTTGCTGGTTACTATGTCCTTTGCTACATTTTGCTGTTACTACCAGGAGTATTCTTGTGGTTTGTTAAATAGTACTTATGAAAGAAGAGGAGTGCTTTCTGTCATTTCTCTTGAGTTTTTCTTTTGATCTGCATGCATCATCTCTAAAAAAAGAGAGATGGATGGTTTGTCCTACCCTTGAGTATTATTTTCTATATATATATATATATATATATATATATACCTATAGGGAACCTCCCCTTGATGAGAGGAGAGATCAGTCCCCTTCTGATGTGGTAAACCTACACATTTGGATGACTAATCTTCTTACTTTGGCTGATCAGACCTATTTTGTTTATCAGTACGCTGATCGACAAAATATTCAACCAACACCTTTCATCATGAAAAGTACCTCAATAATGCTGGTTGCAAACTAATTTTTGGCATAATCAGCAAGCAACATGTCCTTCCAATCAACAGTAAGCTCGCACAGTGACCTTAAATGGGGTCTCCTCGATAGAGCATCAGCCACAATGTTGCTTTTCCTCTTGACATACTCGATGTCAAAATCGTAAGCTTGGAGCTTACTCACCCACTTTTGTTGCCTTTCATTCAGATCCTTTTGATGCATAAAGTGCTTGAGAATGTTATGATCAGTCTTGACCACAAACTTGTTTCCCACCAAATATTGTCTGAACTTAGCTAATGCATGCATAATGACAAGCATTTCCTTATCATAAATGGAGTAGGTTCTTTCAACACCTCTTAGCTTTATACTCTCAAACACTATGGGATGTTTGTTTTTCATCAAAACAACCCCAACTCCTTCACCGGATGCATCACACTGTAGCTCAAAAGGCTTGGAGAAATCTGGAATAGTCAAAACCAAACAAGAGCTCATGATCCTCTTAAACTTATCAAAAGCAGATTGTGCCTTTTTTGACCAATAAAAGGCCCCTTTTTTTGTGAGATCCGTAAGAGGAGCATCATTTTATGAGTACCCTTTCACAAATCTTTTGTAAAATCCACAAAGACCCAAGAACCCTTTCAATTGAGTCAAGTTCTCAGGAGGTGGCCAATCAACAACAGCCTTGATCTTTTCTGGATCAACCTTCACTCCCTCAGCACTGATTATGTGACCAAAGTACAATAATTCCTCCATTCCAATTCACATTTGGATGCTTTGGCGAGCAAGCTCTCAGATTCTAGGATGCTAAGCACTTACTCCAAGTGCTTGAGATGTTCATCCCATGTCTTGCTAAAAATCAGGATATCATCAAAAAATATCAATACAAACTTCCTCAGCTATTTCTGAAAAACTCTGTTCATGCAAGACTGGAAAGTAGCAGGAGCATTAGTCAACCCAAATGGCATGACTAGAAACTCGAAGTGGCCATAGTAACATCTAAAAGCTATCTTCTCAACATTTGATCCCCTCATCCTAATCTGGTGGTAGCTCGATCTCAAATCGATCTTTGAAAAGAACTTGGCTCCATGTAGCTCATCAATGAGCTCATCTATCCTTGGAATGGGGTGTCAAATTTTGATGGTGCTTTGATTCAAAGCACGATAATCCACACACATGCGCATGGTACCATCTTTCTTCTTCACAAGAACCACTGCTGAAGTGAAGGGGCTCTTGCTTGGGCGAATGAAACCCATCTCCAAGAGATTTTGAATGTTTTTCTCAATCTCATCCTTCTGCTTCTTGGGGTACTGATATGGAGTTGTAATAACTGGTTTAGCTCCTTCCTTGAGCTCTATGATATGTTTTGAACCCTGTTTAGGTGGTAGTTGTGGAGGCAAATCAACAAATACCTTACTCTTCTTTGTGAGTAGAGGCTGAACATTAGGAGGATAGTCTCTCTTAGTTTCAATCAGACTAGCAGGAAGAATCATACATTCTGCAACCCACTCAGCTTGATCATGATGGATCAGCCTTGCCATTCTCTTGAATGACACAACCCGAGGTCCCCCATTGGACATTCCTCTTAGTACTATCCTCTTCCCATTAGATTGAAACGTGAGCTCCATAGTTTGCAGATTTAAGGAGATCTCTCCAAGTGAACATAACCATTGAATGCCTAGATCGACATCCGTATCTCCAATGTTGACTACATAGAAGTCATCCTTGACTTCATAGTTTCCCAATTGCATATTCATGTTTGAGATCTTGGTGCATGAGTTGTGGAACCCATCAGTAACCATGACCTTGAAGCCTTCAAACTCTTCTATTTGCAGCCCCTTCTTTGACACCATAACTTCATCAATGAAGTTATGTGTTACTCCAGTGTCGATCAAATCAACTATTCACTACCCTTTAATCATCCATTGAACTTTGAAGGATTTGTTCCTTTGGAAGCTCGAAAGTTGAGCCAAAATGCCTCCACTTTCCTTTTCATCTTCAGACTCTTTTGGAGCTCTTTCCACTTCACTATCTTCAAAATCAAACTAATGGTATGAAAAATCAGAATTACATTCACCAGCTAAATAGTACTCAATCTGGTGAAATTTGACTCCCTTTGGGCAACCATGATCTTGAGACCATTTTTCTCTACACCAGAAACATAGCCCCTTTCTTCTGAGTTCGTTTAGTGTCTCAAGATCCAATCTTGTGACATGAGGATTATGCTGATTGAACTCCTGATGCTGAGGTCTTAAAGGAGGTCTATGATGAGGTCTTTTTCTTTTATCCCCCTTGTGAAAGGATGGCTTGGATTTAAACTTCGCCGTAGGAGCAGCCCTCTCCATGTTTCTTGCTTTCTTCATTGTCTTTTGTGGGGATGGTGGATCAAAGGCTTTAATCCAAACCTTGAGTGTTTCCATCAAACCTTCACTAAAAAGGATCACCAACCACCTCTCTATGATGCCAGTGACCATTACCAAAAGTCTCTAAAACTCCGCTATGTAGGCATCCACTGTGCCATACTGCTTCAACTGTGCCAATTCTCTGAAATGTATTTCAAGATCCTTTTTCTCAAATCTCTCGATGAGCCTATTGGTGAACTCATCATAGGTAGTGATAGACTGATGACCTAAGGTGACTAGGCCATGGTACCACCACTTGTGCGCCACCCCATCAAGGTGTAGCGTAGCGAACTTAATCACCTCCTCTTCTGCCATGGGTCTAAGAGCTAGATAGTTGTCCAGCTTTTGTATCCAAGCTCGAGCTGAACTGTTATCACTCTTGTCATAGTGTGGAAGTATAACCTTGTTGACAGCTTGATACAAATCCCCTTGAACTGTTGTTCTTTGCTCATAATGTCTCCCTTGTCCCTTATTCTTTCTCTTATGATCCAAGAAATCATTATAGGACATGTCCATCTTGATGTCATCAGGGAGAGGATCATACTCCGCATGGCCAAGTCTCAGCTATTCCATGAATGAAACATTCTCTTCAGGATCAGGTTGGGTGTTTACTGTCTCCAGGAAGGTGGGTTTGAAGGGCCTGGAAGAAATGTTTGTGTTATTTGAAATAGGTTGAGCAGCACGTCCATCATGCTGGTTAAAGGCACTGTGCTCCCCTCTATATCCTGGGTTGTTCCGTGGAGTTGTGTTTAGGCCCACTTTCCCCATCATGAGAGATACCATATCCATCAAGGCATCCATCTTCCTTTCAAATCTCTTTCTGGGACTTATCGATCTCTCTCTTCCCTTCCCACTATCATCTCTGTTGTTGGTAAACCTCTCGTTACCCCTAACTGATCTCTCACCTTCTACCATATCTATTTCTTGAGAAGACTCCCAATGAGCCCTCAAGAACTCTGAAGCTGTCTGACCTTTTGGAGCCTGATACCACTGAAACTATTTTGTAACTTTCTTATCTTTGTTTATTATGTATCTCTTTTCTCTGTCACTCATATACGATTTTTTAGGATGGCAGGATACTTAGCTCTGATACCACTGAAATATTCTAAGCCAATTTTTTCAAATTTTCAATTACAATCAGCAGAGCAATACATAGTCATTAGGGTTAGCCTAAAACCAAATGATACTAAAGCAACTCTAACCAAAATGTACACCAGGATTCTGAGGATGCCAAGGTGTGAGCATTGGTCAGAGGATCTGAATGCAAAAATAGAGCTGGAAGGAACTCTAACCAAGAATGGTTTCGATGATGGCGAGCATATTTGCCAGAGGATCTTCTACTACTACAAGTATTGAAGAAAAACTCAACACCAAGTATGTGCTACCCAATCCAGTATGGAGTTGAGGCAGCCATATCGTAGAGTACTATGAATTACAATGCTAAAGAAACTCAACACCAAGTATGTGCTACCCAATCCAGTATGGAGTTGAGGTGACCATATGGCGGAGTGCTATGAATTACAATGCTTTGAATAGAAATAAGCAAGAATGCTGGCATACTTGACATCAAGAATGTGCTTTCCAACCCGAGATGAAATGGGAGCTACCATATGACAGAGATATATAGTATTACAATGCAGTTTTAGAATATAAGATAAACATTACAAATCATGATTAAGTAAGATTAAAGAACTACTATTAGTACTACTGTTAGCTTACAATTTGATAGAGAATTTGCCTGTCAAGAGCATAGAGTTGAAACAATTCAACGAGCATTTAAATAGAGAATCCTCCTTGCTTAATGGAAACATCGAGACTGCTTCCTTCTCTCAAAACACAGATTCAAGATTCTGATCTGTTCTGATCAACACCTTTAAATGTAAAACTAGCAACCTAAGATCACACTAAAATCGACATATCTCTCACACAATTCATCAAATTGACGTGAAATAAAAATCAAAAGACCCTAATGATGAAGGCGCCCAAGATTCGAACACAAAATAGACCCAAAGGTTTCTATTTAATTTATGCATGAATCTCAATGCAACCACAGATGTTATTGCCCAACAAGAGGGGTGATTTGCCTTTAAAAATCACAACCTGCATTAAAAATTCTACAACTTACAACAAAGGGCCAACCTTCACAAACAGAGAGATATAGACAATACCCATAATGATTTTTTTTTGTCTTTTTTGACGTATGAACAAAAACACAGTCTGCTGTGATGAATATGAAATTCTTGAATTTCTCATAAACTTATCTATAAAAACACACACTGACTACGATGCACAAAATTGACTACAAAACAATCAGACTACCCTAACTCACCACTAGTCACTATCTTTCAAGCGAGAAGCAATGCCAAGCTAGGAGGCTTTCATTCCTCGAAGCAATCCCAAAGCCAATCCGGCAGCATAACATTCCTGTAGCTAAAGATGATCCAAGTGAGGACCAATGGCTTCCTTTTATAATTTTTGTTTGACCCTTCTAGAAACCCTATCCTCCAATAGGTGGCATCCCACTTTCCCAAGCAAAATTTTGACTTTATATTATAAACTTTATTTCCTCCTTGAAGTTGGCACCCAACTTAAGCTTGGATTAAATCTTTAATAAGAATTATAATTAATTCCTTTAATGAGGTGCCCACCCCATAAAGAACATCTTTTAAAACAACTTAAAGTGAAGTAGCTAGGCCAAGGGGGAAGTCAATGTTAAAATATAACATTAAAACATGACTTAATCAAAATAATTCGACTTATCTCTCCATTTATGCCCCAAAGCCCAGAAATGAGTAAGCCAACTGATCAGACTGAAATGAAAGGCCAACCTTGCTGAAACCAATAGGACCACTGCCAGAAATAGAATTTACTAAAAATATTAAATTCCTGAAGATGCTCAGAATGCCAAGAAGAACATATCACTGCAAAGCTCTCTAAAAACTTAGAAAGAATCTGCCATTGAATCAACCAACTTCAAGCAAGAGCATCCTTCAAAATAATAAACCCTAAATTTACCTTTCGAGTAGCCTATGGGTCTCAAGAATAAGCCAACAATCACTGGAAAGATCATGCTCGAGAAGGGGACATTACAATAAACTTTAAATTTAGATTTCAACTTAGAAATTAAACTAATCTAATCTAACAGACTGGTAAAAATAAGGAAAAAAGAGAGAAAGATAGGGAGAGAAGAGAATAAAGAGTCCGATTTCTAATGTAGGCTAACTTGCATTCTAGTGAGTAGATAAGTCCCTAGATAAACTAGTCCAACATAACTCCAACTAAGGACGATGCAAGAGTCTATGGAACAAAGTAACAAAGCCAAGAAGGAAAAAAAAGGTCACCATATACATGCACAGACCAAGTCTATCAAATGACAAAGCTTTGAAATAAATATATCTCTATAAAGGGATCATTATGATTTATTAGATACTCATGTGAGCTACAAACTTGGCTTTCAATAACCTCAACTTAAAAAGCTACTCTAGAAAGCCAAAAAAAGCATGAAGGAAATGATTGATTTGCTTAACTAGGGAGAACCAACGAGTTTGGTCCACTAATCTACTCTATTTTAATGTATCCAACCCTAAGAAAGGATGGCAAAAGATAATATATACACGATGGTGCAAGTCCTTCCCTCGATTACCACCTCAACCCATTAATGGGGTAGTTACAAATATTCATTACCAATTAGATAAGGTGGTTGGGTGAGGTCTAATTTTTTATAGACATAGGGCATGCCCATGCCTTAATTAAGGCTCATACAAACCTTTTCTGATTCATCAATTAATTACCTTAGGATCCATTATTCCATCTACCAATTTCCACTTAGCCCCTTATTACTTCAGAGCCACCTTATGTATCCATTTTATTAATGCACAAAGGAGTTTTCCCAACTTCCTTTTTGTCTTATACTTAGTTATGCTCTAGCTATGGGTTTGGGCCCTTTGATGAGAACACATGTCTAGATTGATGACTCAGATTGAGAGATTAACCCTTCAAGATTAAATGGGAAAGTTAGTCACAAATATTCTGAAGAAAAGACAAGGCAACAACAATAAAATGATATGATATCTAATAGAAAATCCACAACTAAAATGTGAGAAACAAAATAAAAGATTTTCAGTATTATGTCATAGACATTCAGATTGATCAAATTTTTAATTAAACATAAGCTTTTCCATTCGTTTAAAACATACATAGATCTATTATCAATTTGAGTTGAGCCTTTCAAAATGAGACAATGTCATTATGAATCCCACTAAGTGAACATAAATTAATTACTTAATCAACCAACACCTTCTCCAAGCTTTTGAGTGTTTTGGCATTCAGGACAAACATCAAAATTAAGCTCATCAAGCGCCACATGGTACATCTTTACTAGTCTAAAAGCTTAGGTTTTATAGTCGAGCAATGGGTAGATGGCCATCAAAATTAAGTTTAGGGGAAGGTTGACATCATCAGGGTACCACACGATAGCCCCTCATTAAACTGAGTCTTTGGTTTGGGCTCGAGAAACTATGCCACACGATGATCTCTTGGTGAGCTGGGCTTTAGGCTTATTACCTTGATTAGTTTCACCTTTGAGGTCCCAAGCTTCCAAGAAGTCACCACTTGGTGGCTCCTTGTGAGCTTTGGGCCTCAGAGCCTTATGGCCATTAGGCCATTAAGCTTAGTTTTAATCCTTCTAGGTTTATGTGGCCCTGGGCTTCTTAGAATTTACATTTTAGGATCTTGGGACCTCAAAACCATTAAGTCTTTATGCTTTCATTTTAATCCCTCCATGGATTTGAGTTTCTAGGTCATTGAGATTGTGCCATGTGGCATGATCTCATGGATCTGAGAGCTTTAAAGGACTTAACCACTTTTTGGAAAGTTTTTAGACTTAGGAAAATTTGAAATTAGCCCAAGGCTTAAAGTGATTCAAGTACAAGACGTGACAGATCTTGGGAAATTAATAGACTAAAGGCTTGCACTAAAATTAGGAAAATGGTTAAGGCAAATGTGCTTGGATTTAAATATATTTGACTTGACTTCAGAGAGCTCAGGTTGAATGACTTAGGCTCAATGAACCCAAGATCGAGGGCAAAAGGGATTGATTGAGCAGAGCTCGACACAACTTAAGAGATACAAGTTTGCCATAAAAGGCTAAGGATAGTTGATCTTTTCAAATTATAAAATCAACCAAATCCAAGTAAAAATTTTAAACCTGAAAGGTCCTTCAGACCAAATGTGAAAATACTCAGATTAGTCAATAAAAATAAGGTCCCCATTTTTAGTATGAAAATGGGGCATGTTGTACAAGAAACAAAAGATGATGACTCTTCTTGGGAAATACTCCTGAGTATCTTGAGAATCCAAAATCTCAGTCCTTGTATCTAGACAACAAACATTAGATGTGAATGACAACTTGAGAAAAAATCAGAACCCAAAATCACTAAATTATGCCTTAATATGTGGCCTACTTAGCTTTAAACTTGATAAAGACCATCCATGTGTGCTTTGATTGATTAATCTATTTAAAATTTGCATGCATACACCATAATTCATATTTACCTAAATGATCAAAACTTTTGAAAATGATAGATTTATCTATTTCACTTTGGGGGGAATGGCATGGGCATTGCTTTGCTTCTAGCTAGGCATCTATAGCCCCCAAAAATATGCCTCTAGTCCCTTCCTAATGCCTTGCTCCACGGCTAACCAAGCCAAAAATCTTGTGGTGGGGGTTACCACGATTAACTTTTCAAGGAGTTTTTTCAAATTTTACATTTTGCACATTTATTTTGAAAAGTTGGATTCCTTACCCATCATATTCTTATATCTTAACATACATGCATTTATATGTGCTTACATTGATCATTATTATATCACCTAAATTTGTTTTCACTTGGCCCTTGCCTTTTGATGATTATACTTATCCAAACATCCATGACATATAACTTAAATATTACTTTCCCACTCTTACATATTGACTATCTATACATGCTATGGCTTATATTGGGAGTACATAATCACATTAATTTATATATACATAATACATGAGCACATATTAATTCTTTACCATTGGGGGCATGCATATTCTTATCTCCACAAACGTTATAGAGATAAATTATTACAATTCACATATATAGTGGGGGAATGTTTTTTGCCTTCCACTTTTCCATGCTACTACACTTCATGTATAATATACCTTAACACATGTTGCAAATTGTTTGGATCCCTCCCATGCTTCTGTTTTTGAAGCCTTGCTACTTAATATTTCTTGGTAAATTTTAAGATAAATTCAAAACTACAAAAAAAAAAAACCAAATACTTCAAAAATAAAAAACATTCAAATATTCTCAAAAAAAAACATGACCTAAGCATGACATGATTACTAGATTATAATGTTGACATATGTTATTTATCACATGTTTGGTAGATGACATATTCTATTTCATACACACGTGCATTTTATGATATATGAGTGTGAGGTAGGACATGCAGATCATACATGGACTCTCCTATATCTAGTAACCATGCTAATGTTTGGGCATCTTATTTCATAGGTCACATTATCACATGTTATATCTTTATATGACCTTTTACCATGTTTAACTACATAGATTGCTTACACATCTGCTAGTTACACATATCTTACATAGTGCTACATGGATATGGTCCTTTAGTATGATGTGACATTGATATACATAGTGTTGCCTAATTCTATCTTGTTCTATGATTCATTGATGTTAATATTTCATACTATGTCAGTCATTATTTTTTTATTGTATGTATGCCTTGACCGTGTGTGTGTGAAATTATTTATGTCCCTTGTTTGTGGCCTTTGGTTTTATTTTTTATGACATTTTTATGTCCCTTGTATGTGTCCCTTGGCCTTGTCTGTTGCACCATATTTATGTCTCTTATTTGTGGATCTTGGCATTATCTATGACATTGCATGTATATGAGTACATTGATCTAAGATTATCTCTTGAACTTATTTATTTTGTTGAAATTGTTGAGTTTACGGGTGTCATGATCCATATAATGCACCTCCCACTATGTGTGGTTCCATGATTTACGTCATGAACGTCTTTATTATGTAGGCTCATTCAGTTCTTATATCAACAATGGTTACTAATGCATGTAATTAATACACCTATCTTGACATGACACCTATATGCCCTGTATTATATATGTTACATGATTTCATGATATATAAAATAATATGATGACATATTATCCACATGTTGACATGAATATACATGGTTATATCTCTATCCATGACATGATATATTTAAATCTTTCTTTTGAGATGAGTGATTTACATGATGCATCCCTCACTTCAAAAGAGTGCATATTAGTGAGCTTCTCATAGAGATAGAAGCTTCCATAAATAAATATATTATATTTTAGAAAAAAAATATAGATTTTAGAGATTCAAAGTGGTTTAAATATCATATTTATTTAGATATGTTACAAATATTTACTCATTGTTATAGATTATGGGGGCATATGCCATGCACATACACATGTTTCATAGAGACATGAGCTATATAGTACAAATTTAAATACACTTGAGTGCATATGCCATGTAGGCCACATGGTTATAAAAAAAAAAAGTATAAGTATATAACATACATATATATTTGAGATCTAGGTTCTTAGATTTAACATATAGATGCATAACATTCTATATTAGTTGGTAAAATTTCAATGGGGCATGATACTAGTTCATGCACCTAGATAATATTATAAGTATTAGTTAGCAATAATTCATGAAGCATGATACTATTTCATGAAAATGCATTCTATTACAATTTAAATTTGGCATTTGATTTAGTGAGCCATGATACTTATTTGTGCACATTTACGTCTTTTGTATTGAACACTATTTTAATTATTTATTTATAAACACATTTCAATGACACCAGGTAGTGATCAAAATTGAATCTATAAATTCATATACAACAATTGATTCATGTTTTTTTAAGTAATGTATGTTAAGGTTTAGTGATTATCAATGGCCATGACATTACTCTTAGTGAACCCATTACATGGTTCTCACCTTACCATCTTGAGGCTCAAGATTAGAGCTAGATTAGTTACTTGATTTAGTGCAATTAAGGTTTAACAATGCTCAATAGTCTTAGAACTACTCCCAATTCACGAGGGTTGGGTATAATATATTCCAAACCTAATGGATTGCATAGTTACAAAAAATTGGGGCACAGGTCCAATTACCCACGTGTTTTAGAAAGGAAGCATAGTTATCTAATGCTTCAACATGGAAACATAATCTCCAACAAGTTACATGGAAACATGGTTTACTCACATACATATTACTTATTTTTTACCTTAATTTTTTTAATTTTTAATTTTTATATTTCATATTTCACATATGCACATTGATTACTCCATATGCAATACATGTTTTTTTGGCAAAAGTTGCACATTTGGAGTAATCTCTCAAAGACAAAGTATGTTGTACATGCTTAAGCATACTTTTTTATTTTAATCTAATATTTTTATTGCATTTAAATATTAAAATAAAATGGGGGTATTTTTAGATACTAAAATATAGTATTAAATACTTGAAAATGTCACTTTTGACCTACCTTCACTATACATGACTTGTACACACATAAATGCCTCTCATTTACCATTCTCTCACATCCATATGCTTGCTATGAGTCTGATCATTCCATCTTGTTATAAATCACTTAAAATAACTTCTCAATATATGTCAAACCAAATAAATATCTTACTTATATATGTATATCATCAAATCTACATTCCTATCTCCTAGACACTTTCATTAGACTTAAGCTGATGTTATTGTCCCTCACCTAGCAATAGATATTGTTAAAAATCAAGTAATTCCTATGGTTTGGCCTATTAAACTAGTGTGCTATTAGCATGCTAAATTACCCAAATGGGCTCATATAAATAAAAATTAAACCCATACTTTTTACTCTCTTGACACTTATTTATCGAGCATCTATACACTACTACACATTGAGAAAAACTACCATATTCTCTCCATATTGTAAATCAATCACTAGGAGCAATAATAAGCCAAGTCTGAAACACATCAAGCCAAGCCAAGATTAAACATTTTCAAATGTCAAAAGTTATATTATAGGTACATTCATATATAAAAAAAAACATAATTGTACATTCACAATAAGGAGAAGAACTACATGTGGTTTGAATTCCCTCTTTAGAGTACTAGATACGTAGGCAATTTTCAATAATCAATGATGGTGATTGGAGTCAACTCAACCCATTACACTTCCTAAGTTGTTATAGGTTTTCACCCTTCACAAGAATACCAAGGGTTTCAAGGAGAAGGAGATTGATTTATGGAATTGGGCACATAGTCAGGGATCAATATCACACAAATAGAGGTATTGAAAGTGGGTGTAACTGAATGGACAATCATAGAAATCCAAATCATCCTAGGATAGTAAAGACAACTGCAATCAATAACATTGGAAAACTTTCCTAGTTTTGTGTTAGTTACCTTGCATATACTTGGAGCTAGTTCTAGATCTAAGCAAATATCAGGGCTACTTCTCTCCCCTTCCACTATCAAAAGCCAATCACACTTAGTCAATGAATTAGAATATATAAGTATCTTGATCTCTTTAGCATTTTATTTATTTTACACATGCCATTTATCAAATCAATATCAATATTTACATTTAGATTCATGCTTAATTACCTTACTTAAAATATGAAATACATTCAAGTTTTTATTTTTATTATAGTTGGATAGTCCAAATTAAGGTAAAAAACTTTCTCGATACACAATTAAAATTATAGCATAATATATAATGAGGATACATTAGTCCATAAGGAAGACATACTCAAGATATTAGATAAAATTTGGATAAAAAATCAAATACTTATATTGAATAAAAAAATACTTCAAAGATCGAACATATCCCTTTACACATGCTACATGACTCTTCACCTTCACAACCTTTCATTTCCTATTATCTTTAATCTAGGATAAACGTTCAATATTCCATTATTTTCATTGACTTACATAAAAAATTAAATTATATGTACAAGTTATAAAATACATGTGCAAAATATATTTCACATCTTCCTACTAACATTTTCCCAAACTTAAACAATTGTCTTATCTAGAGAGAAAAGTTGATGATGAAGTTAAGGTGATTGAAACCTGATTTCAATACATAGGTGGAATTTCTCTAAGATTTACCACACTTTCAATGTGAATAAATTTTGGTTTTAGCATTGCACAAAGAGCCATTTATTGGTTTTCATTTATTTCACACTACTTAGATAACCTTATAGGTTTTTAACTAATCAACATACCAATCTACTGACCTTTATGTGTTTTCAATAGGTTTGTATAACTAGGATACCTCCATTTATATGTTTTAAACTTTCCTGTCCTTATTTTTAAAGCCATCTTACACCCAAAATTGTTTCTAGAATCAAAATTTATAAAAATTGAAGGAGGCATTATACCTTATGATGTTGGAAGTGGCATTGGAGGATTTGTTGTTGTAAGAATTGGCTTAGTAGGTTGTGCAGAACTTGATGATATTATAATGGAAGTTGTTGTAGTAGATGGTGCATCAGGATCTTGTTATTGATTTAAGTGTGTGGGATGGAGCTATTGTGGTTGCTATATTTGAGAACTCTTATTCTCGTAGCATATTGATTAACTCAATAGGGGAAATGTATTTTAGCTCATTTTTATATTCTAGATTAAACTTAGGATGTTAACCAAATCTTATTTATAGCCGGTCTAGTCTAAAAATTCATCCCTTATTGAGGTCAAGAGTGTTTGAATATATGCAAAGCTTTGCATGATTACTTTAATGTTATCATCAGTCATAAATGCAATTATTTAGAAATGAGTTTCAATGTTTTTTTGATTTCCTGCATGAGTTTTTACATTCTCTCCACATAGTGTTGGAAATTCACCCATTCAAATGTGATTTACATCATATTTAGTCCCCATAATCATAGATTTCTTGTGGCAGTTCCCTTAGATAACAAAAACACTTGAAAAACAACACCCCTTTCACTCATTTTCTATTGTCATTCTATTACTACCTTTGATTTGTCGATCTTGGTAATGACATCATTGATTTATTTTAAGGCATCTTAGAGTTGTGATTTTTAGTTAAGAAACTATCATGAAATTTGTTTTGCTTGTGTTCTAACTATATCTTGTAGATACTAGAATTTGGTTCTCATTACTTGACAATGACAAGCTTGACACATATTAACACACATATCTTGAGAAACCAAATAAGGTCTTAATTTTCCATCCTTTCACACTTTCATGTTATCTTATGAGTCAACCCTTCCATTATATTATTATACACCTACATTAACCTCATTGTTTTTTAAAATCTAATAAATATCATGCACAAACATATCTAGACTCTTAGAGTAGTCCACTTGTACATGAGTTAGTTACAAGTTGATAAAGACCCACATTCATTGGAATCATCCCAAACCTAGCAATGGCTATTTTATAAAATCAAACCCCTTTTTAGGGTTGCCCCATAATCCTAGTGTGTAAGTGGTGTGATGAATTATTCATTTGGATCCATATATAAATAATTAAGGTCTCATTAAAAATGGATCTAACACTTATCTGTGATATACATATACATTATTACAAACTAAGTAAGTCTACCTTATTCTTCCCGATTGTCATACCTATCTCTAGAGCAATCATAAGCCAGGTTTGAAGCATTTAAAAGTTAGGTCAAAACTATACCAAATCCAATCATTAATTGCATACACATAAAAAGGATAAAAATTTCACAATCACACTAGGTGGGAGAGCTACATGTGTCTTGATTTCCCTCAAATTATTGGATACATAGGAAAAAACCACTCATTAGACAATGGTGATTGGGTTCAACTCAACCCATTACACTTCCTCCATTTTTCAAGTTTTTATCCCTCACAATCACTTCTAGGGTTTCAAGGAAAATAAGGATGATTTTTACATTTATGTGCATCAAGGTTCAATATCATAAACATAGAGAAACTAAATATAGTCGTAAGTGATATTAAAATCATTGTACCCTAATTCTAGATAGGTTAGTACAAACCAACATGGTGATACTAACCCCATTCTATGGAATTGAACAAGTGCAGGTAATAGACCAATTCCTAAACTAAGCAAACTATAGGCATGAATATCCGTAATTTCCACTTCTAGAATATAATTATAGTCAAATATTCAACTAAAAAAACAAGTATTATGATTTTGTTAGTACTTTCCATATTTAGCATATGCTATTATCAAATTCAAATAAATGCTTGAATTCCATATCTTATAATATGAATTCTATTTCAAAGTTTTATCTTAATTAGATTAATCTCACCCATTAATCCTATTAAGGGTAAAACACATCCATGAATTTATCATACTCCAACAACTTGAATATGGCATCAACTTCACTGTGAAGCTTGCACACTTATGATTTGATATTCTCTAGCCTTTGTGTCACTGCCATATATTGTGTTAATTTTATGATGAGAGTTTTGAAATAATTTTACATAGACATAATTTGACCTCATAAAACATTTTATACTAGGGTTGGGAAGTTGTCATCAATTATTTTATGTCTTTCATAAAGTAGTTGTGTAGCTCATCATTCTCCTCTTTAAGCTAGTCATTTTAATTTTGGATTTGGCTAACCATTTTTGAGATGGAGGCATAAAAAGTGTTGGTACTTTTGATTTCATATCTAAATGGAGTTGTGTAACATCTAAGGCCAACTAATAAAGTGTGGTAATTATCATGATATTATTTGATGATGCCTAAGGTACCATTGGTGTTTGTCATAGTTACACCAAAATCAAGACAAAAGTTATGCACATCATAGTTGGGGCCTAAATATCCATCCAAACTGACCCCTTATATCATCCATGCCTTTGGATACTTCCTATTAAAAACTCAAATTTTATAAAACATATCCCTTAGAAGTTCCTGAAGGTTGTGTCTAAGCATAATCCACTTCAGCTTGATTTGTCTCCACTCCCTCTAATTATTTCTTTAGATCTTTTGTAGCTTGACCTATTGTTAGTTGAGTTTAGCCTATATATTCCTATGAGGTTTAAACTTGATGCATATCATATTTATTCTATTATATCTCTTTCTTATTGTGCTCCGCATCTCATTTACCCTTCTTCTCTCAATCTCCCTTCTTATTCTTTTCTTCCTTTTCTTTTTACTTTGTATCTTTTTCACATGTGATTTTTTTATTGTTATTGCTTATTATTTTACATACTTTACACCACTTCCTCAGGATCTCATAGGTCCTCAAGACTTTTATTTTTAATCTCATTAGTTGCTTGGTCCACTATTGCCTTCTTCTGCTCTTCCTCTTCTTGATGTTTTTATCTTTATCTATCTTGTCGGTAACTACTTATGCTTCTCCAAAAATACTTCCTTCACTTTCTTGGCCTTATCTTATGTTGATTTATATTTTTTATCATTCCCTTGTAATATCCATAGTTGGCTACTCTTATTTGTGGCTTTGTGGCTATGGCTATTTTAGGTAGGCTTGGCCTAAAGGTTGATCAACCTGTGCTTATTATTATTGTGTATTGGTCTCAAAAGTTGTGCTAATGATTAGAAATTCCATATATTTAAAAAATACTAATTGAGAAATGAATAATAGGCTTAAAGGAGTCCATTATATATAGTTATGGGAATAGGGTGAAAGTGGTCTAATTTAAGGTGGGGAAGAGGGAAGGGTGGATTATGGATGGGATGGAGGAGTGGATGACAGAGTGGAATGAATAGATGTTTTAGTCTACTTCTAGGGCATGATGTCCTTATATCACACAACTGGGGGAACAAAAAATTACATCTTTCAAGCCATTGACTAAGTTTACCTTATTAAATATTCATGTTGTGGTTCCTAGTCTATGACCTTAGGCATTGTGAATGTTTCAATTCACTCTATGACTCTTAGTCATGTAGTTCTTGGTATGCATGGTTTCCTAACTAATGACCCAAATTTATTGGTCATGAATTCTACTTATTATTCATTTATTTAAACTATGATGGGTAGATCTAGGTTATGAAACTTTCACTTGACCCATTATGTCTACTCCTTCATTTCACTTAGATATTGTGTAACTATGGCCACTTATGCATGTGTTCTAGATCCTAATGCTTCTTCTAAGAATAGGGATTGAACCCTTCAATGATCTTGTTCTTATTAATTAAATTTATCCACCTTGATTGACTCTAAATAATATGGTAGGTTGATGAGAATGACATGTACAATATCCTTGCGCACCTGAGATGTTTAGATGGCCTTCCCATAGAACCATTCCTTCTCTTATTGTTCATTATACTACTTGTTTTTCACATCCTTTATCATAACCTTGTAAAATACCTTGATTTTGACACCTATAGGTATAAATTTATCTCTGCTATGATGGTTGGCAGTCTAGGGTTGTTGAGCCATGACACTAATCTTTAGGTACTTTTTAAAGTGGTAGATTTGGATACATAGAAGGGACCCTGTGCCTTGATGGTATCTTATGCAAATATAAGGTAGATAATTATGGTGGTTTTAATGGTAATGGATATCCTAGGAGTAATGATTTCAATGATTGTATAGTCTTTTCAACCAAGTTATTATAGAAAATAAGTTCCACTCTTTCTTGCGACATATTAATGAAGAATGGTAAAGGAAATATTGATGACTTATGTAGATCATGAATTTGTATAATGAAACCATTATTTAACTTGGTATATATTTATATGAGTGTGAGATAATCCATGATGTCATAGGGGACACATGGATTAACTATGATTTAGGCTTTCATCTTTAATAACCACTTTATGAACTTATACATTTACTAATGTAGGTGAACCTCTTAAAGGTCTCTTACACTAGGTCTTCTAGATCTCCTTGAGGCTTTATAGCCTTCTTGTAATTAATATTGAAACTATATCAAGACTCAAAATTCATACCCCTGGTATTATATCAGGTTTATTTCATTTCCATTGATTCACTTTTGTATGAATATTTACTAAGAAATCAAAACATAACTTCTTAATTAGGTCTCATTCTTACTAGATTTTCTTGTCTTTGGACTGAATTATAACCTTTATGAATATAAAATTAGAAATATAACATATATATAAGGTTATTTACCTTTATATTTATTATTTTACTTCACATCACAAACTTTTAAGCACTCTTTTCTATCCATCTTAATCAGAAAACACAACTTTGTCTTATTAGGCCTTATACATGGAACCTGCAAATTGATCAATTGACTAAAAAATAGACTTTTGAGAATTTATAATGATTATTAAAACTTATATTAACCTAAAACAATCCAAAAAACCTTACTAAGACTCCTTGATAACTTGTAAATATAAGAAAAGATTGAAACTTACACTTTTAGCCCTATTTTAAGGTTTGTTATGGGTCTAAAAAAAACTCAATCATGAATATATTTTGTTGTAGGGATTTTAAAGACATTAAAAAACTTGTATTAGGTGAAAAATACCTATGATCATGTTTTCAAAAAAATTCATAACTTTCTAAACATTTGTTTTCAAGCTATTCCATTTTTAGTGGGCTGAAACCCTTCCAAAGCCTTCACCTACAAATTTGAAGTTTATATTTTTGCAATAAATCTCTCTCTACAGGTCTTAAAAATATCTTATACCAAATTCAAACCTTAATGGACCTTATCATACACATTTACACAATTTTTTAGATGATTTCTCTGATTGATTTGTAAGATACATGGTTTTTAGTGCTACAAATAGAGGTTTTAGGCATTCTTTAAGGATTGCAGGTCTAGGTTTTACCTATAACTTGGGCTTAAAACCTCATAAAAACATGAAATAAATTTTTTAATTTAAAAAACATTTACTCAAACATTTCCACAAAATTTAAGGTAATTTGTCAAGTTACAAAGACTTTTATGTCTTTAAACCCTAGGTGACTGTGACAATGCTGAGACCACTAAAAGATGGATAATTTGATTCTTGATAAATTTTAAGGTTTAAAAAAAATTTGAACTAGAATATTTCACTTTAAATTTACCCTATACATTAAATTAAACCTTTAAAAAATCTTTAAACTCTAAAAATATGTCACTTTCTTGATTGTTGGAACCCTGACTAAGTGTGTTTAGGACTGTGACAAACAATGGGAAATTATGAGAGGAAGAATTAATTTATAACAGTGATTTTATATATTTTTAGGATTAATATGAATATATTCACATTCATTTTACCTTTAAAATTGCTTTTGTTACTTTAAATAGACCTAAAGGGTTGAAACTCACTCACGACCTCGACTATGTATAATCAGAATCATGTTTCTAAAACTTGTAACATCAAGAATTATGCTAATAGTGCAAAGAAAGATTAAAAAGAAAATAAAAATACTTAATTATATGTGCAAAAATAAAAATAATAAATAATAGATAACAAAAAGGAGATCCTTTTATTGATTTTATTCAAGGTACTTACATCAATCCATTCAGACCCCTGCAAACTATCATCCATCACCATACTACCATGGATTCTATACCATCCTTTTAATATTTTTTTGATTTATACTTTATTAATTAAATTTATTTGTTACTCATATTAATTATTCAAGGTTTATCACTTGATTAAACTTGGTTTCTTATAATTATATACACAAGAATCTCTAAACTTCCTAAGACTTATCGTAAAACATGGTTATTTTGGCCTTCTTACTATGTTGTACATGTTTATATATTCATTTGAAAGAGGCTTCCATTTAATTAGGGTTAATTAACATTTAAAACATGTAAATATACCTTATGGACCCTTTATATAAGGTTTAATTCCTTTACAACATATCACAACCTTCAAAACTCTTTACAAGTAATTCAAAATTTTGAATTTCCCATTTTAGTGGGAAAATAGAAAACCAAAGATTTTGAGAAAGATATGGTGTTTTAAAAACTCAAACTAACATATACACACTCCTTAGACATCCTAAACCTATAAAATCCACTTTTTTACATATTTACATGATTACAATTGATTATATCATGATGCTCCCACATCACTTACTCATATGGTTGTCTCCATATATACCATATAAAGTTCATAAATGTGTTCTCTAGCCAAAAGTTATTGTCAAAATCCACTTTCCCCTCATCTGACGTCCAATATGTGAATCAAAGTAATAGTACCAAATTTTTTTAATAGAATTATTAATTTCATCCAAAGATTAACTTATCCATGTTTGTTTTTATTTCTTAAGCCAATAATTTGGGCTAGTTAAACTCTTCACCCAACCTCACCATGCAGTGAATGATGTCAATGACACCCTTGGTGACTCATTTGTTTCCCATTTTTATTTACCAATACTTTATAATGATACATTATACCAAAACCCACATAGGTACAATTGTTACTTGTTTGACAAAGACTCGTCTAGTTGAACTTGAATATTTTTCTTAAAACTATCGATAGTACAGTGGATTAGCTGACTTGTAATATTGGAGTGAATTTCTCCTTGTAGTAAATCCTATGGCTTAAATGATGGATTTAGAATTTATGTAGATTATGATTTTTTTGGAGATTTGATAGGAACAATCTTTGTATCTACTTAGGAGAGTCATCATTAATTATTTGTTTTTTTCCAAATGTAGGCACTCTAACCAACTGTTTGACATCCAACCTAAGAAAATATCCATATGTAGGTGCAACTTCTTATGGTTTTGGTTGTGCAAACCACTCTTGATTTTTAGAATCAATGTACTGAAAGGGTTCTCTATCATTCAATTTGGCTTGTCATAATGACATGTTGATTCCCATCTCCTCCATTTGTGCATCACTAAAAGGAACAAGAATTGGATGCATGACCATTTTTTCTTTCAGATGGAAATATAAATCATGCATTTAAATTATGTTAGAGATTCTACACAAACTCATTCTATTTCTCATCATTATCACTTGGAATAAATAAAATATAATTTAAATTCACAAATTTGAAAAAGTGTAGTCATATAAATTACAAAAAATAGTAACTTGAGCATGGCTAATGACACCCAACCCATAGGTCCCTCTTGCTTGCTCTCATGACCCTCTTAGGCTTGTTTCAATAATTTCAAATCATCTGTAGCCTTCTAAACTTGATCCCAGCTGAGCCATGACCATATTTTCATGACCAATCCATTCCCTAGGTCCTATCTACTCAGGACAATAACACCACACTAGGACTATAGCACCAATGCCACTCCCATCCACTTTTAGCATTGTTATCAAAGCTCATTTCTAGCCCCAATGATCAATTCCTTATAGTTTCCCATCCTTATTCTTTTTAGCCTAATGAGAGGAAATTAAATCCATGACCAATAGATCCCTATAAAATCCTAGTCAAAGATCATTTGAAAAGGGATTGGCAAATATCATAAAATAAGAAAAAATACAAGACTACTCAAGCACATTTCCCTATTCTATGCATACAACCATCCAATACCATTTCCAACTTGTTTAAATCTTTACACTAGTACCTAGTCATCTCAAGCACACCCAATTTATCATTTCCTTGCATTCTCATATCATAATTACACCAAGCACTTTCAAAGGGAGAACTATATATGGCTTGATCCCTCTTCAGAGTATTGGTATGTAGGCAATGTGCCCACATAAGAGGTGTGGACCCATGTTCAGTGAATCTTACACACACTAACCCCCCTTTCTTATTTTAAATTGGTTAAAGTACAATTGAAGATAGGGTTTAAAGATAAAATCTACTCTATAGAGAGCTCTACAAACTTTCTACTACCAAAACTTCATAGACAAGGTCACACAGACCTACTGAACAAAACTCATAAAGCTCAGATCCTCAGGAAAACATCACCAAACAAGGACTAAAACACCAATGCCACTCCTATCTAATTTTTATGCTCTTGTCCAATCAAAAAATGAAAGTTAGAATCTTTTTTATGATAGTGTCCCAAGCCTGTGTTATCTCCAAATCTTGCACCCTAGAAGAGGGCTGTTTAAGCCTCCCCCATATTTGGGCAATGTTGGGACATTTATAGGCCTGTGGGTGTACTTATAAGTGTAAATGAACCTCTAGGTTGAAAGGAATAGCTTCATGTATTAGATTTTTGTGCAATAAAACTGCTAAACTAGTTTGTGTGAGTGAAAAGAGTCAAAAGTTTGCATAAATGAAAAGCCTAGTCTAAGATGGTGATACACTAAGAATTAATAGCCACATGTATTCCTGATACTTATGCATAATACAACAGAATATATTATATAACTCAAGCTCTAGAAGATTCCAACATAATTATTTCAATATAGAGACAAAATGAATGAAATCACATAAAGTAAATAACTGGAAAAGATAACCTGTATAATCCAAAAAAAGGGTTACACATGTACAAAATGTCATACAGCTAGAATTCACTCTACTTGACCTGTTGGATAAACTCTTTGCTTAAAAATATGAAGGACAGAGAACATAAGGATAAATATCATTTGCTGTCACTCTATGTTTCTTACATGCCCTAGAAAATGTCTAGAACTTAGAAAGAAAATAGACTTATGCTTCTTTGCTCAAAGGCAAGAAAATGACAAAACATTCTAGTAGGGCTTTGCTGTACTATCTATGGATGATAAAACAAGAGCCCATGGGTCCTATTTATAGCAAAATAGGGAGAGCAGAGAGAGCTCTTAGGCACCAAAAGAGAAGCCTCCAAAATAGTTTGCAGTCACCATCTTAATGAAACTAATTCTAGATGTTCTCTCATTCAGTTGGATTTTGTCCTTCTCTTTGATTTACCCTCTTGAAATGACCAGGATCACTGTAAAATCAATAGTGAGATGACCCTCCATAAGAAATGGCTCAGATCTCTACTATGAACCTTAGATTCTTCTTGAAAGTTCTCACATTTTGCATTGCAGACCTATTCAAGTTTTCCAAGTGACTTTACTTCTTACTTGCTTCTTCAGGTTCTTTGATTGCTTCTAATTGTAAAAGTCACAAGTAAAGCTTGTTTGAAAACCTGATTTACACTATCTCTGCCCTTTCAAATTTTTTGATTGATTTTACTTATAAAATTCATAAGCAAAGCTATTTTGAAAACTTGATTTTGCTTTGCTTAAGACCCTATCGGGTTATTTGAATGGCTTTACTCCTTACTTGAAGAATTGAGGCATGAATTTTGACGTCCTATGACATGTCATCTTTGAATCTCAACAGCTAGTTGGCCACCCTAAATTTGACATCCTATGACACACCATCTTTGCACCCCAATGACTAGTTGGTTGTATAAACATTGACGTCCTGCGGCATGTCATGGGGATCCATCAGGTCAATTTTTTGTTTCAGGCAATTTTATCAAAGTAATTTCTTCAGACAATTTGTTCGAAGGAATTCTTTTAAGGATTTTGCCTGAAAGGCAATGACTAGTTCCTTTGAGAACTTTTCTTGAAGGAAACTTGGGAAAGTGTCCTTTAGAGAAGTTCTAAAGGACACTTGGGGAAGGCATAGGGTGCCATCAAAATTTTTTGAAGGGCATTTTCAAAGGAAATGGCCCTTCAAAACTTTTTTAAGGGCATTTACAAAGACAAAGTGCCCTTCAAAAAAGTTTGAAGGGTCACTTGGGAAGAAAAGTGGCATTCAAAACTTTTTTGAAGGGTCACTTGGACAATAAAGTGCCTTTCAAAAAAGTTTGAAGGGTCACTTGGGAAGAAAAGTGTCCTTCAAATTTTTTTCAAAGGGTCACTTGGACAATAAAGTGCACTTTTGAAAGTTTGAAGGGACACTTGGGAAGAAAAGTGCCATTCAGAAAAGTCTGAAGGGACACTTGGGAAGAAAAGTGCCCTTCAAATTTTTTTTGAAGGGTCATTTAGAAATAAAAGTGCCCTTCAAAAAAGTCCAAGGTCATGCATCATTGAAAACCCACAAAGCATTGTAAGGAGTAATTTGTGTTCGTAAATCTGAATTACTTCTACTCATGAAATTTTTATAAGTTGAGTCATTTAGAGAACTCAACTTGGTCTTGATGAGTAACTAGGGTTTATGAGGGGCCAAGACTTGACTTGTGGAGAACCTGATATACACTACAATAGAGATAAAACACTTTAGCCTCCTTGACTTACAATTTTAGACCTCTAAAATGCCCTATTCTTGCAACTACTATTTGACTCTCCGTGAAAATGGTTGAACAAATTATACTGAGGTGAAATTTGGTCAACATTCTTGGCAATTATGAGGGGAGGCATGCCTACTATGTCAAAGACCAATCACCTAAATCCTTCCATTGGGCATGGAGTCACATATATAGGCACTTCAAAGAGAACTGAACAAGCCTTGGTTCAAAACACACTAGCTAGATTGATTATACACACAAGACATAGATGCACACCAAACAAAGGGAAGGAAAACACACCTGTGCTACAAAGCACTTAGGGAAAATAAACACAACAAAGGAAACACACCAAAATAAAGTATATACAAGACATGGCCAGAAAGTGTCAAAATCAAGGCTTTAAATAGATTCCATTCACTGGAATAGGCAGCTCTTCTCCATCCATTTTGGACAGCTGAAAGGCGTTTCTTTACTTGTACTTGATAATGATGCAAGGACCATTCTACAAGGTATCAAAATTTATATGTTTGCCTAGTTTTTCTCTATCTTCATCCCATTTCAAGACCAAGTCACATTTTTTTAACACTCTTACCCTTGCCCTTTTATCAAAGGATTTCTTCATGAGAACTTGATGGTGTTCCAAAGCTTTGTGTGCATCATCTCTTGCCTCTTGTAGCTGCATTAATTCTATCAATTTGACCTCCATGGGAGTGTTTTCAAGTAATTCTAGATATTGTGCAAGCTCCAAGGTTAGGAGTTCTTATGATATGGATAGCCTAACTTCTCTCCCATAGACAAGTACAAAGGGAGAATTACTGATTGACTTCTTGGGAGTGATTCTATCTGCCCATAAGGCTATCTTCAGCTTGTTATACCATGATCTTTAATTGATTTATAATGTCCTCTTGATGATCTTGATGAGGTTCGTGTTGGTAGACTTAGCCAATCCATTACCTTAAGGGTAGTGGTTGGAGAGGTACTCAAATGAAATCCACTCTTTGCTACCCAATCAAAAGTTTTAGCACTTATGAAAGCAAGTGCATTATCTGAGATGATGACATGAGGAGCTCCAAACCTTGTTATAATGCTGTCATAAAACTCCAAGATGGCATTTTCATTTGCTTCCTTCAAATCAATAGCCTCTACATATCTTGTGAAGTCTGTATCAGTCAATATCTATTTGTGTCCAACACTTGAGGAGGGTTAATCATGCCAATGAAGTCAAGGCCCCATTGCATGAAAGACTGGTCCACTTGAATAGGATTCAAATGAATGGAAGAAAGCTTTTATTTGTTAATAAAGAAAGCACATTGAGGACAAACCTTAGCCCAATGATAACAATCCTTAAAAAGACTAGGCCAATAGTAACCATCTCTCATTATTTTTGTAGCTGTTGTTCTAGGAGAGAAGTGACCATCATCTACACTATTATGTAACTTTTCTAGCCACATATCAAATTGGTCATTCTTAATGCATCTTAAAAACACATTACTCACATCATTATTAAATAGAATTCCATCCACTAGACAATAAAGAATAGCTTGCAGCCTAAAATACCTTCTTTGAGATTTATTCAAGCCATTGGGATGCTCACCATTTTGAAGAAAACCAATGATGTCTTATGTCCAACTTTGATTTTGCATTTGATCAGCTGGCTAGCCTTGAACTTGATTTACCAAGGATTACTTATTTGGCTCTTGAAAGTTTGATGCTAAGTGCTCACATAAAACTCTTCCTCTTACTAGGCTAGTTACCTTGATGTCAAATTCATATTCCATCACATTCATGATCTATCCAGCTCTCTTCTCATGGAGATCCGTACTTAGGAGAAACTCCCTGGTGCTAGGATGGTAGACGATGACATGGATCCATTGTTAGAAACCATATGCATAAATTTTTTCAAACGTCTAATGATGGTTAAAGATTGCTTCTCAACAAAAGAATATCTCACTTTGTAGTCTTCTAAGCCTTGGCTAAAGAAAAGAATTGGTTATTCAACATCCTCATCATTCTTTTGCATAAGCATAGCTAAGATAGTGTCAAGGGTATCAAAAGTATAAAGAATGTAATCTTTAGAAAAATTTGGATTTAAGAGAGTGGGAGAGGCTGCAATTGCTTGGTTGATTGCTTCAAAGCTACCTTTACCTTCCTTTGTCCAACTAAAAACTTGGTTATTTTTTAGCATGGCTGTGATAGGCTTTACCACAGTTGCAAAGTTTGGGATAAACCTCCGTACAAAGTTTATTTTTCCTAAGAAACTTGCAGCCCTTTCTTGTGTTGAGGCAAAGACAAGCCTAGAATATATTCAATCCTTTCAGGGTCAATAGATAAGCCTTCTTTTGAAACAACATGACCTAAAAGCTTACCTTCATGGACAACAAAGATGCACTTCTTTATATTAAGAGATATGATGTAATCTCTACACTTCTCAAACACTTGCCTTAGATGTCCCATATGAACAACATCATCTTTTGAAAAAATGGTTATATCATCAAGGTAAACAACCAAAAATTTAATGATCAAACCTTTGAAAGCCATGTCCATTACCCTTTGAAATGTAGCTCTAGCATTGGATAAACCAAATGGAATATTATTGTAGGAAAGGTCCCCTACTTGGTGGTGAAGGCTGTCTTGAATTGATCCCCTTCATTTACCGATATTTGATTATAACTTGAATAACTATCAAGAAGTGAGAAACATTGAGAACCTAAAACAACTTGTAGAATTTATTTTATGGAAGGGAGTGGGTAATGATCCTTGAGAGACACTTTGTTTAGATCATAAAAATACACACAAATTCTGATTTCTCCATTCTTCTTTTGAACTAGCTCAAGGTTGGATACCCAAGTTGAGTGTTTGATAGGAAAGATAATCCTAGACTCAATCAATTTGGTCAAATCTTTCTTCATGAGTTCTTCTACCTTGGGGTTGATAGGTCTTTGATTTTGTCTTATTAGTTTAGCTCCATGATCCAACTAAATGGTGTGATGAGCTAGACTTGGGTCAAACCCTTTCAGGTCCTTGTATTCCCAAGCAAAGATGTCATGAAACTCTCCAGCTGAGAACAAGCCTTGCCAATCTTCAAAAGTTTGTCCTTGAAAATCAGAACTCTCTCATAGTTATCTTCTTTTTTCACATGCTCATTATTTGGTTTTTATTTTGATCATCCTCATTAAAGACACTCTTCAAGGTAATCAGCCCCTTGGGTATTTTATTTGTCTTCAGCTATATAATCTACTTTTCATAATGATCATGCAACTTCTTTTGATTTTTTGAAGAGAAACCTAGCTCATTTTGCAAGAAGTGTGCAATGTGTTCATCACTTTCAAACACTTTCCATGACACTTCATTATCTGGAATGGAAGGTCTCACAATGATCTTGATATGAGATTGATCTTTCTCTTGTTCAACGTCAACAACTGAGTCAAAATGTGCTCCTATTGCAGCTAGTCTATCAGCATGCTTATTCATGTTTCTTGATATGGAATAAATGTTGAAGGCATCAAAATCCTCAAGTAGATCCCATAACCTATGCTTGTAGGACTTGAGAAAGGGTTTCTTGCTTGTAGCTTGACTTCTCACTTAATGAATGACTAGCTCACTATCTCCATAGACTTTCAATAGCTTGATTCCTCTCTTTTTGCCCATTCGAGGCCATGAACTAAACCTTCATATTCTGCCACATTGCAAGTGTAGCTAAAGTGAAACCTATAAGAAGAGTAGTAATAATTATTTGATGGGGAAACCAACATGACACCAACTCCTGCACCTACTTTTCTCCTTGAACCATCAAATAACATTTCCCACATGCCATCAAACTCATGATCTTCATTGGTGAGTGAAAGAATTAAGACATTTTTATTATGCATGCAGTAAACTCCAAAATCAATTTCCTCAATGAAAGTGTAAGGATCAAGGCCATGCATTTTAGTTCTGTACTTATCAAGATAGAGGTTGGAAATACCTTCAAGAGGAGAAGTTGTTTCACTATTCAGGACTGCCTCTTTCTCCTTGCTGATTAGATAGTTTTGATTTGTCATTGTCTACAAGTATGGCTCAATGTGGAACCTTGCTAAGGGATGAGTCCTTATGGTTACCTTGGTTCCATACCTTGTCTTGAAATTTATAAAATACCAATCAATAGAAAAGTATCATCCTGTCTTGGCTGTAAAGTCCCTAGACAAGCATATAGCAAAGTGTGCTAGAAGGTCCACCACCATAATATCTTACAAGATAGGGAAGCTTAGGAAGCCATGTAAAAACACTTTTAGACCTTTGACAAATCCTAACATCTTGGTTGGAGTTCCATCTAGCTACAACATGCCTTTACTATGTGGCTCATAGTTCAAACCCAGCTTATCAACCACTATTTTAGGCATAATAGTAGTGCTTGCTCCACTATCCATAATACAATTGTGGACCAACTTATCTTCTATAATGAGCGTGAGGTAGAAGGGTGGAGGCTTTTTAGCTTTAGTGGAAGGATCCAAAAGATGATTTGGAGAATTTTTGAGAGCCATGCTATGATGCCTTGAAGATTGATGAGCCACTTGAATGCTTGCTAACTGATCTTGTAAAAGCTCTTTTTGACTAGGTATATGTAGAACTTCCCAAAGGGATATGCTTGTCTTAGTGCTCTTTAATGAGTCCACAATATTTAGAGATGGAATATTAACTTTCTCTTACATTTTTGATTGTAATAAAGGAGCTTCTACCTACTATGTTGCAATCTTGGCAGCTGCATTTACATTTTTATTTTGTTGAGGCACATGGCTTGTAGAAGTTGCAACACTTTGATTGGCATTTTGTGGCCTTGGAGAGGCATCACTTGAAACTATTCATGGCTCCTGGCCTTCTCCCAAGGCTCTCTTCTTGGACCTTGTATTAGCTATAATTGACATGCCTTGAGTCAACACAAAATCATCCTTTTCTTGAAAGTTCATCATCCCCACACTTGGGCTATTGCCTTCTCCATGATTATCCCTTTGGCTGGGATATGCTTCTTCTACTATCATGTAAGGAGTAACTTTTTATTGTGTAGTCAAAGCATAGCTAGTTCCTCCATAATTATGTGCAAACTGAGCTTGAGGCTGACCCCATTGGTCCACATGATCTTCTCTTTGCACTAGATTTGCATAAACTGGAACAACAACCTTTATGGGAGGAGTAGAAATTGGATTATATATATTGGGATATTTGTTGAAAGCTTGTTGATTTTGTCCTTTCCCTTGATAGTTGTATTGGAATGGAGATCTATATCCTTGTTAAGGATAGTATTATGTATTAGGAAGAGCACTTGCTTGATATTGAGCTTACTTGAGCTAAGCTCTCAATGATCTGATTTCTTCATCCTTGTCCATAATATTATCCACCTTCTTGGGAAAGGATCTTGGCTTCACATTGGCATTGGAAACCTATGACATGCTTTGAGCTTCAACCAAATTGTGGGATAACAAGACATGGAAACTCTTGGATGGAATCTTCTACCCTGAATCAAGCTATTCTCAGCTTCAATTGCTAGCTCATATGCACCTAGAAGAGTGAATCCTCCCATTGAATGCAACATAACAACAATATCAATACTAATCCCTTTGAGGTATGTTGGGAACACAAAGCTAAGAGGAGGTCTCATGATTGGTGGCAACCTATACCATGTTCTTTGAAATCTCCTATGGATTCATGTGGACCTCTTCTTATTACATTTAGCTGATGTATTAGGGAAGCATGATCACTCTTATTTTTGAATCTTATCACCAACAGGTATACAAAACCATCCCAACTTATAATGCAACCTCCCTCCAATGTTCTGTACCAGTTAAGTGCTTTGCCTTTTAAAGACATATCAAGTAGTCTAATGGCTATGTTGGCCCTAGTAACATTATGGAACTTGTAGAAATTAGAGATGTCTCTAATATGTTCAGATGGGGTAATAAGACCCTCTCCATTAAAACTAGGAACATTTTTGGTAGTATTTAGAGGGATGGGGTCATATGCATGAAGATCTATTAGGTTTTGGGTATTAAAAGTAGGGAATGGTTGATGTTTATCTATCTCTCCCCTTTATCCCATTTCTCTTCTCCCCTATGATCCTCTATTTCCTATTCTTCTTCAACTTATTCCTCTCCTTGGAATCTTCAACCTCTTCTAATTCTTCCCCAAAACCTCCTTACCAAGGATTTAATAGGGTTAGGAGTGGTTCAAGGTATTTTTCTTCAAAAAAAGCTTCAGCTAAAGGGGCTTGCTCAAAAAATCTTAAGTAGATTGTGAACATCATGTAGGATAATGTATAAAACTTAGTCCAAAACCAGGGATTCACACCCTTTTGGAGTCACCAAATGTTGAGTTAGGGGTATTTATACTACTTAGGCCTATCAAGACCAACATTCACCTTGACTTAGCAATAATTTGGATCCCACTGGGCGTGTCAAATATGTTGTCTCCAAATCTTGCACCCTAAAAGAGGGTTATTAAAGCCTCCTATAGATTTGGGAAATGTTGGGAGATTTATAGGACTGTGGGTGTTACTATAAGTGGAAATGAACCTCTAGGTTGAAAGGGCTAGCTCCGTGTATTAGCTTTTTGTCCAATAAAATTGTTGAACCAGTTTGTATGAGTGAAAAGAGTCAGAAGTTTGCATAGATGAAAATCCTAGTCTAAGATGGTGATACACCAAGAATTAGTATCCACATGTATGCCCTATACTTGTGCACAATACATCAGAATATAGTCTATAACTCAAGCTCTAAAAGATTCCAACATAAGTATTTCAATGTAGAGACAAAATGAATGAGATCACATAAGGTAAATAACTAGAAAAGGTGACCTATATAGTTCATAAAAAGAGTTACACATGTGCAAAATCTCATACAACTAGAATGCACTCTACATGATCTATCAGATCAACTCTTTGTTCAAAAACATGAAGGATAAAGAATAGAAGGATAAACATCTCTTTTTGTCACTCTGTGTCTCTGACATGCCTAGACAAATGTATAAAACTTAAAAAGAAAATAGACTTATGCTTCTTTACTCAAAGGAAAGAAAATGGCAAAAAATTCTAGTAGGGCTTCATCGTAGTATCTATGGATGATAAAACAAGAGTTCAAGGGTCCTATTTATAAAAAAAGAGGGAGAGAAGAGAGAGCTCTTGGGTGCCAAAATAAAAGCCTCCAAAATGGTTTATGGTCATCATCCTGGTAAAACCGATTCCAACTATTCTTTCATTTAGTTGGAGTTTGTCCTTTTTGATTTTCCCTCTTGAAATGACCAGAATCATTGAAAAATCAATGGTGAGATGACCCTCCATAAGAAATCACTTGGATCACTACTGCAAACCTTAGATTCTTTCTAAAAGCTCCCACATTTTTCACTGCAGACACATTCAAGTTTTCCAAGTGACTTTACTTCTTACTTCTTCAGGTTCTTTAATTACTTCTACTTGTAAAAGTAATAAGTAAAGTTTGTTTGAAAACTTGATTTGTACTATCTCTACCCTTTCAAGTTTTTTGATTGCTTTTACTTATGAAATTCATAAGTAAAGCTCTTTTGAAAACCTGATTTTGCTTTGCTTAAGACCTTGTCGGGTTCTCTAAATGGCTTTACTCCTTGATTGAAGACTTTAGGCTTGAATTTGATGTCCTACAATATGTCATCTTTGAATCTAAATAGCTAATTGGCTACCCTAAACTTGATGTCTTGTGACACACCATCTTTGTACCTGAATGTCTAGTTGACTATATTGAACTTGATATCCTGCAACACATCATGGGAATCCATTGGGTTGGGTTTATGTTTCAGGCAATTTTCTCGAAGTAATTCATTTGGAAAATTTGTTTGAAGGAATTCTTTCAAGGATTTTGCTTGAAAGGCAATGGCTAGTTCCTTCAGGAACTTTTCTCGAAGGACACTTAGGATAGTGTCGTTTAAAAAAGTTTTGAAGGACACTTGGAGAAGGCAAAAGGTCCCTGTTTCTATCGCTAATTCGCTTTCTACATTCAAAAGATGAATAAAGAAACTAAGGACATGGACAAGGCTAGAAGTACCTGGATATAGAATGCGCACTGTAATCCAGACGCTTGTGAGCACCCCTCTTTGGCTGTGGAGGAATGACACCTGCAAAGAAAAAGAACTTGGACAAAAAAATGTTAGATGGATAGGCAGTGGGTTGCCAAGTGAAAGCTTGTTTCCGGAAGTGTGAAAACTTCCTCAAGGGAGGTCAATCCACTGATAACAAACAGATAAAAGACCAAAAAAATACAGAATGCCAGAGTACAGAAGTGATAAACAAATTAGAAAAGAAAGAAAAGACAAATGATTACCTAAAAGGAGCTGTCAGGCTGATGACAGTCACCGAGGTCAGAAATGTTGCCGGCGTCGGTTATCTGGTATGCCGACGTCGGTTATCCTGCCGACGTCGGTTGGGGAATTGACCGGCGTCGGTCGGGGTAGTGGCCTGTGGTCGGGTCTGGTTTGGTTTCTGGACTGTGGACGGGTCCGGTCAGGGTCTGGTCCGTGGACGGGTCTGAGATAGAGTTTATGGACGCACTTGAATGGTTTGGAGAATGGTCTGGGTCTGGTTGGGTGCCCTGTGCAGGGTCTTTTGTTGGCAGGAGGGACGAGGAAGTTGTCTGGGACTAGATTAAAAGGGAGACAGGAAAGAGGAAGATGGACAGGGGACAGGTTCTGAGAAGGCTTTTCAGCGTCTCAGGGGAAGGACACAGCAAGTAGAAGACAGTAGATAGGATAGATAACTGAAACTAAATGAAAGAATGAAATAAAATAATGAAATTGCTTACCTTTTGGCTTGCTGACTGAAGAATGGAGGAGCTATTGTTGGAGCCATAGAAGACTTGTTGCAAGAGGAAATCCCTGATCTAGAGTCCCTGCCTCTGTTGCTGCTGTTGCACGAGGTCCAGAGAGAAGAGAGTCGAATGCCAAAGCACCGAGAGGATTCTGTTTGCGAGCTCAAGGGTCTAGGGGCTGCAACGGATGCAGAAAGGGGTCTTGAAGGCTGTCGACGCCGGCAGTTTTGCCGACGTCGGCCGAAGGGTCGCCGACGTCGGCAGTGACAGAATGGGGACAGAGACTAAAAATAGCCTCTGCCCATTCTTGCACGCCGCCGAGCAAGGGATTGTGGGAAGAATGGTCATGAGAATGCTTAAATGGGCGTGGGAGGAAGATAATGAGAAGATTTGGCATAATAAAGGCTAAGAGGAAGGTGGAGGGATTCAAGGGAGGATCCAAGGTGGCAAGGGTGAGGTGGAAAGGGGGCCACTTAATTAAAATATTTAAGTTATTTTAATCAAATGAATAGAGAGGACTAAGGCCAAGGGTTAGGATATGGGTTTGAGGCAGACAAGGGGGAGAACCAAAGTGCAGACACATTTGCGGTGTCTACATTTGCCCCTTTTTGTCTTGTTGGTTGTTCTTGATGAACTGCAAGATAAAAACAGGAGTTGGTTGCCCCAAGAAAAAGATGAGGTGTTCCCCCCTCAAAGCGATAGTCGAGAGAAGGGAACCAAAGATCTAGTGTTGATTTGACAGAGAAAAGGATAGAAGAGAGTGAGCGAAAATGCTGTAAAAGTCGTGATTGCGTGTAGACCACTTCACGAGAGGGTCGGGTCAAATTGTCGCATGTCGAGGGTCAAGGAGTGCCAAAATTGAAGTAACCGGGCCCCAGCATTTAGTCGTCTGCTGATCGGGTCACTCAATCTAAGCTGAAGCTCCAAATGGTCATCGTGTTCCAGGTATCCCAGGCTTAGGAAGTACTCCCAGAGACATGAAAAAGTCACAGGTAGTAGGGATCAACTAGCTTGCGATTCTATACTTGTGAAGGGTCAAAAATAGTCTGCGGACAATTCTGCTAACCAGCCGTGAGGTAGCACACACGCAAAAACAACCAAGGCAACATTGGCTTGGAAGTAGTCAAAGGTCGAAGGAGATACGCATGATCTCCAATGGTCATTGGTCAAGGGGATGGATGGACGAAAGGATGTGGCCGAGCTAACCTCAGAAAACGTCATGTGATCTGAGTGCTGCCTACATAGCCCTTGTGTGAAGGGCCTCAGGCCAATGTAGTTCTCCCTAAAAGGGAGGAATGGTCAAAGGGATCGATGAATTGGTCTTGGTCAAGGTCAAGGTCATGGTTAAAAGGAGGAAAGAAGGTTTGTCCATCAGGGAGATGAACAAACGGGGGTAGTCGAGCTAACCTCAGAGGATGTGGTATCCGAGTGCTGCCTACATAGCCCTAGTCATAGGGCCTCAGACCAATGTAGTTCGGATAAAAGGTCTGATTGATCAATGATCGGATGTGGTCAAGTGTCAAAATGATGAGGGTAAGATGATGCTACAAATGTCACATTGGTCGAGAGGCTTTCATCCCTAACAAGTTTCCATAGTCGTGATGGATGTATGCTAAAAATGAATGGAAGTCTATTTATGCTTCAGCAAGTATTGGTTTATGCTTAACATAAATTGGGTCTGGTCGGTAGTTTCCATGTGTATTGGTGTCCATAGAAACTATGTGAAATGGACTAGGATGATGTTCGCTGAAAATGATGAAAATGGCTTGGTTAAAAATGAGTCGACAATTGATGTGGTTAAAATGTGACCAAAGTGTAGAGAAAAGATGAAAGGCAAATGGCTCTTGTATTGACAAGGACCAGAAAGGAAGCATAGATAGGGGTTATTAGAACCAAAGCCCCGTCCATGCATTACGTCGTTGACCAGTGTGGTGTTAGAATGGTAATCGAATCACTTTGACATTAAAGTGAGCTCGAAGTCCCCTGAGGAGGTGATAGGAGGTGGATAGGGTAACCCAGTTTAAGAGCAGGAATAACCTTGCCCCTTTTTATAGGAGACCCTGAGACAACTACAAGCCAAGTCCATGACCCCCTTTTTTTTTTTGGGTGCAGGCTGATCGATGCGGGAAGCCTACATAGAGATGTCTTTTAATTTAGTGGTCATGTTGCGAAGCTGATCAATGCGGGAAGCTTCTAAGAAAGGTTGCTGTTTGTAGCAAGATTTAGTCATAGCCATCCTTCGAGGGAGTGGTCTATATTTTTGCTTTATAATGTTGGAATAGCTGTCCTTCAAGGGATCAGTCTATTAGCTACAGCAATGATAGTACAGCTGTCTTTCGAGGGATCAGTCTGTCTTTTTGAATTTGATTTTGTGACCTTAAATATGTTTTGTCATTTTGATTTTTTTTTTTTTTGGTCATGGACAAGACTGTAGAAGTTCAAGGACTCCCTTTTATTAGGACAAAGCATCCATGCGTCATAAAAGGGTTGTAGAGGACTTGTTAAAGGGGAATAGGGTTGAAAGGAATGAGGATTAAGAGGACGAGGATTGCTCAAGGGACGAGCTCAAGTTACGTGTCAAGTAGACGAGTACTCGACTAACAGAAGAATGGTCGAAGATGCAACGCATTAAGAGGCTCAGGTTCTGGCCGTCCGTCGAGGGAGGACAGACGATAAGTCCCTGACCCATACTTGTGCGTGATGATAAAAGGTCCAAGCCAATTGGGGGCAAATTTGCCTCGTTTACTTCGCTCCATATTGGTCACGTGCTGATTCTCTTTGAGGACGAGGTCTCTGATGTTGAAATCTCGTTTTCGCAGATTTTTGTCGTAGGCCCGCTTTATGCAACTTTGGTAGACATGGAGATGATTGAGGGCAGGAAGACGGCGCTCGTTGAGTAACTCAAGTTGAGCTAAGCGATCTTGACGAAAGTCGTCGTTGGAGAGAATGTCATGCAGGGAGATGCAGAGAGACGGGATCTATACTTTGAGAGGTAAGACAGCCTCTGTTCTGTACACGAGGGAGAAGGGAGTAGCACCCGTAGAGGTTCAGATGCTAGTGCGGTAGGCCCACAAAGCGAAGAGAATATGAATGTGCCAATCCCTTCCTGTATCGTTGATCACCTTCATGAGAATTTTAGTCAGAATTTTGTTGGAAGCCTCAGCCTGCCCATTTGCTTGTGGGTAGTAAGGTGAAGAAAAGCTGAGTTTGATGCCAAATGAGTCGCATAGTTTTTGGACAGTCTTGTTTTTGAAGGATTTGCCGTTGTCGGTGATGATTTTGTGAGGGACACCGAAATGACAGATGATGTGGCTGCTGATGAAGTCGACAATTTTGTCGGCTTTTGTGGAGACAAGAGGAATGGCTTCCACCCACTTGGTGAAATACTCAGTGGCAGTGATGATGGACTGATGACGAAGGGACGAGTGAGGGTTGATCTCACCGATGAGATCCAAGCCCCACTGAGAGAAAGGCCAAAAATCCTGAGCGACTTGCAAGGCGTGGCTGGGGAGATGAAGCAGGTTAGAGTGTTGCTGACACTTGATGCAACGTCGAACATAGTCGCTACAGTCTTGATGAAGGGTGGGCCAATAATAACCCAGACGAAGGATGCGCTTGGCAACCAAGTTTCCACTGAAGTGTCCACCACAAATCCCGTCGTGGACTTGCTTTATGGCTTGAGAAGCTTCAGTGGAGGTTAGACAGCGAAGGAGGAGGCCATCGAAGCCTCGCTTATAGAGAAGACCTCCTAGCATGGTATAGCGAGCTATGCGCTTGATGAAAGCTCGCCACGCATTGCTAGAGAGGTTGGGGGGAGTGACAGAAAGAGACAAGTAGTCCACAAGTTGCTTATACCAGTCACCTCGTGGGCTAGGATTGATAGTGTTGATATGGTCGATGTGAGGAGAGATGTATGAAGGCCAAGGTATGCGATGCACTGTGACAAAAAGGTGAGATGACGATGATGAAGACGGGATATGCGAAGCAAGAGAAGCCATGGTGTCGACAAACTTGTTCGTAGAGCGTGGAACAGCTTGCAAGAGGTAATGGTCGAAAGATGCCAAAAGAAGGTCAACACGATTTTTATACCTCTATAAAACTTCATTTTTACAGAGATATGAACCGTTAACTTGATTGACGACGAGCTGTGAGTCACCGAAGATGTTGATAGACTTGATGTGGAGGGAAAGGGCAGTTTGAAGTCCCAAAATTAAGGCCTCGTATTCGGCCATATTATTGGTACAATCAAAGTCAAGCTTAAAAGATAGAGGCATGGGCTCCCCTTCGAGTGGGATGAGGATGACCCCCGCACCCCCACCGAGTTGACATTTGGAGCCGTCAAAGAACATGGTCATTTGGTAGACGGTGTCATCGGTGGAAAGGGTAGCGATAGACTCGTTAGGGAACTCAAACTGTGAAGGTTGGTTGTCGAGAAGAGGGGCATCTGCCAGTTGGTTAGCGATGGTTTGCCCCTTGATAGATTTTTGCTGGATGAATTTGAGGTCAAACTCAGCAAGCAGCATGAGCCACTGAGCCACACGTTGATTCTGATATGGCTTGGAGTGCATGTACTTGAGAGGGTCGGTGTGAGTGACGACAAAGGTTTTATGGTTGAGAAGATAATGGCAGAGCTTAGTGGCGGAAAAGACTAATGCCAAACAGAGTTTCTCAGTATGAGTATACCGAGTTTTATAATCGACCAGTGTTCGGCTGATGTAGTAAATCGCTTGCTCATGATGATGCTCGTCTCGGTGCGCAATCATGGCACCTAACGAATGGTTGGTGGCAGAGATATAAAGGTAGAAGGGTTGGTCGTCTTTAGGTGGAATGAGGACTGGGGGAGAGACCAGATAGCTTTTGAGGGCTTCAAAAGCCCCTTGACAGTCCTCATCCTATTTAAAGGAGACGTCCTTCTTAAGGAGATGATGAAAAGGTTGGCAGTGGTCTGAAAGCTGCGAGATGAAACGGCGAATGGACTGGAGCTTCCCTTGTAGACTGCGAAGCTGCTTGAGATTGGTCGGGGGTGGCATTTCGAGGATAGCGTAGATCTTGGCGGGATCTATCTCGATACCACGGAAGGAAACGATGAAGCCTAGAAGCTTGCCTGAGAGGACCCCAAAGACACACTTCTTGGGGTTAAGGCGGACATTGTATTGCAGAAGGCGAGAAAAGATGATTGTGAGAATGGTCAAGTGGTCGCGGCGAAGTTTGGACTTGCTGAGAAGGTCATCCACATAGTCCTCCATGATTTTGTGGAGGAGATCGTGGAAAATATAGGTCATGGCGCGCTGATATGTGGCACCAGCATTTTTCAAGCCGAAAGGCATGACTCGATAGCAGAAAGTCTCCCATGGGGTGATAAAGGTAGTCTTGTGCTGATCTTTTGGTGCGATCAGGATTTGATTGTATCCTAAAAACCCGTCCATGAGAGATAGCATTTCATGGCCGGCCGTGAGATCAACAAGCTGGTCAATGTTAGGAAGAGGGAAGTCGTCTTTGGGACAGGCTAGGTTAAGGTCGCGATAGTCCGTGCAGATCTGAATCCCCCCAGTTGCTTTAGTAACTGGGACGATGTTAGAGACCCACTGTGGATAATCGATGGGTTGGATGAAGGAGACAGAAAGAAGGCGCTGAAGCTCCTCTTTGACAAGGAGCGCAATGCGAGGATGCATCTTTTGAAGCTTTTGCCTAACAGGCTTAGCCTCTGGTTTGGTGACAATGTTATGGGTAGCAATGGTGGGGTCGATGCCAGGCATGTCGCTGTAAGTCTAGGCAAAGGCCTTGCTATGGTTGGAAAGGAACTGGGCATAGTCAAGCTGCTCCTGAGCGCCTAAAAATTGGCCAATCTTTAAGACGTGAGGAACATCAGAAGAAGAAGGGAGGTTGATGTCAATGGTGGATTCATTTAACATAATCTGGGTCTCGAAAGGGAGAGAACGCTGGATGAAAGAGTCATCGGCACCCATGTAGGAAAGGATGGCGTCATTGTCAACGCAGTGGACAGTGTGAATGGTTGCCGACTCATCCTCTATCATGCTAGGAAAAATGAGAGGGAGAGACCTGGACACCCCATTGAGCTGATAGGTCAGGGGTTCCAGGCGAATGGTGTTTATGGAAAAAAAAACTAGGAGGGATGGAAACCATCGACTCCGTAGGTGACGAAGGAGAAATGGGTGAGTTTGGAGGAGATTGGCCAATGGTTGGCTCGGGACAAAGGTCGGAAGGAGCCTGAGTGGGGTCATGATATCCCAGGCCATACCGTTTCTTGGCATCGTGATCATTGAGCGGCTCAAGGGGCTGATGGGAGCCCTGCTCATAACGTCTGAAACCAAAACCCTTCCATGCACACTTGTGAAGGTAAGTGTGTGCAAAGGCAGGGTTGCCAAAAATGAGAAATCAGATGTGAAAGGTTAGAGTGAAGAGAGGGAATTGCCATTGGTAGGAGCTTGATTGAGCCCCCCATAGACAAAGTTAGTTCGGAAGTGAGGAGGACCATAAGGCACGACCATCCTGATCTGATGGTCGTAATTGAGACTGAGGTGAAGGCGTCCATACTCTTGCAGAGTTTGGAACATGTCTAGGGTCAACAAGCGATATTCCCCAAGTGATAGTCGTTGGAAGATGTCTTCCATGGGGTCTTTGGTTGACGCTTGAAGAGGAGGGGTGAGGGCGACCGCCGATTGCGAACTGGTCGAAGCTTCCGTAGATGGAGGCAGTGCCGGAGTTGACGGCTTGATGGGAATGAGAACATCATTGGGATGATAAGTTGTGTTGCAAGTCTTGAAAGGTGAAGGGTCAGCAGGAATGGTGTGGACTTGCCCGTCATGCTCAAACTTCACACAACGGTGCAGGGTGGAGGGTATATAGGCCATGGCACGGATCCAAGGTCGGCCCAGTAAAAGGTTGTATTGAAACTCTCCTTCGATGATATAAAAGAGCTCCGGGACTGTGCGTGGACCAACGCGAATGTGAAGGATGACTGTGCCAATGGTCGTGGTGGTGGTGTCATTGAAAGAGCGTAAGATCGCGTCAGTTTTGGAGATGCAATTCTTGGGAAGAGCCAGCTGATCAAAGGCATGGGTAGAGATAATGTTGATGCTAGCGCCGCTGTCGATCATAACGCGTTTAATGCGTGTCCGATCAACATAGGCAGTGATGAAAAAGGCGGCATCCTGATCTTTCGTGTTAGATGTGGGAATCTCAGAATCGCTGAATGTGATGGAGGTGACAGGAGATAAAGAATGGACGAGGGCAGCGAGTGGTTGGGGGTCCTCGGGTTGGACCTCCGCTGCCTGCAAGGCTTGGATGAGGGCTTGATGGTGCTGAGGCAAGGTTTGGATAAGGTCATAAAAGGACATCTTTACAGGTGTCTGGTGAAGCTGCTTCAGCATGGAGTCGTGAATTGGCCCAGAAGAGGAAGACGAAGAAGGCTGGGATGCACCAATGATAGAAATTTTAAGCTTGGGCGCAAGAGGTGGCTTGACAAAGGGATAGATCCAAGGAATGGCAGCTTTTTCTTTCGCCTTGTCCTTTTGCGACCTAGTGGTTATACGAATAGCATTGATTTCAAAAATAGGAGGTGAAGAAGGGGTCATGTTCTGCTGGTGAGATGTTGACGTAGTTGAAGAGGTTGGATGGGAAGGAGTCGGGGTCTGGTCAAGAGTGTCCTCAAGGAGAAGAGTGTCTTTCTCCATATGGCGGCGGATGATGGCCTTGAGGGCACAGCAAGTCTCAGTATCGTGTCCTAGCGTACGATGATATAAGCAAATTTTCGTGTCGTCGAACCAAGAGGGCTTGGACCCGAGAGGTTGGAAAGGTTGGATGGGTGGAAGGGTTATGTTAGAGGTTTGCAGAAGTTGGCGCAATATCAATGAGTATGAGCCCACTGAAGGGTCCGCGCTAGTTGATATGCACGAGGTTGGTGACTTTTGCTTAGGTGAGGCTGGAAGAGGTTTCCGTACCACCTTATGGGTTGATGGTGCGGTGACAGATGGAGACGGCTCTTTCTTGGTGATTGGTACCGCCTTTTTGGGAGAGGGACGGCTAGAGGTAGGCAGAGAAAGCAAAGGAGGCAACGAGTTTTGATTGGAGGCCAGAGTGGGAAGGATGCTAGCCAAGGTCGAAGGATGGGGGCCCAAAATGGATGGCAATGGTGACGGGGAAAGAGGCGTTCGCTTCTGTGGTCTGGCAGTCTTCTTTGACTTGGTTGGAAGACTACTACTGGTCGAGGTCTGGTCTAGGTCCACCTTCACTTGCGGGTGAGTGAGGGTGGAGACAGGATGAACGCCAAGTGATTTGATGGGCTTAGACGAGATAGATGCATGTTTCAGTTTTGATGGGTTTGGTCAAGGTTTGAGAGTCTGGTCTTTGTCAAGAGTCTGACGAGATTCTGCCTTGGGAGGATTAGCAGCATGTGATGAGAGAGCGCGGGTATGTTGAAGGGTTTTAAGACGCTCCCACAACACCTGAGGCATCACTTTCCTCGGAGGGAGAAGTTCGATTTTCTCCAGAAAAATGGCTTAGAAGAAGATGTTGATGGTTGCGAGGTTGAAGACGAGATGGGTGTAGTGGTCTTAGACGCATAGTATGGTGAAGGCAAGACAGATTTAGATGAAGATGAAGGGGAGACATGTTCTTCCCTGGGTGGAGAAGAAACTAGGGAGCGAGGCTCCTCCAGCGGGTAAAGGGCAGGGATGATAGTGCCCTCCACTTGCGGCTGAGGAGTAGGAAGGGTCAGGTCCTCCATAGACAGTAGAAAGGAGGATGGCGAGACCGGTGGTGCTGGTGAGCCGAGGCGTCCTCCAAGATGAGAGAGGTCGATGGAGAACTAGCCGGGGAAAGAGGTTCGTCCACATGTGACAGACTGATTGATGGCCTAACCTCTTGAGGTTGATTGGGGATGAAGGGAGAGACCGTATTGACTGTTCGAATATTGTGCTCATGATTGTCGTCAATTAAGGTTTGGACATTGTTTTGAGTTGGCGGATGATTGGGAAAAGGTTGTTTGAAGATGTCAATGGCCTGATTAGGAGGTGCATTTAGATTGTCTAAGATGAGATCCCCCTTTTCAAGCATATCTTGGATTATGTTCTTAAAAGTTTTGCAATTTTCCATGTCATGTCCCTTAACACGGTGGAAGCTGCAGAAGTCATGCTCCCTATACCACGCGGGGATGGCGTGTGAGGGATCGAATTGTGGAGGAGGTCGAGCTTGAGAGAGATTAAGGGCCCCCTGTTTAACAAGCTTTTCCAGCACAGATGCGTATGATTCTCCGAGAGGAGTATACCGTCGTTGTACGTATCTTTGCTGAAATTGGCGAGTGGCACTCTGAGATGTGGATGGCTCAGGCTGATTGGTTGAAGAAGATGAAGGTCTAACAACCACGGCATTAGCTGAGGCCTTGGATTTAGAATTGGCTGATGATGGCTTAGCAGAAGAAGAGTCATTGGTCTTAGAGTTGGGATTCTTGCTCCGCAACTTGACTTTATTCTCTTCGATGGCACGCAACTCAAGTTTGCGAGCCATCGTGAAGGCCTTGTCAAAAGTGCGGAAGGTTTGAACCCTCAGGGTGGAAGAAATATGTCTAGCGCAGGCTTGGGAAAAGAGTTTAATAAGCTCGGCCTGGGGTAAGGAAAAGGAGAGTTGATTGATGAGGCCTCTCCATCGAACAACGAAGTCGGCTATGGACTCGTCCTCGAATTACTGGATAGAATAGAGGTCCGTGATCAAGACCTTCTTGGTTATGTTGATGGAAAAGTGATCGAGGAAGAGCTGGGCCAATTGTGTGAATGAGAAGAGAGAATGGCTGGAAAGGGAGCTGTACCAGCCGAGCGCAACACCCGAGAGAGACATAGAAAACGTACGTAAGAGTAACGCATCGTCATGGCCAATGAGGTAACAGGCATGTCTGAATGCCCGCAAGTGTTGCTGTGGGTCTTTCTTGCTTTGAAAGCGAGAAAACTTCGAAAGCTCCCACTGGCTAGGATATGGTCTGATTGAGACAGAAGGATGAATGGGCTCATTGCAGATCTGCTCATATGAAAGAGCGTTGCGCGAGCCAGAAACAGAGGTCTCTAGAATGGTCATCTTGTCCATCAGCATTTTAATGATGTCTGTCGACAGATTGATGGGTGGCGTGCCCCCTAAGTTGTAGGGCACTTGGAAGAGGCTAGGGGAGGCATATGACGTAGTCGATTGTCCCTGTAAAGGTACAATGTAGGGGTAACTAGTCATAGGAATAGATGAAGAGGCTAAAGGTGGTTGGGTAGAAGGCATAGCTAAGCCCGATGTTGCCATGAGAGGTTGGATTGTGGTAATAGGGGCCAAGGGGTAGGAAGCCACCCTGGTGTTGATAGGGGCCAGGGTAGGCAGAATAGAGATGACAAAGTTCTGAAAAGGAGTGGATAGCGGTTGAGCGGGTTGAGGTTGACAGGGGGCCGAAACCCCGGTGGAAGTGGGCCCAATGATAGAGGGAGAGGCCACACCTGGAGGATTGGTCAAAGTCTGGTCAGCGATCGAAGTGATGGCTTGAGTGTCCAAAGGTTGAACTATGGATGCCGTCGATATAGCCGTAGTTGCGACAAGAGAGTTTGGCATTCCATAGATCGGATTGCCCAAGGAGTCTCGCGTTCGGCTATGCGCGAGATAGTGTTGCAAGGCCTTGACATTGAGGTCCAAGAATCGTTTGAAATCTTGGTCCCCTTTTTGGACAATAGGAGTCTGCGGTGGGGTTGGACGGGTAGGAGTTCTTTCGGTCTCCGAGTTGAACTCCATTGTAGGCCTGGTTAGGGATGGGGTAGACAGAAGTGGTTGATGGCTAGCGTGGTTGACAAGAGCCTTGGCTTGGCTACGAGTCAAAACTATGCAAGGCAAAGAAGGTTCAGGTTTCAGAAACTGTGTTGTTTAGTTTTAGAAACCCAAGATGGAGTCTTTGACAGAGAAGGGACAGGTCTTAGGCTGCTGGTTTTGAAAAAAAAAGGACAGTGACAGAGACCGACGTCAGTTGAAAAACCGATGTCGGTAAGAAATATGGCCGACGTCGGTCAGATAACCGATGCCGGTAATAGGAGAAAGTCGACGTCGGTGAAAGAACTGATGCCGGTGACTGTGTTTTCCAGAGAACCAAAAGATTTGAGGATTTTTGGAAAAACAATGAAGAAAGCGTCCTCACTCACTCAAACAGATAGATGAGAAGAGGAAAGCAGAGAAAGATAGACAAGCCTAAGCGATAAATCCTAGGAATTAACTTTAGAAGCTGTGGCTTATGCCTTATATGAATGTTTGGGGAGATTGGCTGTCAAGAAGGTCCTAGAAGAAGCCGTCTAGAGCTGGTTTCGGGTCTTATTTTAGGTGCTCAAAAATCTGTGTTAGGGTCTGGTACGTGGCCTGGTGCTAAGGAGCAAGCTCCCCTCACTTCACGATTCCAGTGGTTAGCTGGTCTCACTTAGCCAAGATATACCTCGCCTAGAGTTTATCCTCCGCTAGAGAATGGAGTGGGCTTCCCCCTTGGTGATGAAATCCAAGTAGGGTCATTGGGACGGGTAAGGTATCCGCTGGGGGATGAAATCCCAGTCGGGCCTTGTCTCAAGTAAATTTTATGTTCGTTTTAGTGCATGTGGTTTGGTAGTGTAACATCAAGTGTCTACGATTTATTCAATATGCGTTTAAGTTACTAGATGTGGACTAAGAAGATGCAAGCACAAGCAGAAATGAATGCAAAGTGTTTTAATGCCCAAGTCGAAATGTGATGTTTGTTATGAAGACAAGTTTGAAAAAGAGTTGAAAGTATGACGTTGGACTAGTCTAGAATGTGCAAGAAAGAAAAGAAAGATTCTTTTTAATTCCTGCTTATAGTGTCATTGAGAAGAAAAAGAGGAGAAAAGGTAAGAACCTAATGAGGAGAAAAGGTAAGAACCTAATGCTCCTAAATGAATGAAGAAGAAAAGGAACCCAGGAGGAACCTAGGGTCCCACCGAGCGTGCCAGAATGTTTCTATCGATAATTCACTTTCTACATTCAAAAGATGAATAAAGAAACTAAGGACATAGACAAGGCTAGAAGTACCTGGATATAGACCGCGCACCGTAATCCAGACGCTTGTGAGCACCCCTCTTTGGCTGTGGAGGAATGACACCTGCAAAGAAAAAGAACTAAGACAAGAAAATGTTAGATGGATAGGCAGTGGGTTGCCAAGCGAAAGCTTGTTCCCAGAAGTGTGAAAACTTCCTCAAGGGAGGTCAACCCACCGATAACAGACAGATAAAAGACCAAAAAAATACAGAATGCCAGAGTACAGAAGTGATAAACAAATTAGAAAGGAAAGAAAAGACAAATGATTACCTGAAAGGAGCTGTCGGGCTGATGACAGTCGCCGAGGTCGAAAATGTTGCCGGCGTCGGTTATCTGGGATGCCGACATCGGTTATCCTGCCGACGTCGGTTGGGGAAGTGACCGGCATCGGTCGGGGTAGTGGCCTGTGGTCGGGTCTGGTTTGGTTTCTGGACTGTGGACGGGTCCGGTCAGGGTCTAGTCTGTGGACGGGTTTGAGACAGAGTTTATGGACGCACTTGAATGGTTTGGAGAATGGTCTGGGTCTGGTTGGGTGCCCTGTGCAGGGTTTTTTGTTGGCAGGAGGGATGAGGAAGTTGTCTGGGACTAGATTAAAAGGGGGACAGAAAAGAGGAAGATGGACAGGGGACAGGTTCTGAGAAGGCTTTTCAGCCTCTTAGGGGAAGGACACAACAAGTAGAAGACAGTAGATAGGATAGATAACTGAAACTAAATAAAAGAATGAAATAAAATAATGAAATTGCTTACCTTTTGGCTTGCTGACTGAAGAACGGAGGAGCTGTTATTGGAGCCACAGAAGACTTGTTGCAAGAAGAAATCCCTGATCTAGAGTCCCTGCCCCTGTTGCTGCTGTTGCACGAGGTCTAGAGAGAAGAGAGTCGAATGCCAAAGCGCCGAGAGGATTCTGTTTGCGAGCTCAAGGGTCCAGGGGCTGCAACGGATGCAGAAAGGGGTCTTGAAGGCTGCCGACGCCGGCAGTTTCGCCGACGTCGGTCAAAGGGTCGTCGACGTTGACAGTGGCAGAATGGGGACAGAGACTAAAAATAGCCTCTGCCCATTCTTGCACGCCGCTGAGCGAGGAATTGTGGGAAGAACGGTCATGAGGATGCTTAAATGGGCGTGGGAGGAAGATAATGAGAAGATTTGGCATAATAAAGGCTAAGAGGAAGGTGGAGGGATTCAAGGGAGGATCCAAGGTGGCAAGGGTGAGGTGGAAAGGGGGCCACTTAATTAAAATATTTAAGTTATTTTAATCAAATGAATAGAGAGGACTAAGGCCAAGGGTTAGGATATGGGTTTGAGGCGGACAAGGGGGAGAACCAAGGTGCAGACACATTTGCGGTGTCTACAGTCCCTTCAAATTTTTTTGAAGGGCATTTCTAAAGGAAATGGCCCTTCAGATGTTTTTCAAAGGGTGTTTCAAAGATAAATTAACCTTCAAAAAGTTTCAAAGGGTCACTTGGGAAGAAAAGTTCCCTTTGAAACTTTTTTGAAGGGTCACTGGACAAAAAAGTGCCCTTTGAAAAAGTCTAAAGGGTCACTTGGGAAGAAAAGTGCCCTTTGAAACTGTTGATGTTTAAAATTTGCACTTGATCTTAATCAACAACAATGGGAAGTTTCAAGTTGTGGGATATTGCAGCTTGAAATAACCTCCAGATTTTAGAGAAACTAGTCTCTTCGTTTGTATCAAGTGTTGGGGGAAAAGGGATAGGAAATTAAATAGAAACACAAATGTAGAAAATGAAACCTAACTATGGCGATGCACCTGAGTGTAATCCTAATCCTAACTTGAGCACAATGAGACTATATGTAGGATTCATTCACATTTAAGAGCAAACAAGTGCATGATCAATGTAAAAGATTGAAACAATAGAAATAGAGGCTCACAACAGAGACTTTTTTTGCTGAGATACAAAAAAGTCAACAAAGGCATAGGGTTCAATCTTCTTAATTGAATTTTTCGATCACATAAGAGGCGTAAAAACACGTACAATTATGTAAACCTTCTAACTCAAGAAAACTAGACAAAAGCAAATGACATTCCTAATCACAACTCCAAAAAATCTATAGTATAGACTACTTTTGCAAATGACATAGATAATATCAACCAAGGCATAGAGTTCAATCTTCTTAATTCATTCAGCCACATAAAAGGCACATAAACATGCACAGTTACATCAACTTTACAACTCAAGAAAATGAGACAAAAGCAAATGATATTACTTGGTCAAAAACTCTAAAAAGTCCAAAACTATAGAAAGTTCCCTCCCTTTTTCTGATAATGGTTCTCCTTCTTTTATAGCCTAGGATGTCTCCTTCCATCATCCCTTTTTCCACGTAATTCTACTCTGTCCTTCACTCATAGGAGACAAACAGATGGCACTTTTAATGCCTTGGATATATCTTGGTCTTATCAAGAAGGGCCATGCTGGAGCGAGGTGGCTGTTCTGACTGCGGCGTGTCGATTCACATCAAGTATCTCCTCCCACACCTAAATTTCCTCATTCTATCACCTGCTTAGCTCCACAACTATCCATTCTGCTTCCACTTATAGGGGATAAATAGATGGCCCTTTTAATGTTTGCAGGCTCCAAAAATCTACCTGGTGAACTGTTCCATCTACCAAAAATAACTCCCACTGAGTTTCCCCCCATCTTGCTTTGCTGTAACAGATACATGGAACACTCTATTTTGTTGAAATGGGAGAGGACACTTAGTCAATTTTTTGAAATTCTCTTTGTCACTTAGAAGGCACTAGAGAATGACACTTGGCACTTTCCACCTAATTTATCGAAGACACGCAACTCTCTCCGCTTCTCTTTAGCTATGTTATAGAATTATTCAGGGCACATATTAGGCTCCTCCAGATGGTGACACTTGGCAGCTTCCACAGACCTTTGAAATACACTCGAGACCTACCACAATTTTATTCGACAATGAAGCTTGAAAATGACCTCTCAAAAATCGACACTTGGCAGCCTTCACTGCTCTTGAGAAGATACATGGCATTTTTCACTTCTCTTACTAGGGGTACGTGGCATCTTCTGCTTCTTCCTAGAATGGAGTGAAAAGGAGCTCAAAAATTGACATTTGGCAGCCTTTGCTCATCTTTGGCACTTAAACAAAATCAAGAGAAATGCAGATATACTCTACACATCTGGCAGAAGAACCAGGCTACTAAAACTAACAGGGAGGCTATAATGGAAAATACATAATAGAGGTTTACCAAGGTGCTGTGGAATGCACACTTATAAGCAACTTACTCTGTTCTGGCCTTCTCAAGTATTGCTCTTCTCCTTTCAGCTGCAGAACTGGTGCCTTGTAGATAGATGGTATATTGGCATTACCTGTGAAAGCATGAAAGATAATGACTAAACACAAATAATACTCATGACATACACAACAAATCTATCCAAAATAGAGGCAAAAACTATATTTTATTGATTCAGGTGGAGAATTTGTAGAGCTGTGCTCTTTACAAAAGTCTGAAAAGATCCTTTTTAAATGACCAAGTCTATGTATTTATATGGGAAGTGGTAGTCTTAGTCTTCATTGGGAAGAGAGAAAACATTGTAGATGACATCACAAGTCTGCCAAGACCATGCTTGATGTCTCATTTTGCGTGTAATCGCTCTCCTCATTTTGCGTGCTGGGCACTCTCCTCATTTTGCATGCTGGGTGGGTCCTTTTTTTGCCACCTACTATAATGGGTGGCCATTCTGCCGCCTACTACTTGTGTTGGCAGTCTCCTTTTTCCCACCGGTGTTGTGGGTGGCAAATTTGCCACCTGCTGCATGTGGGCGGCCCTTTCGATGTCCACTACATGGGCAGCCCTTTCATCTTCCCCACCGTGGGTGGGGTTTTTCATTTCACCGCCTGAGGGCGGTGCTTTTTTGTCTTCCCATCATGGGTGGGGGTTTCTATTTTGCTGCCTGAGAGGGGGCGGGCTTTTCCTTTTCCCCACTGTGGGCGGGCGCTGCTCATTCGCCACCTAGGGGTGGGGGTTTCATTTTTGCCACCTTCGGGCAGCCATTTTTCATTTCCCACCTGTGATGGGCCTTTTGTTTTCCCCGTCGGGGGGTGGGGATTCCATTTTTTCTACCTTCAGGTGGCCGTTTCTTCTTTGCCGCCTATGGTGGGTGCTGGGCATTTGCCGCCCATGGCGGCCTTCACCGTTTGCTGCCCTTGGGTGGCCTTCAGCTGTCCGCCGCCCTCGAGCGGCCTTCGACCGTCCACCGCCTTCGAGCGGCCTTCGGCCATCTATCACCTGCTGGTGGCTTTTGGCCGTCGGCCAGTCAACAAATTGGTGACTTACAGGGGAAGCGTACCTGCTATGCTTAGGACCCAGTTGCCTCTGAATATCCATTGGGCATGGAGTCGGATGGTGAATTTGAAGAGAGTTCACAACAGCTTTCAAGATCCCAAAATCAAGTACATAGAATTTACCCCCAAACAAAGGGAAACACACAAAGCTAAAAATAACTAACTGTGCAAACTGCACTTAGGGAAAACAAGAAAAACTATGTACAGCCGAACCAAAATTTAGTGGCAATGCTTTAGATGTATCCCATTGACTGGGATACGCAATTATTCACCGTCTAACCTGGAGAGCTGGAATGCATTATGCTGATTGAACTGAGTAATCATGTAAGGATCGCTCTAGAGGGCATCAAATTTTGCATGTTTTCTAGGCTTAGCTCTATCTTCGTCCCATTTTAGGACAATGTCTCCTTTGACGAAACTTTTTGACGAAGATATTTTGTTGAAATGCCTTTTCACCTACTATTGGTGACTGATCATAGAGACCATGGCATGATTCCTTACCTCCTGGAGCTCCATTAGTTCACACAATCTGACATCCATGCTGCTTCCTTCTTCTAGCTGCAGCTGATGAGCGAGGTCCAGTGCTGGCAATTCAAGTGAGATAGGAAGCCTTGCTTCCCTTCCATACACAAGCGTGTATGGAGAATTTCCGATTGATATTTTTGGAGTGATTTGATCGGCCCATAGAGCTGTTTTCAACTTGGCATGCCAAGTTTTCTAATTTTCTTCCATGGTATTTTTTATAATCTTGATCAGATTTTTGTTAGTGGACTCAGCCAGCCCATTCCCCTGTGGGTAGTAATTTGATGAAGTGCTGAGGTATATACCATACCTTATCACCCATTCACTAGTTTTGGTTCCCAGAAAAGCTAAGGCGTTATCTGAGATTATGGTGGCTGGGACCCCAAACCTTGTCAGTAAATCCTCATAGAAATCCAGGACTATGCTCTCATTCGCTTCTTTCAAAGCAATGGCTTCCACCCACTTGGTGAAATAATCTATAGCAGTCAAGACCCATTTGTGTCTGGCACTGGAGGGAGGATTGATCATCCCTATGAAATCCAGGCCCCACTGCATGAATGATTGTTCAACTTGAATGGGCTGTAGGGGCATGCCAGCCAATCGCTGCTTTTTGTCAAAGAGTGCACACTTCTGGCACTTCCTTACCCAGGCATGGGTATCCTTGAAGAGAGTGGGCCAAAAATAGCCAGCTCTCATTATTTTTTCTGCTGTGGTCTTAGGGGCGAAATGGCCACCTGTTGGCCCATCGTGAAACTCAGCCAATACCTTTTCAGCTTGACTGGAGTCAATGCATCGCAGGAGAACCCCAAAGAGATCCTTCCTAAATAATACTCCATCAATTAAAACATAAGGAAGGGACTGAAGTTTAAAATACCTTCTTCTAGCCCTACTGAGACCCTATGAACATTCACCCGTAAGAAGGAAACACCTCATGTCCAGCATCTAATCTCTTATGATAGCTGGTTCTTCTGCAGTGGCTGCATCATGGATCAGCAAGCTGTCTTCACCCTTTTGTCTTAAATCTGTAGCTAGCTATTCACACAGGCCCCTTCCTCTCACCAACTTGGATATTTTGATGTCTATGTCATACTCCATCACTTTGGTGATCCATCCTGCTCTTTTCTCGTTTAAGTCTCGATTAGTCAAGAAATCCTTAACACCAGGGTGTGGAACCATGAGATGGATCTTGCTATTTGACAACATATATCTAAATTTCTTCAGGCTATGCACTACCGCCAGGACTTACTTCTCTATGTAGGTGTACCTGATTTCAAAGTACTCTAACCCTTGGCTGAAGAAGGTGAGCGGTTGCTCGAGGTCATCACTGTTTGCTTGGGTAAGCATAGCCAATATTACTTCTCCATTGCTAAAGGTATAGAGATTGAGGTCTTTGTTGAATTTGGGGCTAATTAGAGCGGGAGCCTGGGTCAAAGCCTGTTTGATAGCTTCAAAGCTGTCCTTTCTTGGCATTATCCACTTGAATTCTTCACCCTTCCTTAGCATAGAGGTTAGGGGTTTAACTATTTCAGCAAAGTTCGGAATGAACCTCTGAATGAAATTTATCCAGCCAAAGAAACTCTACAAGCCTTTCTTGTGCTTTGGTAGGGACATCTCCAGAATGGAGCGGACTCTCTCTGGGTCAATAGACAAACCTTCTTTAGACACAACGTGGCCAAGAAGTTTCCCCTCATGAACAACAAATACACATTTCTTTGGATTTAGGGAGATGCCAAATTCTCTGCACCTCTCAAAAATCTGCCTGAGGTGCTCCATATGCTATCCCGCCTCCTTGGAGAAAACTGTTATATCATCGAGGTATACCAGCACGTTCTTATTTATCAAACCACTGAAAGCCATGTCCATGGCTTGCTAGAAAGTAGCACCAGCATTGGATAGCCCAAAAGGCATCTTCTGGTAGGCGAACGTTCCCCATTTAGTGGTGAAGGCTGTTTTGTATTGGTCACAGTCTCATACCAGAATCTGATTATATCCCAAATAACCATCCAGGAGGGAGAAGCGTTTGAAACCAGTTACCTTTTGGAGAATCTGCTCCATGTTCGGGAGGGGATAATGATCCTTTAAAGAGACTTTATTAAGGTCTTTAAAGTCGACGCATAGCCTAATCTCCCCATTTTTCTTTCTAACTGGAACCAAATTAGCCAACCATGAGGAATGTTTGATCAAAAATATAATGCTGGACTCAATCAACTTGACCAATTCTTTCTGCATAAGGAGCTCGATCATCAGATTAACAGGCCTCTATTTTTGTGTGACTAATTTTGCGCCTTCATCTAATTCAATGGTGTGCTGTGCGAGGCTTGGATCAAAGCCTTTCAAGTCGCTATAGTTCCAGGCAAAGACGTCAGTGAACTCCTGACACAACAGAATGAAAGCTTGCCTTTCTTGAAACGTGTAGACCTTACTGAGTGCCAGCAACTTATCTTTGAAGATTTCAACTTTTTCATAATTTTCCTCTTTGGTAGTGATGCATGCTTTGTCATCTCTTAGTTGGTCCTCTCCATTGAAAATACTTTCAAGTGTGACCAGACCGTTAAGGAGTTTATTGTTCTTTAATTGAACAATCTGATTTCCATATTGCTGCTGCAATTTCACTTGATTGTGGGCCGTGAACTTAGCTTCTTCCTGCAGGAAGAGAGCTATCTGTTGGTCGCTTTCAAAGACCTGCCAATTTGTAACATTGTCTGGAATCGAAGGCCGAACCACCACTTTTAAATGGCGCGAACCACAACCCCTGCTTATCTCTTTTGAAACATCAAATTGGGCACCAACAGCTGCCAGCCTGTCAGCCTGCTTATTCTGTTCTCTGGGGATCGAGGTAATGTTAAGAACAAGGAAATCCTCCATCAAGTCCCAGACTTTATGCTTGTAAGACTTCAACAAGGAGCTCTTGGTTAGGTTCAGGCCATCTTATTTGGTTCACTATTAGTTCACTGTCCCCCAGGATTTGCAATTTCCTGATCCCTCTCTTTCTTGCCCACTCAAGTCCATGAATCAAAGACTCATATTCTGCAACATTACATGTGCAAGAGAACTGGAAATAGAAAGCTGAAAAGTACCTTTCTTTAGAAGGGGAAACTAACATTGCCCCACCACCAGCACTCAATTTACTTTTGGAACCGTTAAAGTACAGCTGCCATAGGCCAAGGTCTTCTTTGTTTTCCTTCATTATATTGGGCATGACGGTGCTTTCTTCATGCAAGCAATAGACGCCAAGGTCTGCCTCCTCAATAAACTTATAAGGATTGTGCTCAAAGTTATCACTTCCCCACTCATCCAAGAGTAGATCTACAACTCCTTCAAGAGTAGAAGATGAAGATTTGTTCATCTGAGACTCTTCTAAATCAATGATAGTGTAACTGACATTCACTGCCTTGGGTGAATAGGGCTCTAGGTGGTCCTTGTAGAGTGGCTTGGATTCGATTTTCACCTTGGTCCCGTACTTGGTTCTAAAAACTAGGTATGACCAATTTGCTACTAGATAGCCCCCTATCTTAGACGTAAAGTCCCTTGACAAACAGATTGCGAAATATGGAGGAACGTCCACTACCACTATATCATGGTGGATTGAGAATGTTGGGCAGGCATGCAGTGTTAGACTCAATCCTTTCAGGATCCCAACTATCTTTGCAGGCGTCCCATCTAGTTGTAAGACTCCCTTGTTCATGGCTTCGTACTTTAACCCCATCTTATCAGTAATGCACTTGGGCATTAATGAAGTGCTGGCCCCTCTATCAATTATGCAATTATGTACTAAGAAATCCCCCATGATTAGAGATACATAAAAAAGGGGAGTCTTTTCTTTTTTCTTTACCTGACTTGAAGCAGAAGGCTACCCATTCGTCATTAAGACGTTATTAATGTCTGTCGGGGCGGCCTGTCGATCTAGTTCATGCAATTCTTTCTTTAAAACGTCCCTTTGTCCTGGGAGAGACAATGAATCCCATAGAGAAATGCTCACATGCAATTTCTTCATTTGATCAGCTATATTAACTTGGGGACTGACTCCTTTCGTGCTTTCTTTTGGGCTGATCCCAGCTGGAGCTGTAGACTGGGGAGCTAGAGGTGCAAGCGATTGTCTGGAAATTGGGGCCTTTTGAAAAGGATGTGGTGGAAGATTCATTGCTGCCTGAGGGGAAGCTTGCGCTTCTCCAATTGCTCTTCTTTAAATCTTGTGTTGGCTGAAACGCAATCAGCCTGATTGTCTGCAGTGCCCCCATGATTAATTACACAGAGCTCGCCCTCTTCGTGATTTATCAGGGTAGAAGCTGGCTGAGTTTGATTGTTACTCGTGCTGGGCTGAGCTGGAAACTCAAAAAATTGAGAAAAATCAGCACCCTGATTTTCTGAATTCTGGAAAAAATTCAACATATCATTCGTGTGGACAGCTTGCTCTTGACCTTGTCCCATGGTTGAACAACCTGGCTATTCCTGCACTAGATTGTTCTGAGTAGGCACCATGGCTTTAGATGATGAAGAGGGGCCTGAGTTATAATTTTGATAAGGCCTGGTTGTAGTGAGCTGCCCCTGACCTTGGTTATAGCCTTGAAAAGGGTTCCTAGGTGCTTGACCATAATGTTGATAACCTGGAATTAGCTTGTTATTTTGGGCTTGCTGCCTTTTAAGGGCAACAAGTTCATTTGACATGCTCTGCAATGGGCTCTTAACTTCATTTAGTTCATTTGTCAAAACAACAGCTGGCTTCTCAATGGTGGGTAGGGGAGCAATTGTGGGAACAACTGTCTGTATAGGGGGCAACATTTCTTGGAAAAGTGGCATGTGGGGCCTAGGATTTATCTTTTTAGCTTGTACCAAGCAATTCTCAGCTGCTATGGTGATGTCATAAGCAGTAGGCAAGATGTGTCCTCCCATAGATTGAATCATCACAGCAATATCACTGTTCAATGCTTTTAGATAGTATAGGAAAGCGTAGCTGGGAGTCGGCCTTACCAAGACGAGAATTCTATCCCAAGTCTTTTGAAACCGCGTGTTGAAGTCCTGCATATACTCGTGCAGAGCTCTTTTTATAGTCGTCAGCTGCTCGGCAAGAGACAGGCCATCACTTTTTTCTCCAAAATGATCAGTTAAATGAGTGCCCAGTTCATTCCAGGAATGTATGGAATTCATAGGCAAGGTGCCATACCAGTCGAGAGCTTTCCCTTTCAGAGACAAGGCTAGCAGTCTGATTGCAATATTTTCTTCTGTTATATTGTGAATATTGCAAAGGTTGGCAATATTCTTGATATGCTCAACAACTGTAATAGGTCCCACTCCATCAAAAGAGGGCACATTTTTAGAGCTATTTCTGGGATCAGATTGTAGCGCGGGAGGTTTAAAGGGCTCTCACCACGAAAAGTTGCAAAAGGCAATGCCATGGCTGGAACAGGTTGTAACTGTGGCTGAGCTGGGTTGGTGTTCCTAGCAACAAGTCTAGGAGGATTTACTAGTGGATAAGGGTGAGTTCTTTCAAACCTGAGCCTTTTAGCAGAGTTTAAAGGTAGCTCAATGAAAACAAAAGGGACCCCTCTTGAAGCTGACCTTGTGGTAACCTTTGGCATAGAATTTTAAGTGACTGGTCTTAAAATAAAGCACTGAGCTCTTACCAGTGGAGTCGCCAGATGCTGAAAATCTTTGAAAAGACTGTAGCAGGACCAACATCAATCCTGAAATACTACTGCATTAGAAACTGATAAAATTACGGTCCCACCTGGCGTGCCAAAACTGTTGACGCTGGAAAGTGCACCCTACATGGCAGGAAAATGGATTCCTGCCCTCTCCCTCGCAACATGGAAACCCCTCTCTCACCTATGGGATGGTGAAGCAGGAGAGGAGAGTCTCTAGATATGGGCTAGTTCCCTTTGATGTATCTTGTTTGTTTCAGGCAGTGCAAAAATATAGATATATAGATATACTGGGGGGGATGAAAAGGGAGAGAGAAAAAGCATGAAAACAAACAGCCTACTCTAAAAGAGGTGATACACCAAAAATAGGTTGACCTTCCACATCCACTCTCAGAATCAAGAGAAATGCAGATATACTCTACACATCTGGCAGAAGAACCAGGCTGCTAAAACTAACAGGGAGGCTATAATGGAAAATACATAACAGAGGTTTACCAAGGTGCTGTGGGATGCACACTTATAAGCAACTTACTCTGTTCTGCCCTTCTCAAGTATTGCTCTTCTCCTTTCAGCTGCAGAACCGGTGCCTTGTAGATAGCTGGTCTATTGGCATTCCCTGTGAAAGCATGGAAGATAATGACTAAATACAAACAATACTCATGACATACACAACAAATCTATCTGAAATGGAGGCAAAAACTATATTTTATTGATTAAGGTGGAGAATTTGCAGAGCCGTGCTCTTTACAAAAGTCTGAGAAGATCCTTTTTAAATGACCAAGTTTGTGTATTTATATGGGAAGTGGTAGTCTTAGTCTTCATTGGAAAGAGAGAAAACATTGTAGATGACATCACAAGTCTGCCAAGACCATGCTTGATGTCTCATTTTGCGTGCAATCGCTCTCCTCATTTTGCGTGCTGGGCACTCTCCTCATTTTGAATGCCGAGTGGGTCTTTTTTTGCCGCCTACTATAATGGGTGGCCATTCTGCCGCCTACTGCTTGTGTTGGTGGTCTCTTTTTTCCCACCGGTGTTGTGGGCAGCAAATTTGCCACCTGCTGCATGTAGGCGGCCCTTTCAGTGTTCGCTACATGGGCGGCCCTTTCTTCTTCCCCACCGTGGGTGAGGTTTTTCATTTTTCCCCCTGAGGGCAGTGCTTTTTTGTCTTCTCGCCATGGGCGGGGGTTTCTATGTCACCGCCTGAGAGGGGGTGAGATTTTCATTTTCCCCGTCGCAGGCGGGCTTTTCCTTTTCCCCGCCGTGGGCGGGTGCTGCTCATTCACCGCCTGGGGGCGGGGGTTTCATTTTCGCCACCTTTGGGCAGCCATTTTTCATTTCCTGCCTGTGGTGGGCCTTTCATTTTCCCCACCGGGGGGGCAGGGATTCCATTTTTGCTGCCTTCGAGCGGCTGTTTCTTCTTTGGCACCTATGGCGGGTGCTGGGCATTTGCCGCCCGTGGCGGGCTTTCGTTGTCCGCCGACCTCGGGTGGCCTTCCGCCGTCCACCGCCCTTGGGCAGCCTTCGGCCGTCCGCTGACCTCGAGCGGCCTTCAGCCGTCTGCCGCCTGCTGGCGGCTTTCGGCCGTCGACCGGTCAACATTAACCAAGGTGTTGAACTAAAAATGTTGAACCAAGGGATTAAATCCAGGCATTGAACCAACTATTTCTTGGATGCTGACACATGGTGACTTTTGCTTTCCTCTAAAAAAGTAGTCCAAGGCCTTCCATGACTGCCACCTGGTGCTTTCTGCTTCTTCCTGCTACTTAGCTTATTGAAAACCTTTGCCAAAAATAGAATGGAATGCGGGTGCTGACACGTGATGCATTCTGTCGAGTTGCCATTAGATACGTGGCATGATCTACGGCTCTCTTGAAAATTAGGAAAGGTGCCTCGAATGACTCCACTTGGCTCGTTCTGTAACTCAAAAAGTGACACTTGGCAGCTTCCACTGCCCTTTGACACTCAGGCAAAAAATGAATCAAAATAAACAAACCCGTGCTCTATTTCAAATCTTCTGCTACCACGACCAAGGTATGTAGGAACAAAATTGTAGCATGACTGAGAATCAGAATACAATGTAGAGTAAAAATTCTACTCTACAATTACTGGCGACCCCCAAGACTTTTGAGCCTGCTCAAAAAGAGAACTCTAGCCTCCACTAGATCAAAATTGTGAAACTTACAGCTTCAAAAGAGCTATCGGTTATGTGTTTAAAACACTTATTTAAAAAGAAAAGTGGGAAAACAATGAAAAACCAATGCAAGAAAGGGAAACTATCTAACTATAATACATTAGAGACCCAAGTCAATTGAAATGCTTCAAATAGATTCCATTTACAAGAATCTCTTCAGGTTCTCCTTCCATTGACTCTAGCTCAAATGAATTCTTCTGCTTGCACGTGCAAATTTTATACGGGCCAGTCCATAATGCTTCAAATTTGGTATGCTGACCTGGCTTGGCAGCCCTTGCATCCCATTTCAAAATGATTGAGCCTACTTGAAAATTAGGATTCGAAGTCCTTTTATCAAAATAGTTCTTGACCATTCCCTGATGCTTAATCAATGAATCATGGGCTATGTTGGTTGAATATTTTGTCTATCAGCGTACTGGTAAACCAAATAGGTTTGATCAGCCAAAGTAGGAAGATTAGTCATCCAAATGTGTAAGTTTATCACATCAGAAGGAGACTGCTCTCTCCTCTCATCAAGGGGATGTTCTTTATGGATATGCTATATATATGTATAAACAAAAAGTAATACTCAAGGGTAGAACAAGCCATCCATCTCTCTTTCTTCAGAGATGATGTGTGTAAAACAAAGGAAAAAATTAAGGGAAATGACAAACATCACTCCTCTTCTTTTAGAAGAACTATTCAGCCAGCCACAAGAATATTCTTGAAAATAAAAGAAGAATGTAATGGAGGGTATAGTAACCAACAAATCGAAATATAACACAAAGTCTCTACCTGAAATGCTCAAGAGTAATATACGAAGGACAATGAGGGCAAAAAGTCTTCTCAAAGTCCTTTACACTACAATGAAAAGAAAACACACTGAAGGCAGTTATGGGGGCACAAAGTCTCTCCACAGTTGATTCTTCAGGACACCTTCCTGATTATTTTTACTAATCCTGCTTGTTAAATTAATGGAACAGAAAATATATCAAGGAAAAAGACTTAAGAATAGTTTTCTTAATAACAAAGAAATCACAACACAAAGCCTAAAAAAATTCCTTGCTTTCTTATTCCAGTAACAAAATATGATTAACAGACTGAGGACAAAGTCTCAATAATGCCTCTCAATTCGGGCAGAGTTTCATTCTGATTGTCAAAAAAGAGATCCATTTACAATGAAATAAAGTCTCTTATATAGCCACTTCAAGAAGGACTCAAGAACAGTAATACATCATGATGCGTTGGGAACTATTAGGAAAATAGGCTGGAACTTTGGGACATTTTACCCATTTGATCTTCTCAATGTAGATAAACAAGCCACGCAATTGAAAGATTTCAACTTTCAATGTCCACCTGGTGATCTAATCTTGTCTTCATCATTCCTCCTTTTCTGGTTAATTGAATCGGGTCTTGGATTCATTCGTTGTTCTGCCTTTCCTCACTTTCTACTAGTTTTGGTTTTGAATTCTGGGAATGCATTCAAGTCTATGAATTCAAAGGATCAATGGCTATTTCATTGTCTTCAATTTGACATTCGTGCACCTGTCACTATGTTTCCAATGGCTAGTCGGCTGTGTTGAATTTGACATCTTCAGGCACGTCACCCCTTGGTCCTCTTTTGGCTTTCAACTTTCTGCTTGGTACTTTTATAGATTGGACTTGCCCTTTTGGGCTTTGAGAAATGCCCTGTGTCAAGTCAGAATAGCCCTTTACTTTGGCCACTGAGAGTCCCCCACAAGGGCACTTGCCCTTTGGGGTCCTTCGATAGCCCTTTGCCTTGACAGTTCTCACAGATAAATCCCCAGGCTTTCTCCTGTGAACATTTCCTTCGGGCAAATTCCTAGGTGTTTTCCCCCATGGGTAATTTCTGTAGACATTTGTCCCGCGGAAAATTCCCACGGACAATTTTCCCAGGGAAAATATTCGCAGACAAAAGTTTGGGGAAAATTCCCGCAGACAAAAGTCTGGGGAAAATTTCCGCAGACAAAAAGTCTGTGGAAATGTTGACTGTTCTTTGAAAATTCCTTTGGGATTCGCGACCACTTAGAATTCTTTTAGACTTTTTGTCTGAAGGAATTGCTTCAGACAAAAATCTGAAAGAATTAAATCTTAGTCAAATTTTAAATGCCTTAAACAAATCTGAAAGAATTACCTTTCAGCTTCCTTTGAAAAACAACCCTTCTGAAGGGTGCTTTTATTAAGTGTCCTCCGCAAGGGCACTTATCCTTTGAGAAGCTTCCTTTTGCATTGAACCGTCCCTTTGAACTTTGGCGATGAACCATTCCATTGAACCAAAATGTTGAACCAATCGGTTGAACCAAAAATGGTTCAAGCCGATGGTTCAATGAATGAACTAAGCATTAAACCAAAAATTGAACTTTCATTTGAACCAAAACGTTGAACCTTTTCATTGAACCAACTGTTGAACTAAGTTTTGGTTCAACGGTTCAAACAAAGCTTTGAAAATGTCTTTGAACCTGCTGTTGAACCTTGAGATGTTGAACCAAAGGATGAACTGAAAGAATGAACCAACTAAGTAAACTATTTGGTTAAACCAAAAGATGCTGAAATAAAGGGAATGAACCACCTGAGTGAAATAAAGCATTGAACCGCTTGGTTGAACCATGCCATTGAACCATTCCTTTGGTTGAACCGACCGTTGAACCTTGAAGTCGTTGAACCTTTGAACCAAAGTGGTTCAATGGTTCAACGATTCAAGCCATCTTGATTTGGCCAAGTGTTTGGAAACCGATGAACCAATTGGAATGATTGAACTTTGAACCTTGATGAAGTGCTTAACTCTTGCCAAAAATGTTGAACTTGTTGAACCTTGAACCTGTTGAACATTTGAACCAAAGTTGTTTAATGGTTCAACATTTGAGTGGTTCAAGTCTCTTTTTGCACTCAGATGCTTGCTGATGAAGATTTTCAACTGAACCAAAGCTCTGAATCAATTTTGGAGAATGACTAAGTATTGAAAAATTGATTCTTTTAACTGGAACCACCTGTAGAAGTCTTTGAACTTGTATAAATGAACCTGCCTGCACAGTCCGTATATTTTTTGAGAAGCTTAGAAAATGAGGAATTTGAATGCCTATGACAAATTTTGAAAATAGAAGATACAATTTTGGTCTATAAGACCAAAATATTTCAAATGTTGTCCCAAAAATGATAGCTATTTTTGGGAGACAATAGCTGGCTCCAGTTGGGGAACTTCTGTCAATTGAAAAAATAATTGAAAAGAGTAGAATCTAGAATCTCCAGTGTCTTCAAGTATGCCATTGGGTTATGGAGTCATGTTACCTAAAAATGAAAGGCATCAAAAAGAAAATAAACAAAATAAAATAGAATTAAAATTGTACAAATATACATATATACAGAGGCAATGATTTGATACTTCAAGAGTTAAAGTGTTTCAGATGCTGCCCATTATGGGGCAGAGAAAAGAGTGTGCCATCTTGGTATTTCAATAAAAAACTATTTTCACCAATGTGTTGATGAATTATAAATGGGCCTCTCCAAAGGGAGTCAAACTTTCCATGCATCCCCTTTGGTTCTCTTTTGTTGTCCCATAACAGGACTTGGTCCCTAATCTGGAAATCACAATTTTTGGCCTTCTAATCAAAGAGTTTCTTTACCAGATTTTGATGAGCAACAATTTTGTCCACCACCATGGTTCTCTGTTCCTCTAGCTGAGTCAGGGACATGATTATTTTGTCAAAAGAATTGTCATATGCCTGATCTTCAATGGCCTTCACCAATTTCAAGGCTAGTAACTCTAAGGTGATTAGTATCTCAACATTAATACCGTAGAGAAGTTGAAAAAGAGACATACCAATCACCCTCTTTGGTGTGATCCTATCTACCCACAGACCATCAACCAATGCTTTTTGCCATGTCCTTTGATTACCATCTGCTAGCTTTTTGATAATAGTTACCAAATTCTTATTGTTGGACTCAACTTGTCCATTCCCTTGTAGAAAATAATCAGAAAAATGAGAGAGTGTAATTCCATAATGAAAATAGAATTGCGTAATCTCTAGAGAGGTGAAATAAGCTGCATTATCAGTAATAATTTTGAGTGGAACTCCAAACCTAGAAATGATATTCTCTTTGAGGAAGTTGCATACAACTTCTGAAGTAGCATGCTTAGTTGGGATTACTTCTACCCACTTGGTGAAATAATCAGTTGCTGTAAGGACATAATCATGTCCAGCACTTAAAGATGGGTTTATTGTCTCAATAAAATTAAGTCCCCATTGCTGGAAAGGTTCTTCTATGATTACTGGCTTGAGAGGTAGGGCAGCCAACTTGGGTCTTCCAATAAATTGCTGGCAAAGTTCACATTTCCTCACCCACTTGTGTGCATCTTGGAAAAGAGTCGGCCAGTAATACCTGGCTCACAAAATTTTGTGAGTAGTCACAGGAGTAGAAAAATGTCCTCCACAAGCCAGATTATGGAAAGATTTCAAAAATTGAGTCTGCTGCTCCTTGTCTACATAGCACATGAATACTCCATCTATGCTTCTCTTATACATGCCATTATCCCAAAGGACAAAATTGGCAGCCTTCAACTTGATAGTCCTCCTTTCTTTGTAAGACAAATGAGCAGGGCATTCACCATAAGTCAAAAAATAGGCAATACCTGAGTACCATTCATTGGTAGTGGAGATAAAAAAGACTGTTGGTGTATTTTCCACTTCAGCTTCTTCACGCTGTGTATTTTTTGGCTTATTATCAGCCATTAATTGGCATAGGCCTTTACCCCTAACTAACTTTGTTGGCTTGATATCCAAATCAAACTCTTAGATCTTTGCAATCCAATTACCTCTTTTTGTGCCAAACTCTTGTTGAGTTAATATAGACTTGACTGTAGTGTTAGGAACTAAGGTAGTAGTGTGTGAATTCAAAATATAGAAGCGAAAATGTTTGATTGCTTTTACCAACGCATAAGTGTGCTTCTCTATATTTGAATACTTCATTTCATGGGTTTTGAGAGGACAACTCATGAAAGAGATAGGGGATTCCATACCTTCCTTGTCTTGTTGAACAAGAATCATTGAAAGGGTGTGCTCAGATGCATAGCTGTATATGATGAAATCTCTATGGTAATTTAGACAAATCGAGGTAGGGGTGTGAGCAATGGCAGTCTTGATATCTTGAAATGCTGATTTGCCTTCTTTAGTCCAACTGAAGGTGGTCTTTCCTTTCATCATGTTCACAATGTGTCTGGTCTTCTCAACAAATTCAAGAATGAATCTTTGTAAGAAATTCATTTTTCTAAAGAAAGAGTGAACAACATTTTTACTTGAAGGCAAATTCAACTCTTGAATAGACTTGACTCTATCTGAGTCAATTTTTATGCCTTCTTTAGACATAATGTGTCCAAGGAGTTTCCCCTCTGTTACTCTAAAAATAGACTTCTTAGGATTTAAGGAAATACCATTATGGCATCAATGCTCCAACACTTGTTATAAGTGGCATACATGATCAGATCGACTCTTTGAAAAGATAGTTAAGTCATCAAGATATACCACTATGAATTTGCCAATCTCATCTTTGAAGGCCATGTCCATAGCTCTCTGAAAAGTAGCACTAGCATATATTAAGCCAAAAGGCATTTTTTTATATGCAAATATACTCCAAGGTGTGGTGAACGTAGTCTTGTGTTGGTCAGCTTCACCAACTTCAACTTGATTATAACCTGAGAAGCCATCTAGTATTGATAACATCTTTGACCCTATTACTATTTGAAGCACTTGGTCCATGATTGGCAGAGGTTAATTATCCTTCAAAGATGACTGATTAAGATTTCTGAAATCTACACAAATGCGGATTTCACCATTTTTCTTCCTTGCAGGAACTATGTTCACAATCCATGTAGAATGATGGATTGGGAAGATGATTCTAGCATTTAACATTTTTTGTATCTCAGACATAATAGTACCTAAATTATTTAGATTGTATTGTGTAGATTTTTGTTATTAGGGCGTTGAATCAGCTTTGAGAGGAATGTGATGACGGATTTCATCAGGTCTGAGAGACTTTAGGTCTTCATAAGAATACACTAAGACATCAATGTATTGATGGAGGAAAGATGTGAACTTGAATCTTTCTTCAGGGGTGCAACACTTACGAATGTTGACCATCTTGAGATTTTCTTTGTTGGTCAAATTTACTTGGTCAAATCCTTGAGAAAAATTTGAATATGTTTGCTATTGTTTGATGAATCTATCATGCTTGTCAAACAATTTCTCAAGAGAAACCAAGCCTTTGGGAATTTTATTTCCTTTCAGCTGTAGGAATTCTTCATTCATATCTGAACTGGATTCAGAAATAGATTCAGACTTCTGAGATTCATTGCCTTCAAAATACAACTATTCAAAATTGTCTTTTTGTTCTAAAAAAGCAATGATCTGATGATCATTATTGAATATTTACCAATGATCAACATTGTTAAGAACACTTGGTCTATAGACCAACTCAATGGTATACTTATCTTCTTTGAAATCTGAATGAGGAACTAAAAGAGTTCCTAAAACAGCAAGTGCATCAGCTCTGTCATTGGACTCTCTGGGTATGGCAAAAATATTGAAAGCATCAAAGCTTTCAATTTGATCCCAAACAAGGTTGCGGTAGTGGCGTAACCTCTCATTTTTAGTCTAATATAGATTTCTCGCTTGACAGACCACTAATTCAACATCCCTTTTGGCATGAAGAAACTTGATGCTTCTTTCTTGAGTAGCCTTCATGCCTAGCAACAGAGATTCATATTCAACTGTATTGTTAGTGTTGCTGAATTGTAACTTATAGGATGAAGGAAATATATCTCTTTGAGGAGATATCAAGACAATCCCAACTCTTGAACCAGTAGAGGAACAACTACCATCAAATTTCAGAGTCCAAATTTCATCAGACACTGACTTTTCTTCATCAGAGATAGAGGGCCCTTCTTCATCTGTATATAAAAAGTAGTTACCCATACCTATAGATTCAAAAAAGATTTGAGCTTCAAGGGCTGACATCTGAGTGACTACATACTTTGCTTCCTTTTCAGAAAGTAATCTCTTCATCATGCCTTGGACAGGGATCCTTGCCTTAGATAGGTCCATGTTTAGTTCTCCTCCCACATCCTTACGCAAATTTCTTCCAAGTAAAATGCCATAAGATGCTAGGACGTCAGCCACTAGAATAGTCATCTTAATCCTCTTGTCTGGAAAGGCTGTGAATGTAAATTGGGCATCTTTGATTTGCCCAAACAATGGTACTTGCTTATTCTCCATGGAGAAACATTTTCCAAATATTTTGGTCAGTGTGAGACCAAGAGACTCAGTGACTTTAGCAGGCATGACATTGTCAGATGCACCTGAGTCTATTATATAGTTACTCAGCTTGTGGCCATTAGTTAACAAGGAAACATAGAAGGGTTCTATTTTTCTAGGAGCAGTTGGAGGAGTAATGACCAAATTATTTGGAATAGGCGAATTCTTTAGAGAATCAAGAATTACTTTTTTAGGTTTTTATCCTATAGGGATGGTTTGATTTTTAATATATTGAACTAGTTTATTCAGTTGATCTAGATTGGACTGCAAGTATTCAAATTTAGACATCTGTATTTTTGTCTTTTTGACATGATCAATTATGTGAAATGGCTGCATTGAGCTAGGTATAGAGAAAGGTATTTCAACTTTCTAAGTTTTAAGAGGGATGGGAGGTGGGTTGGTTTGCAAATTGGGAGTAGAATATGAAGGTGAAATGGATGTATTTACCTTTTGAGTGATGATCAGATCCTTTGATTGAAAAGGCAGAGCGGTTCCATGTTTAGCAATTGTGATTGTTGGTTGAGGTTGTTCCTCTGTCTTCTATTTATCAGCTTGCTGGACTGATTAGTTCTTAGACCTGGTAAACACTACATATGATCCATCTGGAGCTTCTCCGTTGCTTTTGGGTTCATCCTGGTAATTTAGGAAACCAATGTGGGAGTCACCAGCTGATTCTTATTGATTGTCTTCAATGATATCAGCATCATTTTCTTGATTCAATTCAAGCTGGAAATAAAATTTTGATTCTACTTCAAGGTATCCCATTATTGAATTAGTTGGAGGAGCTTCTAGGGCAAGTTTCCCTTCTGGGGGAGGAAGGTGATTTTGTTGCCCTTGGTTTCTAGCAACATTGCCTTGATATGACTGATTTGGGAATGTCCTTCTGTATGTAGGAGTAGAAGACATTCCTTGAGCCATTTGCTTTTTGAGAGCAAGCAACTCATTTGCTAATTTCTACATCATTGGATCTGTGGTGCTTGTAGATGCAAATTTAGAAGATGATGAAGCTCTATTTCTAGTTGGATCTCTTCTTATCTTCTCTGTTAAGATGAGATCATCTTCTATTTTAGTGGCCAAAAGTTGAGCTGTAGCGAGATTTATTTGACCAGCACGTCTCAAGAGGAAACTAACTTCTAGTAACTGAAAATTAATGAAGAAAAATTTGAGATTCTTAGCTGTAGATCGAGCAATGACAAAAATTTTGTTTCTCAATTTGTCAAATTTAGCTATGAAGTCTCTCATAGGCTCATGAGGCTCTTTCTTCATCTGTGTAAGTTGAGCTAAAAGTGTATGTGCATCTTCTACAGATTTGAATCTGGCTTCAAACTTAGCTTTAAGAATATTCCAATCAGTGACGGACCGAGCCTGTAGATGGTAAAACCAATTTGCAGTAGCACCTTTTAGTGTTTCAACAAAAACCCTGACTGCTACATCTTCAAATTCTACTTTGATTACTCCACAAGCTATGCTGAATGCTGCAATATGTTCATTAGGATGAACTTTCCCATCTCCATAGAATTTAAGGAAATTCTTCCTAAAACTATATGAAAGCTCATGTAGAAGAGGAGTAAGATTGAGAGGACCAAAAACATTACCCTAGGGACCTTGAACTACCATTATAAGATTCTAAAAAGGAGGGATAACAAATCTCAAAGGGGTAATTATAGGCACATCTTTATCAATAGCAAAAGTAGATACTTCATCTGGTAATGGAGATCTAGTTTTAGTAAGAGGGAAGCTCTTGGTTTGTTGGAGATGAGATGGTGAAGGAAACATATCAAAATCACTTTGCTGTACCAGCTTGAACACAGGGTCAACAATACCTTTAGCTTTTTGGCTTTGTGTATACCTTGAATCTACTAGATTGTGAAATAAAAATGAAAAAGAATTGACTTTGCTTCAGTTTGAAGCTTGAGGCTTTAAACTGTGCGTTCTTTCTCGATTAGGTTGAAGGTGAATGAATAGGTTATAAATGGATAATGGGTATTTACCCAGCGGAGTCACCAAAAACTGTTGGTTGAATATTTTGTCTATCAGCATACTGGTAAACAAAATAGGTCTGATCAGCCAAAATAGGAAGATTAGTCATCCAAATGTGTAAGTTTATCACATCAGAAGGAGACTGCTCTCTCCTCTCATCAAGGGGAGGTTCCTTGTGGATATGCTATATATATGTATAAATAGAAAGTAATACTCAAGGGTAGAACAAGCCATCCATCTCTCTTTCTTAAGAGATGATGTGTGTAAAACAAAGAAAAAACTCAAGAGAAATGACAGACATCACTCCTCTTCTTTTAGAAGAACTATTCAGTCAGCCACAAGAATACTCCTAAAAATAAAAGTAGAATGTAACCGAGGGTATAGTAACCAACAAATTGAAATATAGCACAAAGTCTCTACCTGAAATGCTCAAGAGTAATATACAAAGGACAATGAGGGCACAAGGTCTTCTCAAAGTCCTTTACACAACAATGAAAAGAAAACACACTGAAGGCAGCTATGGGGGCACAAAGTCTCTCCATAGTTGATTCTTCAGGACACCTTCTTCACTATTTTTACTAATCCTGCTTGTTAAATTAATAGAACATAAAATATATCAAGAAAAAAGACATAAGAACAGTTTCCTTAATAACAAAGAAATCACAGCACAAAGTCTGAAAAAGTCCCTTGCTTTTTTATTTTAGTAACAAAATATGATTAACAGACTGAGCACAAAGTCTCAATAATGCCTCTCAATTTGGGCAGAGTTTCGTTTCGATTGTCAAAAAAGAGATCCATTTACAATGAAATAAAGTCCCTTATATAGCCACTTCAAGGACTCGAGAACAGTAATACATCATGATGCGTTGGGAACTGTTAGGAAAATAGGCTGGAACTTTGGGAAATTTTACCCATTTGATCTTCTCAATGTAGATAAACAAGCCATGCAATTAAAAGATTACAACTTTCAATGTCCACCTGGCGATCTAATCTTGTCTTCATCATTCCTCCTTTTTTGGTTAAATGAATCGGGTCCTGGATTCATTCATTGTTCTGTCTTTCCTCACTTTCTGTTGGTTTTGGTCTTGAATTCTGGGAATGCATTCAGGTCTATGAATTCAAAGGATCAATGGCTATTTCATTGTCTTCAATTTGACATTCGCGCGCCCATCACTATGTTTCCAATGGTTAGTCGGCTATGTTGAATTTGACATCTTCAGGCACGTCACCCCTTGGTCCTCTTTTAGCTTTCAACTTTTTGCTTGGTACTTTTTTGGATTGGACTTGCCCTTTCAGGCTTTGAGAAATGACTTGTGTCGAGTCGGAATAGCCCTTTACTTTGGCCGCCGAGAGTCCCCCGCAAGGGCACTTGCCCTTTGGGGTCCTTCAGCAGCCCTTTGCCTTGATAGTTCCCACAGAAAAATCCCCAGGCTTTATCCCATGAACATTTCCTTTGGGCAAATTCCTGGGTGTTTTCCCTCGTGGGTAATTTCCACGGACATTTGTCCCACAGAAAATTCCCCCGAACAATTTGCCCGTGGAAAATTCCCACGGATAAAAGTCTGGGGAAAATTCCTGCGGACAAAAAGTTAGCGAAAATGTTGACTGTTCTTTGAAAATTCCTTCGAGATCCATGACCACTTAGAATTCTTTCAGACTTTTTGTTCAAAGGAATTCCTTCAGAAAAAATCTGAAAGAATTAAGTCTTAGTCAAATTTTAAATGCCTTAAACAAATCTGGAAAAATTACCTTTCGGCTTCCTTTGAAAAACAACCCTTTCGAAAGGTGCTTTTATTGATTAAGTGTCCTCTGCAAGTGCACTTGTCCTTCGGGAAGCTTCCTTTTGCATTGAACCATCCCTTTGAACTTTGGCGATGAACCATCCCATTGAACCATGATGTTGAACCAATCGGTTGAACCAATAATGGTTCAAGCCGATGGTTCAATGAATGAACTAAGCATTGAATTGAAAATTGAACTTGCCTTTGAACCACGTCTTTGAACCAAAACATTGAACCTTTTCGTTGAACCAAACGTTGAACCAAGTTTTGGTTCAACGGTTCAAACAAAGCTTTGAAAATGTCTTTGAACCTGCTGTTGAACCTTGAGACGTTGAACCAAAGGATGAACTGAGTAAACTATTTGGTTGAACCAAAAGATGCTGAAATAAAGGGAATGAACCACCTGAGTGAAATAAATTATTGAACCACTTGGTTGAACCGTGCCATTGAACCATTCCTTTGGTTGAACCGACCATTGAACTTTGAACTCGTTGAACCTTTGAACCAAAGTGGTTCAATGGTTCAATGGTTCAAGCCATCTTGATTTGGCCAAGTGTTTGGAATCTGATGAACCAATTGCAATGATTAAACTTTGAACCTTGATGAAGCGCTTAACTCTTGCTAGAAATGTTGAACTTGTTAAACCTTGAACCCGTTGAACCTTTGAACCAAAGTGGTTAAATGGTTCAACATTTCAGTGGTTCAAGTCTCTTTTTGCACTCAGATGCTTGCTGATGAAGATTTTCAACTGAACCAAAGCTCTGAACCAATTCCAGAGAATGACTAAGTATTGAAAAACTGATTCTTTTGACTGAAACCACCTGCAAAAGTATTTGAACCTGTATAAATGAACTTGCCTGCACAGTTCGTAGATTTTCTGAGAAGCTTGGAAAATGAGGAATTTGAATGTCTAGGACAAATTTTGAAAATGGAAGATACAATTTTGGTCTGTAAGACCAAAATATTTCAAATGTTGTCCCAAAAATGATAGCTATTTTTGGGGGACAACAGGCTATATCCCTCATTTTCTAAACTTCCAAAAGTTCTGCGAGTCTGAACTGCATGGGGCCATTTTCTTCAATTTGAATATGTTTGATCAGCTAGAGAACAGGGATTTCTAAGCTTAAGAGAATCACAACAGACTTTTCATATACCAATTCATATGGGGACATTTCTATCACCTACTTAGGCATGATTCTATCAGCCCATAGTGCTAGATTAAGCACTTTATGCCACTCTTTGTGATGATCAGCCCCTACTCTTTTGATGAGTCTTATCAGGTTCTTGTTGGTTGAATTTGCCAGACCATTACCTTGAGGGTAATAGTTAGATGCAATTTTTAGATATATTCCATGTTTTAAGGCAAAGTTGGACACTTTGGACCCCAAGAATGTTTTAGCATTATTTGAAATTATGGTGCGAGAAGCCCCAAAGTGAGTAGTGATACTCCCTAGAAAATCTAAGATCACATTCTTTGTTGCTTCGTTAAGTGGGACTACTTCGGTCTATCTGCTGAAATAGTTTGTGGCAGCTAATATCTATTTGTGACCCATACTGGACATTGGATTTATCATTCCAATGAAGTAAAGACCCCATTGAGCAAAAGGTTCATCCATAATTATAGGACTGAGGGGCATGGCTGCATTCCTCCTCATCCCCATATAATATTAGCAGGATTGACATTTTCTAACCAGCTGATAACAATTTGCAAATAAAGTAGGCCAAAAATATCTTGCCTCACTTATCTTTATGGCTGTGGTCTTTGTAGAAAAATGCCCCCCTGATATTCCATGATGCATTTCATGTAGTATTCTCTTAGCTTCAGCCTATTCTACACATCTTAACAATTTTCTATTAGAATTTCTTCTGAAAAGGACTTGTTCAATTAAAACAAAATGAACTCCCTGTACCCTATAATATCTCCTCTTATTTTGAGGGAGTTCTCTCAGATATATCCCATTTTTCATGAAATGAATCTTGCTGGTGGCCCAAGATTCCTGATCAACCTCTTGTAATTTCAACATCATCTCTATCTCTCCTTCTACATCTGCTTCCTCAAGTAACATCTTTTCAAGCTCTTGGGTTATATATTGGCATAGACCCTTGCCTATGACTAGCTTGGTGGGTCTGATCTCCACATCATATTCAAGGATCTTAGTGATCCAATTGGCTCTTTTTTCAATAATTTCTCCCTCCATGATGTATTCCCTGACACTTGTGTGAGCTACAAGTATTAGAATTTTGTTTCTTGATATCAGATGCCTAAATTTCTTGAGGGCTTTTACCATGGCATATGCTTGTCTTTCCACAAAATTGTACCTGGTCTCATAATCCCTAAGAGTTCTCGAGAAAAAGGCTATTGGGTGTTCCCCCTCCAGCCTGTTGTTCTTTTGAGTCAAGACAGTAGCAATACTTGACTCTCCTCCATAGACATACATTACAAGGGCTTGAAAAAATCTAGATTTTTAAGCACTGGGGCTACTGAGATAGCCTTCTTAACCTCCTCAAAAGCTTGCCTTCCTTCTGTAGTCCATTTGAAGACTAGGTCTTTCTTTAGCAAGAGTGTCATTGGTCTTACCAAGCCTGCAAAATTAGATATGAATTTACTGACAAAATTGATCTTCCCTAAAAAGAACTAAACTGCCTTTTTATTTACCAGAAGTGATAGGTTCATTATGGCTGTGATTCTGTTGAGATCTATAGATCTCCTTCTTTAGAAACTATGTGTCCCAACAATTTACCTTGAGGTATAGCAAAAATGCATTTCTTGGGATTCAATGATATCCCAAAATCTTGACATTTCTTGAAGACAGATTCAAAATGATCAAAATGATCATCAGTATTCCTTGAAAAAATAGTGAGGTCATCCAGATTGACTAGGATAATCTTATTAATAAGCTCCCCAAAGGCTATATCCATAGCTCTTTAGAAGGTGGATCTTGCATTTGATAAGTCGAATGGCATCTTTACGTAGGCAAATGTTCCCCATTTGGTAGTAAAAGCAGTTTTGTACTGGTCTTCCTCAGCTAGCCTAATCTGATTGTATCCAGAGAAACCATCAAGTAAAGAAAACCTCTCTGATCTAGCCACAATTTGTAGAATTTGTTCTATGGAGGGCAAGGGATAGTGGTCTTTTAGAGATGCTCTATTTAGATCTCTAAAATCTACACACAGTCTTACATCTCCATTCTTTTTTCTAATTGGGACTAGATTTGATACCCAGGTTGAGTGCTTGATTGGAAATATTATTTTGGAATCTAAAATTTTCTGAAACTCATCTACCATTAGAGGCTCAATCCTTGGATTTGCTGGCCTCTATTTCTGTTTGATGGGCTTGAATCTTTCAGTCAATTCTATTGTGTGCTAGATAATGTCTCTATTGTATCCATGAAGGTCTTCATAGCTCCAAGCTATGACTCTGTGATATCTCTGACACAACTTGATTAGTCTTTCCTTCTCTTCTTTAGTTGCAGAATTCCCAGCTTTTAGCTTTTTCCCTTCACTCACCTCTACTTTAGAATAGTTTGCTTTATCTACCTGGAGCCTTTTCTTTTCCAAGCTTACATCCTCTGGGTCAAACAAGTTTTCTAAGGTGATCAATCCCTTGGGGAGCTTATTAGTCCTTAATTATATAATCTGATCACCATACGCCTCTTCAATTTTGGTTTGCCACTGATCATCAAACTTATCTGATTGTTGTAATAAAGAGACTAGCTGAGCATCATTTTCAAACACTTTCCAATTTTCATCATTGTTTGGGATGGTCGGCCTCACTATAACTTTTACTGACTCATTGTTAATCAATAGGCTAGTTACTGGGTTAAACTGTGAGCCAATCTGAGCCATCCTATCAGCCTCAGAGTTTTGACTTCTAAGGATTATCTCAATATTGAAAGCTTCAAAATCTTCTATCAAATCCCAAATCTTATGCCTATAGGATCTCATTCTCACATTCTTGGCTGCTGCCTTTTTCCGTATTTACTTTACTACTAATTCTGAATCTCCTTTTACTTTTAGGTTCTTTATTCCCTTTTTCTTTTCTAATAGGAGCCCATGTACTAGAGATTCATACTTAGTGTCATTATTAGTGCAAGAAAATTGGAATCGGATAGCCCTTAAAATTTTATCACCATTTGGAGTAGTAAGACAAATTCCTACTCCAGCACCATGTTTACTTCTAGCCCCATCAAAATTCAAAGTCTAGACCTCTGAATCTTGAGTAGTAAGTGCCTCTTTCCTTATAACATTTGGAATTGCCTGGTCCTCATCAAAAATGACATACGTGCCCAAACCAGTAGAGTCATAGTTCCCATATGGGTCACTATGCATCATAGCCGACAACTATCTATTTTCTTCTTCTTGATCATGCTCAATCTAGTCACCTAGCTCTTCAACAAAAATCCTTTCTTCTTTATTTAACATGGCATGATCTGCTTCTAATCTTGTTGTTGGTTCATTGGTGATATGGTCTTTGGACTGTGGTTTAGATAAAAATTTTCATCTTCGAACCATATCTGGTTCTCAGGATGAGGTGAGACCAGTCAAGAGACATATACCCTCCTATTTTTGCTGTAAAGTCTCTAGATAAACATAAACCAAAAACAGGAGGTATATCTATGACAACTATATCTTGGTTGACAATTATGTTGGGACATGTGTATAACTGCAAGGGAAGTTATTTAATTCTCCCTATGGTTTGCACTGTTTTGCCATCTAGCTGCATAAATCCTTTTGCAAGGGGTTCATATTTTATTTTCAAAGCATCAGCTATTTGATTGGGCATCACAGTTGTACTAGCTCTTGAATCTATTAATGCATTATACAGGAGTTTCTTTCCAACTATTAGAGTCAAATAGAAAGGCTCTGACTTGGATTTACTTGTGCTGCATTGTTTACAAAGGCTATTGTTTGATGAGGAACTGTATCTTTGAGCCTTTCTTTTCTAGCATGTCCTTCTTTGGTAATAGCACCTTTGGGCACTGCTTGCCCTTGCAGAGCTTCTTGCAATAATGTCTTTTGTTCAGGAATAGCCAAAATATCCTATATTGAGACTTGTGCTGGAGTCTTCTTTAATTGATCCACCACATTGATTGGTCCCAAAGACTGGATCTTTTGGACATAAGGATACCTCATTTTTTCTTGAATCTGGGTAAGAATCCCCTGATCTTACACTGGCTGAGGTACTCCTTGTCTAACAACAACGTTCTTTTGCTTTTGAGATGGAGGATTATTGACTTGACCACTTACACTCTCGGGTTGTTCCACCATTCTCCTCTTTAATCTGGTGTAATAATCAAATTACACCACTGGCCTTTGGAAGGTAGATGCTTCATTCAAGAAAATTGCTTCTTCATCCTCAACCCATGAGAACAAAACATGTTTTAAGGCTATTTATTCTTCTTGTTGCAAGGACATTCCTTACATCTGAGCCACTAGAACTAAATTCTATATTCCAAGAGACTGATAGGCTTGATTTTTACTGGTATTAGCAAACTAGCCATCCATTCTTCTTTGCTCAACCACCCTTTGTTGTAGATTACCCCTAGGGCAATCTCTAGGTGTATAAGCATCGTTGCAATGGAAACACCAAGCATTAGTATCATTCACATAGTTATTCTGACCTGGAACCATCTCCCTATTTGAGTTGGGAGGAATGGTTTGTGAGGGCGTGGGAACTGCAACTAATTGATTTGTTGGTTGATGGTTAGTTTGTTTTGGAAGACTTTGATATTAGTTTGGTTGGGATGAAAACCTGTTTCCTTGATAGTCTTGATAAGAAGGCTTAAGGAAAGTATTCTGCTACCTCTTGATATTAATCAACTCATTGGAAAATGTCTTCAATATATTCTTGATATCATCCATCTTAGATGACTGAGTAGGGACAAGTTCTTTCATGAATGATTGAGGGTAAGTGTACATAGACACAGGTGGGCTTACAGCTTGAAGAACTTCTTAAAGTAAGGGCAAGGGAATTTCTAGGAACATAGGCATGGGAGGCCTTAGAGGTAACTTTCCAGCATCTATTAAATGATTCTCAGCTCTAACCGCATAGTCATAAGCCACTGGCAAAGTGTGTCCTCCCAGTGACTGAATCATAATAGATATATCTGAATTTAAAGCCTTGAGATAGAATACTATGGCCATACCTGGTGGTGGTTTGGCTGTAGTAGGGATTCTATCCCAAGTTTTCTAGAATCTAGTGTTGAAGTCAGTCATGTCCTCTTGTGGTCCCCTTTGAATGGTGATTAACTATTGTAACAAAGAAGACATATCACCCTTCTCTACAAATCTTTCAAAGAACAGATCTCCAAGCTAGTCCCATGTAGAGATGGTATTTGGGGTCAAAGACCGATACCATTCTAAAGCCTTCCCTTTGAATGAAGTTGCTAATAACCTTGTGGCCACATTTTGCTGTGTGACAACATGTATGGCACAGACATCCGATACATCTTGAAGATGTTCTGCAAGTGTTTTAGAATCCTATCCACTGAACTTGGGTAGAGCTTTTAGGGCGTTTACTGAAATAGGATCCCAAACAACTGGTGGGGTTGGGAGGATTAAGGGGTTACCAGTGTTCTAGCTTGCACAATTTCTTAGGGGTATAGGGGCTCCCATGTTTGCTAATGGTACAAATTGGTTAGCTCTTCTTCTTGGACTAATTTCTAGAGGTGGCAAAAGAATACTTGGATTTGTAGCAGATTGCAATCTGGTGACTGGTCCACAGCTCTGACTCCTCGTAGCTCTCTGGTTCATATGGTCTTGAAAGAATCTTCAAGACTAGTCCCACTGGGCATGCTAAAAACTATGATGTTTAAAATTTGTGCTTGATCTTAATCAACAACAATGGGAAGTTTCAAGCTGTGGGATATTGTGGCTTGAAACAACCCCCAAATTTTAGAGAAGCTGGTCTCTTCTTTTGTATCAAGTGTTGGGGAAAAAGGGATAGGAAATTAAGTAAAAACGCAAATGTAGGAAATGAAACCTAACTATGGCGATGTGCTTGAGTGTAATCCTAATCCTAACTTGAGCACAATGAGACTATATGTAGGATTCATTCACATTTAAGAGCAAACAAGTGCATGATCAATGTAAAATATTGAAACAATAGAAATAGAGGCTCACAACAGAGACTTTTTTTTGCTGAGATACAGAAAATGTCAACAAAGGCATAGGGTTCAATCTTCTTAATTGAATTTTTTGATCACATAAGAGGCGTAGAAACACATACAGTTATGTAAACCTTATAACTCAAGAAAATGAGATAAAAGCAAATGACATTCCTAATCACAACTCTAGAAAATCTACAGTAGAGACTACTTTTGCAAATGACACAGATAATATCAACCAAGGCATAGAGTTAAATCTTCTTAATTCATTCAGCCATATAAAAGGCACAGAAACATGCACAGTTACATCAACTTTACAACTCAAAAAAATGAGACAAAAGCAAATGATATTACTTGGTCAAAAAATATAGAAAGTCCAAAACTATAGAAAGTTCCCTCCCTTTTTCTAATATTGGTTCCCCTTCTTTTATAGCCTAATATGTCTCCTTCCATCATCCCTTTTTCTGTGTAATTCTACTCTGTCCTTCACTCATAGGGGATAAACAAATGGCACTTTTAATGCCTTGGATGTATCTTGGTCTTATCAGAAAGGGCCATGCTGGAGCGGAGCCGCTGTTCTGACTGCGGCATGTTGATTCACGTCGAGTACCTCCTCCTGCACTTGAATTTCCTCATTCTATCACCTGCTTAGCCGCGTAACTGTCCATTCTACTTCTGCTTATAGGGGACAAATAGATGACCCTTTTAATGTTTACAGACTCCAAAAATCTACCCGGTGAACTATTCCATCTACCAAAAATAACTCCCGCTGAGTTTCCCTCCATCTTGCTTTGCTGTAACAGATACATGGAACACTCTATTCTATTGAAACGGGAGAGGACACTTAGTTAATTTTCTAAAATTCTCTTTGTCACTTAGAAGGCAGTAGAGAATGACACTTGGCACTTTTCACTTGATTTATTAAAGACACACAACTCTTTCCACTTCTCTTTAGCTATGCTGTAGAATTATTTGGGGCACATATTAGGCTCCTCTGAATGGTGACACTTGGCAGCTTCCACAGACCTTTGAAATACACTCGAGACCCACCACAATTTTATTTGGCAATGAAGCTTGAAAATGACCTCTCAGAAGTTGACACTTGGTGGCCTCCGCTACTCTTGAGAAGATACGTGGCATCTTCCACTTCTCTTACTAGGGGTATGTGGTGTCTTCCACTTTTTCCTAGAATGGAGTGGAAAGGGGCTCAAAAAGTTCCATTTGGCAGCCTCCACTCATCTTTGGCACTTCAATAAAATGAAACAAATGCCCACTACCTTCCAAAAGGGTACTTGAATCCTTTGGTCTTTGGGACACTCCCTTGAACTGCCTGATGAACCAAAATGGTTTAATGGTTCAACGATTTAACACTGCGTGCCATTTACATGTTAACCAAGGTGTTGAACCAAAAATGTTGAACCAAGGCATTGAACCGACTGTTTCTCGGATGTTGACACATGGTGACTTCCACTTTCCTCTGAAAAAGTAGTCCAAGGCCTTTCATAACTGCCACCTGGCGCTTTCCACTTCTTCCTGCTACTTAGCTTGTTGAAAACCTTTGCTAAAAATAGAATGGAATGCAGGTGCTGACACGTGATGCATTCCACTGAGTTTCCATTGGTTACGTGGCATGATCCGTGACTCTCTTAAAAATTAGGAAAGGTGCCTCGGATGACTCCACTTGGCTCGTTCGATAACTCGAAAAGTGACACTTGGCAGCTTTCGCTACCCTTCGACACTCATGTACAAAATGAATCAAAATAAATAAACCCGCACTTTGTTTCAAATCTTCTGCCACCATGACCAAGGTATGCGAGAACAAAACTGTAGCACGACTGAGAATCAGAATACAACGTAGAGTAAAAATTCTACTCTATAGGAACTTTTTTGAAGGGTCACTTGGACAACAAAGTGCCCTTCAAAAAAGTTTTAAGGGACACTTGAGAAGAAAAGTGCCCTTCAAAAATGTTCAAAGGGACATTTGGGTGGAAAAGTGCCATTTAGAAAAGTCTGAAGTCATGCATCATTAAAAACCCACAAAGCATTGGAAGGAGTAATGAAGGTTCATAAACCCAAATTACTTCTACTCATGAAATTTTTATAAGTTGAGTCATTTAGAGAACTCGAGTTGGTCTTGAGGAGTAACACAGTTTTATGAGGGGCCAAGACTTGACTTGTGGAGAACCCAACATAAACTACAATAGACCCAAAACACTTTAGTCTCCTTGACTTGAAATTTTAGACCTCTAAAATGACCTATTCAGCTCTCCATGAAAATTGTTGAACAAATTGTACTGAGGTGAAATTTGGTCAACATATACAGTGATTATCAGATCTTGTCTCAGTCAAATCAACATAGTTTGAGCTAAGTCTTATTTTATCCCTCTTATTTCTATTTTTAGAAAACCTCTAATTACCAATAAATTTCACAAATTAATAGCTTATTTACCATAGCTTATTTACTGATTTATCAATCCATACCCTTTAACTAAATTAAGAATAAAACCCCAATATTCCCAAAACTATAAATCATTTGGTGAACCCGACTTACTTTGTTTGCACACAAAAACTCCAAAAAACCTAGGGTAAAATTCATACTATTTTTTATTAAAAATTTATGAATTTTTATTTGAATATTTAAATCAAAAATTCATTTTAAATTTTAAAATTTAGTTGTAAATTTTAAAATAATTTTCTTTCAAACCCTAGTTGCCCATACTAGGTCCCAGTGTTTTTCTAGTATATTTTCAATAATTTTCTAAATTTTTACTAGCATATTAAAATCATAAAAGCCCTAAAAAATTAAAAATTCAATAGTTATTTCAAAAATATTATTTTTCTCAAAACCCTAGTTACACATACTAGGTCCTATTCAATCAAGCATTTTCCAATATTTTTTTGAAATTTTAGTTGCATATTTAAATCAAAAATCCAATTTTATTTTCAAAATTCTATATTATTTTGCAAAAATATCATTATCAAAAACCCTAGTTGCATATTATAGATCCTATTTACTTATTGAGGTATCACCTTACATGTGTGCGAACTTTGTATCCTTTTTATACATATTCTAGTTCTTTGTTTAGATTACATTCGCTTAATTTTTTTATACTATTATCCAAATTGTTTTCCTTATGCCACCTAAGTTCCTTGCATCTCTTCCTTCGAGATGAAGTGCAAGACTTAGTGGCAATCCTCTTGTATTCACCCAGATTCTTAAAATTTGGCCATACACCATGGATAAATAACCAACCCAGGTTCTTGTAATAGATTCTACATATCTAGATTACACTAATTTTAATAAAAATAACTCTAATAATGAGCAGTATGATAATAACAATGATGATGTACACACTGATGCTCATGCTCCACCACATTGGATACTGATATGCTTCCACTCATTTTTGATAATGAAGTTGTAATCAAAAAATATTTGATATTCCATAGTTTTAGAGAAAGACTCAGGGAACAACCTCGAGATCATATTGTTATATCACAATCTCTCATGGAAATGAAAAAGGCTAAACAAGTTGAGTTTTCCATTCCCACAGAGTAACCAATTACAAATGACACTATAGGGGTGACTATGTCTCAACAACCCCTATAACATCCTAACCTTCTTCTATGCCACTAATTACAACTACTGCATCTTTGTCTCTTGATGTGGTATCCCTTATGCAATAAATAAATCTCTTCAATCTAAGGTGCTACATCTTGAGCAAGGCGCCTCTAGACCTACATAGACTTTGGATTCTTTTACTTTATTGCATGTGTACACCATTGACACCTCACATTGCTTCGACACTCTTTCCACAAGGTTTTGTTGAAGCCAAGCTTACTCTATATGATGGCAAGGGTGATCCAGAGACACACTTGAGAGATTTTCATATAACATGCTTGGACTATGTCCCAAATGACTGGCTACTTACCAAACTCTTTCCATAGAGCCTAAAAGATTATGCCTTACAATGGTTCTATAGTTTATCAAATCAATCAGTCAGTGCATTCAATACTTTAGCCGACATGGTCCTAGCTCATTTTATCATTAACATTGATGATAAGGTTTCATACACCCAAGTTACACAATAGAAACAAAGGTCAAATGAACATCTCATAGATTATGTTCTTTGATATAAGACTATCTTAGCTAAGATGACTAGCCCCATGGCTGGTCAAAAGTTATAATATCTCTTCAAACAGAGTCTCTTACTAGCTTTGCATGAATCAATTATATTTAAAAGATTCTCTTCCTTCACTAAATTAAATCACACACTAAAGGAAAGAGAAGTTAAGTTAATTTAAATGGGAAAACTCAAGTACATAAGTATCTCAAAAACAACCACCAAGAGCAACAACAAAGTCCCATACAAGGTCAAGGTTAATGATAACAAGACTCAAAATCAATTGATAGTTAAATTAGCTTTAGAGCCTCCTTAGTGTGTGGTTTTATCAATACCTCCTTAGCGTATATTTACCAATCTACCAGTTTCTCCAGCTAGAGTTTTACAATAATTATTAGATTATAATATCATATCTCTTCCTCCTATTAGGGAAGTTGACCCAATAAAGCCTCTTCTATGAGGTTATGATCATCATGAATTTTATGAGTTTCATAGGGCACACAACCATACAACAAACATATGCATTAATTTAAGACACAAGACACATGATTTAATAGATGTCAATCATATTGATCTTGGAAATTCAATTGAGCCTCCTAAGGTAAATCAAACATAGGATAAAGCTTTAAAAATATTCTCAGATCCTTTTCCACAACATTCTAAATAAGAGACCGGGGATCAAACTAGGGTTCCCCATGCATATCCTGCACATCCTCCACCAGATACATACAAGGCACCTTCAATTGAATTACATCCTTTGAGAAACATGATTGGTGTATATAACTCCATAGTTTCTGCTAGACCTTCCATCTCCTTCTCAGAGTAGGAGATCATTGAGGATGATACAGACTATCATGCATTCTTTATTAGAGCTCACATTCATAATCATCCTATTCATAGTGTTCTCATAGACAATGGATCCAGTGTGAACATGTATAATATGACAATATTACAACATTTATGATATTTAGAACATGATATTACATCAACAGACACAATTATCAATAGATTTAGTGGGCATATACAAAGTTCATTGAGTGAGATTATACTTCTTCTACAAGTTGCTCCAATACACATGGCCACACCATTCACTACTGTTCCCAGTGTAAGAGTTTTTGATATGTTACTTGGTCGACCATGGATTTAAAAACTTTGAAAAATACCTTTACAGTTCATAGATGTGTGAAATTCATTCATACTAATCAGGTTATTATAGTTTATGGAGTTTCATATGAGTTACCACTCCCTACTTTAGATTCATCTTCTACAATATAGTCACCAGTTTTATTTCAGCTTCTAGTTCTATTTTCTCCACCATTTATAGTTCTTCCTCTAGTTCCTATTCAACCATAGTTGAGGCATCCATCCCCAGCACAAAGAATTCATACACCTCCATAGCTTCAGAACTCTAGACAACTTCTAGTTACAATGTTCATACCTAAAGTAGTATCATTGAGATCTCATGCATCTACTCATAGAGCACATGTTCAAAGAGCTTCTCCTACTACCAGATGGATCCCTAAGAGCCCTTCAGTTGCATACACTTTTTAGAGTTATAAGGGGACCCCATAGTTGGTTTCCACTTCAAATATTTTAGAGCATTTTCAGCATATACAAATTTCAAAGCCACAATCTTAGCATCTCCATTGCGCTTCCCAATCATGCACAATTCCTCTCCTTGATATAGGAGACCATAATAGGGAGTCTCCCATGAGACTCATCAGTTATTATCACCTTTTCTTAGCCTACCTATACATAGTATCCTATTCTTGATTTTAAATAATTTACCTATGATTGATTGTACATAGATCAAATACTCTCAAAATATAAAAACAATACAAAATTTCAAAATCGAAAAACATTCAAATAGTCACAAACACAAAAAAAAATTCTTGATTGTATGCATTCTCCATGCTTTACATTTCTACTACTATGCTAGACTTACATTTGCTATTCTATGTTATTGTTTATCAATTTATCTACATTATCATGCTTCACTTGATCATATTTGCATGTGTGTAGTGACTTCCAAACCCTTGATTGATTCACTCTACCCATTGAGGAGGCATCCTAATTATACATTAGAGATGCACATTGATATATCTTCCCCCTAGGGGCATCTTCTACATGACTACACTATACAAGTTATGCCATTTTTTAACCACACACTCTAGTTATCATATTGATATACATTATTTACTAGATTATATAGATTACTATATTGACTTCTCAATAGTATTTAACATTTGTGTATTTATTGGAATATACCTAGTCTTGTACTAACATGTCTTGCATACTTTCATACTCTTAATTTGATTAGTTAATTATGCTTGTATTTTCTAATCTTTACATGATTTATCTTCTTGCTTAGCATATATTAATGTGATTACATTCCTAGTTCCTATTTATCTATGATATATGCCTTAAGACATTTGCCAATGTCCTTTGCTTCTATTTATGTGTGTGCCTTTGGACATTTGTCAATGTCCCTTCCCTATACTGTTCTATGTGATTATGGATTTCATTCCAACTTGCTTGTTTCAAATATATGTGTATGTGGCATTTAAACATGCCTTGTATACTTCATTTCCAGTTTGAGTGACATATGCCCATGTCCCTTATTTACTTGGCCCCTTGTCCATTCTTATATGCTTCTTGCTTCTTGTATTGTGTGCTTGTTACTTGATTGCTTTGGATTGTTTACAATGCCATGATCCAAATCATGCATTATCTTGATTCTTGGATGCCATGATGGAAATCATGCTCTATCCCTCTTTAACAAATAATAATTAACATCTAAAAAATAACAACTAACAACTAATAACTAACAATTAACAAATAACAACTAACTAACATTTCCAGTTCTAGTTTAGTATATTGCACATGCTTTTACATTCTTATATATATCTAATCATAATCCTATTGATCTAACAATCTCTCAATACAAACCATGTTATATCTTGATATATCTTGTCAATTATCATTACTATATCACATATTTTATGGCATAACACACTTACAATGATATTTCTTTTGAGGGCAGTCATTACAGGGTCTCTATTCTTATCCTCAAAAGCCGGGGAAACAAATAGGGGTTTTGTCGCAAAGATTAGAGATCCTATCAACCATAAAATCTAGTTTTAGAACACTCAAAATAATAACCAGATATCAAACTAGTAAAATAGACTAGGTAGACAATGAAGAATCTAGAATAGTCATCATATTTGGCCTAGGATAATAACACCAAGACTGCACTACAACACCAGTGGCACTATTATCCATTTCTAGCACTCCTATCCAAACAACAAAAAAATGAGAATTTTTAAAAGTAGGTAGAAAATTAGGTTCAGTTATAGATCTACACAACCAAACTAGTTTATAATCAGTAGCTTCAGTACATATTTTGCTCAAAGAATCCAGATATAGGGGGTATCATGCATGACATGATGGTTCTCACTTCCAATTTTATATATAATAGTTGGTATAACTTTCAGATCAAAATCTATGTTCTAGATATCAATGATTGGAGGCAATGTACATGGCACATTTGTTTTCTTTTCTAAGTTCAACATTACCCAGGTATTCTTTGCAGTTACATGCCTTATTCCATTTGTAGGTAGTTGGCATCATTTTGGAGTGGCTTTCATACAAGCCTACCCTCTACATTCCTGATTTCCCAAGTTCTTGAGTGGATTCCACATAAGCTAGATTATCAGTTTCAGAGTGGCTTTCATATAATCCTAATCTCCATCTTTTAGAGTGGCTAAGAGTGGCCTAGTTTCCAACATACATTCTACTATCCACACCAAAATTTTTAGATCAAAGTACATTCATGGGATTCAAGATCCATCTTTTATGACATATATTTCATACCAGTATCAATTCATAGCTTCACTTCACATGGCAACAATGGAGCCAAAGACCTAGCTAGCTTTTGTATTCTTGAGCCACCTATTCAGAGGGATTGGACACAATCCAAACATTGATTAACACACACAAGACCACCTAGCTTCACTTAGTAGGCAATGATGGAACCAAAGGGCCATCCTTTGCATTTTTGAGCCACTTCTAGGGAATTGAGCACTCAGATCCATTCATGATATTACTCTTGGTACAAAATCATCTAACATTACTCAACATCATCTAGCATCACTCAACATTACAATAGGTTTTGTATTGGTTCACATACCTGATGAGGTGTATTTGTTCTTTCTCTTCCTCTCTCTCTCTTACCCAACTTTGTACATTCTTATTTTAGATATAACATATCTAATAAGAACTAATCTTATCATATCTAAATGACTTCACAATGTGCTCTCTCTATGCACACCCAACATCACACAACTTCATGGGCTTCATCCTTACAAGTAAGTTCAGGTACACTTTCTATTTTTCTTTTATCCTAGTATTTCACTTTACTATATCATTATAATAAAGGGGGGCGGCAGAAGTATAATCATATAAAATAAAAAAATTAGTAACTTGAGCATGGCTAATGACACCCAAACAATAGCTCCCTCTTTCTTGCTCTTATGACCCTTGTTTTCATCATTTTCTAGTCATCTATAACCTTCTCAACTTGATCCCAAGTGAGCTAGGACCCTCTTTTTATGACCAATCCATCCCCTAGGTCTCTTTTTCTCAGGATAATAGTGACACACTAGAACTATAGTGGTAATGCCACTCCTATCCACATTTAACATTATTGTCCAAGATCATTTCTAGCCCCAAATATTAATTATTTCTAGTTTCCCATCCTTATCCTTGTTGACCTAATGCAAGGAAATTTAATCCATGAATAATAGATCCCTATAAAATCTCATTCAAAGATCATTTGGAAAGGGTTTGGGAAATATCAAAAATCAAGCAAGAATACAAGTAAGATTACTCAAACACATTTCCTTATTCTCTACATACAACCATCCAATACTATTTTTAGCTTATTTGAATCCTTATACCATTCCCTAGTCATCTTGAGCACACCCAATTTAACATTTCCTTGCATTCTCGTATCACAATTGCACCAAGCATTTTCAAAGGAAAAACTATATATGGCTTAATCTCTCTTTGGAGTATTGGTATGTAGGCAACATGCCCACACAAGGGGTGTGGATCCATGTCTAGTAAATCTTACACATACTAACCCCCCCTCTTGTTCAAAATTGGTCAAAATATAAATGAAGGTAGGGTTTGAAGAGAAAATATAATCTATAGGGAGCTCTATAGATTTTTGGCTACTAGAACTTCAGAGATAGGGTCACATAGACCTGCCAAACAAAACCTAGAAAGATCAGGTCCTTAGGACAACAACACCAAACAAAGACTACAGTGTCGATGCCACTCTTGTCCACTTTTAGTTATTCTATCCAATCAAAAAACAAAATTTAGAATCCTATTTGCGATAGTGTCTGAGGCATGCATAGTGAATATAAGATCTTATCTCAATCGGATAAACACAATTTGAGCTGTCTTATTTTCTCCCTCTTATTGCTATTTTTAGAAAAGCTCTATTTACCAATAAATTTTAAAAAATAATAGATTATTTACCACATATTATTTACTAATTTATCAATCCAAACCCTTTAGCTAAATTAGGAATAAAACCCCAAAATTTTCAAAACTGTTAAATCAAAAAGTGTGATTTTTGTGAGTCCCCCTCCTTTTTATAGATTTTTTCCATAGCTTGTGTAGATCCATTGAGCTACTTCATGCATAAAATATTATGTGCCTTAACTATGGTAGTCATTAATGAATTTACACATAATTATTTTCATTGTTTTGCCTTTTATATCTATTTATGTGACATGTTGTCATTTATTTGTGCAATGTTTTCTAATTTTAGCATTAAATACTCACACAAGTTATCCACCTTTTTGAAATTGAAATGATATTATTTTTGTCTTTTAACTAACCATATTTTTTAATTTTCCACCAATGATTTATTATAAATTTTAATGCCATTGTTTGCTCCATTTCTTGCACATTATTCTCAGACTTCAATAATTTATAAGATTGTCATAGAGTCGTCTCATGAGCCTGATCTAACATTATTGTGATATTTATAATGAAAACTTCACTTCTCTATAAACATTATACCCCTTGTTATTGTATTTATGTCACACTCTCCTAGTTTTGTCTTCTACTACTATAGAACCTATGAAGATTAAAACAAAAATAAAACCCTAATTTACTTTTTTTATACATCACTTATTTATGCATTACCTTCTTTTAAGCTCATTTATGATGTGGATTGAGATTACTTCCATTTATTATTTCTAGGAGAATATTACCTTATAGATATACCAATACTATGGTGCCTTTCCTTTAAAATTATGGATTATGTATGGGCCATTCCATATAATTCATAGATTTCCTAGGTGCACTTGGAACATGCTCTCATAGAGTAAGAACATTTGTTTTAGGTGGAAATCCTTATATAATAGGTTGTGATTGTGCCATGATTTATGACTTAACTCATGTAATTATTGATTACAATTAACCATCCTTCATGTTTTATCCATGTGAGTTAACTCCATCAAGTGATTTTACAAGGACTATTTATCCCCAAGCCATGTGATAATCACAATTCATAGGCTAGGTAATAGTTACTTCATAGGCAATAAGGCTTCCATACCTTAAACCAATTAGAACATAATATACCCTTTCACATTTTTGTGATTATTTTTGTATGGACATAATATTATTGGGATATGATATTCCTCATCATCTCGCAAAACATTATATATCTTCATGAACATTTTATATAGTACCTTATTGGAAGTTTCTACTAGAAACTTTTCTTTATGGTGATAAATTGTACTCTTTTGATGAAAAATCATGAATTATTTTATTAGAGTTTTAATATTATTATTCAAAACTTGTGTCCATATATCACCTATTAAATTTTTAGGACACACAAAACTTGTTATAATATTTTCATATAAAAATTTCATCGCATCCTCACACTATCTCTTGGAGTCATACTTGCCTCAACCCATTTAGTAAAGTAATTAGTTGAAGTAACAATATACATAAAATTGGACCACCTGGATGAAGGATTAATAGGACCTACAAAGTCAAATCCCCATTGTTTAAATGGTTGCATTTATAGAACTAGATTCAAGGGAATGTTTTCCCTTTAGTTTGGTTCCCCCATGTGTTAATAGATATCACAATGTTTCACAACTTTGTGTGCATCCTAAAACAATGTAGGCTACCAAAGCTCATTATGTACTATCTTCCTTGCAGTCAACTCACCTATAAAGTGTTCTCTAGAAATCACTTGATGTGTCTCCTCTAACACAAATGAAATCTTAAATTCTAAGGAAACTCTACTAAGTACATCATATTTATCTAGTGTTTAATGTTATTATTTTTATTTAAAATGAAATGCTAAGAACATATAAACTATTAAAAACTAATTTAGATCTTTAGAATATATAGATCTGATCTAAAATATAGTAATTTACAAAATTTTAAATGAGCTATAAATATTAAATTGAAAAATAGTTATGAAAACCTAGTTCAAACTGAATTAATGTTGACTATGCAAGGTGATTGCTAATGGTAACTATCTGTGGCAACCCTTTAACACGTGTCACAAACAAAATAAAAATTTAAAATTATGTTGGGATAATGCCACACTAGGAGGATAGGTCAACATATGGATTTATTTATTGATTTTAGTCATATCTTGAATGATTATGTGATTTATTTTTAGATCTAAGTACTTGCCCCTATCTATGAGGGTTTATTGATTAACCGTGTGTCCTAATTTGCTATGTAGAACACCTAAAATAGAAAAACCCTAGATATTACATAATAAATACAATGAATATAAAATATAAAGGAAGGAATTGGGTAAGGGTAATCACCAATCTATCTTAAGAAAACTTTTCATAATTTGAGTGTTACCCTCATAGTCTAAAAGGACCTCAAGCTGATGTAGTTCTCCCTCTTACAATGAGTGTGGAAATCTTGAATTTTTTTATATGAATGAAACTAGATAAATTGACTTGAAATATTGAAAATTATTTCCCTTGACCTTAAATAAAATAACTTCACACTTGGGCTATTATGTGAGGATAAATTAGAATTAAAATTGAAAAGATTAGTTCCCTTTTGCTAATTGTGCAATATAATTGCCAAGTGTTGCTAGACGATGATTTGAGAGGACTTAATGTGATTATATAGAGGAATATTTAAAATATTTATGTTAATCAACCTTAATAAAACTTAAGGATGGGTAAAATTAAACATCTTCAATTTGAAATGTTGTTGTTAGAGTGTGAAGGATAATACCACACTACTAAAAAAAGATGCAATGCGGCCCTATCCACCTAGTGCATCTCTATCCCAAAAGGATAAAGACTATTTTTATTTAACATGCATTTGTAGACACCTCATTTTGGCCACAACTAGCTTCCAATCAGACTTTAGATTGATTTCTACCAAACAATGCAAATTAATCTTAAGAATCATGGAACATGCCAATTTTATCTACACATCAGACATTAGTGCTCAAAAACATGTTGAGGCATCCCTATTTAAGATATTATCCCATACACAATAGTAACCTCTCAAACATTCATCTTCAGTCACCTTAAAGTCTATCAATTAGTAGCTTGGTCTTTGGACCCATGAAGCGAGGCACTTGAAAAATTCTTAAAGTGCTAAAATGCTAAGTAGAATGAATTAAAAAATCAAACCAAATTAAATGCTTAAGTGGAATTTCCATGTGTAGTTAGTTAAATTGAATTAATTTTTTTTTTTAATAAAAATGAGGTCACAATGACATAATCATCCTCAAAGTCAAGGAATCAAAATATCTCCTTAAATGCCTTGAATGCATAAATATAGATCCATGCCTAATAAATAGGATATCTATCTCAAATATTAATTACATGTCCCCTCCTTAACTTAAATAATATTAACCTTAACTCAATTAGGGTTAGTTTAAACTTAACCATGGTTCACTCTAACCTAACTACACTTGGGTTATAGTTAGATTTGGAGGCTATAAATACAAGGTCTCACCCATTGATCCATAAGCTCTTTTATTTTAAAGTTATCATGAAGAAATATATTCAAAGATTTCATTATTATAGTGTTACCATGGCCATTTGCTAAGCCAAGCCAATCCAAAGCCAACCGACATTACCAAGGTGATAAGGAGATGTGAAGAAAGGAGCTTCATTGACAAAGATTTCTCGAGCACACAATCGAGCAGATAAACCCACTACAAAATCACAATAATTACTATCATGGAAGGTAAACTTGCTTGTTTTGATTTCATTTGTTAGTTATTTGTGTAGTTCTCTAGCTCCTTTAGTGTCTAGGCTAGAGGCGTAAGTTAATTAGTGTGTTTATTTTGATTTTATTTCTTGATTAACTCTATACTAATCTCCACTCTATGTATTCATATTGTTCACATAATGGTACACCCGGTGGGATGTGTACCCCAAAAAGTTCTTCATATGGCCTTTTAAAACCTCGTGCTAACATTTTTCATGATTAAATTTTGACTTGATGACTAAAAAAGTGAAAAATTTAAGCTCATAGATATTACATAGGGACATGCAATTTTGCACCTGGTAGCTACAATATTTCTCTATGTAAATGTGGTTTTGAATTAATAGTTTATTTATCTGCTAAAATGCAATTTTTCACTGTGTAAATGTAGTTTTGTAGGGACATGCAGTATTGCGCTATGGATCTGTGGTATTACATTGTGTGAAAAAGGTAGAAAACCTAAGAGCTCAAATTCAATTGTTATTTTTTCATTTTATTTTTAGCTTCTAAGCAAGAGAAACCACTAACACTTTTTGTAGGACTCAAAGGCCAAGGAGAGAGTTTTTAGCACTTTAAATATTTAAATCACATTTAAATTTGGTTCTTAAAAATTATCGTAGTCACTTTGTTTTTGTTTTTTCAAAGTTCATAAATATAAACAAAGCCAAGGGGCTAAAATTTTATATCACACTTCATTTGGTGTTTTAAAATGAACACAGACTTAGACTAAGTGCTTTTAAGAGATTTCTTGTTTATCATTTTTTATTTATTGTGTATTTTTAAAAACTAGACTTAGCGCATATGCTCTCCCATTATCCCCTTGAGGGAATTTGAGTGACTCAAAATCAATTTATCCATTTCCTTGTTGCTTAGTCCAAGCTTAGAAGGACAGTCATTTATGCTCTCCCCAAGTTTGTATAACTTGGGTGATTAAAAAAATGACCTTTAAATTCCTTCTAGTTTTATTTATTTTATCTTGGCTTGTGGGTGGGATTTCATCACCTCCCCATAAGTTATTTAGGGAAGTGTTGACTTGAGAATTCATATCATGGTATTGTTTTAACCCCACTCTATGGTGGGGTACACAAATTGAGCTGATGAATCACTGAGAAATTAATTTGAATAGTTACATTAACTTCGTTAGCAATGTTTGCCCTAAAAAATATGGTAGAATTTAGACATCACACTACACTAAATAATCTAATAGATGTAGTGGTTGTAAAAGGGACAAGACATTTTACAAGTTGATTAGCTTGGATCTAAATGACGTGTTACATCCTAGTGTTAACCACATATATGGGACCATTTAAAAATATATGAAACTTATAGTTTTAGATAAACCGCACCTACTATAGAAATATTGTCAATGCATGGTGAGTAACCTGAAGTTCCATGTCAACATATAAGAGAAGAGGGGGCTTAAACAATCCTACTTTTCATGTGCATCTAAATTTTTGGATTAACAAATTATTTCCACTCAAGGAGCATATAGATGGAATTTAACAATATGAAACAACCTTGTCAGATTTTAGGAATAAGATGACACACTTTGGTGTTTTTGTGTCTTTTCCTTTTTAATTGTATTATTTTGAGTCTAAAACTATTTTGTTTGTCAAACACATGTCCAAAATGATTCCAAATAAATCACATGTTTATACACCATTTTCAGCCTAAAGAGGTGTTATGTCATATATTTGATGCCACACTTTGCTTTAGACACAATTTTCAAAACTTTCATGTGTGTGTGTGTCACTTGTTTGAAAGGGGCATCATTACGCTGCCCATTTTCATCCTACGTTTGTGCCTTAGAGTTTTGAAACAAAAGACATTGTCATAAATTTCAAATGAGATAACATTGTTACATTTCTCATTTTGTTTCTAAACCTTTTTCTTGTGTCCAGATCAAGTTTAAAACCACATATGCCTTTTGGTCTATGACTAGTATCATTATGCCATCTAATTTGGTCTAGAATGTTGTATATTTGAGAAACCAAGTTGGAAATTGGTCTTATAAAGTTCAGATTCAAACATTGACTGGTTTATGCCTATGCCTCACTTAATATTGGCTTAGATGTTTACCTCTCACTTTTGAATTGTGCAACTTGGACTAATTCCTTGCTTGCTTTGAATATCTTTTATGCCTAGACTTAAGGAGGTGATCTCTTTTTGGTATACCTCATATCTAATTTGTTGCTTATAAATAAGGTTGAAACTCTCTCTCTAAGTACAATCTGAAGCACATATAGTTTACATTTGAGTCTTGCTTATCACTTGGGCTTGAATGTTTCACTCCTCATGCTTATTTTTGCTTACTTGGGAATTGAATTTACCAATTAGTTTTATGCATATGCCTAAGGACTAATGTCTTTTACCAATGGTCAAGTTTGTGTTTGAATCTATATGCCTAGTTTGAGTCCAAGTGTTTTAAATTGTTAGCATTTTTACCTTGCCTTTTGGACCTAGTTTGTTCCAAGTCTAGCTTTATGCTATGTTTCTAAAGACTTAGAACTTTGCCTTTCATTTTGACCTAGTGTGTTCCAAATCTAGCTTTGTTCCATGTTTCCAAATACCTAGAATTTTAAATTTTTATTTTAGATCTAGTGTGTTCCAAGTCTAGCTTTGTGCCATGTTTCCAAAGACCTAGCATTTGACCTTTTTGTTTTAGATCTAGTTTGTTTCAAATCTAGCTTTGTGCCTTGTTCCCAAAGACCTAGCAACTATTTTCTATTTTTAGACATAGATTAGAGTTGTTTGAAACACTTTTAAAAATAACTAGGATTCAGATTTATCCATTCACTTGACCATTTATGTTTGACATTAGACCTTGAGGAAATTTTATAATGAGTTCATCATTACCAAACTTTGGAGAATAGTTCCATTCTTAGGCCAATTTCAGACCATTTTCCTTTAGAAAAAGTTTCTAGACATACCAAGTTTGGACCATTTGCCATTTAGACCATGTTGTAAGAGTTTTTTATAACTCTAGACCTTTTTTTTTTGAGATGTTAGTCATGGATTTGGATATGCCTTACTACACATGTAGTGTAACCATGTACAATCTAGATTATGATAATGTGGTCATAAATGATAAATTTGTTCAAGATCCATATGGCAATGATGTAGTTTATGAGATAGATCCCTATCCTCCTTATACTACTCAATATGTGTAACAAAGTCAATATCCATTAGCACACTACCTGGTTCACACACCACCTTATCCAGGTCAAGACCAAGAGTAAACAACTCAATATCTAGCTAGTGTGCCATCTATCATTGAACAAGTTCAACAACAACCATAATACATTATAATGCCATTGACATATGACCCATACTTATTTGATCGTCACTTGATTTAAAATAAAGAATAGGTTTTATTCAGAGTTATGGAGGTAGAGGCGAAGTTTCTAACACACTTCCCCCATGAAAACCTACCTAGTCTAGTTAGAGTACTGAGAATTGTACCTTACACCCAAATTATGGAATAAGCCTGTACTAGTTATCCTCAAATGCTCATGTTGGTTTCATACCAAGATACAAATATGATTTCAAGAGAAAAATATGTCATGGAAGACCAATTCACATAATGTAACAAGCATACCAAACTTACCTTAATATATCATGTAATTTTAATGCCATGGCCATATAAAATGATCCACTCATAGAGCTAACTCCTTTAACATGAGTACTAGTTGATTTGATAGGTCAATCTAATCAGGGTGTAGAACCATTTGACCAAATTACTTTGGTAGAAGACATGTTCAATGTCCCATCCATTGAAGAAGTAATTGTGGCTTCCACTCAAGACAATATGCCAAATACAGTGGATAACATGAAAGTGTCTTCCAATCTAGGCCAAAGTGAGGTAAATACACCAACAAATAATAAAAAACAATAAGTGACTCTAGTAAATACCTTGAGTGGTTTGAAATAACCAGGGAAAATAATTCCTACTTCTCAACCACAAAATGTTACTTCTAATCCTCAACCAATTGCTTCTTCAAGCATGCAAAAACAAGGGGTAACTAATCAAACACCAACCAATGCTTTACCTAAAAAAAAAGTGGTGAATACTATCCCACCTTAAAAAGTGATGGATATATTATAAGACAATAGTCATAGTCTAGTTTACCACTACAACAAAGGTAAAATACTATACTACCTCAATAGGGGAAATAAATGTTCCACCTCAACAGGTTGTGACAAACTTACCTCCACAATAGTAGACCAATATACATCTATAATTTCAAACATTGTATAATCAACAATATATTTATATTGGTCAAATAAAAATGCCAAACACTTAACAAACATCTAGTTCACCATAGGTTTTTGTGTAATAAAGTGGTACTAATGTCCAACAAGTAGCTATTAAGCAAGCGTTGCCTTTTACTCGACAAGTTCCCTTTATTCTACCAGGTTTGACTAGTCAACATCAAGTCCCTACTCAACCTTAATCGGCACAAAATATTTTGTAGTCATATCCTTCCATCAAAACCCTAATTCCCTTAGACACAAGGCCATATATTGAATCTAAACCATAATACTTACCAATAATGCATGCAATATCAACAACTACATCCCAATCTATGGATGCATATTCCTAGTTGATTTACCCATAAAACCAACATTTCACAACACTCCATACCTACATTATACCTTAGTCAAGGTAATCCACCTTTAACCACCTAGGCACAATCCCAAATGAATGTGCCATCTAGTTTATTGGCCCAAGAACTACAAAATGTGAAGGATATGATTGATGCCATTCAAGAAAAAAAGCATATTGAGAAATTCAAAATGGATGACATGTGTTCATACCCATTTAAATGGAGTATCTTTAAATATAATTTATTTTAGGGTATGAACCACCAAAATTTTACAAGGGTAAAGGATTCCCTAAGACACATCTAACAAATTTCTTTGTCACTTTCCATCTAGTGGCCTATAGTGAAATTTAACCACTCCTTTTATTTCTTCAGAGTCTAGCTGGATAGGCTTTAGAATGGTTTCTACAGTTATCAAAAAATTTAGTATCTAATTTTCATGATCTCTCGAATAAGTTTGTGCAATATTTACTTATAACATTGAGCATGATATTTCATTATTTGATTTGACTCAGGTCAAGTATAAAGTTGGTGAGAGATTTGCAAGCTACTTAGAGAGATGGAGAATGTTTGCTAGTCACTTCACCCATAACTTAACAGATAAATAATTGGCTATTGTGTTTACCAAAAATTTTCACAATGAGATATCCTATCATCTGGACATTCAATGTGTGTGCACATTCAAGGAGATAATTGAAAAAGGTTTACATATTAAAAAGGGCCTTATCAACCAATGGATTATCAAGTTAACCTCTTTAAATTAGAATTAGATTTAAAACTAAAATATAGACTCAAGTTAGAACCCTAGCCCAGTCTAAGTGTAAGTGTTTGCACCACCTCAAGCTATTGACTATTAAAAATACAAACCATACAACCATAAAAATAATTTTTTTGGTAATGGAGTAACTGAGTTGTGTCATGTCTAAATAATGCAAACATTGTTTGCTCAACCTATGTCACAAATGCAACTTGTTCCACATCAGTAGACTATCCAAAAAGTGAAACCTTCACCTCAAACTAGACTATCTCCTCAAATGCTAGAACCACCACATTTTCAAACCCCTCCTCCTCTAAGAAGGCTCACTCGTAGAGTCTTCAATGACCTTGGTGAACCCATTAAACCAGTGTTTTGTAAACTAGCCATGACCAAGATGATTAGGTGGATGATACCAAAACACCATCCTAAGGGTATACCATATCCAAATTGGTATAGAGAGGATGGGTTATATGAATAAGATGGTGTTCATGGACATTCCATATGCCATTGTGTGCAATTGAAACACTTATTGAAAATATGATAGAAAATTGAGAAATCTAGCTAGATAATAGAGCATCTGTCTAATCAAAACCTAGGTATTTACCAAAACCCTTTTATATAACATAATAATGCCAATAAACAACCAAAACAATATCAATAACAACAACCACAATAATAGTATAAATAATAACAATAACAACAACAACATCAGTAGTGATAATAACAATGTCAACTAAGTGGAAGGAACCAAGGCCAATATGACCTCAATAACTAATAGACTTACCACACAGTTGCACATGACTACAATAAGGTTGTAGGTAATATTTTGAGTGAGCATTTCTCTACCATTACTGTTAATACTAGACCAAATACCAATAGACCAAGAACATTACCTAACAATACCAATCGATCTACCTATGCCGATAATGCTTCCTTAACCTGTGACCACAACCAAGCAAAATAGTAACTAAGGATTTCCATTCCAAGACCGTATGTCGATAACTCTTTATTTCCCCATGACCACAACCAAGTGCAATGACAACCAAGAATTATCCTCTTTGGCCCATCTTCATCATTTTTTAGTAGCAATAGTCCTATATCCAATCTAGATTGTACAATCAAAACTCAATGATCTAAAATTTCCATCCCATGCCCATAACCTCCTATAAATGACCTTATCTAACCCAATATTTTGGCTAAGAACAATATAAATACCACTATTAAGGAAAGGATGTATGACATTATGTAACAAATCCAAAAGATGCCCACACAAATCTCCATTTTGGATTTGTTGCATATATCTACTATCCATAAGAATATCCTAACATAACTCCTAGGACAATCCCAAGTTCTAAATGACATAACCCCAAATAAATTACAAGATTTGGTTGGACACATAGCCCTAGGCCAATAGTTAAACTTTGACCAAAGTGATATGTCATACCTTGGCTTCTCTATAACAACCCATTATACATTGAAGTTGTCATCATGTGACATAAAGTCAAACGTGTCCTCATAGACAATAGATCAAACCTAAATATTATGTCTTTGAAACTCATCAAGAATATGGGATATACAATAGTTGACCTATAGTCAGTTACTATTACTATCAAAGACTACAATAATGAAGAGTAAGAATTCACAAGGAACCTTAAGCTTTTTAGTGATCATTGGGCCTTTGACTCACAATACACTTTGCCAAGTGCTAGACTTAGATATTTCATATATTTTACTTTTGGGTAAACCATGGATACATGAAATTCATGTAATACCTTTGACATTGCACTAGTGTGTAAATTTTAGTCATTCAGTGATCGAGATAACTATTCATAGAGATCGATAGTCATATGAACATTTTAAGCATTTAGAGGCCAAATACAAAAGTTACAACTAGTGATTTAGCCTAGATCCAGTTGCCAAGAAGGATAAATACAAAGAGATACTTGTCAAAGAAAATAAGCTAATTGTATAAACCTCGATAGCCTTGCCTCATATTCATACACCTCCTCTTGAAATGTCTAATAATTTTACCATTTCAGACAATGGTCCAGGAGAGTATTTGACCCATGACATATTCTATATTACCAAGATTCCATATAACCCCAAGTATTATGGATGACCTCAGGCTAAACCAACTTGTATGGAATAGAAATAGAAGGGAAAATTCAAGATTCATAGCCCATAACCTATTGTTTTTACACTATCCACTAGATAAGAATATTACCCCTTACCAATGATGATTCCTAGTTTTACAATGAAAAATTTGCTGATTACTACCACATTCCAAAATATACCATCCCTAACAGGATCATGGATAACCAAGCCTATGAAGGTGGAGGCCTAGGAGAAAATCAATAGGGTACTCTTGAGCCCATTTCTATGACCAAATACAAAGGAACCTATGGTCTTAGATTTAAAGTTCCTAGGGGTGATCCCACATATCTTATTCATGTTACAATGCTAATGACTAGTGATTATGATGTTGATAATGAAGTAGAGTCTGATCATAATTTTAGTACCAACCTATTTGAACCACATATCATTTATACTATTACACCAATAATTTGACATTCTATGCTTCCCCTTAATCATCCTCAACTTATAGACTGTGACTAACAAGAATCCACAATGTCTGAGACAAGTTTGAGAATGACAATGCCTTTTGAAAATTTCTAGGCCTAAGAGACAATTTTCTATTAGAAGACCACAAACAAGGGTTTTATATCAAGATGGATTTTGTAACATATTTTGGAGAGAAGGTGAACAATCTTAGCCAAAAAAATAAGAATAAAATATTGAGGTCCCAAAGTGAAAACCTCTTTGAAGCACTTTTGGACCAGGGTCAAAGTTAAGAGAAAGGAAAATCTTTTGGTGAAAACCTATTTCAGAAGCCACTAGATGGGGGTGTTCACCTTTCCTAAAATAAAGCTCATAAGACCACTAATGATGAACTTAACTTTGTGTCTGAGTTCAATTTAGAGGAACAACAAGCCTTTGATCAAGTAGTTCAAGAATGTCCTACAATATTTATAACATGGCCATTGCTACTATTAGGGAATTTTGATTCATCTTGTTTAGGAGAGCTTGAAGAACCAGTTTGACTAGAGGACTTTGCCATTGTAGAATAATTCACATACTTGACAACTATTTTAGAAGATGGCTCAACTCTCCTAGTAGAAGATATTATGAAATTCAACATCAGGACTCTAAATGACCCAAAGTGGATCAAATTAGGAGCATCCCTCACTAAGGAGGAACATGATGTTTTTATAACCTTTTTGAGGGATATTTTTGACATTTTCACATGAGCCTATTTAGACATGCCTAGTTTTAACCCACCTTGGTTGTACACCACCTTTTTGTACACCTCGATGCTAAACCCATGAAATAAAAACTGCATAAGATGCATCCTTGTATTTATATATTAGTAAATAAAGAGTTGGAAAAACTCTTGAAAGTGAGATGTATTAAATTTAATGAATATTAAGAGTGGATCTCAAACGTTGTGTGTGTAAGTAAAAATCTAGAAGGGATCAAAATCTACACTAATTTTAGAGACATCAACAAGGCCTACCCCAAAGATGACTTTCCTTTTCTGAATATCGACATGATCATGGACTTCATAGTGTGGTATGAAATGATTTCCCTTATGGATGGATTTTTAAGATATAATGAGATCAAGTTTGTTCCATAAGACTAACACAAAATAACATTTACATTGGGGAACAATTTACTTTCAGGTTATGTCATTTAGTTTCAGGTTATGTCATTTGGCCTCAAGAATGCTAGAGCCACATATTAGAGAGATATAACCATCATATTTCATGACGTGATGTATGATATTGTCAAAGACTATTTTGATAACATCTTGGGTAAACCAAAGACCCATATAGATCATCCATTTATACTATAAAGGATATTTTAAAGGTTTTGTGAGTACAAGGTTAGACTCAATCCCAATAAGTATGTCTTTGTTGTCACTTCAGGTAAATTGTTAGGCTTCATTGTCTCTCATTGAGGCATTAAAGTTGATCCAATTAAATTACAAGACATTACTAAGATACTGCCACTTTCCATTTTGAAGTAGCTCCATAGTTTACAAGAAAAAATCCAGTCTACTAGATAGTTCATTTCATAGTTGGACGATAAATGCCATCCTTTCACTCACATGTTGAAGAAAGGTGTTACATTTTTTGGGATGAAGAATTTTAGAAAGCTTTTCAGTATCTAAATGAATATATTACCAATCCACCTATTTTTTTACCACCAATGTTAGGGAGGCCATTTTTGTTATACCTATCTACCACTGACAAAGCCTTAGGGGCACTTTTAGTTCATCATGATAAAAATGGGAAAGAGCATGCTATGTACTATCTAAGCCATATATTGGTTGCATATGAGCATAAATATACACTAATGAAAAAATCTTATTTAGTTATGGTCTTTGTATCTTAGAAGCTATGTCATTACATGCTTAATAACAAAACCATAGTCATTGCCAAAGTAAATCCACTCAAGTCTCTACTATCAGAGACAACTTTACAAGGCCACATGGCCAAATGGATCATGCTACTAAGTGAGTTTGAGATTGAGTATGTTAATAATAAGGCCAAAAAGGGATAAGTACTTAAAGACCAACTTGATGAATCTTCCTTTTTAGATATCAAATCAGTCACTTTTGCATTCCTAGATGAGTCCATCATGACCATCATAGAAACACCTCCTGAGGAGCAACACTAGAAGTTTTATTTTGATGGGTCATTCACATCTCATGGATCATGGGTAGGCCCATTGTTTATTACACCATAGGGGATCTTATTCCTAAATCATTTTGTATCATATTTTCTTGTAATAATAACATGGATGAATATGAAGCACTCATTGTAGGGATTCATCAAGAAATACAATAAAACATTCAACATTTCATGATTCATGGTGATTCTTAGTTAATCATCAGTCATGGTTACATACCACTTTAAGACCAAAGATAATAAGTTGGTACCATGAAAGACCATGGTGGACATTCTCAAACAACATATTGCCCATATATAGGTTGAACACATACCTCGAGCTAGTAACAAAACATTAGATTCCATGGTTAGCATCAGTTATTTGATTTACATCATAGACAAGGAAAACGAATATCAATTCTTCATTAAAAATATTCTAGTACCTGCTCATGAACCTTCAACCAATAGATCATTTCTCATTAACCTTCAACCATTGCAATGATCTATGATATTGTTGGTCCTAGTTTTGTTTGGTATTTAGACTTGTATAATTACCTTCATGATCATGTACTTCCACCAAACCTATCACGTAAACTACAAAAGGTATTTATACACCAAGCCTCTCACTATACCTTACTTGGCCTAACCCTTTATTGTAAAAGCTTTGATGGAAATCTGCTTCATTGTTTAACTTTGGTAGAAGCTACATTAGTGTTAAGGGAATTTCATGATGGAGTATGTGGATCCCACACCAATGGGGCCATCCTTGCCAAAAATATCCTATGTACTGGTTACTATTGGCCAATTATGGAAGCATATGCAACTATGTGTGTGAAACAATGTGACAAATGTCAAAGGCATGTCAATCTAATTCATGCTTTAAATATAACATTCAAGCTGATGCTTACACCATAGCCATTTACCATGTGGAAAATTGATCTTATTGAGAAGATTAACCCTATTTCATTTGATATCCATAAATACATCCTGACTGCTATTGAGTATTTCACTAAGTGGGTTGAAGTTATACCCCTCACGTGACTAAAAAATAGATTTTCAAATTCATATTCAACAATCTCATTTACCGCTATGGTATCCCATATGACATTATATCTGATAATGGTAGATCATTTAAAAACAAGGATGCCAAATCACACTGTGCTAAGTACAACATCATCAAATTTTTTTTCACCACATATTATCTCCAAGATAATGGCCATGCGGAGGCATATAATAAGACCATTACCAACATCCTTAAAAATATTGTCAATTATGTTTTATATAATTGGCACTTATATGTCTTTTGCACCTTCTGGGCATATCATACTAATTACTATACTCTAACATGATCCACACCATATTCCCTAGTCTTTGACACTGAAGCTATGATTCCCATAAAGTTTGAATCACCTTATCTACATATCTCATTAAAACACATCCTAGATGATGAAGATTATAGAGTCACTCACCTGCAAGAGCTGGAGTTACTAGATGAAAAATGCATGGCCATTATAAACATCCTTCAAGAATATCAAAACTAGTTATGGGGTCAATATAATTGGTGGGTCAAACATAAAGAATTTAAACTTGGTGATCTTATTTTGAAAGAATACTAGAATAACACCATGATTGAGAAAAATAATTAATGCATTTCAAGCCCAATTTGATAGGCCCTTATGTCATTATTTCTAGCTATAGCTCTAGAGCATACATGCTCACTACACCAAATAGAGATGAACTTGAGGAGCCCATGGACATCATATATCTCAAGCATTATTTCTCTTGAGATACCTAAAGTATTGTCTATGAGGCTCATTTACATTGTACCATACCGTCATCTTCCTTGTGTCATACCACATACCATTTTTACCATGCCTTCAATATCAACCAAAGTTATTTTACCCTCCCAACCCCCCCTTTTTGACCTTGGTTCTAATCCATTAGTTCTTCCATCACCTTTAGTGATTGGATTCTGATGAAATTTTAGTAGTTGATTTGGTATTCTATAAAGAGCCAGTATCTTACATTGGTATGATAGTGGTTTGGTAATTACATTCTTCATTATTGACACACTTTACCTCAATTTTAATACTACTAATTATAAGCACCTTTGAAGAAATTAGTATCATTGACCTATGATATTATTTCCTAATTATAATCACCTATGGGCAAATTAAGAGTAACACTTTTACCATGTGTTGACACATCACCTTGCCATCCCTATTCTATACTATACCATTTGCCTAATTCATGAACTTGATGCTACCTAGTTGAATTCTTCTATTGTAAGGCAGAACTACAATGACTTGAGGTCATTTTTTGGGACTATATAAGCAACTCTTAATTTACATTGAAGTCAACTCAGTCACCCTCTTTCCTTGTTCTCACCATTTTGTGAGCAATTTAAGTTTTAATGCTCTCACCATTTTATTAGCAACCTAAGCCACACTCTCACCATTTTACAAGTTAGACCATTTAGTCTCTCATAATTATCAATCAAGTTAAGACACTTAGAAAATATTCAAAACATTTGTAACAGATCTAAAAAATACTAAAAATAAAAAAATATGAAAAATAGCTTAAAATTTTCATGTGAGATATAAAGCCATCATTTTTTTTTGTAATGGGTCATCTTATTTATTCAGTTCATTTATAGACCACCTTGGTCTTTTTACTCCTATTTTTTAGGAGAACTACATCAGCCAGAGGTTCATATAGACTATGTACTCAACACTTGGATACATGGGGTATCTCAGGTTAGCTTGACTACTTCCTTTTTTTTGATCACTTCTTTACCTTAAGGACATTGAGACTCCTAGATATTTCACAAGTAACCACTTGTCCTTTAATTTACCCATACTTATTGGCCTTAGCTGTACACTCTCACCATTTTATGAGTTTATATTGTGAGCATTATGTATTCAAATTTAATACACTAATGACCACTAGGTTGTATCTTACGCTCTCACTATTTTGTGAGTTCTGAATACTCACCATTTTGTGAGCTCATTATCATTCTCAACCTTAGACATAGTAAACATTATAAACCTAGTTCATGTGCAAACACTTGTATATTGTATTTTAGTGTGGTTTTAGCTTAAATCATACTTTCACACTTCTATTCTTTGTTTGTGTTGAGGCTTTCATGATTATGAAACATCATCATCTTTTTTCTCACACACTATTTTATGATGCCATTCCCATTTCACTCTACAAGTCAATCATGTTTCTTTATTATAAATTTTATTTATCTCATATTTTAGGAGAAATATATTTGGCCTAAAGTTTATATTGGACATTACATCCATAGAACTATGTAGGCAAAGTCCAATTTCCTAGTGCATCTAGAGTCGGCTCAGCTACCTCATTCATTTTCTTCTATTCCCTCATTTTATTTATTTTGTTGTCTCCTCTAGCATAGGGGAAATACTTGTCATATTTTTTGTGTCATTGTCTTCCTATCACCTAGGGGCAATCTTATGCCAATTATTCTTGCATTGTTATACCTGTGTTATTGCTATCTAGTTTATGTGTCATCCTGTCGCCAAGAGTAACACCTTTATTACACATGCATGATTTTTTTTTAATATTTACACTAAAATTATGATTAACCATTTTTTGTGTTTATTTGATTTGATTTTAATTATTTTGTTCATTATTTTATTTATTGGTGTTTTGTTATGTTTATGTTTATTATTATTTCATTTTATGGTTTCATTTGTTTGTTTGTTTGATTATTTGTTTGCTTTCCTTGTTGTGCCTTGACTTAGTATATATACATTCATTAAGTGATTCTTTGTGAATTATACTTGAGTCCATCCATATTCATATGTCAAAATTGTCATCATAGTTTTTATCATTGGTGCATTATTTTCACTTGTTTATTGGATCAAGTATCAATCTTTATAGATATTACAGCTAGGTTATCATGGTGTTTTATATCATGGTGCATACCATTGTGTACCACAATAAAAATCAGTTTGATTGATCTTACAAGCAATGATGTCATAGTACTTCTCTTTTTTCACTTAAAAAATTCCTGACCTAATCAAATATTACCCAAATATAGAGTAATTAAAACACCAATGAATTTAATGATTGCTAGTTAGGATGTGCATCTCCATACTATCAGGTGGCCTAAATTTATACCTATCCTATGTAATGATTTACTTTTACTCCATGAGTATAGATTTAGTATGTAATCCCCCTTTTTTAATATTTTTCATATTATCACAAGTAATAGTACCAATGATTATAACCATCTTTGGGAAAATCATTAACTTTATCCACCTTATTGGGGTATTTTTCACTATGCTAATGAATATAACCACCTTTGGATAAATCATTATTTTTTTACCTCACTATACTGATGATTATAAATATTTTTGCAAAAATCATCCATTTTTATATGACCTACTAGGGCATCTCACTACACCATTGATTATAACTATCTTTGGGAAAATCAATATTTTCCACCCCCTTTACCCTTAGGTATCATCATTTCCTTCTTTTCAAGGGAATGATCACCAACCTTATTTGCCGATTGCTCCCTCAAGGGGGAATCTAGGTGTCATTCATTGCTTTCTGGGGCATTAGGAATTAACAAAATTTTCATTCTTTGAGAATATGTTACTTTTCCTATAGCTTGAAACACCTTTCCAAATAGGGGCAAACTATAAACACCTTATTATGGCCATAACTAAATTCTAACTAAAATTCAGATTGATTTCTATCAAATAGTGCAAACTAAGCTTAAGAATCATAGAACATATCAATTTCATTCACACATTAGACATTAGTGCTCAGAATCATGTTGAGGCATCCCTATTTGGGTTATTATCCTATATGCAATAGTAACCTCTCACAGATTAATCTTCAGTCACCTTGTGACCTAACAATTGGTAGTTTCGCCTTTGGACCTATTAAACAAGGCACTTGAGCAATTCTTAAAGTGCTAAAATGTTAAGCATAATGAACTAAAAAATATAACCAAATTAAATGCTTAAGTGGAATTTCCATGTGTAATTAGTGAAATTGAATTTTATAAAAATAAAATTTCAATAAAAATAACGTCATCATTATTATCTCTATCCCAAATATTAATTACATGTCCCCTCCTTAACTCAACTAGGGTTAGCCTTAACTCAATTAGGGTTTGTTTTAACTCAACTACGATCAATTCTACTTGAACTACACTTAGGTTAGAGTTAAATTTGGAGGATATAAATAAAAGGCCTCACCTAGTGATATATAATCTCTTTTGGTGTAAATTTATCATGCAAAAATATATGCAAAACTTTTATTATTATAGTGTTACTATGCCCATTTTCTAAGCCAAACCAAGCCAAGCCAAAGTCCACCAACATTACCAAGGTGACAAGGAGAGGTGGAGCATGGAGCTTCATTGACAAAGATTTATTGAGCACATATTGCTAGCTCAAAACACTTTCTCTCATGGAAGGCATACTTAATTTTTTTGTCTTCATTTGTTAGTTATTTGTGTAGTTCTTTAGCTCCTTGAGTGTCTAGGCTAGAGGTGTAAATTAATTAGTGTGTTTATTTTGATTTTCTTTCTTGACTAACACTATACTAATCTCCTCTCTACATATTCCTATTTTTCATAGCATTAATCTATAATAAACATAGGTATTTATAAATAATGTTTATTTTAATTTCAAGGGAGTAAATAGAATCATGAAAACTCTCATAGATATTTAAATTTGAAAAAATAGAAAAAATCCAAGGTAAGGATGTCAAGACTAAACTTGTTAAGTAATTAATAATTAAATTTGAGTATCTACATTCTCCCTACTTTATTATACAATGATGTGAAATTAATATAGTAAAGGAGGTGTAAAGATAAGTGTTTATACACAATTTATATTTTAATGTGAAGATTGATTATGCAAGATGTCTCAATGAAAAACCTACAAAAAATCCACTACAACTAGTTATTGTCCATATTTTAAAGTTGAAAATCTAAAGCTTGTAATTTAAAATTTGAAAAGAGAGCAAGGCAAGAATACACTTGAAAGGGTATCCAATATTATTTACTTGTAACTTTAAAGTGGAGAAGTATGTGTGCCTATTTATCACTTATTGAGGTATTCAGATAAATGTTAAAGTTGTGGAAAATTGAGAGTGATAAAGTCTCAATTTGAAAAACTAGTGAAATCTAATGAGTTAGAAAGATCATATAATAAAAATATCATTTGAATATCTAGATCAATATATAAAATTATTTAAGGGTTAAAACCACCAAATGTGTCTCACTATATTGGAACCTCCAACTATGGCTCACTAAAGTGAAACTATTGACCAAATTTTGACCCCAAGTCAAAATATGTCAACCCCTCTAATTTAAAGAGTTCATAGGGTGGTCATATGGATTTTTCATGGTATAAAATGGTCTTAAAGAGTCCCATATGGTCATGTTTACCCTTCCTTAGCCTTGTCCAAGTTCTAGTCGTATGAACACTTATCTAGTCCAAGGAGTCAATTATAAGTCTTATTGTGTTAAACTTGGTCAAAGGTTTAATATAGTTCCAAGTCATTAAAAAAGGTTATTTGAATGTCATTTATGTAATCCTATCATGCTCTAACCTTTAGTTGACTCTCAAATGCAAAAAGTGTCAATTTGGCCATCTTTTAGCCCATATAGAGAAATGACATGTACCACTTCAAGAAGAGAATGTTTATAGAAGATTAAAAATAATATTCAAGGTCAGTCAGGTATAAACAAATTTGTAGTTTCAACTTTTCAAATAGTAAAAAGGACACTTTCAAGTAATTTTGGGCACTTGTACAATCTTGGAGAACTAGTTGTAAATGAGAAATGGTTTAGAAGTGTCTTTTGGGATCCCTCACATTAATTACCAGATTTGGACCAAGTTTCAAGTTAAACTGATACTCTAGACACATTTTTTCCTATATTGCTACCTTCACAAGCTCAATAAGGCAAAATTGAAGTGGATGGTATGGATAGGAGAGAGAGAGTTAGGATCTAAAATTTTGTAAAATTTTAGGGGTCATAATGAGATTAAGATTAGTGTATTTGGTTTATAGAATGATGTCATATTATTTATGAACAACTGCTAAGCGTGATGACATGTCATGGATTATGCATTTGAGAGGGTTATATTCTTGTAACTATTTATCTAGTTCAAAATATATGGAGAGGAATGATTTTAAGGGTAGTTTTTATAGGTCTTGGATATCATTTTCATGGTCATTTGATCAGTTGAATCACCTCCATGAACTGCATTAACTTGAGGGAAGAAGTTCTTTGCATACAAGCTATTTCAAATAATGCTGATGTAAGTTTGGTTTTCTCTTCAAGGTGATCATTCTCATAGGTTTATAGCAATCCATCCCTCATTAAATATTCTTAAAATCCATGGAGTTCATGTGTTTTGTTTGAAAAGGCTCTCTTTCTCCATAACCTCCAAGTGACTTGCTTCTTGAGAGACTTGTCGATATTTGGATGATCTTTCTAGGTCTAAAATTAATTTTGGTTTGAATAGAAATAATTATCATCATTTATCAATAAGAAAGACACTTTTGAGATTTTGGTTTGTTGAATAATGGGGAACATGATCCAAATTTGCATCTTGAGCAAGTTCATGAAGTGTCTCAAACACTTACAGTCCTTCAAGTCTATCAACATGTAGTAATGGACACAATACCATGTTAATAATTTTTGGATAACATGGAGAGGTAAGTGAAATCTCATCAAAACTCAAAAATGTCATAAAAATCATGACACACCATCAATAAAATCCATTGTCAATGCTCAAGACTCCACAATTCATACAATAGCCTAAAGTTGAAGGGGATGTCATCATGCTTATCACATGCTCTATGATATATTAATGAATTATAAAATAAGAGTGTGATGGTTTGATATGGTGAAAATATAGGAACTTAAAGAGCTTGAGAGAGTAGCCTTGTGTAGCCCTAAAATAGTCTTAGTAGGCACCTACATGCAAGGTATACGGTAAACATAGATGTTTCAAAGTCTGAAAAGATTCCAATAGATTATGAGAAGCCAAATTGGATATCTTGAAATTGTGATAAATTATACTATCTTTAATGACAATCCATGAAGTGGTAAAGTCAATAAGTAAGAACTTAATGTAAGGCTCATCTTGAGATGACCATCTACAACCAAGTCAAATTGGCAAACATGCTGAGGTGAAGTGGAAACATGTTGAGGTGTGGTGAAAGGGTTTTATGTGTTAAAAATAATTCAATAAATCATTGGAAAATCATTGAGGCAAGGGTGAAGTATCAAACTCAAAAGTAGCAATTATGATCTTACCTTCAATATATACACACCTACATGCATACATGGACATGCTGGTCTTAGGCCCAAGTAGAAAAAGATAAAAAGTGTTTAAAGGTATTTGAAACCAAATTAAGACCTCAAATAAGTTTAAAAATACTTAGATATCTCTTTGAGGTATGAATGAGGTCCTTGAACATCTAGAACATACAGGATATCTAACAATTAGCTACAAGCCTACCTAAAAAAAACTCAATTACATATCTAAAAAGAATGGTATTCTATGTTTGTAGGTTGATTTGACCTATATAAAAAATTCAAGTACATGGATCATCATCAAATATTATTTAATAGGATCAGTGATGGAAGTTAAGGTCTAAAACACTTATTATAGTCAAGTAGCCCTAAAAAAGGCACCTACAAGTTGTTATTCAAAACTCAGTTATGTTCATACCTAAAAGAGGGACCATATAATTTTTAAAAGTGTTGAAATCACTTTGGTATATAAAAAAAAGTTCATGATATTAGATAATTTTAGTGACATGAAGGTGAGGTCTAGGTAAGAAACACAATGATGAGCTCTAATGAGCTACTAACATGTCTATGTCAAGATTAGTTCCCTAACGAGATGAAGAGAAGGGGAAATAGTGTTTATATATGATTTGAATACATTAAAAGAATTAAAATAACCATTATAGACATTGGAGGGGTTAGTGATAGAGGGAAGAGGGCTAAAACCTAAAGAATATAGTCAGTGATTCATAACATGCATCTACAAGTGGCTTAGAGGGTTAGTCATTTTCTAAACCTAAAGGAGAGGTAGATCAAGTTTAAAGAGTTTTTAAAATGATTTTAAAACTAAATTGAAAGATTAAATAGTTTTAGGACAAGTGAGAAGGTTTGGATGTTAGTGGAGAGGGTTTGGACCTAAAATATATAGTCATGGACCCTAAATAACATATACATGCCTATATACTCTTTTAGGTAAGTTTTGATTGGATTGGAGAAATGAGAATAGTGAATAGGTCTAAGAGGGATAAAATGAAGTTGGAAAAGGTTTTTTAGTTCCATAAATATTTTATATAATCCCCAAAAATAATATCATATGAGGAAAAAGATCAAAACTCAGTCTAAGCCTATAACCCTACAGCTACACTAGCAGACCCAGTCAAGCCATGAAGGAGAATGATGTTTTGAGGCCTCTATAGGCATGACCAAAATATGAAATTTGGTATAAGGGGTTTTCATGAGTTTATTGAGACATTAATAATCATTCCAAAACCATACCAATAGTGGACATAAACACTATTTTATCTCAAACTAGGCCCACTCCTTGGCAAGGGGCAATCAAAAGAATCAGGGGTTCACTTGAGCTCCAATGGCATGAAAAAAGTTACCAAACATAATGAAGGGAATTCAAGGATAGTGAAAAAATATATAAGAGATATACATACATTCTCAGGTGGAGGAAAACTTTAGTTTTCATTCCAAGTGCCCTTGAGGGCTAGCAAAGAGAGAAAAAGCTTAAACCCCAAAATCCCTAACCAGTATACCAAATTGATATAGAGGGGTAATGAACACTTAAAAAGAATTTGGAATAATGGAGAGTGTTTTTAAAGAGGTTTATAATCCTCTCATAGTAGTTGGAATGAGTTTTAAGACCCAAAACTCAAAGTGGAGCTCTCTCTAAGCCCAAGAATGCTAAGGAAGCCATTCAAAGAGCAACTTTAGATTTTCATATCATTAATCAAACTTTGAGTGGGAGTATTAGACTATTGGAATAGTTTAAGGGGTATACTAATAATGTTTTCCAAGTGGAAGTAGGTCATTTAATGATATATTCTTTATGAATAATTGTTAAGACCCCAAAAAGGTCTTACACCTCTCTTAAACCCTGATAATAACTAGTCATGGGAAAAAGAGATCAAATGCATATATAATGACATATTTTTATCCTAAAACATATTGGATTTTGTTTAGGACTCTAAGGAGGTTTTTCAAATCTACTTCACTTGTACAAACTGCCTAAAATACCCTATTTTTGCATGTTTTTTTAATGTTTTACAGGTGCTCTAAGAAGGGGAGAGCTTTAAAATCATGGGATGAGGTCATTTTAGAATTTTAATATCTTTTAAAATCCAAAAATTTGCACAAGATATTATGGAGATGATCAAAATAAGCCCATTTTTCAAGGCAGTCTCAAATAGGCTCAAAATGAGACTAGGTGATAAGGTCATTTCTTGGTTTACATTCTTTCACAAGGTTTCAAGCCCAAAAATTGACATGGAGTTTGGTTATGGAATATATAAAGTTAATCAGATTATTTTGGGTGATTTTACATGTGTTTTAAAAATATATATCAGGAAAATAAGGTCTAAAGCAAGGAGGCCTCATTGAGGCCTAATTCAAGAGAGAAAAAGGTAGAAGAAATAGGTTTCCACTCAGATTCTAAAGATTAAATTTGACATGGAAATATAAGTCCATAGAGGGTTATATAATATTATATTATTTTATCAATATAATTTGTAAAACTCCCACATAAGGAGATTTACAAGGAGTCTTAAAGCAAGGAGGCCTAATTCTAGAGAGAGAAAGGTAGAAGAAATGGGTTTCCAATCACATTATAAAGATTAATTTTGACATGGAAATATAAGGACATAGAGGGTCCTATAATATTATATTATTTTTTCAATATCATCTATAAAACTCCCACATAAAGATATTTACAAAAAAAAAGGCTACAAGGAAACTAGGGCTATTTAAAACTTAAGGAACAAAATGAGTTCTTGGGAGTTGGTCCAAGAACAAAAATGGTTTGTTTTAGACCTGATAAAATATTTTAAGACCATTCATCTAGTTTTTATGAGTTGAAAAATATGCACTTGAGTTTTAGGCCACTTGGACCAATCTAGGCATGGGAAATGGAGAGTTACAAGACACATATACATATAACTGATGGGATGACAGGTTAGAGGAGTTTCCTAAGGAATGGAAGATGTTCAATGAGTTTTTTTAGATAAATTTAAAGTAAATTCATGGTTTTAAGGTCCATTTGTCACTCTTTTCATGCAAATAAGGGTAGTTTCTAAGATGCTAGTCAAGGTGTCAAGCCAAGTTGTAACTCCTATGCCACTTGGAAAGATGGAACATATTCAAGGGGTCAACATATGGTATGGAAGACGTGATAGACTATTTCATAACTCTTTATTTATTTTTAATTTTTTTTCTCATGCTTGACACTTATCACTCCTATATTACGCCCCCTCTTTCTCTCTCTCTTCACCATTCTCTATAAGAGCAGCCATTTTTGGCTAAGTTAGGGGATCTACACATTGGTCATGGTGAAGCCCTACCAAAATTAAGACTTTAAATTTCCTATTTAAGTTAATTCAATCTATATGTTCTACTTATATATTACAAACAATGATTTTGAGGATGTATTTATGAGTGTTTAGTGATAGTCATATCCTTTGCATTTATCCTTCATGTTTCATGCCTTATGGAAGTTTGCTACCTTTCATAGGTCATATGAAGTGTTATAATTTGTTTTATTGTTTAGATAATTGATATATCATTAGTGTTACCATTATCACATGTTGGTTAAATATCCTATTACTCATGTAATCATCTAAACCTTCATATTAAAACACTAGTGTGATAGGGGCTATTTAGAGTAGCATAATCAGATTGTAAGTTGATATTTCATAGTGCATCTTCAACAAGATGTGGATTTCATGTTTGGTACATCACCTCCAAATTGTTTGGTTAGATTAGTACTCACTTAGAGGTCACCCACAACCTAGAGTCAATCCCATTGCATAGATCAAGTTGAGAGGGATCTAATCACCCTCTCCTAGGGTATAATTTTTATCTATAATAGTTTTGGCATACTTTGTGGGATGAAAAATACAAGAGGCTATCCAAGATAGATGCTGGTCTTGGCATTATTGGAGTAGTAACAGCCTTCTTCATGTAACATTTGGAGACTCCAAAAGGTTTTTAACTCCTGGTTATTGACTAGTGAGCCTATTTTCATGTCAAAGGTGACCACAAGATTTGAATTGAAAGGTATCACCTTTGAATTCCTTGAATTAACTTTGTATTCATACAAGAGAAAGAAATTTATTCACTCTCTCCCATACACTAAGTCACCTAGAAGGAGGCTCATTATTCTAGATTATCCAAGCCTTCTTAAGGCTAATAACATGGCTATAAATCTACCCTTTATTGACTGAAATGGTGATTCTCATTTGAACCTTCAAAAATAGGATGTTATTCCAATGTCTACCCTTAAAAGTGTGCCTTAATTAAATGGAGAGACTTCTCATACCCCCATTGAACATATTAGAGACATGGCCAACTTTTGAAACATTCACAACATCACACAAGAGAATGTAGAAATTAATTTGTTCGTAATTAGTTTTAAAGGCAAATCTTTATAATTGTATAGGATAGTAGGCCCTAATTCAATTGACTCAAGGGATGATTTGGGAGACAAATTTAGCAAGAGGTTTGAAGACAAAAGTGACCATTTATCCTTGGCTGAATAATTGACTTACATAAAGAGAACCCCTCATGAATCCATTCAATATTTCAATGCTAGGTTTCAAAAAACATGGGATAAAATCCCAATCCTTGTAATACCCACCCCAAACTATGATTTTATCTACAATATCAAGGCCTTGAATAGTGATATTGGTGTTATGATTCAATTCATTGGTGGAATACTCTACCAAAAGCATATGACATTGCTATACTAGATGAGAACAACTTGATCCAAGATGGAAAACTTTCTCCTAGACCTCCCATTCCTTTATTTTCTAATGTACAAGTCACCATACCCACCATTGCTCCTATCCCCACACCCAAGCACAAATAAGTTGCCCCTAGTCAAGAAAACAAGTAAAAAAAAGAAGATGTGATTAAGATTCTTAGAGAAGAAATACAAGATCTTAAGGGGAAGCAAGAACAATAACAATGGAAGTCTTATCAAGGTCCTTTCTAGCCTTACCAAGCATATCAAGCTCATAGACAACCTTTTCAAGGTCAATACCAAGGACAAGGGAAACTAACTCAAGTGAGGCAACCTAATAGACAAATTAGAATGCTCCTTCTAATTTCAAGGCATTTGTACCTATTGAAAATAATCTTGTACAAGATAATGGAGAGTAACCTTCATGGACAGAACCTCATGACCCTTCCACTTATGCAAACAAAGTATTCAATCAAGCCTATATGGCTCAATGGGGAAAAATGCCTTCTATGACTCAAGAAGATATGCCTAATGGAGGAAAGAATAATGAAGGGGATACTCAATCAAATTCTACCATGATGAACTACTAACAAGAGGACTCATGTGTTGTCAACTACCAAGGAAATATCAATGTTGATCCAAGTTCCATAATTGCCAATATAAGGTCAAAGTAGAGAGATGTTGAGGAAGTTCAAGGAATAAGTAGTGGTCAAAATGTAAGATCTCACACATACCAAGGATTAGGAACACAAAATACATCCTCTATGAATAATATAAATTAAAAAACTTAGAATGTTAAAGCTTCTTCTATACCTACTTATATACATCAAGTGGCACAACCTAGTGGTAGTGTTTAGGATCCTAAAGTTGGAAAATATCCTATGAATATTTTGGATCAAATGAATAAGGTTCATGTAATCCTTATAATGTGGGAAACACTATCTATACCTAGTCATAGAATCTTGCTCTGAAATGAGCTCTCCATGCTCAATGCATCTGTTGTAAGTTGTCATTGATGTCATGTGGATTGAACCTATCATTGATGTCAAAATAAGTGTGAGGTATGGTGATCTAATAGAAGGTATTGTGATGCATAGTGAGGTATAGTTAAATGTGTATATACAAGCATATGGATTTATTTAAGGCACTACTAGTTTCATATCTTTGGTGAAGATCTTCAAAGCTTCATGAGAGAGAGAAATTGTCTTCATGTCTTATGTGTTCAAAGAAGGCTATCTCAATCTTAGGTAGTGACCTATATGGTCTAAGGAGAATTGGTCAAAGGAGAATAATGGGAGATGCTTTAGAGCCTATCTCAAATATCTAGAGGTGATTAGTGAGCTACAATAGGTGTCTTGAATATCTCAAAATGGTATGATGCATAGTAGGTCTGTTTGATGGCATAGTAGGTCTGTTTGATGGCCTAGTTCCTAAGCATGGAAATCACTTATAGAGGCATTGTGATGATGAAATGGATGTGTATGAGACTAAATGTGTATAATGCAGTGTTAGATCAAGTGATAAAAGTGTTGAGTCAGTCACTTGAATCTCAGAGTGAGCCAAAGAAGCATGTTCTTCATTGGTGGTCATCTTATAGACCTTACCTTAAGACCCTAGGTGGTAGAATGAGGTGTCATGATCAGTTTTGGATGATTTTAAGATCATTTAACCATGGATTGAGGTGTGAGAGGTTGTTTCAATAAAGATCATGAAGTTTTAGGTCCTCAAGTGAAGAAAAAAGCATGAAATAGTGTTTTGAAGTCTATCAAGCTCATAGAATAAGGTCTCCAAGCCTGAGAAGGTTTTTTTTATGGTCATTAACACATGTAAAATCTAAATGGTGTCTTGATACTTTGAGAAGATATGGGTAAGGGTCTTGGATAGGATCTATAGGCATTAGTTTGACATTTGAGGGGTAATACTCTATGAATAATTGTTAACACTAGAACATGTATAAAACCCTCCTTAAACCCTTAAAATGACTTAATAAGGAAAATATTGTTATAAATGGAATATAATGGATCAATAAGGCTTGTTTTATGATTGGAGGTGTTAGAGGATTCTCTCAATCATCTCTAGGTGTTAGTGGTTTGTCAGAAAATGAGTGAAACCTATAGGAAAATGCTTATTTAAAAAGAAGTTGATATAGAAGACAGAATTTGCATTAGACCAAGTATGCAAATGGATGAATGGATAATATATAGGATCATGATTTATGTCCATGGTATTATTTTGGCAATGTGTCAAATATTTCAGTCACTCATGTTGACCTATCGCTAAATTGGGCTAATGGTGAAACCAGTGAGAAAATCTAGTTAGAGTGAGAATGAGTTTAAGGATATGTTGCAGTGGATTAAGAATGGATAAAATTGATTGAATTTATTTTTAAATACCTATACCTCATGTTTATATTGGTTATATTATTTTAAAGTCATTTAAAATGTTAAAAATGGTGTTCACAAGATGGCTTATCTAGAGAAGATGTGATAGTAAAGGTGTAAGTGAGAAGGATGAGTTGAAGGATATTTGAACATAGTTGAATAATATCATGAATATTATGTTGTTTAATACCTATTTTAACTATACATTTTTTATGGAAGTTTGGGAATGATTTTAAGGAGTTGTAATGTGGAATCCAAAATGGCTTATCTAGCTGTGTAAGGGATGTGAAAGAGAAGATTAACAAATTGGTGTATAAGACCAATGATTGACACCAAAACCAATGATATATATATATATATATATATATATATATATATATATATATATATATATATATATATATATATATAATGATATTATAGAGATAAAAAATTAAATATTAAAGTGAATGAGAGTCTTTGAAGTATCCTTATAGGAGTTACAAAAAACATTCAACATGACAATGTGGATAGGCTTGTTGATAGTTTTGTGTAGTCATCTAACAAAGATGAGTTTGGGGTGTTTTTCCAAGATTTGAAGATAAATTTCATGTGAAGATGTTATGGAGGTATCAAATGTTCATGTGAATGTACTTTTATTCATTATAAGTCCATATGAAAGTGTGGATAGTAAGTTGTTTATGACTAGGTTTTAGAGCAGTCAGCTAATTCTAAGTGGTCATGTTGCAAGAGTGTGTTAGAGGCTTTAAGCCCTAAGTTCAATAATATGGTGATGAAAATTAGTTAATGAATATTATATCCATATTATTTAAGGGTATGTTTGTTTGATCACATTGACTATATGCTTTAGTTATGTGAGACAAACTTTCTAGCAATGAGAAGGGCTAATGGAGAATAGACTTAATGGCATGGTTCAAAGAGTCCAATAAGATAAATGATGTTATAGACCTATATGGATGTTAGAAGGGGTATATTTAAGGTATATGTGTAGTTTTAAATGAATTATTGGAAACTCAAAATGTTATAAGGTGGTCTAAGTGTAACATGTGCCTTGAGAAGACCTAATTACATTAGGTCTCTATTAGGCCTAATGGGGTTTTAACCTTTATGAGTAATGACCAAACTATGTAGTGAGTGTTTCAATTATGAATTGGTGTATTGAAATATTACAAGGGTGATCCAAGTCTACAAATATATTTGGCTAGCCAAGATGGTTGATAGCAAGAGTCAAGTATAAATACAAGGCATAATAGGCCTATTTGGGCAAGTTAAGAGAATGTGAGAGAAAGCAAAGAAAAGAGATCTTAGTAGATTAGAATTGGGTCATGTATAAAATAAAATGGGAGTATAGGATTAGTAATGAACATCCATAAAAATATTTTAATATGATGAGCAAGGTCAGTTGACCTAATAGGCATAATAAGAGGAAAGTTTGAGCAAAGAAGCCTATACACTATTTTGAGAGGGGTAGAAGGTTGAGAAAAGATGAACGAGTTGATTGAATATTTAGAGACTATAAAGATACATTATATCTATGTTAAAGTTTATGAAAATGAATGGAATTTATATAGAGAAGATAGAGAGTTGAATAAGAGGTCACCATTTGTTGGTTGACAAATAAGGCGTCTTAAGGTAATCAAGTTTATCTTGGCTAAGTTAGTGATTAGTCAAGAGGGAGTGGGATATGACTTGTAAGTTAGATATTGTATAAGTTTTATTAAAGTGGTTGGGTTGGTACCAAGTCACTTAGGGGGTTAGAGCCTCCTTGCAAGTTAGAGCTTGCTAAAGGACTAATTGAGTTGGTGTTTGACTAGTAAGGGGTTGGTGCCTCACTAAATCTTGATCCATTGCTTATATAATTGTAGTCCAAGATGTGTGTTAATGGTTTTTATACCCCATTAAGGTTTCCCACATATCTCTTATGTTCATGTGTTATGTTCTTGCTTCATACTTGTTTGGATGGTTGATTATGCATTGCTATATCTCTATGTTAGTTTGAATGGTTAATGAATGCTGTATTAAATTGAGAGAATAATTTATACAATTATTCACCCTCCCCTTAGTGTTTGTGATTCTAAAAATTGGTATAAAAATAGGTCCTTTAGAGGAGGCTTGACAACTTGAAGGTGACCCTAGAAGCACAAGATGGCTAAGCTTGTGTGTAATGAAATTAATTAGATGTTCACACAAATTAACATAGAATAAATATATATGAGAGATTACATAGTAATAATTGATATCAAAGAAGAATAATGGATAGTATAGCAAAGCCACTTTGAGGGGAAAACCTCCACAATAATGTAATAAGAGCATAATAATTCATATATGATGATTAAAGACTAACCACTACCTCCTATATATACTCTATTTAGCCATGGTTATTCCATAGGCTGACATATCTAAGAACATAGAGAAATGTAACAAGCATATAAAAGAGGTGTGTAAGACACACATATCCCTAGACACACCAATGGTTACGGGCATAACATGCCCCTCCCCTTCAAAACATCATTGTCCTCAATATTGAGGCAACTCTAGATGTTGCTACACAAATGCTTCATCATCCCAAGTGACATCTTCATAGGATAAATTATTCCATTTGATTAGGTACTCTATAATCACTCTAGACCATAGTTTCTTAATGCACATGTGAAGGATTGCCTTAGGATCAAGAATAACTTTACCTTCCTCATCTAATTCTGATAACTCTATTTGAATGACAACTCTATTTTTAATGACTTTCTTCAAGCATGATACATGAAATAATGGATGTATGCGAGTGGATGAAGGAAAATCTAACTTGTAGGCCACATTACCAATTTTTTACAAGATCTGATAAGGCCCATAATACTTAGGGGATAGCTTTTTATCCTTTTTTAATTACTTGAATGACATATTATTATATGGTTGCAAGTGAAAAAATACCCAATCACCAATGTAAAAATGCCTCTCACTTCTATGTTGATCCACCTTTTGCTTCATACGATTCTAGGCCATAGCTAAATTTTTATGCAATCTTGCAAGGACCTCTTGTTGATAGTGAAATGTTCTTCAACTGCAAAAACTTTAGGATGGACCTTCAAGGTTGAAGTGATGGATGGAGGATGGTATCCATATAGTGCCATAAAGGGAGACATTTTAGAATAACTATGAACAAAAGTATTATACCACCATTCAACAAGTGGCAAGCAATGAACCCATTTATCTTGTTTATTATAAATAAAACAATAGAGATATCCTTCCAAACATTTGTTGACTACCTTAGTTTATCTATTAGTTTGAGGATGAGAGGATGAACTATGAGCCAATTGGGTGCCCAAACATGCAAATAACTCAGTCCAAAAATTACTAGTAAAAATGGGATCTCTTTCATTGACAATGATCTTAGGGGTCCCATGCAATTTTTGAACTATATTAAGAAAATAAAAAGCTATTATACTAACAACAAATAACTGTGATAAAGAACAAAAATGAGAATACTTACTAAGATGATCCACAATAACCATGATAACATTTTAACCATCATATATCAGTAACCCTATAATGAAATCCATGGATACCTCTTCCCAACACTAGCTAGGGATGGATAAAGGTTATAAAAGACCTATATTTTTAATGGTTTGCCTTTGTTTTTTTGACAGACCATACATTCAACCACATATTTCTAGACATTCCCCTTGAGTACTACCCCAAAAAAATCTTGCTTGATTTTTTGATAGGTTTTCAAAAATCCTGAATGACCCCCAAGTGGAGTTGCATAAAGTTCCTGAAGGATTTTTTGTTTAAGAATAGAATTTTTACATAGGTATAATCTATCTTTATACCATAATGCATTACCCTTCCATGTGAATTTTTCAAATCCACCTAAACATTGTTGAATATTTTGAATCAAATCATGGGTAACACTATCATTTTTCCATTCTGATCAAGCTTCTTCTAGCTAATTAGCCTACAAAATGGTTATGGCACATATCAATGCCTCAAATGATTAATCCTTTCTAGATAGTGCATTTGCCACCACATTATCCTTACCTTTTTTGTAAACTATTTCAAAATCATAGCCTAACATCTTAGTTACCCATTTCTATTGTTCTTCAAATGACAACCATTGTTTCAAAAAATATTTGAGACTATCATGATTAGTCTTTACTTGAAAGTGATGACCCATCAAATAAGGTCTCCATTATTTGATTGCATGCATAATGGCCATCATTTCTTTCTCATAGATGGGTTTATGCTAATTTTTACCTTTTAGTTGATGACTTTCAAATGCAAGTGGTTTACCTTCTTGTATGAGTACAACACCCATACCATACCAAGATGCATCGCATTCAACCATAAAAGTCTTGGAAAAATTAGGAGTGGCTAATATTGGAGTGGTGCACATAGCCAATTTAAATTTTTCAAATGCCCTGGTAGCTATATCAGTCCACTAAAAGGAGTCTTTCTTCAACAAAGAGGTGATTGGGGCTGTAATGCTACCATAATTTTTGACAAATCTATGATAGTAACTAGTTAGCCCCAAAAATACCCATAGTTTCTTTAGTGTCTTAGGAATTGGCCAGTCCACCATTGTTTGCATTTTTTTAGGATCCACTTTCACTCCTTCATGAGAAACTAGATGACCCAAATATTCAACCTCATAAGATCTAAAAGTACATTTCAAAGGTTTGGCATACAACTGATGTTGTTCCAAAATTGAGAGTACTTTTTACACATATTGCAAATGGTTTTCCAAATTTTTAATGTAAATGAGGATATCATCAAAAAATACCAAAATAAATTTCCTAAAAAATGGCCTAAAAATAGTATTCATCAAACCCTAAAAAGTAGATGGTGCATTTATTAGACAAAAAGGCATAACAAGAAACTTATAATGGCCCTCATGAGTCTTAAAAGCTATTTTGGGTATGTCTTCATCATAGATCTAGATTTGATGATACCTAGAATGAATATCTAACTTGGTAAAATAAAAATCACCATTCAATTCATCTAGAAAATCATTAATGATAGGAATAGGAAACTTATCTTTGATAGTGTAGTTTTTGAGTTCTCTGTAGTCAGGACACATCCTCTAGGTGTTATCTTTATTTCTCTGTTTCTATTCAAAATTTTATTTTTCAGATTTAAGAGAGAGAAGAAACTAAAGAAGTAATGGTCAAGGCTTGTGAAGTACCTGGATATAGTTTGCACACCGTAAATCTAGACGCTGTGAATACTCCTCTTTAGCTGTGAAGGAATAACACCTGAAAGAGATAAACACTAAAAACACGAAGAATGTTAGTTGATAAGAGAGTGGATTGCCAAGCAAAAGCTTGGTCCTAGAAGCGCCAAGGCTTCTTCAAGGATGACAATCCACTGTTTAAGACAGAATATGACAGAGACAAAAAAAAGAAATAATGAAAGATGTGAAAAGAAAAGACTAAAAACAAATGCGTACCTGATAAGCTATAATCTGGTAAACACAATCGCTAACGTCGGTGGTATTGCCGTCATCGGTCAGAAGGTTGCCGACGTCGGTTGGGGAGGTGACCGGCGTCGGTCGGGGCAATAGTCAAGAGCTGGTTACAGGATTGGTTTCAGGGCTGTAGGATAGTCTATGGTCTTGTCTGAGGGTCTGGGGGTCTGTGCGGGACTATTTGAGGTCTAAGGGACAGAGAATATTGTCTGGGAATAGATTGGATAAGTGACAGAGGCGAAAGGCAGATGGACAAGAGAGAGGGCTTTTCAGCCTCTCCGGGAAGAATGGAGAAGATTTTGGTGAAGGATATTGGAATAGACAGAAGACAAAGTATTTGATATAAATGAAATGATATAGAAATAAAGACAGCACAAATACTTAGCTGTGTTGAATAGTTGATGAAGATAGCATGCAGTCCCGGTACAAAATGTTGGATACAAGATCTCAGTGCCTGAGAGAAGTTGTCAAGTATGCTGATCCCTGCAAGAAAACAAGATGCCATAATACCAGAAAGCAAGAGCACCAGAGCTTTGTTTCGCCGGAAGAGAGATTCTCCTGTTAGATCACACGAGATTTGAAAACTTCTAATTTTGATTGTGATTACCTGGAAAGAGGAAGAGAAGACAGTTAAGTATAATCGACGTCGGCGATTTCACCGGCGTCGATCGATAGGTGGCCGACGTCAGCAGGGTTAAAACGGGCAGAACAAGCCACCAAGCCCATTTTTTATCTGCCAAGTCTTCTTATGCGTTGGAGAATGCCGAGGGTTGTGCTAAATACGCACGAGAGTTTGTTAGGAGGTTAGAAGAATTAGGGAGAAATCTTGAGTGAGTCATAGGAGGAGAATTAGTCTAAGGTGAGGTGTCTAGGCGAGGTGTCCTAGGCGAGGTGTCAAAGGAGGGAGGGGTTAAAGGGACTTATTTAATTAAAAATAGTTGATTATTTCTAATTAATAAGACTTAGGTGGGTTAAGGACCAAGGAGGACTAGGAGGGAGAAAGGACCAAGGGTTAGACACTTTTTCGGTGTCTACATTTGCCCCTTTTTGTCTTATTGATTGTTCTGGACGAACTGCAAGACAAAAACAGGAGTTAGTTGCCCCAGGTATGGGATAAAGTTGATTTTGTAGACAAGAATATGTGAGAGTTGATTCCCTAATTATGGATGAGGTATCCCCCCTCAAAGCAGGAGTCGAGAGAAGGGAACCTGGAATCGGGTGCTGCTTTGACAGAAAGTGATAGATAGGGTGAAAGATACAGTGAGAACGCTACAAAAGTTGTGATTGCGCATACACCACTTCACGAGGATGGTCAGGTCAAATTGAAGCTCCAATAGTCATCGTGTTCCAGGTATCCCAGGCTTAGGAAGTGCTCCTGAAAACATGAAAAAGTCATAAGTAGTGCAGATCAATTGGCGTGTGATCCTATACTTGTGAGGGTCCAAAAATATGTGCACAATTTTGCTAACCAGTCGTGGAATAGCATACAGGCAAAAAAAACCAAGGCAAACGCTTTGGAAGTGGTCGCAGTTTAGGAGATGGGCATGATCTCCAATGTCTGGTGGTCGATGGATGGATGCAAAAAGTAATCTAAAAGTGCCCCAAGGGGCCAAAATGACATGGTCTGGAAGGACTTGACTTGATTAAGGACATGATTTAGGTCATTTAGAAGAGGGATAAAAGGTTGAAGGCCACCGACGTCGGCTATATAACCGACGTCGGTGTCCAAAAGGGACTGACGTCGGCGTAAATCGGCCGACGTCGGTAGCCTAGGGCACGCCGATGCCGACGTCGATGGCCTGCCAAATCTGACAAAACCAAATTAGTGGCCCACCAAAAGTCATTTGCTATTTGATTGAAAGAGAAAAAGGAGCTCTGGAATTTGTTGAGTGATAGTGACCTTGAGCTGACTTAGGGAGTAGTGCGAGGTGGCAGAAGAGCATTGGTGGAGAGAAGGAGCTAATTGGACGCTGCAAGGACGCATTTGAGTCAGCAAGAGTGTGCAAAGCCATTAGGACAGAAGAGATGGTAGAGGGGAGTAGAGGGCCCGTAAGAGGTGCACCACCAGCGGCTCCCATCGTGCCACCATGTTGGCATCGACGGGATGAGGTAAGAGGGTCTTTGAACCCTATTTGATTGATTTTGCTTTTGAATTTATTTTTGAAATTTTTGTTATTTTAGGCAGAAATTGAGGGGGGAGGGTAGCTAGGAAGGTGGGTAGGTTATCTAGGAGAGTTTAGTGAGTAATTTAGAGGGTTTTTTGGGTAGTTTAGGAGACAAAATGGGGAAGCCCTAAAAATTAGGGCTCGCCCCGTTCGGCCCTAGGGCCGAACCAATCGCCGACGTCGGCGATACCACTGGTGTTGGCCAACCAGCGACCGGCGTCGGTCACTAATTTGCCAATGTCGGTCACTAAGTGATCGACGTCGATTAGGAGAGTGCGGTCATCGGCACGCTAACTGATGTCAGTGGCTACCTGGTCAAAAGAGGAATGTAAAAAGTTTAAGTCGAGGGGTTGAAATTACGTCAAGGACTTCCCGGGTGTCGGGGTAGGCATAGATGATCAAATAGGTTGGTAAAATAGAAAAAGTAGGAACAATGTTAACATGAGATTGCTTTGGGTGGGTGCAGGTGAGGCAGACTCTGATGCTGTGGGATCACCTCCCGACCTTGTTAACACGGATGCGTGGAGGCGTGTCCGTCGAGGAGTGGGCACAGATGAGCGCCATTGGACTAGGCGGGTTGAGATGCTACTATAGAGTGGCGAGGGATGTGAGCCTCATGGTTGCTTTGATCGAGTGGTGGGACCATGCCACCAACACCTTCCACCTGCCTACAGGTGAGATGACGATCACGATTGAGGATGTGTACCGGATTTTATGGCTACCGGTGCACAGAGTAGACTTGTATGCGTGCTCGAGAGAGGCACATGACATTCACATGGTGACGCTATTTGGAGAGCACGCCGCGGATACGAGCTACCACTCGGTGAGTTTTGCCTATGAGCCATTGTACGCGGCGGATGAGGAGGCCCATCGACTAGCAATTTTGATGATGATCGGCATCACAGTGTATGCATTGTCAGATGCAGAGGGCGATAGATTTCTGGTTGTTATGACTGGAGTTTTGCTAGAGATGATAGAACAGAGGATAGTGTTCACCTGGGCTCCAGTCTTTTTGGCCCAGGTGTATAGAGAGCTGTGGGGTATCAGCCGACGGCGGTGATACAGTCTATGTGTGGGCCACCTACTACATTGCTGGGCCTATGAGTACATAGTAGTCACACGACCTCTCGGCCTCCCAGTGGCGATTCAGGCTAGCTTCAGAGTTAGATTCAGACGATGGCGCGAGGTTATGGCACAAACACGGATGGATGGAGTGGTCAGGGACATCGACCACTACAGGGGAGTGCTGGAGGGTTTGATCTTGACAAACATCATCTGGAGACCATACTTGGTCTATCCAACATTCAGAGACCAGGGAGAGCAGCTGGTTGGAGTTCAGAGCAGGAGATGGGTCAGGGGCAGGTGAGCCAGTGAGCTCGAGAGGATCCCTATAGAGAGAGTGCGATGCTAGTACGGGCTGCTACAGGATGTGCCTCCCGCCTTTCCACAGTATAGACGGGATGACATAGAGGCGCCGCTCCCACTTCCAGAGGAGATAGAGGAGCCCAATTTTGAGGAGTTGCCGGCAGGACTTGGGATAGTCGACCCAGGGTGTACAAAGGGATACAAGTCAGGCAGCAGCCAGAGCTACAGGCCATCACCAGGGAGCGGGATACAGCCCGCAAGGAGAGAGACATGGCTCAGGCCCAGGTCTCAATTTTATAGGGTCAGCTGACAGGGGTGACTGGGTAGCTTACAGAGGTGACAGGGCAGGTGGCAGCGTTGACAGCACAGGTCACTCTGTTACAAGGACAGCTGGCTATAGCTCAGGGACATCTAGCTGCAGCTCAGGTACAGGCAGGTGCAGGATAGAGTTTTGGAGGGCAGGGCCCTTTATAGCAGCCATCATTTTCACAGGGGGCAGGACCATCAGCATCGGTGCAGCTAGGTCAACCACAGCCACAGGGGTCAGGATAGGGCACGGTAGCAGGGCAGATGGGTCCACCACAGACTGTATCTATGGTTAGATACAATGATGTGCTGGACGAGATCACGTACTATGAGAGGGCCATCAGGGGGATCCCTCATATACAGCGATACTCAGAGATGAGGGCGGAGCAGAGCACACAGAGATCGATGTCACGAGCGACGGCTTCAGGGTCATGCAGATGGCAGAGATCAGAGGGAGGAGGAGATACAGCCTCTTCTCGACCACCGCCACCACCACCATAGCCACAGCCTTGAGGGCAGCCCCAGAGTTGTATTATTATTTTTGATGTATATACCAGCCTGCGAGCCGAAAACGAGAGATGTATTTGATTTTTGAGAGCGAAAAATAGATACAGGTTGTGTCTGCTTTGTATAAAACTGATTTTTTGATATATATATGATGAGATTATGGAGATGTTATAAATGTTTGATGTGTTTCATGATACATGTTTTGATATGATATGTATGATGATTATGATGATGCTAATGATGAGAATGATGTAAATGTTATGTTTAATGATGATATAGTGATTTATGATGATTAGATGATGATAGATGTGATATGGAATGTTTAACTTGTGGATTATGCGAATGTTTAATGAGTTATGATGGATGAAATTTATGACTAATGACTTATGAGTATATAATGAAAATGAAAGTATATTAATGATTATGTGAATATATTTATTGACTGTGATGTGATTGACAGGTGACGAGAGAAGGAGATTGAAGAAAGTGATGAAGAAAGTGGCCGAGCTAACCCCAGAAGACCCCATGTCAACTGAGTGCTGCCTACATAGCCCCTATTGTTAGGGGCCTCAGGCCTATGTAGTTCTCCCAAAAAGGGAGGAAGAGTCAAAGTGGGTGATGGTCTAGTCAAGGTCAAGGTTATGGTCATAGTCATGATTATGTTTGAAAAGGTTTTGGTTGAATGTGACTAAAGTGTAAAAAGAGAAGTGAAAGGCATATTTGCTCTTTCATTGACAAGGACCAAAAAGTTAGTATAGATAGGGGTTATTAGAATTAAGAAACCCATTCATGCGTTGCGTCATTGACCATAAGTTATGCTAGAGTGGTGATCGAATCACTTTGACACTAAAGTGAGCTCGAAGTCCCTTGAGCAGGTTATAGGAAAGGAGGATAGGACAACCCGTTTTAAGAGCAGAGATAACTTTGCCCCTTTTTATAGGAGACCCTGAGACAACATAAGCCAAGTCCATGACTTTTTTTTTTTTTTTTGAGGCTGATCAATACGGGAAGCCTGTATAGTGATGTCATTATGCTTGATGGTCAGTTGTGAAGCTGATCGATGCGAGAAGCTTCTAAGATAGTGTTGTTTATTGCCAAATTTAGTCATAGCCATCCTTCAAAGGAGTGGTCTAGATCTTTGCTTAATAAGGGCTTTTGAATAGCTGTCCTTCGAGGGAGTAGTCTATTAGTTACAGCAATGATAGTACAACTGTCCTTCAAGGGAGCAGTCTGCTTTTTAATTTGATTTTGTGACCTTGGTTATTTTGACATCTTGATTGATTGTTGATAGGAATTTGAGTCATGGACAAGACTTATAAAAGTTCAAGGGCTCCCTTTTATTAGGACAAAGTATCCATACTATATAAAAGGGTTTTAGAGGATTTATTAAAGGAAGTAGGGTTGAAAAATAATAGGATTAGCTAGATGAGGGATTGCTCAAGGGACGAGCTCAAGTTAAATGTTAAGTAAACGAGTACTCAACTAGCAATAAAATGGTCGTAAATGCAACGCATTAAGGGGTTCAGGTTCTGGTCGGCCTTCAAGAGAAGACAGACGATAAGTCCCTGATCCGTACTTGTGCGTGATAATATAAGGTCTGAGCCAATTAGGAGCGAATTTGCCTCGCTTACTTCGCTCCATATTAGTCACATGTTGATTTTCTTTGAGGACGAGGTCTCCGATATTAAAATCTCGTTCTCTCAGATTTTTGTTATAGGCTCGTCTGATTCGACTTTGATAGACATGGAGATGATTAAGGGCAGTAAGACGACGCTCATCAAGTAACTCTAATTTAGCTAAACGATCTTGACGAAAGTCATCATTGGAAAGAATGTCACGTAGAGAAATGTGAAGAGACGGGATTTGTACTTCGAGAGGTAGGACAGCCTCTGTTCCATACATGAGAGAAAAAGGGGTAGCGCCCGTAGAGGTTCGGATGCTAGTGCGGTAAGCCCACAAAGCGAAGGGAATTTGAATGTGCCAGTCCCTTCCAGTGTCGTTGACCACCTTCATGAGAATTTTAGTCAAAATTTTGTTGGAAGCCTCTACCTGCCCATTTGCTTATGGGTAGTAAGGCGAAGAGAAATTGAGCTTGATGCCAAATGAATCGCATAGCTTTTGGATAGCTTTGTTTTTAAAGGACTTGTCGTTGTCGGTGATGATTTTATGAGGGACACCGAAGCGACAGATGATGTGGTTATTGATGAAGTCGACAATCTTGTCGGCTTTTGTAGAGACAAGAGGAATAGCTTCCACCCACTTAGTGAAATACTCAGTGGCGGTGATGATGGACTGATGACGAAGAGATGAATGAGGATTAATCTCATCGATGAGATCTAAACCCCACTGTGAAAAAGGCCAAAAATCCTGAGCAACTTGTAAGGCGTGGCTGGGGAGATGAAACAAGTTAGCGTGCTGCTGACACTTGACGCATCGCCGAACATAATCGCTACAGTCTTGATGAAGAGTAGGCCAATAATAGCCTAGATGAAGGATGCGCTTGGCAACCAAATTTCCACTGAAGTGTCCGCCACAAATCTCGTCGTGGGCTTGCTTAATGGCATGAGAGGCTTCAGTGGAGGTGAGACAGCGAAAAAGGAGGCCGTCGAAACCTCGCTTATAAAGAAGACCACCTAGCATGGTATAGCGAATGGTGCATTTGATGAAAGCTCGTCGCGCATTGCTAGAGAGGTTGAGAGGAACGAGAGAAAGAGATAAGTAGTCCACAAGTTGTTTATACCAAACATCTTGTGAACTAGAGTCTATGATGTGGACGAGATTGATGTCAGTGGAAATGTATGAAGGCAATGGCACACGATGTACCATGACATAAATTCTCGATGAGGATGATGATGATGAAGGAATATGCGAGGCAAGGGAAGCCATGGTGTCAGCAAACTTATTCGTCGATCGAGGAACAGTCTGCAATAAGTGATGGTCAAAAGATGCAAGAAAAATGTCAACACGGTTTTTGTACCTTTGCAAAATTTCATTTTTGCAGAGATATGAACCGTTGACCTGATTGATGACGAGCTGCGAGTCGTCGAAGATGTTGATGGTCTTGATGTTGAGGGAAAGGGTGGTCTGAAGTCCCAAAATTAAGGCCTCGTATTCGGCCATATTATTGGTACATTCAAAGACGAGTTTAAAAGACAGAGGCATGGGCTCCCCTTCGAGAGGGATGAGAATGACCCCGGCACCTCCACCGAGTTGACATTTGGAGCCATCGAAGAACATGGTCATCTGATAGATGGCGTCATCGATGGAAAGAGTGGTGATAGACTTGTCAAGAAACTCACAGTGAGAAGGTTGATTGTCGAGAAGTGGGGCATCGGCTAATTGATCAGCAATTGCTTGCCCCTTTATAGATTTTTGTTGGACAAATTCGAGGTCGAGCTCAGCAAGCAACATGAGCCACTAAGCCATACGTTGATTCTGATAAGGCTTGGAGTGCATATACTTGAGAGGGTCGGTGTGAGTGACGACGAAGGTTTTGTGGTTAAGAAGATAATGGCGGAGCTTAGTAGCAGCAAAGACTAACGCCAAACAAAGTTTCTCAGTATGGGTGTACCGAGTTTCATAGTCGACTAATGTTTGGCTGATGTAGTAAACTGCTTGCTCGCGGTGTTGCTCGTCTCGATGCACAATCATGGAACCTAACGAATGATTGGTTGCAGAGATATAAAGGTAAAAGGGTTTATCATCTTGAGGTGGAATGAGGACAGGTGGGGAGATCAAATAACGTTTAAGGGCTTCAAAAGCCTCTTGACAATCCTTATCCCATGTAAAAGAGATGTCCTTTTTAAGAAGATGATGAAAAGGTTGGCAGCAATCAAAAAGTTGTGAGATAAAACGTTGAATGGATTGGAGTTTCCCTTGCAAACTACGAAGCTGCTTGAGATTAGTTGGGGGTGGCATTTTGAGGATAGCGCGGATCTTGGCAGGATCTATCTCGATGCCACGGAAGGAAACAATGAAGCCTAGAAGCTTACCAGAGAGGACCCCAAAAACACATTTCTTGGGGTTAAGGCGAACATTGTATTGAAGAAGTTGAGAGAAGATGATTTTGAGAATAGTCAGATGGTCACGACGAAGTTTGGACTTGCCTAATAGGTCATCCACATAGTCTTCCATGATTTTATGGAGGAGATCATGAAAAATGTAGGTCATAGCACGCTGATAAGTGGCGCCTGCATTCTTTAAGCCGAAAGGCATGACCCGATAGCAGAAAGTCCCCCATGGGGTAATGAAAGTGGTCTTGTGCTGATCTTTCGATGCAACCAAGATTTGATTATATCCTAAAAACCCATCCATGAGAGATAACATCTCATGACCAGCCGTGAGATCAACAAGTTGGTCAATGTTTGGAAGAGGAAAGTCATCCTTGGGACAAGCCAAGTTGAGGTCATGATAGTCTATACAGATTCGGATCCCCCCAGTCATTTTGGTAACAGGAACGATGTTAGAGACCCACTGTGGATAATCGATGGGTTGGATGAAAGAGACTGAAAGAAGACGCTGAAGCTCTTCTTTAATAAGAAGTGCAACACGAGGATGCATTTTGCAAAGATTTTGCCTAACAGGCTTAGCCTCTAGATTTGTGACGATGTTATGGGTAGCGATGGTGGGGTCAATGCCAGGCATATCAGCGTAGGTCCAGGCAAAGGCCTTGCTATGGTCAGAGAGGAACTGGGTATAGTCAAGCTGCTCCTGAGTGTCTAAAGATTGACCAATTTTTAAGACATGAGGAACATCAGAAGATGGAAGGTTAATGTTAATGGTCGATTCATTTAACATAACCTGCATTTCAGAAGGGAGGGAGCATTGAATGAAAGAGTCATTAGCTCCCATATAGGTAAGAATGGCATCGTCGTCTATGCAGTGGACTGTGTTGATGGTTGATGATTCATCGTCTATCATGCTAGGATAAACGAGAGGAAGAGATTTGGGAACCCCGTGGAGCTGATAGGTTAGGGGTTCTAAGCGGATGGTGTTTATGGAAAAAAAAATTAGGAGGGATGGAAACCACCGACTCTGTAGGTGAGGATGGAAAAATTGGTGAGTCTAGAAGAAATTGGTCGATGGCTAGTTCAGGGGAAAGGTTTGTGGAGGCCTCAGTGGGTTCTTGGAAACCCAGTCCATACCATTTCTTCACAGTATCGTCATTGGGTGTTTCGATAGGCTGATGAGAACCTTGTTTGTAACGTCCAAAGCCGAAACCCTTCCATGCACACCTATAAAGATAGGTATGTGCAAAGGTGGGGTTGCTAAGAAAGGAGAAATCTGATGTGAAGATTTGAGGCGAGGAAGAAGGATTTGATTCAGTAGGGGCTTGATCCAGCCCCCCATAGACAAGATTGGTGCGAAGGCTAGGAGGACCATAAGGAATGACCATCCCGATCCGACAGTCATAGTTTGGGTGTTGATGAAGTTGTCCATACTCTTGAGGAGTTTGGAACATGTCTAGAGTAAGGAGACGATATTCTCCTAGTGAAAGTCTTTGGAAGATGTCGTCCATGGGGTCCTTGGTTGGTAATTGAGAAGAGGATGTGGTGGCGACCATGGTTTGCACACTAGTTGACGCTTCTGTGGATGGAGGCGATGCTTGGGTTGATGCTTTAAGCGGGATAAGAATGTTGTTTGGGCTATAGGTCGTGTTACAGGTTTTAAAAGGTGATGGGTCGGCAGGAATGACATGGATTTGTTTGTCATGTTCAAATTTAACACAACGGTGGAGTGTTGAAGGGACGCAAGCCATGGCACGAATCCAAGGTTGGCCTAAGAGGATGTTGTATTAGAACTCTCCTTCGATGATGTAGAAGAGCTCCGGGATTGTGCGTGGACCGATGCGGATGTGGAGGACAATAGTGCCGATGGTGTTAGCAGTTGTGTCATTAAATGATCTAAGGATTGCGTCAGTTTTTGATACGTAGTTCTTGGGAAGAGCTAATTGGTCAAAGGCGTGGGAGGAAATGATATTAATGCTAGCACCTCCATCGATCATAACTCATTTAATACGGGTTTGATCAACGTAGGCTGTGATGAAAAGGGCGGCATCCTGATCTTCCTCGGTAGAGGTAGGAATCTCAGAATTACTGAAAGTGATGGATGAGATGGGGGATAAAGAATGGACTAAAGCAGCAAGTGGTTGAGGGTCTTCAGGTTGAACCTCAGTTGCCTGTAGGGCTTTGATTAAAGCCTGACGATGTTGGGGGGAGCTTTGAATAAGGTCATATAAGGTCATCTTCACAGGCGTTTGGTGAAGTTATTTTATCATAGATTCTGTGATTGCCTGTGAAGAAGTGGATTGGGACGCACCTAAGATGGAAATCTTGGGTTTTGGTGGTTGAGGTGCTTGGACGAAAGGATAGGTCCAAGGGATAGCGGCTTTTTCTTTCGCTTTGTCCTTCTGTGACCTAGTGGTTACATGAATGGCATTGATTTCGAAGATAGTAGGTGAAGAAGGGGTTATGGTCTGTTGGTGAGATGTTGATGTGGTTGATGAGGCTGGATGGGAAGGTGACGAGGGTTGGTTAAGAGTGTCCTCAAGGAGAAGAGTGTCTTTCTCCATAAAACGGCGAACGACGGCCTTGAGGGCATAATAAGTCTCGGTATCATGCCCTGGTGTGCGATGATATAAACAAATCTTTGTATCATCGAACCAAGACGGTTTTGACCCAAGAGGTTGGAATGGCTTGATGGAAGGAAGGGTAATGCTAGAAGTTTGCAAAAGTTGATAAAATATTAAAGCGTATGAACCTTCTAAGGGGTCCACGCTTGTTGATGCATGACGCACTGGTGACTTCTGCTTGAGGGATGCTGAAGAAGGTTTTCGTACCACCTTTTGGGTTGGTGGTGCGGTGATAGGTGAAGATGGCACTTTCTTTGTGAGAGGTGCCGAATTTTTAAGAGGTTAACTTATGATTGGTGAAGGAAGTAATGGAGGCAATTTGTGTTGGTTAATGGTCGGATTAGGAAGCACACCAAGTAGGGTGGAAGGATGAGGACCTAAGATGGAAGGCAAAGTTGACGGTGGAGGAGGGGTTCGTTTTTGTGGTTTGGCAGTCTTCTTCGTCTTGGTTGGAAGACTACTTTGGGTTGAGGTTTGGTTCAAGTCCACCTTCACTTGCGGGTGAGTGAGGGTAGAGAGAGGGCGAATGCCAAATGGCTTGATTGGTTTGGGTTGGGTAGATGTAGATTTGGAAGCGGTGGTTTGGTCTTTGTTTGGAGTCTTGGGTGATTCTGCCTTAAGAGGATTGGCAGTATGAGATGAGAGGGCACGAGAATGTTGAAGAATTTTAAGATGTTCCCACAATCCCCGATGCTCCACTTTCCTTGAAGGGAGAAGTTCTAATTTCTCCACTAGTCGAGAAAATGGTTGGGAGGACGTTGGATGAAGTTGGGATCCTTGAGAAGACGTGTTAGGTGCAATAATAGTCTCGGACCCGAAGTGTGTGGGAGTTTTAGCTAGATTGTCGTTGGTTGAGGAAGATGGAGAGTCAGGTTCTTCTCTTGGTGGAGAAGGAACTGGAGAGTGTGACTCCTCAAGTGGGTAAAGGGCAGGAATTATGGTGCCCTCCACTTGTGGGCGAGGAGTAGGTAAGGTTAGGTCCTCCATAGGAAGAAGAAAAGAGGATGGTGAGATCGGTTGCGCCGGTAAAGTTAAGGCATCCTCCAGGATGAGAGAGGTTGATGGAAAATTGACCGGGGAAAGAGGTTCATCCACACGTGATGGACTGGTAGATGAGTTAACCTCTTGAGGTTGGTTGGAGTTGAAAGGTGAGACCGTATTGACAGTTCGAATATCATGTTCATGCATGTTGTCAATTAAGGTCTAGACATTATTATTTTGGGTTGGTGGATGATTGGGGAATGGCTATTTGAATATGTCGATGCCCTGGTTTGGAGGTGCATTAGGATTATCTAGAACAAGCTCTCCCTTTTCAAGCATGTCTTGGAATATGTTTTTGAAGGTTTTACAGTTTCTTATGTCATGACCCTTGACACGGTGGAAATTGCAGAAGTCATTTTCCCTATACCACGCAGGGATGGCGTGTGAGGGATCAAATTGTGGCAGTGGTCAAATCTGGGGAAGGTTGATAATCCCTTGTTTGACAAGTTTTTCCAGTATAGATGCGTAAGTTTCTCCAAGAGGAGTATATTGTCTTTAAACGTACCGCTGCTGGAATTGATGGGTGGCGCTCTGAGATGTGGAGGGTTCAGCTTGATTGGATGAAGAAGATGAGGGTCTAACGGCCACAGTGTTAGCTGCAACTTTAGACTTAGGATTTGACGATGATGGTTTAGATGAAGAAGAGTCATTAGTCTTGGAGTTGGGGTTCTTGCTCCGCAATTTGATTTTGTTCTCCTCGATGGCACGTAATTCAAGTTTACGGGCCATCGTGAAGGCTTCGTCAAAGGTACGGAAAGTTTGAACCCTCAAAGTGGAAGAAATGTGTTTGGCGCAAGCTCAGGAGAATAGTTTGATAAGTTCAGTTTGAGGTAAGGAAAATGAGAGTTGGTTGATGAGACCTCTCCAGCGAGCAACGAAATCAGCTACTGATTCATCCTCAAATTGGCGAATGGTGTAAAGGTCTGTGATTGAAACCTTTTTGGTAATGTTAATGGAGAAATGGTCAAGAAAGAGCTGCGCCAGTTGTGTAAAGGTGAAAAGGGAATGGCTGGAAATGGAGCTATACCAGTTGAGCGCAGCGCCAGAAAGGGATATAAGAAATGTGCGCAAGAGTAATGCGTCATCATGGGTGATAAGATAACAGGCATGTCTAAATGCCCGTAAATGTTGCTGTGGGTCTTCCTTGCTTTGAAAGCACGAAAATTTGGGAAGCTCCCACTGGCTGGGGTATGGTCTAATTGGAACGAAAGGATGAATAGGCTCATTGCAAATTTGCTCGTATGATAGAGCATTACGTGAGCCGGAAACAGAAGTCTCTAAGCTGGACATTTTATCCATCAGCATCTTGATGATATCTGCTGACGGATTGGTAAGTGGAGCACCCCCTAGATTATAAGGTGCTTGAAAGATATTGGGAGGGGCGTATGACGTGGATGGTTGCATAGACACAACATATGGATAACTGGTTATTGGAGCGAAAGTTGGGGCCAAAGGCACTTGTGTTATGGGGTTGGTAGGCATAGGTTGAATAGGGGCCGTCAAGGATGGTTGAGGAGTGGCTACGCTTGTTGACGGATAAACGGTTACCCTTGTGTTGATGGGGGCAAGAGTAGGTGGAATAGAGACTAAAAGGTTTTGGAAAGGTGTGGGGTTTGGTTGAGTGACTTGAGGTTGAGGGAGTATCGGAACCCCCATGGAGATAGGTTTAGATGGAGAGGTTACGTTCTGAAGGTAAGATACCGTTGGGTTATTGGTGGAGGTGTTGTCTAATGGTTGAATGGTAGGGGCGGTTGATGTGATTTTTGTGTCAATTAAGGAAGTCGACATCCCATAGATTGGGTTGCCTAGGGAGTCTCGCGTTTGGCTATTGGCGAGATAGTGTTGCAAGGCTTTAACGTTAAGGTCTAAGAACCGTGCAAAGTCTTGGTCCCCTTCTGGGACGATAGGAGTTTGAGGCGGGGTTGGGCGAATGGGAGTTCTTTTAGTTTCTGAGTTGAACTCCATTATTGGACTGGTTGTAGGTGGTGAAGGTGGAAGTGGTTGTTGACTAGCGTGGTCAAGAAGGGCCTTGGTTTGACTACGTGTCAAAACCATTCAAGGCTGGAAAGGGGCAGGTTTCAGAAAACTGTGTTCTGTCAGTCTCAGAAAACTAGAATGGATGATTAGACAGTCAGAAAGTTGGATTTTAAGCTTGCTATTTTTGGAAAAAAGAAAATTGACAGAGACCGACATCGGTATAAAAACCGATGTTGGTAAATGAGACTGCCGATGTCGGTCAGATGACCGATGCCGGTTAAGAGAAGTTGCCGACGTCGGTTACAGGACCGATGTCGGTTACTATGTTTTCCAGAAACTCAGAAAAAAAAGTTTTTGGAAATGAGGAAAATGTCCTTACCAGCTCAAAAAAGACAGATAAAAACAGAAAATGTGGTGATGACAGACAGAGCCTAGCGTTAAATCCCTATAAATAATTTTATTAGGATCGTATGGCTTATGCCTTAATAAGATGTTTGAGGAAGTTGGCTATAAGAAGGGTCCTAGAATAGGCAATCTAAAGATGGTTTCAAGTAGTTAAGGTGCTCAAAAATCTGTATTAGCTTCCATATAGGCCTGGTGCTAAGGAGCAAGCTCCCCTCACTTCACGATTCCAGTGGTTAGCTGATTTCGCTTAGCCAATAGATACTTTCACTATAGTTTATACTCTGCCAGAGAACAGAGTTGGCTTTCCCCTTGGTGGTGAAATCCAAGTAGGATTGCCGGGTAGGGGTAAGGTTGTCCGCTGGGTGATGAAATCCCAGACGGGCCTTGTCTCAAGTGTGTTTTATATTTTATTGAGTGCTTGTGGTCTGGTAGTGTAACATCATGTGATCTACGGTTTATTCAATATGCGTCTAAGTTACTAGATGTGGACTAAAAAGATGCAAGAAAGCAAGAAATGAAATGCAACAAGTTTTAAAGTCCCAAATCGAAATATGATATTGGAATGAAGACAATTTGGAGAAAGGGTTTGAAGAAAATGATTTTTCTTTCTAGTCTAGAAAATGCAAGAAAAAAGTAAGAAAGAGTTCTTTTTAATTTCCTGCTTATGATTTTTTTTTTTTAGAAAAGAAGAAGGGATGAAGGTTAAGAAGCCTAATGCAACTAAATGAATACAGAAGAAAGGGAACCTAAGGAAGGCCCTAAAGGTGTCCCACCGGGCGTGTCAGAATGTTTCTATTCAAAATTTTGTTTTTCAGATTTAAGAGAGAGAAGAAACTAAAGAAGTAATGGTCAAGGCTTGTGAAGTACCTGGATATAGTTTGCGCACCGTAAATCCAGACGCTGTGAATACTCCTCTTTGGCTGTGAAGGAATAACACCTGAAAGAGATAAACACTAAAAACACGAAGAATGTTAGTTGATAAGAGAGTGGATTGCCAAGCAAAAGCTTGGTCCTAGAAGCGCCAAGGCTCCTTCAAGGATGACAATCCACTGTTTAAGACAGAATATGACAGAGACAGAAAAGAAAAATAATGAAAGATGTGAAAAGAAAAGACTAAAAACAAATGCGTACTTGATAAGCTGCAATCTGGTAAACACAGTCGCTGACGTCGGTGGTATTGCCGTCGTCGGTCAGAAGGTTGCCGACGTCGGTTGGGGAGGTGACCGGCGTCGGTCGGGGCAATAGTCAAGAGCTGGTTACAGGATTGGTTTCAGGGCTGTAGGATAGTCTATGGTCTTGTCTGAGGGTCTGGGGGTCTGTGCGGGACTATTTGAGGTCTAAGGGACAGAGAATATTGTCTGGGAATAGACTGGATAAGTGACAGAGGCGAAAGGTGGATGGACAGGGGAGAGGGCTTTTCAGCCTCTCCGGGAAGAATGGAGAAGATTTTGGTGAAGGATATTGGAATAGACAGAAGACAAAGTATTTGATATAAATGAAATGATATAGAAATAAAGACAACACAAATACTTAGCTGTGTTGAATAGTTGATGAAGATAGCATGCAGTCCCGGTACAAAACGTTGGATACAAGATCTCAGTGCCTGAGAGAAGTTGTCAAGTATGCTGATCCCTGCAAGAAAACAAGATGCCATAATACCAAAAAGCAAGAGCACCAGAGCTTTGTTTCGTCGGAAGAGAGATTCTCCTGTTAGATCACACGAGATTCAAAAACTTCTGATTTTGATTGTGATTACCCGGAAAGAGGAAGAGAAGACAGTTAAGTATAACGGACGTCGGCGATTCCGCCGGCGTCGGTCGATAGGTGGCCGACGTTGGCGGGGTTAGAACGGGCAAAAAAAGCCACCAAGCCCATTTTTTATCTGCCAAGTGTTCTTATGCGTTGGAGAATGCCGAGGGTTGTGCTAAATACGCATGAGAGTTTGTTAGGAGGTTAGAAGAATTAGGGAGAAATCTTGAGTGAGTCATAGGAGGAGAATTAGTCTAAGGTGAGGTGTCTAGGCGAGGTGTCAAAGGAGGGAGGGGTTAAAGGGACTTATTTAATTAAAAATAGTTGATTATTTCCAATTAATAAGACTTAGGTGGGTTAGGGACCAAGGAGGACTAGGAGGGAGAAAGGACCAAGGGTTAGACACTTTTTCGGTGTCTACATTCTCACCATGACAACTAGAGAAGAATATTCACTTTGGCTATGGTAAATGATTTTTGTAGCCAACATCTCCTATACCATCTTTTCAATTTAACTTTTTTGGGCATGGCATAGGGATACCTATATGGTATGATATTGAGTGTTGTACTACCAAAAATAGGTTTGATAACATGATCATACATGTGTCTAGGTGGAATTCCTTTTGTTACATCACAAAAAATAATCAAATGACCATCAATCACTTGTTGTAGATCAAGAGGTGGAGATGGCTGAGTTTACTGTACTTCCATGGAAAATAAGTGAGCTACGAATCCTTCAACACCCTTATAGAGAATATTTTTCATTTTATGGGAGCTAACAAGTTATAGAGATTTAGTCTTTAATCCCTTTATCTCAAATTTCCTTTATTTAAAATGAAAGTGCATGAATAATCTTTGAAATTCATCTCAATAGTGCCCAAAGTGGTGAGCCACTGTACTCCCATAACAATGTTACCTCCATCCATGTGAATAAAAAACATAAGAGAATCCATCAAGTAGTCTCTCATGTCCAAATTAATACTATGATATTTTCTTGAATAGCTAATAGTACCACCATCTGTATTCATAACTTGAAATTCTAGAGTTGGATAAATAAAACAATTCAAACGAGCAACCAACTTACTATTGATAAAGTTGTGTGTGCTCTAGAATCAATCAAGATAGTGAATTTTTTTTCTTAAATAAACCTATCACTTTAAGAGTTTAGGGTGTACTAATACCTAAAAGTGAATGACAAGAAATAGAAGGCTGAGAGTCTTCAAATTCCTCCTCAGGAAATTCTTCATCCTCATTGGCACCCTCAATGTAAAATAACTAATTTTTAGTACAATGATGGTATTTTACCCATTTGTTTTTACAACCATAACACAACCCTTTGGATCACTTCTCCTTAATTTTTCATTGTCTCAATCAGGTGGGTTACTAAAATGATGGTGCTGGAAAGGGGTGATCATGACCAGTAGTGAGAGTTTTCCTTTTGACCATTTCTTTTTATTCTACCATGCATGCCCTAGGGATAAATTCTAATACAGATGCTGGATGAAACATTTAAACCTTGAATTTTATGCTATCTTTGAGGCCACCCAAAAAAATATCATTCAAATTTACCTAAGTGATATCTTCCACCCATAAGGAGAGATTTTGAAACTGATGAATATAATCCTTCATAGATCCTAATTCTCATAGTTTGGATAATTTATTGAAATAGTTTTTAGATACATTATTATGATAATGAGTTAATAAATCATCCATGAAAATAGACCATGTAATAAGAGCACCATTCTTTTTCTTTTGAACACACAACCAACGATACCAAATGAATTGCTCAGGGTCTAGATACAGAGATGCCACTATCACCTTTTGAGAACTAGGAGTTTGATGCAGCTCAAATAAATTTTTAATTTGGGTAATCCAAGTGAGAGGATATTTACCATCAAACTTATGCATGTCCACTTTTGACAACATTGGTTTCACACTAGTGTGAGAGTTGTTGGTGTTGGGAGGAGGATTTGAATGCTAAAGTGAAAGGTTGTTAGGTTGAAACTAAGATGCAAAGGAAACCAATTACATAGTGATATGATGAAATTTAATGTGAAACTCATTAATCTCTTTGTACATCCCTAAAAAACCATCTTGAATTTCAACAAAGTTATTATGCCTTACCAAGTTTTTGATGTTAGATTGAAGCTGATAAATCATTAGATCTAAAGTTCTAGATTTCATGTCTTCAGTAGGAGTATTATGATTTTATGGTGCTCCTTTTCTTCCCTGAGTCAAAGGACCTACCATAAGAAAAACCTAAGGAGGGTTTTTCCCTTAAAAAAAGTGTACCAAGAGATGATACCATTATGATCACCTCGCCAAGATGAATCCAACAATTGCCTTTGTACACTAGGGTAAAAATTTTGGCACAAAAAAATTTATTGATAGAATATACCATTGTGATCATCTCATCCAGATGAATCTAATGGTTGCAATTGTGCAAGAGGAAAAAAATATTTTCTTGACTTTTTTTTTACTAAATACTTTTTTTCAAAAAAGCATTTTGAGCAATACTGTGTTGACAGAAAAAATAAATTCTTTATAGATTGTAAGCTATGTTTTTTTGTTCATTTTCCTAGAACCCATGCCTCGCTAGATCTAAAAAAATGCAATAGGAAACATTCCCAAATCAAAGATCTAGTACCACTTGTAATTAAATTACTTAGATGTTCAAACAAATTCACATAGAATAAATAGATATGAGAGATTACACATCAATAATCGATATGAAAGTAGAATACTGGATAGTATGGCAAAGCCACTTTGAGGGGGAAACCTCTACAATAACATAATAAGAGCAGAATAATTCATATATGATGATTAAAGACTAACCACTACCTCCTATATATAGTCTACTTAGCCATGGTTATTCCATAGGCTGACCTATCTAAGAACATAGAGAAATGTAACAAGTATATAAAAGAGGTATGTAAGCCACAAGTCGACCACACATATCCCTAGACACACCAATGGTTAAGGCCGTAACATTGTGAAGGTCATGATTGAGGTTTCCATAGAAAACTACATGATGGTAATGGCAAGATAGACTAAAAAATAGAAGGATTATGTAGAATCTAAGTCAAATATCAAACCTATGTTGATAGTCTATAAGGACTTTAAAGAGCATGTTTGACCTTGTGTTTCCATGAATATGCTATGAAGTGATCCATGCCATGACATATGATCTATATTTATAAAGGAAGAGCTATGCAAGTGAAGAATGATTTGATTATAAAAATTAGAGGTCTGATTAAGCCTTCATGAAGTATAAAGGTATTAATGTATATCCTTGTTTGTATTTGTATGGTAGTTGAGCATATATGCATTGACGTAACAAGACCCAATGAAGGAGTTCATTGGAATCATGAGTGCACATATTGTTGAAAGACCTAAGAAGATGACTATATCCTATGGACATGTTTAATGGTGGACATAGTAAGTTTGGGTGATGATGTAGGTATTTGAAGCATATGACATGATTGGCATGAATAAGGTTTTCAATGATCCATGGGATAATAGAACCATGAAAATCTAGTAAGTGTAAGATGACTGTAGAGTTGATTGCTTTGAGTATTTTTCATATGAAGTCAAGTGATCTTGGTTAATGTAAAAATGACATTAGGATCATATAATGCATGTGAAAAATGTTTGATAGAGGTCTAAAATAGATAATGATGTCTCACAGATATATCTAGAAATTTGCCATGTAGAATTTATTATGAGCTAGTCAGAGCCATGATGACTTTAAATATATAAAGAGGAATTTAGATTGATCATAAGTTCCAATAGTGAATATGAGTCATAGATTGGTCTTCAATACCAATGAGATTATGAAGATCATTTGAAGTGTGATTAATAAAGTTAGAAGTGTTCTTTAATAGATGTCAAGGTGAGGTATCTTAGTTTGTATTCTAAGAATAATCAATTAGTTTGTCATGTCAATGACAAGGTGAGAAATTATGTTTTCTAAGTTCATATGAAAGTGGTATGCATGATCTTAGGGGGATCATGTGTCGAAGATGCTTCTTAAGTTTCCTTAATCCTATGTGTTGAGTTTTTAATTGTTGAAGATTGTTGAGCTAATCCAATGAGTTGATCTCATGTTTTGATTGATCAAAGGAAGAATAATATTTTTTTGTGAGAAAAGACAAGGGTAGATGTTGAGGATATATGGTTGATCAAGAAATACTATCTAAGGTTCAAGTCTGCTCGTCAAAGTCTAGCGCTGTGATGAGCATGAAGTCAAGGGAAGATCATGTATTACTTTAGGAGATATTTGAGTAGGTATTCATCAAGTTCAGGTCCAAGGATCAAGTGGTAGAGTGTGAAGGATATTTTGACAAGAATTTTCAAGTGAGAGAAAATTACAGCTTTGAAGAACAAATTAGATGTAGAAATGAATGGATTCAAGTACGATCAAGAGCATATGATGAGATACAAGGAAGGTTTGTGGAGTCATGACAAATAAATGTCAAGTTGTTGAATCATAGAGGCAAGTTGAGAGATAATAGTCCAATCATTCTAAGGTAAACTTTTGATCAGTTTTCTCTAGGAAAATTATTGAGTTAGAGTGAAAAGAAAAGGTGATAATTGTAGAGAGCCTTTGTCATTAATGTCAAAGAGGGAGAGAGATCAGATTGATGGATAAGTTATCTATTGAAAAGATATTTAGACTTGAAGTGTGTTTGCCATCATTAAGTTTAACCATCAATGACAAAGGGGGAGATTATTGTAAGTTATCATTGATGTCATGTGGATTGAGCCTATCATTGATATAAAAAGAAATATGAGGTATGGTGATCCAATGGAATGTCTTGTGATGCATAGTGAGTTATGGTGAAATGTGTGGATACTAGCATATGGAGTTGTTTAAGGTAGTACTAGTTTCATATCTTTGGTGAAGATCTTCAGATCTTCATGAGAGAGAGATTGTCTTCATGTCTTGTGTGTTCAAAGAAGGATAGCTCAGTCTTGGGTAGTGACCTATATATTTTAAGGAGACTTGGTTAAAGGATAATTATGGGAGATGTTTTGGATCCTATCTCAAATATCTATAGGTGAGTAGTGAGATACAATAGCTGTCTTGAAGATATCAAAATGGCATAATGCATAGTAAGTTTGTTTGATGGCCTAGTTCCTAAGCATGAAAATGGCTTTAGAAGCATGGTGATGATGACATGGATATGTATGAGATTTAAGGTGTAAAATGTAGTGTTAGATCAAGTTTGAAAGGTGTTAAGTTAGTCACTTAACTCTCAAAGTGAGCCAAAGGAGTATGTTCTTCATTGGTGGTCTTCTCATAGACCTTACCTTAAGGCCCTAGGTGGTAGAATGAGGTGTCAGGATCAATTTTGGAGGATTTTAAGATCATGTAAGTAAGTATTGAGGTGTGAGAGGTTGTTTCAATAAATCTCATGAAGTTTTGGTCCTGAGGAGAAGGAAAAAGCATGAAATAGTGTTTTGAAGTATCTCAATCTCATAGAATAAGGTCTCCAAGCCCGAGAAGGTATTTCTTATGCTCATTGTCATGTGTAAACTCTAAATGGTGTCCTCAAAATTTTAGGAGAGACAGGGAAGGGTCTTGGATAATATCTCTAGACATTAGTTTTATATTTGAGGGGAAATACTGTATGAATAATCGTTAACACCATAATAGGTCTAAAACCATCCTTAAACCCTCATAATGATCGAATAAGGGAAATATTATTGGAAATGGAATAAAATGGATTGGTAAGGATATTTTAATGATTGGAGGTGGTATATAAATCCCTCAGGCATCTCCAAGTGATAGTGGTTTGTTAGGACAATGAGTGAAACCTATAGGAAAATGCTTGTTTTTGAAGAAGTTGATATAGAAGACAAAAGTTGCATTATAACAAGTATGAAAATGGATTAATGAAGAATATAGAGACTCATTATTTATTTACATGGTGTTATTTTGGAAATTTTTAGTCTTTATGTCAACTATTTTGGTCATTCACGTTGACCTATCACTAAACTGGGCGAATGGTGAAACTAGTGAGAAAATTCAATCAGAATGAGAATGAGTTTAGGGATATGTTATAGTGGATTAGGAATGGATCCAATTGATTGAATTTTTTGTTATATACCTCATTTACATATGGGTTATATGCTTTTAAAGTCATTAAAAATGTTGAAAATGGTGTTCACAAGATGACCTGTCTAGAGAAGATATGACAATAAAGGAATATGGTTCATATATTGGTCTATATATCTCATATTTTCCAAGACCTCTATATATTTTTGTTTGAAGATGTGATAAGGATATATAAAGATCATATTCATTCATTATGAATTGTTGACTATATCTATACAGGTGTTAGAAGTAATGTTCACCATGATTGGTTCTCAAGACAGAATGACAATTATTAACAAGTGAGAATGATGAGTTGAAGGATATTTGAACTTATATAAATCATCTCATGAATATTATGTTTTTTAATACCCATTTTAATTATACATTATTTATTTAAGGTTGTAAATCATTTTAAGAAGTTGTAATGTGGAAGCCAAAATGGCTTATCTAGCTATGTAAGGGATGTGAAAGAGAAGCTTAACAATTTGGTCTATAAGACCAATGATTGACACCAAAACCAATGATATATATTTAATTATGTTATATATATCATAAAGGAACTATGAACTATCTTTACATGATTTAAAAATAACATTCATCATGACTATGTTGATAGGCTTGTTGATAGTTCTATGTAGTCATCTAGTAGAGGTGAGTTTGGGGTGTTTTGCCCATATTTGAAGAATAAATTACATGTGAAGATGTTATGAAGGTCTCAAAGGTTCATGTGAATTTTATATTATTAATGAAAACTACATATTTAATTGTGGAGAGTGAATTATTTATGACTGGGTTTTGAAGTATTTAGATAGTTTTGAGTGGTCATGTTGCAAGAGTGTGTTAGAGGCTTTAAGCCTTGAGTGGAAGTGTTTCAAGAACATGGCGATGACCTTGAGGTAATTAAGATTATATACATGTGATTTAAAGGTATGGTTTTTTTTATCACATTGAATGCATGTTTAGGTTATGTGAGATGTACTTCTTGGTAGTGAGAAGGGCTAATGGAGAATATACCTAATGACATGGTTCAAGGAGTCGAATAAGATAAATGGTGTTACGGAACTATAAAAATGTTAGGAGTATATTTAAGGTATATGTCAAGTTTTTCATGAGTTATTGGAAACTCAAAATGTTCTAAGGTGGTCTAAGTGTAATGTGTGCCTTGAGAAGACCTAATTACATTATGTCTCTATTAGGCCTAATGGGGGTTTGGCCTTTAAGAGTAATGACTGACTTATGTAGTGAGTGTTTCACTTATGAAACATGTGTATTGAACTATTAAAATGTTTATCCAAGTTTGTAAATGCATTTTTATGATCAAGGTGGGTGAGAGCAAGAGTCAAGTATAAATACACGACATAATAGGCCTATGTGGGCAAGTTAAGAGAATGTGAGAACAAGTGAAGAAAAGAGATATTGGAGGGGAAGAAGTAGGTCATGTAGAACATGAAATGGGAGTATAGGATTAGTCATGAAAATACATTAGAAGCTCTGAGTATGATGAACAAATTTAGTTGACCTAATAAGCCTAATAAGAGGCATGTTTGAGCGAAGAAGCCTAGAGGCTATTTTGAGAGGGGTAGAAGGTTGAGAAGAGATGAATGAGTTGATTGACTATTAAGAGTCTATAAAGATAAATAAGAGGTTTGTTAAAGGTGTGGGATAGTGAGTGGATTTTAGATAGAGAAGATAGAGTGCAGAATAAGAGGTCACCATCTATTGGTTGAGCAATAAGGTGTCTTGAGGTGATCAAGTTTGTCTTGGCTAAGTTGGTGCTTAGTCAAGAGGGAGTGAGAGATGCCTTTTATGTTAGAGATTTAATAATTTTTATTGAAGTGGATAGGTTATTATAATGTCACTTAAGGGGTTGGATCCTCCTTTCAAGTTGGAGATTTCTAAAGGACTAGTTGAGTTGGTGCTTGACTAGTAAGGGGTTAGTGCTCCTTGCGGGGTTGGTACCTCACTAAATATTGAAACATTTATTATAAGAATATAGTAAAATATATGTGTCGATGAATTTTATCCCCCATGAGGTTTTCCCACATATCTATTGTGTTCATGTTTTTTTTCCTTCTTCATACTTGTTTGCATGGTTGATTATGCATTGCTATATCTCTCTGTTAGTTTGAATGGTTAATGAATGTTGTATGGAATTGAGATTATTTTTTTATACTAATTAAACCCTCCCTCTCAATGGCTGTGATTATAAAAACATCATCTAGAAATACAAGTGAAAGAGGGGTAGTTTTGACCAATGAAGTGAAGACCAAGGATGGGAAACCAATCAAAAAGAAAGAAAGGATAAACCTCCTCCATTTTACCTCTCTATTATCATTGGAGATGTATTGGTTCATAATTATCTAATTGATAGTGGATCAAGTAGATCAATCATGCCAATCAAGTATAAGATAAACTAAAATTAAAGTATGATTTAAATTCAAAGGGAGTACTACAACTTGATGGATCGGCTACCAAAATAGTTGGCATGATCAAAGGTTTTCAATTGAATATTCATACTTGTATTGATTTATCTATCTCCCAAGATGTAGTGGTTGTTAATGTGCCACCTTAATTTTCTCTTTGCTTATCAATAGACTTCACCTCCAAGATTGGGGGGTATTTAACTTCAAATCGGTACTATATGTTATTTATGACTAGATATGGTGCTAAAGTGACTATCAAATCTAAACCTTTAGCCAAATTTCATGTGGATCCTTATGTAGAAAATTTATATAAAGTGAATTTTACTATTATTGATGAAGGAGATCAAGCTAATGATCAAGAACTAGTTGCACCTTTAGATGGTAAACTTGATAATTTTCTAGATGAGTGGGGAGTATAAAATCATGAATTTGATTGATACAGAGGATTTCAAGAAGATAATATTGGGGTATATTATTTACATGAGGAAGGTATAGCCATACTTTCTCTTTAAAATCCTAGTGATGATGGTGATGGTTTGTGGAAAATGTTCTTTGATGGATCAAGGAGTAAGAATGGTGTAGGTCTTAGTATGATGCTTGTTTCTCCATCAAATGAAAGGTACTACTTAGCTATTAGGTTCCAATTCAGTTGTTCTTGAGATACAATATATATGAGGTTCTCATTCATGGGATTAAATAGGAAAGGAAAAGAGGTATCAAGTAAGTTCAAGCCATTGGAGATAGTGAAATAGTTGTGCATCAATTTAGAGGTAAGAGTGCATCAAAAAACACCTTGTTAAAGTAATATAAGCATAGAGTATGAGACCTTATTGAATATTTTGAATAATTTGACATCAAATGAGTCATAAGAGAATAAAATAAACATGCTAATAGGTTGGTTTTAGTTAGAGCACAATTTGATATTCCAAATGGTGTTAAGAGTTCAAAATTGTAGTCACACATCATGGTAGTTATCAGGCCTTCTATACTAGATAATGATGTAAATTAGAAAGTGTTTGAAAGTGAAAAACAAATAGCATATTTATTAAAACATGAGGCTAAGTTCTCTTCCAAAAATCAAGCCAAATTGTATAATCAGTATAAGGAAAATTGTACAACTAAGAGCTAACAATCTACCTAAAGGGTTGGTTACTCTTGAAAGTATATTCAATGAAAGTTATCAAATGAGAAAAGACAAAGTAAGAATCTCCACAAAGGAAGAGAATCATGAGAGAGTATTCATATTTAAAGACAAGTTACTCAAGCTTGGGAGGTATGTACACAAGAATAAAATGCATCATTCATTGAGTTATGCAGAGAATTTGTAGATGTCTTTACTTGAGAGTATAGTGATCTCAAAGGGTTTGACCCTTCATTAGCTCAACACGATATAGAAATTTATTCCTATGATAAAATTGTGAGGTAAATACAAAGGCAAATCAATCCTAAGGTGGAGATGCTCATGAGAAAGGAACTCACCAAGTTGATTGAGTCAAATATTATCTTTCATATCAAGCAGTTTTCATGGGTTGCCAATCTTGTACCTATGAGAATGAAGAGTGGTGAAATATGGTTGTGTGTGGACTTTAGAGACTTTAATAGAGTATCATTGAAGTATCACTATCCTCTACCTTAAATGGAACAAATACTTGAAGTGGTGGCTGGATCTCAACGTTTCTCACTCTTGGATAGCTATTTGGGGTATAACCAAGTCTTGGTCAAAGAGGAAGATCAATACAAGATAACCTTTACTAAAAAATGGGGGACATATGCCTAAAAGAGAATGAAATTTGGGATATCCAATGTAGGTGCTACATTCTAAAGGGCCATGGACATGGATATCCACGGTTTGATAAATGACATAGTCTTGATATACCTTGATGACATACTAATTTTCTTCAAGAATGCAAGTGATCATTTGAAGCATCTAAGATATATTTTTGAAAGGTGTAGGAAATATGGGGTGTATCTAAACCCAAATAAGTGTGTGTTTTATATTCATTAAGGTAAGTTAATTGGAAACATTATTTATAAGGATGGAATTGCCATTGATCCTGTTAGGGTTGAAGCCATTCTAGTTTTGTCACTACCTAAGCATAATAAAGCTTTCCAAAGTTTTCTTGGGAAGATTATCTTTATGAGAAGGTTCATACTTGGATTTTCCAATCTTTTGAATCCAATTACAATCATGTTGAAGAAACACCAAACTTTACAGTGGACCAAAGAAGGGAAGACCAATTTTGAGGCCATTAAACAAGCCATTGCTCAAGCATCTACACTAATCAATCCTAATTTATCTAAGGATTTATTCTTGTATGCTTTTGATAATAATGATACAATCTCTTCCATGTTGATGCAATAAATTATGAAGGAATTGAGCATCCCATAGCCTATCTACACATGAGGTCACTTTTCACCTAGAACTATAGTTGCAAAAATAATGAGGGATAATTAATATTGGCCTAACCTATTCAAAGATGCATATGATTAGGTTAGAAGGTGTCAAAGGTGTGCACTTTTTGTAGGAAAACAAATACTTTCAAAATTTCCTCTTCATCCAATTTAGGTTGAACAAATATTCATGTAATGGGTGTGTGATTTCATTAGAATGATTATCTTCCATATTGTGGTGGTCAAAAATGGGTCCTTACAGCCAAAAAATATTTCACAAGGTGGGTAGAGGCAGTGTCTCTCAAGGAGGCTAATGTAATTTCAATTCTTGACTTCTATGAGGGTATAGTAACAAGGTTTGGCGTACCTAAAACTATAATTTTTGATAATGCCATGGATTTCATTGGAGTGAGAATAATAGAATGGAATCTACAATATATACTCTATTTTATCACCTCTTAAAATTATTACCCTCAAGGCAATGGGCTAGCTAAGTCCACTAACAAGAATTTAATCATAATTGTGAAGAGAACTATAGAGGAAAATCAAATAGTTTGGCATACTAAGGTGGAGACAACCCTTTGGGCTGATAGGATCACTCCAAAGGTTGTTGTTGGTAATTTTCATTATATTCTATGGGAGAGAAGCTAGGTTACCTATTTCACTTGAGTTACCAACCCTTGAATTGACACACCATCTTGAGAGGATGGAGAATGATCCTATAGAGATAAGATGGGTATAACTAATGGTCCTAAAGGAGATAAAAAATTAGAGGAACTTTGACAAGAGATCCATATCAAGAATATATCAAGAAGGAGACATTGTCTTGAAGTAGGATGTTGATAGAGCCAAACCTAGTAAGCATACCAAGTTTGATCCATTGTGGAGTGGACCTTATATCATCATTGTTTGAAAGGAGCACAATACATTTCAATTAGCAAGACTTAATGGAGAAGAATTGAGTATCCCAGCCAATGGGATACACTTGAAACCATGATATTGAGATCAATTCTATCTTTGTACATATTAGAGTAGGTTTTGAGTTCTCGAAGTGCTTCGTGCATATGTGTTTATTTTGCTTTCTTTGTGTGTTTCTATCCTCCAAGTGTTTTTAGAAACATGTTTAGTGTGGTTTTTGTCTTGTTATCATCCAGTTTCAATTTATTTCCAAGGTAGGTGTTAAGTTGTACTTTTAGATTGATCCCATTTCCCAATGGAAGGATAAGGCCATTGATCCATTAGTATTGTAGGTAGGCTACCCCTTTGAATCACCAAATTATTAACCAAAATTTGACCCCAAGTTAAAATAGGTCAAAAAATCTAAATTAAAACTTTCATATGGTGGTAATATTTCTTTTTCATGGTATAAAATGTTCCTAAAGAGTCCCATATGGTCATGTTTTCCCTTCCTTAGCCTTGTCCAAGTTTTGGTCTTATGAACACTTGTTTAGTCCAAGAGGTCAATTATAAGTCTTATTGTGTTAAACTTGGTCAAAAGTTTAATATAGTTATAGAGTCAATAAAAAAGGTTATTTTAATGTCATAAATATCATCTTATCATGCTCTAATCTTTATTTGACTCTGAAATGCAAAAAATGTCAATTTGGCCAAGTTTTGGCCTATATAGAGGAATGAGACATACCAATTCAAGAAGAGAATGTCTCAAAAATATTAAAAAAGACATTGGTATAATATAGAGGTTAGAAAATGTTCAGGGTCAGTCAGGTACTACCAAATTTATAGCTTTAACTTCCCAAATAGGAAAAATGACACTTTCAAGCACTTTTGGGCACTTGCATGGCCTTAAAGAATTAGTTGTTGGTTTAAAATATTTCTTAAGTGTATATTGGGATCTCTAATTTCAATTAAAATATTTTGACAAATTTTTAAGTCAAAATGATACTCAAGGCACCTTTTTTCCTCCATTGCTACCTTCACAAGCTCATAAAGGCAAAATTGAAGTGGATGGTATGACCATGAGAGAGAGAGTTAGGAGATGAAATTTTGGAAATTTTTAGGGGTCCTAATTATATTAAAATTATAATAACTAGTTTTTATAATGATGGACTATGATTTATGAATAATCACTAAAAGTGATAGCAGGTCAATATGGCTTATCCATTTGAGAGGGGTTTGTTCTTGCACCTATTTCTATAGTTAAAAAATTGATGGAAGGAATTATTTTAAGGGTTTATTTTATATTATTTTTATCTCATTTTCATAGTGGTTTTATCAACTTAATCACCTCCATGAATTACTTTAACTTCAAGGAAGAAGGTCTTGGTATACAAGCAATTTGATATAATCTTGATGCAAGTTTGGTTTTATCTTCATGGTGATCACTACCATAGGTTTATAAGACTCTATAACTCATGAAATATCCTTCAAATCCATGGAATTAATGTGTTTTTTTATAAATGGTTCTCTTTCTTCATAATCTCCAAGTGACTTGCTTCCTAAGAGACTTATACAGTATTTAGATGATCTTTGCAAGTCTGAACTTCATTTTATTTTGAATATCAATAATTAAAATCATTAATAAACAATAAAGACACTTTTGAGCTTTTGGTTTGTTAAAAAATGGGGAACATTATCCAAATTTGCATCTTGAACAAGTTCATGAAGTGTCTCAAGCACTTACAAGCCTACAAGTCTATCAACATGTATTTAGGGACCCAAACCCATGTTAAGAATGTCTGGCTAACATGGAGAGGTAAGTGAAACCTATTTAAAACTCAAAAGTCTCATCAAAATCATGACACACCCTCAAGAGACTTCATTGTCAATGCTCAAGACTCCATAATCCATACATAGTCCATACAGTAGCCTGAAGTTGAAGGGGATGGCATCATGTTTATCACATGTTTTGTGATACATTGAGGAATGATAAAAAAAGTGTGTGATGGTTTGATAGGGTGAAAATATAAGAACTCAAATATCTTGAGAGAGTGGCCTTGTGTAGCCCTAAAATAGTCCTAGTAGGCACCTCCAGGAAAGGTATAAGGTAAAAATGGATGTTTCCAAGTATAAAAATATGCCAATAGCTTACTAGAATCCAAATTGGATATATTGAACTTGTGGTAAATTCTACTATCTCCAATGACAAGCCATGAAGTGGTAAAGTCACGAAGTAACAACTCAATGTAAGGATCATCTTAAGATGGCCATCTACAACCAAGTCAAATTGGTAAACATGCTAAGGTGAAGTGGAAATATGATAAGGTGTGGTGAAAGGGTTTGATGTGTGGAAATAATTTAAGAAATCATTGGAAGATCACTAAGTCAAGGGTGAAGTCTCAAACCTAAAAATAACTACGATCTTACATTCAATATTTGTACACCTACAGACATACATGGGTATGTAGGTCTTAGGCCTAAGTAGAAAAAGAGAATAAGTGTTTAAAGGTGTTTGAAACCAAATTAATACCTCAAATAAGTTAAATAATATTGAGATATCCCTTTTAGGTATGAATGAAGTCCTTGAACATCTAGAACAAACAAGATATCTAATAAGTAGCTACAGGCCTACCTAGAAGGAAAACATAATTGTATACTTAAATAGAATGGTATTGTGTGTTTAGAGGTTTATTTTAACTATATAAAAAACTTCAAGTCCATGGAGGAGAATAAATTATTATTAAATAGGATCACTAATGGAGGGTAAGGTCTAAAACACTTGTTATAGTCAAGTAGCCCTAAAATAGGCACCTACAAGTTGCTACTAGAAACTCAGTTATGTTCCTACCTAAAAGAGGGACTAGAGCATTTTTGAAAGGTTTTAACTCAATTTGGTATCTAAAAAAAGTTCATGAGCTTGGATAATGTCAGTGACATGAAGGTGAGGTCTAGGTATGGAGCACAATCATGAGCCCTAATGAGTTACTAATATGCCTATGCTAAGATTAGTTCCCTAAGGAGATGAAGAGAAGGTGAAATATTTTTTGTATATGATTTTAATCCATTAAAATACTTAAAATAACCCTTATCAGCCTTGGAGGGGTCAGTGATATAAGGAATATGGCTAAAACATAAAGAATATAGTCAAAGATTCATAATGGGCATCTATAGGTGGTTTAGAGGGTTAGCCATTTTCTAAACCTGAAGGAGAGGTAGAGAAGGTTTAAAGAGTGTTTAAAATGATTTGAAAAATAAATTGAAATATTAAATAGTTTAAATACCATTGATAATGTCTAGATGTTAGTGGAGAGGGTTTGGATAATGTCTGGATGTTAGTCATGGACCCTAAAGAACATATACATGCTTGTTTGCTCTTTTAAGTAAGTTTTGCTTGGATTGGATAAATGAGAAATATGAATAGGTATGAGATGGAGAAAATGAAATAAGAAAAGGTATACATTATGATGCATATTATATATAATCCCAAAAACTAATAGCATATGAGGAAAAATATTAAAACTGAGTCTAAGCTTAAAACCCTGTAGTTATAGTAGTAGACCCAATCCAACCATGAAGGAAAATGATGTTTGAGGGCCTATATAGGCATTATCAAACTATGAAATTTGTTATAATGGGTTTTCATTATTTTATTGAGACATTAATAATCATTCCAAAGCCATACCAATAATGGACATATCTATTGTTTTGTCTCAGATTAGACCCACTCCTTGGTAAATGGTAGTCAAGAGACTTAGGGGTTTACTTAAACTCCAATGGCATGAAAAAAGTTAAAATACCTAATTAATGGAATAAAAGGATAGTTAAAAAAAATATAAGAGATATAAAAACATTCTCATGTGGAGGAAAAATTTAGTTTTCACTCTAATTTCCCTTGAGGGCTTGCAAAGATAAAGCAAGCTTAAACCCCAAAAACCGTAACCAGTATACCAAATTGATATAGAGGGGTCATGAAAAATTAAAAATAATTTTTAATCATGAAAATGTTTTTTAAAAATGTATTTGAGAATCTCATAGTATTTTTAATGAGTTTTAATACTCAATACTCAAGGTAGAGCTCTCTCTGATCCCAATAATGCTAAGCAAGCCATTCAAAGAACAACTTCAAATGCTCATACCATTGCTCAAAATTTGAATGGAAATATGAGAATTTTTTAATAGTTTAAGGGGTTTAATAATAAGGTTTTTAAATTTGAATTATTTCATTTAATGATCTTTTCTTTATGGATAATTGTTAAGACCCCAAAAATGTCTTAAACCTCTCTTAAACCCTGATAATGACCAGTCATGTCGAAAAGAGCTCAAATGCATATCTAATGACATAGTTTGATATTAAAACCTATTTTATGTTTTTTATCACTCCAAGGAGGTTCTGAAAATGTATTTCAATTGTATGCACTTCTATATAGACTGCCAACAATACCCTATTTTTGCATGTTTTTTTTAATAGGTTTTTTAAGAAGGGGAGAGATTCCCAACCTTGGTATGAGGTAATTTTGGACTTATAATAGATAATAAAATCCAAAAAAACTCATATGATATTTTTTAGATGATCAAACTAGGATCATTTTTCAAGGCAGTCTCAAATAAGCTCAAAATGAGACTAGGTAAGAAGGCCATTTCTTAGATTTTATACTTACACAGGGTTTTAGGACCCAAAACTTGACATGGAGGTTAGTTATGGACTATGGAAAGTGAATAAAATTATTTTGGGTGATTTAAAATGTGTTTAAAATTTATGTATCAAAAAAATAGGGTCCAAAGCAAGGAGGCCTAGTTGAGGCCTAATTCAAGAGAGAAAAAGGAAGAAAAAATGGGTTTCCACTCAGATTCTGAAGATGAAATTTGAAATGGAAATATAATTTAATATAGGGTCATATAATATTCCATTATTTTTTCAATATAATATGTAAAAATCCCACATAAGGAAATTTATAGGAAAAAAGGCTACAAGGAAACTAGGGCTATTGAAGGCTTAAGGAGTAGAATGAGTTCTTGGGAGTTATCCCAAGAACCAAAATAGTTTGTTTCAGACATAATAACATATTTTAATACCATTCATATATTTTTTATTATTTTAAGAATATACACTCGAGTTTTAGGCCACTTGGACCAATCTAGGCATGGGAAATGGATATTTACAAGACATCTATGCATATAACTAATGGGATGGTAGGTTAGAGGAGTTTACTAAGGAATTAAAGATGTTAAATGAGTTTTTTCATATAAATTTAAAATTAATTCATTGTTTTAAGTTCCATTTGTCACTCCTTTCATGTAAATAAGGGTAGTTTCTAAGATGCTAGTCAAGGTGTCAAGCCAAGTTGTAATTCCTACACCACTTGGAAGGATGGATCATCTTTAGGGGGTCAACACATGGCATGGAATACCTAATAGACTATTTAATAACTCTTTATTTATTTGTATCTATCTCTCTCATGCTTGACACTTGTCACTCCTCTACTACACCCCTCGCTCTCTCTTTTCACTAATCTCTATAAGAGAAACCATTTTTGGCTAAGTTAGGGGATCTACACATTGGTCATGGTTAATCCTTACAAAAATTGAGACTTTTACTTGCCTATTGAAGTGAATTAAATATATATTCTCTACTTATATGTTTAAAATAATGATTTTGAGGATGTTGTATTGATGAGTGTTTAGTGATAGTCATATCCTTTACATTTGTCTTTCATGTTTCATGCATTATGCAAGTTTTCTGCCTTTCACAGGTCATATGAAGTGTTCTAATTTGTTTTATTATTTAAATAATTTATATATCATTAGTGTCACCATAATCACCTCTTGGTTAACCATATTATTACTCACGTAATCATCTAAACCTTCATATTGAAACACTAGTATGATAGGGGTTGTTTAGAGTAGCATAATTAGATCGTAAGTTCAGATTTCATACTGCATGTTCAAAAATATATGGATTTCATGTTTGGTGCATCACCTCCAAATTTTTTAGTTATATTATTACTCTTTTTTCCCTTTTCTATGTCAAAATAAGTGGTGTTGTATTAGTCTAGGTGTTGTATTTTGGGAGCTAGCCCAAAAATATAGAGGTTTGACTCACTTAGAGGTCACCCACAATCTAGAGTCAATCCTATTGCATAGATCAAGTTGAGAGGGATCGAATCACCCTCTCATAGGGTGCAATTTTGAGTTATAATAGAAACCATAGAGGTTGTGTGTCATTAGCCTCTTACTTGGCCCAATTTTAAATTGAAATAAATCACACAGTTAAAAATGGATCTAGATTTTTTTTGAAACTTTGTACATTTAAAAAAATTAGACTTGAAAAATTTGAAAATTTCTATGTAGAAACATTAACATGAATGAATATCATGCCCCCTATATTTTTATTGTATTAATATATAATACCAATTAAACTGGTAGCTTTTGAAACTTTCAACTAGTAACTTATTTTCACATGCCCATGCATATGCATCAAGTACCTATGAATATTTATTTAAACAACTAAAAAAATTAGTGCAAATGCATGTCGCATGCCTCCATAATCTAATTTTTTTGAATCATGTTGAATTTTATCATAAATCTAAAATTTGTTGCTCATGAGGATTAAATTCTCAATACAACGTCATTGTGATGCCTCTTTTTGAGATAAAAGATGTATCCTCCAAGTCACTAATCTCAAAATATAACTATAAAATATGAGAAATATGTAATCATTTAGTATCATATGAATATATTAATTGAATTGCATTATAGTATTGAATATAAAATTTGATTATATATGAAATATGTGTTAAATATATATAGCATTGAATCACATAATCATGATGTGTATGATATGTATCATGTCAAAAGATTAAAGGATAAAATAGAAATGATGCATGATATGAATCATGACACCATAGTAGCAAGTAATGAATAAACAAGCAATGTCACACAATTTGTATATAATGCCATGCTTAAGGTCCAAAATCCACCTACAGGGGACATGTGAATGTTTTAAAAACACACAAGGCCAAGGGTGACCTATAATAATCAAGCAAGTCCTAAATTATTATGTAGTGAATTAAGAATGTAAAAAGAAGCAAAGAGCAAATGAGAATAGTTTATGTCAACCATGTATATCAATGTCATTATTAACAAGTGGCAAATCCATGTAACACAATATAAAATATGACTGAATTGAAAAACATTTGTATCATATAGATCTCAAAAAGGTAGAGATTTTATGGATAGATACAACCTGTTGAGATGTTCATGGATAATGAAGAGATGCACCCAACATAACAAGGTTATTGAGTAAAAAAGGGAAGCCCAACATCAAAGAACCATGTAAAAGTATGTCCTTTATCACAGTCAAATACCTCATGAAATTCAACTTGTTTTTTTAAAATAGAATATGATATATAATTAAACATGAAATAAATAACATTTGTAAATAAGTAAGCTAGCAACATTTGAGAATTCTTTTTAGGTCCCGATTTTGAATTTTTTCTTAGATTTTTAAATGTGTGTGTGTTTTGGATTTTTTAAATATTTAGACTTAAACATTTTGAAAATACCAAAAATCAAGGTTTATAAAATAGAAGAAAAGGGGGGGATTCAAACAATATGAAAAAAGGTGATAAAGCATAGTATGTCAAGAATAAAGGTAAGGAAAATGATTCCAATGTATAAAAATTTGAATTATAATCATGTAGATATATATGTTCATACCCTCAATGGGAAAGAATCTATGTGTGCTCATGTATAATGTAGGAGTAGATAGATGTGATCATGTAAGTTTCATGAAAGCCATAACATGAAATATATGTAATAATAAGAAAGTGGATTGTCATTAAAAATATGCATTGAAAGCATTGTAAGGTAGGTGTTTTAGATTGTTGGACTCAGTTTGAAAATAAAAGAGGGGAAGTGATTAAAGTGAAATTAAATCCAATAGATAAAATAATGCTTGGATAGTGGATAGAAGTAGTAATGAAGTAAAATCAAAGAAATTATAAATAAAGAAATGCAAGTAGCTAACCAATTATATATGTGATGGGCATGTATGCATATCATATGGTGTGATATGAAGGAATGACTTCCTGTGAAGAGGAAGTGCCAACTATAGATGTATCTGAATCTAAATATGAATCATATGCTATAATATAACCAACATAATCATTACTCATATAACCATGTAAATGTGTATCCTCATGTGTAATAGGAGAAGATGTGACTATCTGTACCTATGGTGAAGCTCTTTAAATAACTTTTGGTTCCTTAGGAGAAAGGACATATTTTTAAGTGCCATTTTATACTCAAGATAATATACCATGGCCTTTATAAATAATTCATTATGCTCATGTGTAATTATATCAGGCTCATAGATATATGGAGAAATTGATTCTATAATATGTCAACTATGCTCTTGAATAGTTTCGTAGACTATTTCATTACCATGTTGCTCAATGTATGTGCCAACTGACTATTCTATACGAGGAGTAAATATCATTGGTTCCAAAGGATATTCATATTGAATTCATAAAATTTTGACGACTTGATCACTATGAATATATTTGAGACATTTTTTCATTGTAGAAGGTGCTATACTATTTTGTATCCAAGGGCTTACTAATATTATATCAAAGAGCCATGTACTTAGTATAACTAGGAATAGAGTGGGCACTATGAGAGGTCCCACTTATAAAGGTAGTATTTTATGCCCAAGAGCATGATGTGTATGAATTATTTATCTTTTTTAGGATTATGGAATGTAATCCTAAGTTGATAAAGAGTTGAATAATAAACTAGAGAGTAAAATACTATAATATCAACAATCATTGATTTGCATAATAATTGATTTATTTAAATATTTTATAAATATAAATAAATTAAAAAAAGATGTACTTAGTTGGAAAATATGATTGAGATAGGTAAGTGGTGGGATGGAAAGTGATGCAAGAGCAGGGCAAAGTGTTGTTAGCAGAGAATAAGTGTCAAAACCCTCTTTAAATAATAGTGTGTCCCAATTTGCTAGTAGCGTAATGTGTCATTGACCTTATGTATAGTGATAATGACTTTATGAAAGTGAAAGAATTAAATTATGGTTAGACCTTCACTCTAATTTTGGAATCCTGTATTTGTGATTGAGACCCAGATCATCACCTATTTTGCACTTTGACTAATTTTACTATGAAACCCTAACCCTCTATGCTTGCTAGGGTTTTGATGAACATAAGTGGAAGGAGAGTGGTGTTAGTAGGGTAGGTTGGGAATGAAATAAACACCCATGTTATGAGTATTTCCTACCTATCAATGCCTTGAAAGGGGATCAAACTCGATATAGTTCTCCCAATCTAAGTGTTGGTGCAAGTGAGAGTAATGCTAGTATGCTTGAGTATGAATGATAATTTGAATTCTTTGAGTGTGAATTGAGACTAGAAACCTAAGCCAAATTAAGATATGCACTATTTTGAATGGATGCATGTATAAATATGGGTAAATAGGGATAAATAACCTTAATTTACATAACTATTTCTAAGTTTGTTCATGAGAATTTCCATCTATCTGATAAATGAATGAGAGTTGTCTTTATATATTGTTCTGATGCTTGTCAAGATGAAACAGATTATTAGGGAAGTGGAAAAATATCCATTAAGGGCAAGAGAAGATAAGGATCAATAGTGATTCCCACTTTGCCAATAACACACTTTGCTATAGACTAATGAGTTTGCATTATTTTCTAGGTGGCTAACACATGCAAAAGAGGATTGGGGATGCCTAGGTGATGACTCAACACAACTTTTGATATATTTAGGCATGAGATAGATGCACATAAAAGTTGGAAAAGTATTAAAAGAGTCCATAAGATAGGTCTAGGGTTAAGATAAAGAAAGGGTGGTCTTAAATGACACTCATTTCATTAAAATGATATTTTATATGACTCTATTTGCTCCTCATTTATTATAAAAATACAAAAAAGTGAAATAACTAGGATAAAGGAAAGATAAAAGTACTTGTATTTACATATGAGACAAAATTGGTGAATGTGGATCTAATTATATAAATTATGCTCCATTGCATTTATTACAAATGAAACATATATGAATTAGTCCTCATTTAAGAAGTATAAAAATTAAAGATAAAATTGAGTAAAGAGATATGAGAGAGAGAAAAGGAATGAATATACTTCACTAGGTATTTTAACCAATGCAAAAACTTGGATAAATCATGTGTGTTCATGTAGATGGTAATCAAATGGTGAATATCTTGAACTAAGTTCATGGCTTGCCCAATACCCATATGTGGGTGGCTCAAAAAATCAAATTGGGCTTGAATCCATCATTTCTCACCCCTATTCGATGGATTATAATTTGTGAATAACTTGGATTGGACTAATGATTTTTACAACCCTCTTATGTACATGGCTCAAGAACTCATGTAGGTCATGACTCCATCATTGCCTACCCATGTGTAGTATAAGTACCTAAAACTGAAACTATAAGGTGTCATGAAGCTATAAAATATGGGTCCAGGCCACTCAGGAACTTTGAAATGTAAAGCAGATAAGGGGCCACTCATGAACTCAAGAATGTCAACCACTAAAGATGGAATGAAGAATTAATTTGGTGTAATCCTAATGCATATAGTATTTTAAATATACAACATGGAGTTTTCATTCCATTTGATAGAACTGGTGAAAAACTAAGTAAATGGAAATAATGTTCCATGCACATGCCCCTAATTCTAATATTTGTGCATATGGATTCTGGACTGAGTTATAGTAATCTATGTCTATGTATATATAAAACTAAAATATGAGTGATCATGCTGCACATGATGCCCCAAATCTAGTAAAATCTATCTAATTCTATGTAAAACCTAAATATATACTAAATATATTTGATAATCTATGACTGAGATTGTGCAAATCTAAATTGTACCTACTATACCTTTCTAATAATTTTATAATTTCCTATTTTTAAGTCTACTAAATAATAACATAGTGGATGCACTATAGTGCACTATGTATACACATAATATTTTTAAACTTTATTAATTACTAATGATTTCTCTCTTGTAGAAACCCATCAAGTCTCAATTTCTCTAAGTGTACACCTTAAAGGGTACATCAGGAAAGGGGTGGGTAGATCATTGGTGCTTAACAAAATTGTTTTCCTCTATAACACCACTTACAATCAACACAACCATATCTTATACACTTACCTAAGCTTTGACACCTCCCTTAAACTATCCTCCAAGTAATTTACCACCTTATTCAACCCCTACCTAAGCCAAAAACCCTTTTTAATATTATCTAATAATGTCAACTTGGGTCGACCCTTCATTTAAATTAATATTAGCATGTTACGGGTCTAGGTTGGACTCAACTGACCTAGACTATAACCTAACTTGATTTTATCAATTAATGATACAAGGTTAAATTGGGTCAACACTATCAGCTAAACTTTAGAAAAGTTTAGGGTTAGATTCAACTATATATACACATTCTTTTCACCATTTATTAGAGAGAGAGACAAAGTGAATAATTCATTTACACTTCTTTATAATTTGCTCTTCCACCATTATACTTGAGGAGTTATTTTCTTAGGGTTTACACTTGGAGAGAAGAACTTTGTCTTGTGAAAACTTAATATTCACTAGGAGGTCCTTGGATAGACTATATTCTATTGTCCATCCTTAGTTTCTTCAATAATACACAATAATATCTTGTGAATCACATTTGGACTAGGGAGAGATTGAGTCTTGACAAGTTCATCTTCAATGTATCTCTAACTTTACTCCTCTATTTTAGTAGATAGAAGTAGCATAAGTAATATATTTTGAATGTATTTCTTTCTCCATGTATTAGGATTATATCTATACATATCTTAATTAGAATTATTCTATACATGTTTACTTTTTTTTTTCATTACCCTCATTTTGTGCCACAAGCTTTGGTGAACACTAGGTTAGATTTTACTTTACTTTTTGTTTACTTTGTGAATATAGAAAATAAAGGACCTAGATAGGTTTGTTACATGATGTTGATTGACTAGAGGCTTTATAACCTTCTCTAGTGATGTTATTGTGGTAAAAGACCCCCTTGGTTAGGTTTAGTAGATCCGTATTGGTCATGACCTTGATTGTCTAAATGTACCAATAAGCAAAAGTATAGGATGGTTTATCTTCTTAGAGATAGGATTAATTTATTGGTCATCTGTATTTTCCCTTGTATACATTTTGGTGAACCCAACATGAATCTAACCCTTACAAGTTTTCTTTCACACATTCATTTTATTATCATATTATATACTTTTATTTTTATAGTACTATATCAAACATATTGATACAGTCTAACATTCTATGTGAAGGTTTAACATACAATAACTCCAAATGAACTTTATTTTCTCTATGCAAGTCTTATCTAAATATAGGTGACTTGATTGATTAGCTTGACACAGTCCTCTTATTCAAATATAATATTACATACTTCATTTACCCATCCAACTCTGTTCATAGTTCTTTTTTTAGCATACAAGTTTGCAAACTTAGTCAAACCATTAAACTTTATTTGTAGATTATTTTCAGTAGACCTAGTTGACTTTATTCATAAAATATAAAATTAGTGTTTGAATAACACAACATAAAATTAAAAAACGAAGAATCTTCAAAATTATCAAGATTCATTCTTACCTTCTCTATAATTTATGCCATTTATTTATAATCTTATTTTTCATTGTTTGCAATCTATAAAATTACAACCCTATAATGAAATGGGTTGATCAAATTGACATAATTATGTAGCTTATCTTCTCTCTAGAAGACTCAATCGACTTGATTTATTGTGTTCTTCCAAATCTTACTTCCACATAATAGTAACAACCATGTCGACTCTATTCTATATTATTTATACACAATGTCACCTAAACTAACTCTATACTCTTCACAATAAAATAAATTTACCTATTTTCCTAGTAATTAATTCAATTTCCATTAAAGTTTCTTGCATGCATAGAGTAAAAAACATAGACTAATTAGGTGGTTTATTAATTTATCAATTTAGTCACACTATTTTTCTCTTTTCCACACACTTTCAAATCACGTAACAATAAAAAGAATTAAAAATTTTCTTCCCAAGGTCTACCTACTTGGATTTCATCACCAAGGGGGAAGCCAACTTGGTTTTCTAGTTAAGTATAAACATGTGGTTGACAGTGTATATTGACAACACACTCAACACTTTATCATTGTGGGATTGTGATGTGAGGGGGTAGGTACCAATATCAAGCTAGTACCATCACCAATATAGATCCCTTTTAACCTAAAATACTTGAAATTATCTATAGATTGCTTTCTAGTTATTTATTATAGCTAAATCCCTATCACATTAATTTTAAAATTTATTATAACTTAAAAAATTTTAGGAATGACTAATTAACTTAGCATTTACATTAAAATATTGCTTCTTGCTATTTGATCATTATATTTTGTATTTTAAAAATTGTACTAGCCAACGTTGGTATAAGGTTTGTGTTATGTGCTAAAATTAGATCAAACACATTGATCTAATTGCTTGTGTGCTTCATTATATTTACTTAGCTATTATCTTGTAAAAGTTTTCCCTATTTTTTAGATTATAGTCATCCCTCCTAACATAGTATCTTATAGAATATTATTCTTGCTTACCTTTAGTAAATAGTCATCCTATATGACTATGTATCTTTTTAGCCTATTCAGTTTCTCCATCTTTAGTATAAAGTTGACCTATTTAGCTGTGTATATTTTTAGCCTACCTCAGTTTTACCACATGTAGAACATAGTTGAGTAGTTATACTATGTCTTTTGATTACTTTTGTGTTGACATTTTCCATAGACTCTGTCAAACCTATCAAATCTATATCTCTTGGATACTGTTATATGTTTGGCTAACTCTATCCCTATTTTTACTCCTTGCTTCTTAATTTTAAATTTTGCCTTCGAGCAACATGAAATCCCCTATCAAAATATTTTTGGACAACCAAAATCCATTTAGACCCTATACGGGTTGTTCTTTTCTTCATAATTTCTCTAACCAAGAGGATATTCATTCTTGGATCACCTTTTCTCACCCCTCATCTTTTGACTTTAATATGGTCCAAACCACTCCAACGAATGAGATTTATGGATAAGATCCATTTTATATTTCTCAAGATAATTCTAACTTTAAGGATCCTTACTATACTATGGGGGAAATTTACACAATCCTAACAAGTAACCCCACAATAAACCTTCTCAACACCAATAACCTACCTACCAATCTACCACCTAAAAACCCTTCCCTAATACTAATTTAGGGAATCCCCTCCTACCAATCCTATTAATCTTCTTCCCAACACCAACCCAAAAATTGATAAAACTCAAATTATTGAACAAATAGTTCATAATGAACATCATGCAAACATATAACACATCTCAAATGATACAACTCCAACATCATTTGATAAAATGGCTAATCAACCCCCTATCCATCTTCCCAAAAATAATCAAAATTTTATCCCTCCACTTCTTAAAGATGCCTCTAGAAATATCATTCCCCAACCTATTATTAACATTAAGATTCTTCAACACATTCAAAATGAACCTTTATACCCATTCATTATATCTATTGATATTGGTAATATATCTCTAACTATTAAATATGATGGGACTAAAGACCTTACATCTTTTCTCAAATCATTCAATAATATTTATAAATAGTGGATCCAAATTAATACCTTAGCCACTTCTAAACTTTTAGTTGAAATATTCGTGGTGATGTATTAGAATGGTATAACCAACTTCCCAAACATTCTATATGGAAACTTGAAGATTTAGTCAATCCTTTATTTAAGGAATTTTAACATAATGATCTTTCTAAAAATTATCTTAGTCATTTCATCAATGCTAAGAAATCCTTTACTAAATCAACTCATGATTTTATGAAACCAATGGAAATATTTGGATCACAAAGATGATTATAAAATTATATATGATAACTTGTTCAAACTTTTCATCACTAATTTAACACCTTCCCTCCAAGACAAGGTTCAAAAATTTACTCAAACTTTAAATGATACTATCAATCAAGCTAAGAAACAATAATTTCTAATGAAACAATTAAAACCTAACACTAAAACCATCAATGGATACTCCAACATTCAACTAATGCAATCACTGGCAATCCTCTTCAACTAAAATTAGAGAAGCTAAAATGGAAAATCCCCAAACTTCCCATATGCCATTAACTGTTCCACAAATGAAACAACTTTTATCACCTTCTAAACCAGTCACATATGCTAATCATCCCCCTCAATGGTATGAACCTAACAATTTTTTTGGGTTCCATGCCGATGTAGGATATTCCCATGAAATAAGTCATGGGCTTACAAAAATTGTCATTTATTTTATGCTAGGAGATTCATTCAATCATGATTCCATGATCAAAATACATCAATATGATTATGTTAATGCTTCTCAAAAGAAATAAGTTTTCAAATCTTATTACTTTAACAATCCAAATTTTTTATCTACATCGAACCCTCAATAATCAAATAAGGATATTTGTGTGATTGACATCGATTATAATCAATACTATACCAATTCCCAATATGTGAATGCGGTTAAAGTTAATTATCGACATAAACCTGACCATAAAGATCCTATCATAAAACTAAAGAAACCATCACTCAAAGAACAAATTCTTAAAGATACTAATACCATTAGCCTACCTTATGAAACTAATGAGGAATCACTTCCTCAATCTGAACCTCCAACTACCTCTCTTCCTACTAAACATATATTACCTTCTAATCCTTTTGCTAGTTCTTCCTCTTCAAAAACTCATTAGAATTTATTATAGGATATTTAATCTATGCCTTGAAAAACACCTCTCATGGAGTTAGTTGGCACTTATACCTATCATCATAAACTGCTAATGAAAAAACTACAAAAAAATTAAAGAACCATCTTCCCTCGAAGTGGAACAACCTTCTCATGAACCTCCACCAATAAAAGTTCATACCATTGAAACTGTTTATCCTTCAAAACCTTTGATAGAGTTCCTTAAAGAAGACATGATCAATGATGAAATTATTTTTCATGTCGATGACCTAACTCTTTTTATTAAATTATCCATTAACACCACCCTTATTCATAAAGCATTAGTAGATGAAGGGTCAAGAATTAGTGTGACATCTCTTTGGATCATTCAATAACTTAGGTATAACAAATATCATCTCAAGAAAACTCATCTAACATGTTGTGGATTCGACAAGACCAATCAAAAAAATCTTGGTTGTATTTATCTCCCTCTTACCATTGGAAAACTATACTTACTAAGCTTATGGTTCTTGACTTACCATTATCCTATAATATACTCCTAGGTCACCATGGATACATCGCATGAGGGCACTTTCCTCTTCTAGTAGCCAATGAATCAAGTTAATTCATAATGGCACATGGTATAAACATGATATTGATCCTAACCCATGGAGTATTCAACTTCCCAACCCCAAATCTCAGTATCAGATCCCAACTATTCCAAGAATTAATAATATAACTTTACCTGAATTTGTCAATATGAATCTAGACTTACCAGTCACTCTTGTCAATTTTGATGATGATGAGCCAAATTATTTACAAAACACATGCATTAATAACAAGCTCCTTCTTTACATTTCAAAGTGGGTCCCTCCTTTTTACCTCATGATCATAGCATTCCTCTCATCTATGAGATCACTGATTTCCCCCCTCTGTGTAATGCACATGAAGCATCTTATATAGAAGATGATTTCACTTGTAATTATTATGGAATGACCAAGTTTTTTCAAGACCCTTTAACCATGTCACCTAGTAAATTTAGTGATCTAGGCGTATCAACTTATGATGTTTCTTTAGAGACACAAACATGTATTATCTCTCCCACTTATGATGATAACTACATCATGGCCCAAACTCAATCCCAAGACTTAGAGGTTCAACACTATCAACAAATCTTAGCTAAAATACATGCTTTTAATTGAGATGTTCATACTATTTCCATGGATATTGAGTTAGAACATGAAGGTCATGTACCTCTAGTTAATTCTCCACTTGATAATCCTTGGGTTGTTGAAAAAATATTACCTCTTGTAAATTTAGAACTTTTGGAACCTTTTATACCTCTTATCACACTGATCACTCTACCAAATCCCCTCCTCGCCAATGATTCTAAATATATGCCTATTACCAATCTAATTGAATCCAATCAACCTTACTCCACAATTCCATCTAATCCCAAGATCACCCTTGATGCCAAGGCCATAGATGTATTCCAAATACATTCTGAATATAATCACAATGTTAAAAAAATCATTTATCTTTAAGTAGACATCAAATATTATGGACCTTTACCTATGTTACCTAGTGATGAAGCCATACTTGAGTTGTTCTATGATTGATAACCTCAACTTCCTCGACAACATCATAAACTTAGGAATTTCAAATGAAAAGCTCTTCATTTTAATAAATTCATTGCTAGCATCGATACCAAAATCAATCCCATTTCTTCTCTTCCTAATGTACCATATCCTTTTTAAGATGGAAATGTTATGCTTATTTAATAAATCACAAGAATATAATATGGCACACCTTCATGTCCTTGACCTATAACAATTTATAGAGAATTCATGTCGATTGAGAATGATAACTTTAGTTTATTCTTTGATAAATATCATGAGATTTTTTCTTGGTCGTATGAAGACATTCCTGGTATTGACCCTAGAATCATTGTGCACAACATAATAACATACCTAGATGCTAAACCTATTTAGTAAAAACAATAGAAATTTACACCCAAAGTTTCCACCCTATACCATAAATAAATTATAAAACTATTAGATGCTAAGTTTATTAAGCCTATAGACTATTTTGAATGGGTGTCAAACATTTTTATCGTTCGCTAAAAAGTCACCATGGTTATTCACATATGTATTGACTTCCACAATATCAACCTTGCTTGTACCAAAGATAATTTACCATTACCTTAAATAGATTATATCATAGATTCCACTACTAGATACAAAATTTTATCACTCATGGATAGTTTTTTAGGTTAAAATTAAATTCACATAGCCCCTAAATACCAACACAATACAACATTCACTATGAAATGGGGCACCTATTTATATGTTAAGATGATCTTAAACATTAAAAATGCTAGAGCTAACTATCAATGGGATATGACCCATATTTTTCATGATCTTATACATAATATTGTGGAAACCTATGTGGATAATATCATTGCCAAATCATAATTTTTCATAACCCATCTCTCTAATCTAGCCATCATCTTTGATCGATTAATCAAGTACAAAGTTAGAATCAACCCATAAAAGTGTCTTTGGCATTACATATGGTAAAGTGCAAGGGTTCTTAGTCTCTCTTCATGGTATTAATGTCAATCCCACTAAAATTAATGCTATCATTATCATGCCCATTCTTCACTCCATTCTAGACATTCATACTTACCTTGAAAATCTTGGGAAAATCCAAGGATTCATCCTCGAAATGACTTATCACATATACTCTATTAATTACCTTCTTAAGAAAGGTAATGATTTATAATGGACCAATACTTATCAAAAAGAATTTAATAACATGAAAGAGTCATTATTCCATCCACCTACCCTTCACCCACCTTCCAATGATCATCCCTTGATTTTATATTATTATACTACTCCCGTATTAGTTGGGGAAATGCTTTCCCAACAAGATGATATCGAAAGAGAATATGCTATTTAATATATTAGTCAAGGTCTCATTGATTACAAAAAATGCTATAATAAAGTAGAACATGATTGTCTCACTATCTATTTTACTTCTAAAAATCTTTGTCACTACATGCTCTATCAAATAACCTATGCCATTGTTCATCCCAACCCACTTCATCACTTTTTATCCAAAGCATTTTTACTTGGAGATAAAATAGGCAAGTGGATGGTTTTATTAATGGTATTTGACCTTCACATCATAACTTAAAAATTTGTCAAAGGGAAAGTCATTATTGACCAACTTACAATGGCACCCATACCTGCTATAAATCATCTTCAAGATAGTTTCCTCAATGATAACATTTTATATATTGAAGGTATCAATCAAGCATATCTCTTAAAGATTAATTACATAATTTCACTATTGATTTGGAGGTTAGTAATCAAGAAGATACCTATATCATTCCCAGTAATACTAAATCCAAAGTAATTATCAAATAGTTTCATAAAATCACCATTGATTTGCATGAACAATCTTGGACCCTACACTTTGATGATGCCAAATGTATCCAAGGAGTTGGGGTAGGTTGTATTCTAAATAATCCTCATAGTATAATAATCCCTTTGATATTATGGATAACCTTTGATGTCACTAATAATATGGCAGAATATGAAGCACTAATCTTAGGCATGAAAGTGTTAGGAAATGTTAGTCCTCACATTGATTTGTAAAGTGAATAATTACAAGAGTACTAATTTATTAATAATTAAATTAAGTTATTAGTTAATATTTAGTTTATTATACAAATATATTGCTAAATATTTAACAATATATCTCATGTTAATATAGTTACATGATTGAGATTTCATAGGGATTGTAGTATCCCCATTTATAGGCTATTATTTGCCTATATATAATTCAAAACCTATAGGTCTATGTAATAGAGTTAATAATATTATATTATGTGTTTTCAAATAAAAATCTCTATGTTATCTGATGTTTGAATTTTACATTATTCATTGCATTAGTTAAAGCTATAATAATCTCATCCAAATAATAATAGTGGTATCAGAGCAGGTATGGGTTAGGTATTGAAAGATTTTTATGAATTCAATTTGAATTGAAATTCTCAATACTGTAGAGTGGTACAACTTAGTCTAATGTGAAATAATAGTCCAATTGTGATTTGTTTTATACTATTCCACCATTAAATACATAGGACATTATTCTATGTTAAACCATTGTATCTATACTTCTATATGAGATGGTAATTTTTTAATAATATTTACCTCAAGTTTAGATAATTAGTTGGATGAATTAATGGAATGGTAGTGAGTGGATATATATGTTGTTTTTGGTATCCAGATACATGGAAAACTAATAATACACATGATCAGATCTCTTTAGTCACCTTACAGTCTTTATACAACCTAATTGTTGTATTGTTGGCTAGTTTTAATCAATCCAAATATTTCTTGATCATTTTATATGCCATTCTCCCAAGCTTGAAATTTCCTTGACAAGAATCCATTGAGCTTTTCATTCACATCATGCACTATATGCTTATTATTTGATTAAGTTATGTCAAGGAGATCCAAAACTTACAGCTATCAATGCATGTATTTGAAATGGCATTGTGAAAAATATATAACCTACAATCTTGTGGGTGATGTATCATCAACAATATTTAAATAGTGAGTCTTTGGGTAATATATGCTATTAGTTTTTTCCTTTTAAGTTTTTAGAATTATAAGTTATTTTTTTATGTCATGGTTATCATAACAAAAAAAAACTTAGAGTCTATGTGATTTTTGTATTATAATTTGGTATTTTGATTTAAGTTATTAATATATTAGATATTGTTTTATAGAGTCTATAATGTCCTTTGTTAAATTCATAAAATTCAAAGTTAGTGTCTATGTTCATATTTATGTGAAATGAGCCAAAGTAATGTTATTATCAAAAGAGTTAAAATAAAAAAATTAAAAAGTATCAAATTTATTTTTGGGTCATTGTCAAAAATTCATTTGTCATTTGGTTTTCAATGTCAAAACCTTTATTGAAATAGACATAATATTTCTTGTACGTGACATTCAAATTATGGGGGGATCTTATCATAAAAAATGACATGCAAAGTCTAAGTTTCAAATCTTCATCGATTGAGTAAGAAGCAAGATTATTGGAGGTTGGAGGCATTGGAGGATAGAGGCTTTCTATGCCTCTCATTAGCCACTAATGAAGGGACACTTTTACTAAAGTGACACATTTATTTTATTTTTAGGACTTGTTTGTATGTGTAAAAAATAAGTGGTGTATTTCCTATTTTCCCACATAGTGTACTATATAAAAAAAATGTTTAGGAGATGCAAGAGTAAAAGTTAAATAGATGGATCTTGCTTGTAGTTACCACACTGTATAGGTTGATGAGGTTCCCTTAGTGAATGGTTCTTGTTCGGAGTTCCCACACTGATTCAATTGATGTGTTCTCGACAGTGAATGGTTGATGTGTTCCTTCTTTACTTTCATTAAGTCTTGTGAAACACAAATTACCATGGAAGTCCTAAGGGGGAATGTTAGGAAAGGTTAGTCCTTACATTGATTTGTAAAGTGAATAATTATGAGATTAATAATTCACTAATATTTAAGTTAAGTTAGTAGTTAATATTTAGTTTATTATACGAATACATTGTTAAATAGTTAACAATATATCTCGTGTTAATATAGTTAGATGATTAAGATTTTATAGGGATTGTAGTATCTCTATTTATAGGCTATTAATTTTTTATATATTATTCAAAACCTATGAGTTTATGTAATAGAGTTAATAATATTATGTTATGTGTTTTCAAATAAATATCTTTGCGTTCTTAGATGTTTGGCTTCTCCATTATTCATTGCATTAGTTGAAGCTATGATAATATTGTCCAAATAACAATAGAAAGTGGATCTTGACTTAGATATTCCATATATACATGCTTTGGGTGATTACAAACTTATATGCTTCTAGGTTAAATGGATACCACCCTTGCCAAAGAGTTTTCCTCTTTTACCATTGATCCCATTCCAAGAGATCAAAACTCTATCATTGATTCTCTTACTTCTTTGACATCCTTATTTCATCCCCATAAAATACTTAGTAATTCTAAAATTATTAGTTAAATAATAAAGTCCCTATCTTCTAGCCAATCACAGGATTCACTTATCTATCACATTGAGGCTATCACTATTTGACAAAGCCCATGGTATATGTTGACCAAATTTGACTTTCAAGTTAAATTGGGGCACTCTTAGTAAAAAAATTGGATTTTTAGGTCTATAATGGGGTATAATATCATTTCATGAGGTGTTTCATAGGTCATTTGATGTCAATTAATGTTGTATTAGCTTTGATTAATTAGTTTTTATGTCCTTATATCATTTTTGAGTCATTTGAGGGGTCAAAATAGTGCATTTAATGCTTTGTATGTGTTTATTTGGAAATGTGAAAGTATAAAAATATGATTTCATGTTACATGTGTCATTATAAGCCTTAGATAACTGACACTACTAAAAATATTGTAGGTTGTTTAGAGAAAAGGTAGTTTTCTTGGTAAAAAAAGAGAAAGTGGCACTTATATGGCCTCCTTAGGAAGTGTGCCACTTGAAATATGTGGAAATGTGACTCTTCATCTTCCCACACCCATATTAACATTTTTTTTGATCTTAAACTAACATTTATTTCTCAAAATTGTTCTGCTTCATTTTCACTCTTCTTGGCAGACTGAAGTGACTTATAGGTTTGTACTTGGTATGGCCAGCACAGGGAGTTTCAAGAAAAAATATTTTGGGAGGTTGTTTTAAAATTATATAAATTAATTTAAATATAATTTTTTTGAGGAATGGTGGCCTGTGTTTTATGAGTCATCTATTTGAATTTGACTATTCAAAACTGCTTGCTAATTTGTGTACCCTATCATTTTTCCCTTGGTTTGAGTAATTCCATATGAAATAGTTATTCATGTTGGTTCTAGATGAATTAAAATTCCCAAAAGATGTATTACATACTTTTTTTCATGTTTAAAAGTGTTTGGATGAGCAAATCATCTTGGTTTTCCAAAACTAGTCTCTTTTGAGTGCAACAAAGAGTTTTTCATCATATTCAAGATTCCATGCTTTGTAAATGGATATATGGAGTTTTTACATGTTAATCATCATGTTTAAAATTTAATTTGACCTCATTTAATCTCAATTTAATTTTCTAAGGCAATCCTCATGGTTTGCAAGCTCATATACCATACCAAACCACCATTAAACACCCTACCTGCTCCATTCTAGATGTTGTTAAGAGGTTTTCACATTAACAAGGATGTATTTGATCTTATTTCAATGTGTTATTAGTGAATTTAATGATATTAAAGAATTTAACAATGATTTTTTATGTCTATATATCCTTTCATCCATCCTTGTTGCTCTATTTCACACCCACTATCCTCACACAACTAAAAATCACCTTCAAAGGCCATTGCTGACATCATGCTGAGTATGAGGATATTTGCAAAGAGGTTTCAAGATTTGAAAACATGAAGAATGTATTTATAGTGTTGGAGTGGTTCATAATTCATGAGAGGATAAAAATTAATGTGCATTATTCACACTTGTATTTACTATTTATAGACATGATAATGTCTACCTACAGGGTTCGTTGGTAGAGAGTAGGAGTATTTGTGTATAGGTAGCAAATCCAACAATGAAATCCTTATTGAGGTACTAATAGTATAAAAAAGTCATAACATCCATGTTAAGGAGGCTAATTTGATAAAAAAGTTGTAGACCATCATCAAAGAGTCTAGGACTAAGTTTTGGGATCAGATCCACAAAGATCCAGAACATAGGACTAGCTCATTTTGTGTATACCTTGAAATGAGGTCAACCAAGGTTTTTGAGGCATCAAAATGGAAAAATATTATAGTATATATTAAGGATAAGAAACCTACACAAAATGGATCCAAGGGGATTAGTGAAATGTAGTTATTAAGAACCCTAAAGTTACATTTGTATACACTAAAACTTTGTAGGGATCACCTACAATTTTGATCATACAAGAGTCTTTTTCACCTAATGTGGTAAAACTAGACCATGAAAATTTTGGTATTGGTTTAAAATGATTAAAGGGGCACTAATGGAACCAATATCATTAAAGGATAGGGATATATTATTGTTTAACTCCTAAGCATACTCTTAGTCCATATAAATGACCAAAAAGGTCCACCTACAACCAGTCAACAGTTTGTTAGGTTAAAAAGTAGAGGCCTAGTTGATGTGTTTGGGAGAATTGAGGTGTTTTAAAAAGTTGGAAGTCCTATATTTATGGTTTTAATATTATAATTAACTACCTTACACATCATAATCAAGACTCAAGTGAGATAATAGGTCATTGTGGAAAGAAAGAGACATAGTCAGGCAGAGGACATATAGTCTTACCTAAAAGAAAGGGTTTTAAGGGTTAGATTGTATATGAAAGGATGAAAATTTATGAATAGAGTAAAAATGGAATTTATAAATTTAAGGGTACCCTCAAACACTATTTTTAATGCTATATTTCATGAAAAGTACATCTATAGGCTTGCTAAATAAGTAAACATAGTCACAATCAAAGTATAATCTAGTTTGACAAGGAGGTAGTATTTGAAGTGGTGTGAAAACTAGATTAAATTTAAAATTAAGAGGAACATAAGAATATTTTAAATCTTTAATCATTAAAGGCATCATCTATGAGTGTTTAAATTCACTCACAATCAACTGTGTTGACTAAGACACACAACAATCATGAAGAAGTTTGTCAAAGTGATTAAATGGCATGAGCATGAATGCTAAGGTGTGGATATGTATTGGTGTAATAATTAAAAATATTGAGGAGAACTTAAACATTACACTTAGTTCTAATCATGATTTTACACCTGTAGGGGTTTCATTTTGCTTTAACACAGTTGACTGTGTTGAATAGGAGATGCAATGAACTGAGTAGTAGTTGTGTTTGTAGCTAAAAATAAGGATATATGAATAAAATTAGATATAAAACAAAATTGAGAGACTTAAGGGAGTTTAAGACCTTGTTTTCAAGTGTCAATATTTTCAAGATAACCTACATCAGGGGTCAAATAGGGGTATCTCAGTCAACAGTCATAGTGTGCAATTTGAAGATCTTGAGGTGTTGGTAGTGCCTAGGAATTAGAGGAATGACCCAAAATAGATGTGTAATGTTAAAAAAGGACAATATGAAGGTTTATAACATCTCTATTTAACTAAAAGGTGATAAGGAGCCTACATGCTTCACTGTTTAGAACACAGTAAGAAGATGCATGCTATTTGAGAATGTAGAGTGTATGAAAGATAAATGGAGGTATAGGGTCTTGAGTAAAGATGAGAACCACTTTATCATGATTATGAAAATATGAATATACATTTTACATTTAGAAAAAATAGTCTTATATGATACATATATAGTCCTTACACCTTGCCTATGCACAGTCCACCCATAAAAAAATTCAATCTTGGATTTTGAAGTAATTATTGGGACAAATGGATAAATAAAAAGCTTAATTTTTGTGGGGAGAATCCCTATCACTTATAGAACCCCCTAAAAGACTATTTTTTAATGAAGGTATTAGGTAACATCCATCTATTTTATCTCAGAGGCAAAACACTCTTGAGGATAAAAACCCTATAGATTTAAGAGAAAGTGACAAAAAGGTGAACTAGAAGTCAAAGGGATCCTTAAAGAGGATTTAAAGAGTTGAATCACACATATGAAATAATGGAGAACCAAATAAGGAATATGGAAACAAAACATGGCACCCTACACTCCTAAGGTTGTAGTCATGCATGATGGGCACTCCTAAACATAGAAGCCAAATGGAGGATCATATTAATTCCCAACCTTGGCAAGTTTCCAAATTGATTGATTCATGTTTGAAGAAGTATAAAAGGTGTTTTAAAACTATAAAATCCATTTTTGGACCTTGAACTAACTCAAGCCTATGAAAACAAGGGAAATAAGCTCAATAAGATAGTTTTGGATGCTCATATATTTCTTAAGGATTTGCATGGGAGAAAAAGGAGTTTAGGAAAGTTAGTAGAGGTTGTTAAAAACTAATTTGTGGAATTTGTGAGTAACTTGGATTTCAGGGTTTTATGAACCAAGCTTAAGACTCAAAACAAGCCTGAAACCCTACAAAACCCTTACTTGAGACCAGTTTGGATAAATGGAGTTGTATAGCTAATATAATGAGATATTTTATCTAGGATGGTGAATAATTTTTTTATAATACTTAGTCAATCTACTCCCCATGATTTTTGATTATACATAATTATATATATGGGAATAGAAACATGGTTTTTCTCACTATTTTATGTATTGTGTAGGCTACATGAGGAGATAAGAGATGAAAAAAAAATTTGGGTGCAATATTAAGACTTAAGATAAATATAAATATTATTTTAATTTCCTGAAACAACTTCTAAGTGACCCAACTAGGTGATTCAACTCAAGTAGTCAAATCTAGCATATTGGATAAGCTAATAAAGAAGATATAAAACTTCTAGTGAGATGAATTTAAGGTGTACCCAATAATTATACAGAAATATAGGGCCTTTAAAATTTTCATTCACTCCCTCCCATGTATTTTCATGAACAAATTATTCCAATTTTGAGGCCAAGTATTCAGGGTGCATGGAAGGGCAATTTTGTGGATAACAAATGATGATGGCTCACTTTTAGAGGTTTCGAAAGGAATAAGCATGAAAAAAATACATGGAAAGGCATGTAGGAGATCCTACCATTACATTACAATCATTTTAAATTACGTTCATTATATATAGGATGTTCAAATAACTACAATCATGAAGGCAATTTTCTATGTAAAAGGAAGAATTTTGTGCCACTTTCCATAAATTTGATCACTTGAATTGACATTTTTACTTCATGAACTTACATGTTTATACTAGTAAATTATTATCATTCATATATAATTTATTTTCTCAGCTTGAAAAGTGTCCTTGTGACCCTTGGACTTCTCTTCTTCTCTCTCTCTCTCACTCACACACACACACACACACACACAAGCTCTATAAAAGCTAGTCATTTTGGCATTGTATGGGATGCTCCAACTGAGTATGTTGAATCAATACTCATTTGTATATATTTTTATAAATAAAATTAATAATTTATACCTCTTCTAAGACTATTAATAGTGTGATTTACTTGAATGTTGTATTTGCTTAGTGAAGACTATGGATTACTTAACATTGTGTCACATTCTTTCACCTATTTATAGATTCTTCTTGTAGGGTATGTGAAGTGTTCCAGGAGAGGTATATATTTAAGTTAATTTATATTTTCATCAGTTCTATTTAAAGATTCTTGTCTAGTCGTCTTAGCCTAAGACATTCTTCCTTAACCTCATAGTGTAATATTGATGCAAGGAGGCATAGATTAGAGAAGTGTAGGTCTTAGTTTGTCCTTGATTTCAAGTGTAATATACATATGGTTAGATGTAATAAATCTATTTGGTGTATCACATACCTTATATTATTTTTTTCAATTATATTTCTCCCTTTTCACCCCAAAATTTAGTTGTAGGTTCAATCCTAAGTGGTACATCAAGGGAGCTAGCCCTATCTAGAGACCCACCTCATTCCTTAGACTACCCACAAGCCTAGAGGTGATAAAATTATGCCACTTGGATGAGAATAACTTTTAATCTCCTCAAAGGGTGAAAATCCAAGTGATAATTATTTTTGGCATGCTTGATGGGACTCTTTTTCCATGAGATTGGGAGAATTTTGGTGTTGCCGATCAACAATCAGCGTTTAGAGGCATATTTTCAAGCATCAATGGTGACTCTGAAGATACATCAGCTGGTCAAGCAGACCAGGTATTCCATTTTAAGATTTTTGATAACCTTTTCTTATGTTCCTACTTCCCAATGAAGTTTTATCACTGACCTTGGATTTGAGTTTTATTCTCTATAAGTTGGTGAGACATTGAAAACTTGTGCCATTCCCTATTAATATGAACAAGTCCTTGGTCAACCTTGTCATGATCCTTACCAACTTCAATATGAAATTCATCAATTACAATATTATCCTTGTCATCCCTATCAAAATGGGTATCAATCCTATGAACCATGGAAGCCATATAGCCCTTCATTTCCCCCTCTATATGAACACCATGTTGTTGGACAATTCTATGAGAATGGCTACCAAAAAACACCTATCTATCAGCCTCAATATGAGACCTATCATTCATTTCATGATGCCTATCAGATTCAAGAGTGTTTCTATCAACCTTTTCATATGAAATAATAGGTTTCCATTAGTTTCACACAAAGATATCATTGGCAAAATGTAGTTCTTGCTCATGTAGATGTTACTCCTCTTAATCAACCCAAGAATTCACTCCCATTAGAACTCACTAGTGATTTCCTATTTTCCAAACCAATTCATAAGCCTTATCCTTCATTCCACACTCCATATCTAATTATTTACCTTCTACTACATCTCATACTCCAAATATTTCACCTCAAATCCATGAGCCTATCCATCAATCCTCCACTTTATTTCTTCTCAAAGAGGAACCAATCTTGAAAAAAGCAAGTAAAGAGGAACAAATTCAATTCATGGTTGACCAAGAGACTCTCATGAGTGATTGTGAGGAAGAAATCACCATATGTACTCCCCTTGGTAAACAAAAGGATAATCCAATAGCTAATGTCTCTATTTTTAAAGGGATGTGTGTCCGTGGAGAAACCCTTACATTTCACCCTCAGTCTAATTTTGGGTTCTATGTGCCACCTCTACCAACTAGCTTATCTTGTCCTCACCCTACCACTCTTTGACTTAATGCACCTATGGTTTGGGAAACAAAGGAGGACTATTTTTTTGATAAATAAAGATAACTCTTGCTTGAATAAAACCTACCTCCTTGGCAGCCTCATTGGGCTAGATCACATGATTTTAAGATGATTAGTCATAACATCACCATGAAGGAGAAGGAGATGGAAAACCTTGCAACCCTTGAAGAAAAATCTACATATGATCAAAAGGTTATAGATGATCATCATAAACAAGAAGTGGAATGTGTTATCAAAGATGGAGAATAATTTCAAGTCATCTCTCAAGAAGTGGCAATCCTAGGAGAGTTTCATGAGAAAAAGGTAGAATAAATAGCTCTTAAAGATGATCATGAGAAAGATCTATGTCAGAAGTTTAATTACATATGCAAGGAATTTTATGAGTTATTTTTAGTTTATCCTTCTCCAAAATATTGCATAGCTAATGATAAACCTAATCTTGTTGATGAGTCTAATGAATATGAGCTTGAGTGTGCAATCAAACATAAAGATGGATTTCTTTTTGCTAGTCAAGAAATAGCTATCATGAAGCCACTTTATGATGTAATGAAGCTTGAAGAACACCATCTTGATAACATCATACATTAATAAGAGAAGATGGAAGAGGTAGTGGTTCTAGATGATAAATAGGACAAGGATGATTGGTAGCTACAAATGGAGTTACTTCAAGAACTTGAAGAACTTTGCCAAATTGAAGGCCAAGTGTATGAAAAGGTGAAATAAAATGTTTCTATAAAATACAATGATCAAGATTGGATAGAGTTTTCAAATCTCCTTGATGAGCTAGAAGAGATTGCAGCTGAGAGGAAGCCTAATCTTGTTGAGAGCACCATGGAGATAAGAAAGTGCATCTTGCTCAATCATCATTTGAACTTGAAATTGAGGATCTACATGACAAGGTTGAAGATGTTTAGATGAAAGAGAAATAATTTTACATTACTAACTTTTTTGAAGATGATCTATTTTAGAGTATGACAATTGAAGTGCCAAAAGACAAGTCTGATCCACAAAACATCCAATCCAAATAGAAGCATGCTTTGCACCATGTTCCATGTCATGAAGAAGGTAATGATTAAAAATTCCCCTTTGATCCAAAAGGAAGGTATGATCATTTTTAGTTGTACATAATAGGTGTTTTTCTTCTTCCCCTAAGTGCCTTAGGCACATGTGTGTGTCTTGTGTGTTTGCTTTCTTTGTTGTGTGTGTCCTTTGCTTTGTGTGGTTGAGGTAATCTTAGTGTCTTGTCTTGATCAAAGGTTTGTGGTCAATGGTCAAAGGTTTTATTATTTGCCTCAGTCCTTAGATGGCTACTGGTCTAGTTAGTATAGTAGGCATACTACCCCTATGAGTCACCAATGTATTGACCAAATTTGACTTTTAAGTCAAATTGGGGCACCCATAGTAAAAAACATGGCTTTTTAGGTCTATAAGGGGGTATAATATCATGTCATGAGGTGTTTCATAGGTCATTTGATGTCAACTAATGTTGTATTAGATTTGGTCAATTAGTTTTTATGTCCTTATATCATTTTTGGGTCATCTAAGGGGTTAAAATAGTGAATTTAATGCTTTATACAAGTTTTTTGGGAAACATGCAAGTGTAAAAACGTGATGTCATGACCCATGTGTCATTATAATCCTTAGATAACTTACACCACTAAAAATATTGTAGGTTGTTAAGAGAAAAGACAAATTTCTTGGTAAAAAAGGAGAAAATGGCACTTGTATGGCCTCCTTGGGAAGTGTGACACTTGGAAAAGGTGGAAATATGACTCTTTAGCTTCCCCAAAATCATATTCATGTTTTTTTATCTTAAACTAACATTTCTTTCTTAAAACTTTTTTGCTTCATTTTCACTCTTCTTGGTAGACTGAAGTGACTTGTAGCTTTGTACTTGGTACTACCAACACAGGTAGTTTCAAGAAAAAATATTTTAGTTGATTTTTTAAAGCTTAGATACCTTAATTTAAAAATAATAATTTTGAGGAATGGTGGCCTATGTTTTATAAATCATCTATTTGAAGTTGACTGTTCAAAATTACTTGTTAATCTATGTACCTTGTCATTTTTCCCTTGGTTTGCGAAATTATGTATGAACTAGTTGTTCATGTTGGTTATAGATGAATTTTACTCCCCCAAAATGTATTCCATACTTGGTTTCATGTTTAAAAGTGTTTATATGATCAAATCATCTTGGTTTTCCAAAACTAGTCTATTTTGAGTGCAACAGGTAGTTTTTCATCAGATTTGGGATTCCATGCTTTATAAATGGATCTAGGGAGTTGTGGAATGTTAATCATCATTTTTAAAAGTTACGTTGACCTCATTTCATCTCAATTTAAGTTTACAATGCAATCCTCATGGTTTGCAAGCTCATATGCCATACCAAACCACCATTAAACACCCTGTCTACTCCATTCTAGATGTTGTTAAGAGGTTTTCACGTTGGAAAGGATATATTTGATCTTATTTCAATGTTTTATTAGTGAATTTAATGAAATAAAATAATTTCATAATGATTTTATCTGTCCATATAGCCTTTCATGCATCCTTGTTGCTCTATTTCACAGCCACTATCCTCACACAACTAATAATCACCTATAGGGGCCATTGCTGAGTATGAGGATCTTGGTGAAGAGGTTTAAAGCTTTGGAAACATGAATAATGTATTTGGAGTGTTATAGTGGCTCATAATTCATGAGAGGATAAAACATAATGTGCATTATTCATAATTGAATTTACTATTTGCAGACTTGATAATGTCTACTTACATGGTTCATTGGCAGAGAACATGAGTATTTATGTATAGGTAGAAAATCCAAAAATGAAATCATTCTTGAGGTACTAAAATGATAAATAAGTCATAACATCCATGATAAGGAGGATAAATTACTTAACAAGTTATAGACCATGATTAAAGAGTCTAGGATTGAGTTTTGGGATCAAATCCCTAAAGATCCAAAATAGAGGACTAGCTCATTTTGTGTATATGTTGCAATGAGGTCAACTAGGGTTTTTGAGGTATCACAATGGAAAAATATAGTAGTATCCATTAAGGATAAGATACCTACATATAATGGAGCCAAGGGGATTAGTGAAATCTAGCTATTTAGAACCCTAAAGTTACATTTGTATACACTAAAACTATGCAATGATCACCTACAATTTTGATCATACAAGAGTCTTTTTCACCTAATGTGGTAAAAATAGACCATACCAGTTTTTGTATTGGTTTAAAATTCTTAGAGGGGCACTTATGGAATCAATATCATCAAAAGAATAGGGATATATTATTGGTTTACTCCCAAGCATACTCTTAGTCTGTACAAATGACCAAAAAGGTCCACCTACATTCAATCAATAGTTCATTAGGTTGAAAAGTAGAGGCCTAATTGATATGTTTGGAAAAATTGAGGTGTTTGAAAAAGTTTTAAGTCCTCTCTTTATGGTTTTAATAGTATCATTCACTCCCTTACACATCATAATCAAGACTTAAGTGAGATAATAGGTCACTGTGGAAAGAAAGAGACACAATCAGGCAGGGGGCATACAATCTTACCTGAAGGAAAGGGTTTTAAGGGTTAGAGTGTATATGAAAGAATGAAAAGGGATGAATAGATTATAAATGGAATTTATAAATTTAAGGGAACCCTCAAACACTAGTTTCATTGCTATATTTCATAGAAAATACATTTATAGGCTTGATAAACAAGTAAACACAGTCACAGTCAAAGTATCATCTAGCTTGACAAGGAAGTACTATTTGAAGTGGTGTGCCAAGTAGATTCAAGTTACCCTTAAGAGGCCCATAAGAATGATTTCAATATTGATTTACTCATAGTCAATTGTGTTGACTAAGACAGGTAACAAGCATGAAGAAGTTTGTCAAGGTGATTGATTGGCATGAACATGAATGCTAAGGTGTGGATATGGTTTGGTGTAACAATTAACACTATTGAGGAGACCTTCAATGTTATATTTAGTTCTAAGCATGATTTTACACCTAAAAGGGTTTCATTTTGCCTTAACATAGTTGACTGTGTTTAGTAAGAGAGGTAGTGAACTAAGCAGTAGTAGTTCTTGGTGTGTTTGTAGCTAAGCATAAGGACAAATGAATCCAAGAAGATATCAAACAAGCCTAAGAGACTTAAGGGAGTTTCAAACCTTGTTTTCAAGTGCCAATATTTCAAGATAACCTATAGTAGGGGTAAAATTGGGGTATCTCAGTTAATAGTCAGAGTGTGTAATTTAAAGATCTTGAGATGTTGGTAGTGCCTAGGGTAGACACGAAAAATATGCACACATATGATTTTGAATGTAAAAAATACCCTTGGACCTACCTAAGACCCATTTTGGACCAACCTACACCTTTTTGGCCTAACCAAGCTCATGTGTAGTTAGTTTCAAAAACTAGCTCAACCTAGCCTTTAACCCCTTTTTCCTTTGGCACTTGATCATCAATGGTTAAGGTAACAGTAGATAGTCACCATTAGGAAATCTTGACTGTTGAAAGTCAAGTTTCCACCACCTAAACATTAAACATGTAACCATCCACTAATCTTTTCTAAATATAACTCATCTAAATATTATTACGAGCCTTTGCATGGATAATTTATATTTAGATGGCCTAGTTACACCTTCACTTCTACCTCTTGGTTATGTCTTTAAGAGAGAGAGGCTTTGGAGGTCAAATCCATCTACAATTGTTATCAAGAGCTCTTTATATCTATAATCTCTTTTTATAGGTCAATCAAGTCAATCTACATTATAAAGTGCTATCAACCATCACATAGGGAGCCTACTTTTCATTGACTCTCCACTAAGCTCCTACGTACTGTTACACTACCATAATCAACCCAAATTCAACTAATAGGTGAATTTGTATCAACCACCCACCAACTAATTTTTGGTAAGACAAGTATTCATTTTCTTGTATTCTTTTATTGGATTTTCATTCCAAGCCTAAGTTATCTCTTAAAATCAACTTTCTAGATCCTATCAATCAGCAAACCCAAACCCCAATTTCACTTCCAAATTCACTGACATGCAATTGGTGGCAATTTCTTGATCAGTGATGGTTACCCTCAATCAGTGATGGTCATCTAACTGATGATGGTTACCCGTGATCGGTGATGGTTGCATGACCGATGATAGTCACCTATGGCACCAAAAACCAAAAAGATAATTTGAGCCTCTTTCACCCAACCAAATTCACTTTTCTATGTCCATGCCTATTCATAAGCCCCTTTTTGATTTTTTGAACCATACCCTGCCCTATTAGCACTAGTTCTAATCAGTTTATCATTAATTAGATCATTTCAAGTCTCTTTTCTCAACAAGATTTTCTCATATTCAATTTTAGTAATCTTCTATTATTGATTCAAGTATCTTCTTTCCAATTTTATTAAATTAATTATTTAAAATAGGTAGATTGACAACCTTTAAGGAAGCTCTCACTTTTGAGATCTAGCTGTCACTAGGCAATCTACTTTATTATCTGTCTAACAAATAAGTTTGCCTTAGTGCTTTCTTATCTACAGGTATTCCTCCCAAGACAAAGAAGATCTCTTCACATCTTCTGATTCAATGCATGCACAACCAAAAAAGTTTTTTAACCACACCTGTATCAAGTTTATTTTCTTTCCTCATATCCTTAAAACTAAAAATTTACATGAAACATTTTGGTATACCCGGTGGGACCTAGAGTCTTTACTCATGTTTTTCTTTACATTTGTATGCTCTTCTCTCTATTTGGGCTCATAATTGAAACAAAAATTTCTTTTAGGATTAAAATAAACTACACCTATTTCTTGATTTAAACATTAGTTCACTTTGAATTAAACACATTAATCTTATTGTAGCACCACTTTTGTTGCACACACTAGCCAAAACACTTTCATCAATCGAACATCAAAATAATTTGAGATAAGGCCCAAATAGGATTTCATCACCTAGTAGTCACCTTACCCTTTCTCGATAATTCTACTTGGAGGTCACTACCAAGAAGCGAACCAACTCAGCTCTTTAGTTGAGTATAAACTCTGGATATCAATATATATATTGGCTAAGCACCTGACACCCTTATCGCTATAGTGTGTGAAGTGAGGGGATAGGTTCCAATACCAAGCCACATATTGATTCTAATTTATATTATTTTGAGCACCTAAATAACCCAAAACCAACCATAGACCACTTCTATAGCACCTGATCTACAAGCTAACTTCTATCACACTTTATTATAACTTAAGGCATAATCCAAAAGTGAGATTAAAATTAACCATAGGATTTAACGTACTCTAGTGTGTATTGGATTTATTTGATATACTTTTTTTCTTTCTCTTTATTTGGGTTGCAAGGAATCTAACTCTTTTTGTAACCTTCTACCATCTTACCTTCACCTATTTTATCTTCATTGACTTGTTTAATGGATAGCCCTTATATAGTTTCTCTAAGAGATCTTAACTTTGCTAGACTCCTAGAAGAAAACCCTCTTGCCTTAGAATGTTGCCTCACATCAAGAGCCACTTATACCCCCAACCTTACCTATAACCAACCCAACTTTACCTAAAATCAACCCAACCTTGCCCACCATCATCCCAATCTCACCTACAACCAACCTAACCTTGCCTATAATCATTTCAACCTCAACTAAAACCAATTAACATCCTTTCAACAACCACTTGATCATCATTTCAACCAACCAATAACCTTTCAAATCTTATTTGACCCTTGTCATAACACACCTTAACTATCTCAACCTTACCAATATTTGGGTTACCCACCCCAACCATCACATCAATTACCTCAACTTTATCAAAATTTTGATTACCTACCTCAACCATCATATCAATCATCTATACCCCATTTGTGTCAACCTTATTTATCTCAAAACCAAGACTTGGTCTATCACCCTAGTCATACCACCAACAACTATCAACCCAACCACTATCAAACCAACCATTATCAACCTACTTTATCAACCTCATCAAATCAAACAAATAATCATCCAACCAACAACTATCATTTTTTTTTCTAACCAATCAATCTTATCACCCTTACTGATGTTATCAAACCTATTAATCCAACCTACTTTACCCACCTTATATAACTTATCAACCTTATCAACCCCATCAAATCCAACCCATAACTACCAACTTAACATATTGAACCAACCAAACTTTTTAAATCACCAACCATATCAAAATTACCCACCATATCAAACATGTCAAATCTATAGAATACCTCATGTTTTTATACAATTTTCGCTTTCACATTCAAAAAGGAAATGAGAAACTAAGAGAAATATGGTCAAGGTTAGATGTTACTTGGATGAAGTCTGCGCACCGTTATCCAAACGACGTAGGGACTTCTCTTTGGTTGTGGAGGATGACACCTGCAAAAGAAAGAGACTAAAACAAAGAAGGCATTAGATGAGGAGATGGTGGGCTGCCAAGCAAAAGCTTGATCTCAAAAGTACAAAGACTTCCTTGAGGGATGTCAACCCACTGATTGATAAAAATAGTGTCTGATAAAAGGTAGAATGATAAAAGACTGAAATGATTAAAAACTAGAATAGAAATGAAAGCAAATGCTTACCTGAATGTTTACTGTCAGCCTGGTCACAGTCACCGACGTCGATTAGTCTGCCGACGTCAGTTGTCAAGGTTTGCCGATGTCGGTTAGTCTGCCGACGTCGATGGGGCCAGTGGTCTCTATGGCCAGCGTTAGTTAGGGTAATAGTCTTTGGACGAGGTCTGGTCAGGTCTGGTTGGGTTTATGGTCTATGGACAGGTCTGAGGAGGAGTTTGGGCCTTGTTAATGGTCTGTGTAAGGGTCTAGGCAGAGTTGTAGGGACAATGGACAGAGTGTATGTTCTAAAAAGGAGGATAGAGGTGATAAGGATATGGGAAGGCCTCTCAACCTTTTTGGGAGGGTGTCAAGTCTGGTCTAGCTGAATAATAGATAGATTAAAAAAGAGAATACTAAAATGAAAATAGTAGCAAATACTTACCTCATACCTGCTAGAGAAGAAATGTTGCAGACTGGTTGTACCTATTGTTGATGTAGAAGACTGATGTAGAGTCCCTGCTATTACTATAGCTGGTGTAGAAGCCCTGTGAGAGAGAGAGTGAGAGGTCTGGTGGATTGAAGACTGGAAGATTGGCTAATTGTTGAAGGTCAAAAAGTCAGATGATTAAAGGTCGAAGGAGTGGATTGAAAGAGCGGATAAATAGATTAAGATTCAGAAATGTGGATCCTACATTTGGGTCAAGAATGTAGCTATGAAGGAAACTGATGCTGGCAAAAGTGCTGATGTCGGTCAATAGTTGACCAACGTCGGTGGTTGGAAGGCAGGAAAAAGCTAAAAATAGCCTTTTATCCATTTTCCCAACTGCTGGGTCAGCAGGTCAGGGGAAGAAATGGTCGAAGGTGATTTAATAGGTGTGGGAAATGAGTGGGATAAGGGAAATGGGGTCTTAAATCATTTAAGACTTGGTAAGGGGTAGTGGAGGGGAAGTTGGAATAGGCCATAGGTTGATAAATGAGGGTATCCAAGGGGAAAGAATCCAAAGAGAGGAGAGGTGGCATGGGTGAGGTGGCAAGGGATTTTATTAATTTAAAATAGCTAATTATTTTAAATTAATAAGTGTGTAGGGGTTAGGAGTGGTTAAGTGAAATGGGACAAAGGGGACCAAGGGGGGAGAGGACAAGGAGGATGACCAAGGGAGTAGACACGATTTTGGTGTCTACATTTTCCCTTTTTTGTTTTGTTGGTTGTTCTGGATGAACTGCAAGACAAAAATAGGAGTTGATTGCCTCAGGTGTGGGATGAGGTTGATTTCATCTTGTTGGTTGTTCAAGTGAACTGTAAGACAAAAATAGGAGGTTGATTGCACCAAATGTGGGATCAGGTATTCCCCCTCAAAGTGGAAGTCGAGGGAAGGGAACTTGAAGTCGGGTGCCAATTTGATAGAGAGTGGATAAAAATGGTGAAGATGGAGTGTGAATGCTACAAAAGTTGTGATTGAGCGTATACCACTTCATGAGATGGTCAGGTCAAATTATTGCAGGTTAAGGGTTGAGGAGTGCCAAAATTGAAATAACTGGGCCCCAGCATTTGGTCATAGTTGATCAGGTTATTTAATCTAAGCTGAAGCTCAAATGGTTGTCATATTCTAGGTATCCCAAGCTCAAAAAGTGCTCCTGGAAACATGAAAATGTCACAAGTAGTGGGGATCAATCGGCTTACGATCTTATACTTGTGAAGGTCAAAATGTGGTCTGCAGACAATTTTGCTAACCATTCGTAAGGTAGCATACATGCAAAAACAACCAAGGCAACATTGTCTTGGAAGTGGTCAGGGTCTGCGGAGATAGTTGTGATCTCCAAGGTCATTGGTCGAGGTGGATGGATGGATGAAAGAATGTGGCTGAGCTAACCTCAGAAGACATCGTGTGATCTAAGTGCTACCTACATAGCCCTTATGTGAAGGGCCTCAGGCCAATGTAGTTCTCCCTAAAAGGGAGGAAGAGAGTCAAAGTTATGGATTGGTCTTGGTTGAGGTCAAGGTCATGGTCAAAAGGAGGATAGGGTTTGTCCATCAGGGAGACAAACAAACAAGGGTGGTCGAGCTAACCCCAGAAGATGTCGTGTCAACTGAGTGCTGCCTACATAGCCCCGGTCTTAGGGCCTTAGACCAATGTAGTTCAGACGAAGGGGTCCAAAATGGTTGATGATTGGTTTGGTCATGTGTTGAAATGATGAGGATAAGATGATGTCACAGGGTTTTCCATATCGTGTGATGGTGTATTCTGTAACATTGGTTGAGGGGTCTTTCATCCCTAGCAATTTTCCATATTTGTGATAGATGTATGCTAAAAATGAATTGAGGTCTATTTATGCTTCAGCAAGTAATGGTTTATGCCAGACATAAATTGTGTAGTCCATAGTTTCCATGTGTATTGGTTTCCATAGAAACTATGTGAAATGGACTATGATGATGTGTGATGTCATGATGTCATGTTGTTGGTCTGAAAATGTTTGGGTTGGCTTGGTTGGGTAGAAAAAGGTTTGGTTGAATGTGACCAAAGTGTAAAGGAAAAGTGAAAGGAAAATTGCCCTTTCATTGACAAGGACCAGGATGATAACATAGATAGGGGTTGTTAGAACCAAGAGCCCCATTCATGCATTATGTCATTGACCATGGGTTGATGCTAGAGAAGTAATCGAATCACTTGACATTAAGTGAGCTTGAAATCCCTTGAGTATGTTAGGGTGATAAGTAGGATTATGTGATATGAGAGGATGGGGTAACCCCTTTTGTGGCAGGAAGAACCTTACCCCTTTTATAGGTGACCCAAGAACGACTATAGGCATGTCCATGGCTTGATAGCTTTTCAGTCATAATATTTTTTTTTTGGTGGACTGATCGATGCGAGAAGTCCACGTAGGGATGTTGTTTGCTTTGTGGTCATATATGTGAAGCTGATCAATGCGGGAAGCTTTAAAAAGAGTGCTGTCTATAGCAATATTTAGTCATAGCCATCCTTCGAGGGAGTGGTCTATATTTTTGCTTTATATGCTTTTGATATGTCTTTGGCCTAGCTGTCCTTCAAGGGAGCAGTCTAGTAATACATCAATTATGTAGCTGTCCTTCGAGGGAGCAGTCTACATTTAGAGTTTATGACCTTTGATATGATAGGTATCCCATTTTTGATATGTTTTGTTGACTGAAGTTTTTAGCCATGGACGAGCCTCTAGAGGTTTAAGGGTTCCCTTTTATTAAGACAAAGCATTCATGCTTGACAAAAAGGGTTGACTAGTGTTGGGAAATAGGGTTGAAAGGAATAGGAATGAAAATGATAGGGGGTTGCTCAAGGGACGAGCTCAAGTAAAATTTCAAATGATCGAGTACTCGACTAACAGTAGAATGGTCACAGATGCAAGGCATAAAAGGCTCAGGTTCTAGTCGGCCTTCAAGAAAAAATAGACAATAAGTCCCTGATCTATACTTGTGTGTGATGATGTAAGGTCCGAGCCAATTAGGAGCAAACTTTCCCCATTTGCCTCTTTGAGATTGGTCACGTGTTGATTGATGTTGGATGTGAAGTTAGTTGATATAGTTGCTGATTGGTCAAGACTGGTTGAATGTTTGGTCAAGGGTCAGGTCGATGGATACTTGGTCAATGATTGGTCAATGGTTGAGATTGGGTCAATGGCTTGGATGAACGATTGATCAAGGTCAGGGTTGATGTTTGGTCAAAACTAGTCGATGCTTGACAGAGGCTTGGTCGAGGTTTAAGATTAAAAGAGTGACTGATATTTGGTCGAGACTGGGTTGAAAGGTTGGTCAAGGCTTGGATGAATGTTGAATTCCCCCAGCAACTAGGGAGAATGTTTGATAGATTGGTCAAGGTTGGTTGAGGCTTGGTGGTCAGAGTGACTGTGTTGATGTCGAATAAGGGGGTTAAAGGTGGCAAAAGGACCATAGTCTGGCATGGAGATCTCGATTTAGGTGATGAGGTTTGAGAAGCATGGGTTAGTGTTGATGATTTGTCGAAGGGGTGGTCAAGAGGATCCTTGATGAGAAGGGTATCTTTTTTATGGTGTTGACGAATGACAGCTTTAAGAGCACAACAACGCTCAGTGTCATGTCCCAAGGTGTGATGATAGTAGCAAAATTTAGAGTTGTTGAACCAAGATGGTCTTGATCTGAGAGTTGATGAGTGGGGCAGTGTTGAAGATTTGTGGATAATATGATCAAGAAGAAGGGTGTCTTTCTCCAAACATTGGCGAATGACAACCTTGAGGGCACAATAATGCTTGGTGTCATGCCCAGGTGTGCGATGATACACACAAATTGTAGTGTCATCGAACTAGGGTGTTTTTGGTCTGAGAGATTGGTATGGTCTAAGAGGTGGGAGACTGATGTGAGAAGATTGCAACAATTGCCGTAACAGCAAGGCATAAGAACCTGCTAATGGGTCTATGTGTCTTGTTGTAGTGGGGGTTGATGACTTTGGTTTGAGAGGCATAAGAGGCATTGGTCGTACCATAAATTTTGTGGGTGGTGTAGCCACACGTGTAGATGGCACTTTGGTGGTGATAGGTGTTGGATGCTTTGGAGAAAATATATGTCTAATGGGTTGAGGGGATAATGGAGGTGACTTGCCTCTGTGAAGTATGGGAGTAGGAAGCACTCCTATTAAAGTGGACAGATGCGGGCCCAAAATTGAAGGTAATGATGAAGGTGGGGGAGGAGTCCTCCAGTGTGGTTTAGTGGTCTTCTTCAGTTTGGGTTGAGGGCCACCATTGTGCGAGTCGAGGTTAGATATGGGTTTGGGTTTAGATGTGGACGGAGGTGATTGAGATGTAGCAATCTCAGGCAAAAGGCAAGAGAAAATCGTGACTGGGTCTTCCTCGGTTGAAGTGGGTAGAGAGACTGGTTCTTCTCTTGGCGGAGAAGAAATAGGAGAGTGCGGCTCCTCAAGAGGGCAGAGGGCAGGGATGATCATGCCTTCGACTTGTGGTTGAGGAGTAGGCAAGGTAGAGTCCTCCATTGGTAGGAGGAAAGATGAAGGTGGGGCTAATGGCATAGGTATGGTTAAGGCATCCTCCAATATAGGAGAGGTTGATGGAGAACTAATAGGAGAAGAAAGTTCTTCATCTTGTGGAGGAGAAATAGGGGAAGAAGGATCTTCCACCTGTGAAGGAGGTTGGTCAAGGATAAGAGGCGAGACCGTGTTGACCATGTGTATGTCATGTTCTTGGGAGCTATCAACCATGGTCTGGACATTGTTTTGGGTAGGCAGATGATTAGGAAAGGGTTGTTTGAAGATATCGATGTGTTGGTTGGGTGGGGTGTTTGGGTTGTCCAAGACGAGATCACCCCTGTCTATCATGTCTTGAATGATGTTTTTGAAGGTTCGGCAATTGTTGATGTCATGGCCTTGGATGCGGTGAAAGTGACAAAAGTCGCCCTCCCTATACCATGTAAGGAGGACTTTTGAAGGGTTGAATTGAGGTGGTTAGATTGGAGGGAGATTGAGGACCCCCTGCTTGACAAGTTTTTTCAAAATAAAAGCGTATGATTCTCTAAGCAGAGTGTATGAACGCTGGATGTACCATTGTTGGAAGTATTTGGTGATGCTTTGAGATGTTGAAGGTTGAGATTGATTAGTTGCTGTTGAGGATGGTGATCTAATGACCACAGTGTTAGCCACTCCTTTAGATTTGGAATTGGTAGAAGAAGGTCTGGAAGAAAAAGGGTCATTGGCTTTTGCGTTGGTATTATGCAATTTGACCTTATCTTCTTCAATGGCACAGAGTTCAAGCTTTCGAGCCATGGTGAAAGCTTCATTGAAAGTGTGGAATGTTTTAATCCACAAGGTGGACGAGATGTGGGTGGCACATGCTCGAGAAAAGATATCGATGAGCTCAAGTTGAGGTAAGGAGAAGGAAAGCTGGTTAATCAAGTCTCTCCAACGGGTGACAAAATCGACTATTGATTCATCGTTAAATTCCTTGATGGAGTAGAGGTTTATGATTGAGACTTGTTTGGTGATATTGATAGAAAAATGGTCAAGGAAGAGTTGGGCGAGTTGAGTGAAAGAAAAGATAGAATGCCTGGTAAGAGAGCTATACCAATCAAGGGCGGGGCCAAAAAGCGACATGGGGAACGTGTGTAGAAGTAACGCATCGTCATGGGCTATAAGATAACAAGCATGTCTGAATGTTCTTAGATGTTGTTGTGGGTCTTCCTTACTCTGGAAGTGAGTAAATTTAGGAATCTCCCATTGGTTGGGGTATGGTCGAATCGGGATGGAGGGATGAATGGGTTCATTGCAAATTTGCTCATATGAGAGGACATTGCGTGAACCAAAAATAGAGGTCTCGAGACTAGACATTTTCTCCATCAGTATTTTGATGAGATCTATTGATAGATTGGCAGATGGGGTGCCCCTAGGTTGTAGGGTGCTTGAAAATTGCTAGAAGGGGCATACGACGTAGTCGGTTGCGCTTGTAGGGGTGCAACATATTGATAACTAGTTGTTGGGACAGAAGTGGAGGCCAAGGGTGGTTGTGTCATGAAGGTAGAAGGCATAAGTTGACTAGATACTGCCAAAGATGGTTGCATGATGACATTGGCAAAAGGGGAGGTAGACACTCCTGCATTTATGGGTGCAAGAGTGTGTGGAGTTGAGACAATCAAGTTTTGGTATGATGTAGAACTTGGTTGAATTGCGTGTGATTGAGGGGGTAATGAAACCCCAATGGAGGTCGGTCTAAAAATAGATGGGGAGGCCAAACTTTGCATATTGGCCATGGTCGGGTTAATGGTTGAGGCAAAAGGTTGGGTAGCGGATGGTGTTGATGTCATCACCGCTTCACCCGAGAGGTCTCGCATTTGGTTTCTTGCGAGATAGTTTTGGAGGGCTTTGACATTGAGGTCCAAGAATCTTTCAAAATCTTGGTCCCCTTCAGGGACAATGGGAGTCTGAGTCAGGGTTGGTCGAGTAGGAGTTCTTTCGGTCTCCGAGTGGAACTTCGTTATAGGACTGGTTATGGATGGGGAAGGTGGAAGCGGTTGATGTCTTGCGTGGTCAAGAAGAGCCTTGGTTTGACTGCGTGTCAAAACCATTCAAGGCAAGAAAGGGTCAGGTTTTAAAAATTGTGTTTTTTCAATTTTAGAAACTCAGAATGTGGTTTTGGTAGAAAAAAGGTCGGGTTTTAAGGCTGCTATTTTGAAAAAAAGGACTGTGATAGTGACCGACATTGGTTGACAAACCAATGTCGGTGAGAACAGATGGCTGACGTCGGTTAGATAACCGATGTTGGCGAGGGAAGGTTGCCAACGTCGGTGCTAAAACTGATGCCGGTGACTGTGGTTTTCAAAAACTCAATTTTTTTTTAAGATTCTTGGAAAAAAAAAGAAAGCGTCCTCACTATCTCAAACAAGCAGATAAGAATAGAAAAGATGAAGAACACAAGCAAATCTTAAGCGTTAAATCCCTAGGAATAAACTTTTAGGATCCTATTGGCTTATGCCTTAAAGTGATGTTTGTTTGGGAGGTTGGCTGTTAGAATGGGTCCTAGAAGAAGTTGTCTAAGGATAGTTTCAGGTTTAGTTTAGGCACTCAAGAGTCTGTGTTAGGTTCCGTACATGGCCTGGTGCTAAGGAGCAAGCTCCCCTCACTTCACGAGCCCAGTGATAAGCTAGTCTCGCTTAGCCAAAATATACTTTCCCTAGAGATTATCCTCTGCCAGAAAATAGAGTGGGCTTTCCCCTTGGTGGTGAAATCCAAGTGGGATTGCCGAGATGGGTAAGGTATCTGCAGGGTGATGAAATCTCAGTCAGGCCTTGTCTCAGGTAAGTTTTGATGTTTTATTTGTGCAAGTGATTTGGTTGTGTAACATAAAGTGGACTACGATTAATTCATGATGTGGTTGTTAATTACTAGATGTGGACTAAGAAATGCAAGCAAGTAGAAATGAAATGTAATGTGTTTTAAGCCTAAGTCGAAATGTGAGTTCGAATGAAAACAAGTTGAGAAAGGGTTGAAGAGTATGACTTTTGACTAGTCTAAGATGCAAGAAAAGAAAGAAGAGTTCTTTTTAATCCTGCTAATGGTGTCTTTTGGAAGAGATATAGAAGAAAGAGGTGAAAAGGAGAAACCTAATGCACCCTATATGAAAAGAAAGAAAAGAACCCAAGGAAGCCTCGTGGGTCCCACCGGGCGTGCCAGAATGTTTCTATACGATTTTCGCTTTCATATTCAAAAAGGAAATGAGAAACTAAGAGAAATATGGTCAAAGTTAGATGTTACCTGGATGAAGTCTACGCACCATTATCCAGATGACGTAGGGACTCCTCTTTGGTTGTGGAGGATGACACTTGCAGAAGAAAGAGACTAAAACAAAGAAGGTGTTAGATGAGGAGATGGTGGGATGCCAAGCAAAAGCTTGATCTTGAAAGTACAAAGACTTCTTTGAGGGATGTCAACCCACTGATTGATAAAAATAGTGTCTGATAAAAGGTAGAATGATAAAAGACTGAAATGATTAAAAACTAGAATAGAAATGGAAGCAAATGCTTACCTAAATGTTTGCTATCGGCTTGGTCACAGTCACCGACGTCGGTTAGTCTATCGACGTTGGTTGTCAAGGTCTGCCGATGTTGGTTAGTTTGCTGACGTCGGTGGGGGCAGTGGTCTCTATGGCTAGCATCGGTCAGGGCAGTAGTCTTTGGACGAGGTTTGGTTAGGTCTGGTCGGGTTTATGGTCTGTGGACAGGTCTGAGGAGGAGTTTGGGCCTTGTTAATGGTCTGTGCAAGGGTCTGGGTAGAGTTACAGGGATAATGGATAGAGTGTATGTTCTGAAAAGGAGGATATAGGTGATAAAGATATGGGAAGGTCTCTCAACCTTTCTGAGAGGGAGTCAAGTCTGGTCTGGCTGAATAACAAATAGATTAAAAAAGAGAATACTGAAATGAAAATAGTAGCAAATACTTACCTCATACCTGCTGGAGAAGGAATGTTGCATACTGGTTGTACCTATTGTTGATGTAGAAGACTGATGTAGAGTCCCTGCTGTTGCTGTAGCTGGTGCAGAAACCCTGTGTGAGAGAGAGAGTGAGAGGTTTGGTGGATTGAAGACTGGAAGATTGGCTAATTGTTTAAGGTCAAAAAGTCAGATGATTAAAGGTCGAAGGAGCGGATTGAAAGAGCGAATAAATGAATTAAGATTCAGAAACGTGGATCCTGCATTTGGGTCAAGAACGCAGATATGAAGGAAATTGATACCGGTAAAAGTGTCGATGTCGATGTCGATCGATAGTTGACCAACGTCGACGGCTGGAAGGCAGGAAAAAGGCTAAAAATAGCCTTTTATCCATTTTCCCAACTGCCGGGTCAGCGGGTTGGGGGAAGAAATAGTCGAAGGTGATTTAATAGGCATGGGAAATGAGTGGGATAAGGGAAATGGGGTCTTAAATCATTTAAGACTTGGCAATGGGTAGTGGAGGGGAAGTTGGAATAGGTCATAGGGTGATAAATTAGGGTATCCAGGGGGAAAAAATCCAAAGAGAGGAGAGGTGGCATGGGTGAGGTGGCAAGGGATTTTATTAATTTAAAATAGCTAATTATTTTAAATTAATAAGTGTGTAGGGGTTAAGAGTGGTTAAGTGAAATGGGACGAAGGGGACCAAGGGGGAGAGGACAAGGAGGATGACCAAGGGAGTAGACATGATTTCGGTGTCTACACCTCAACCTCACCTAACCTTTCAAACAAACCTACCTTATCTACCTTATCTAACCAACCAAATTTTTTGAACCTACCAATCTCATTAAACCAACCAACCTCACCAAATCAAACCAATAACTATCAACCAAAATTTTCCAACCTACCAAACTTATCAAGCATATCTAACCCATCAAATCACTCAAACTTGTCAAATCAACCAAACTTATTTGACCAACCAACTTTACCAAACCAACCAATTAGATCGCACCCTGAAGAGCCATTGGTGCACCCTCTTCCTCAATAGTATACCCCACTTGGGGAATCATATGCCTTGATCCTTGACAAAATTTTAAGGGATTCTATCATTAGACTCCCTCAAATCAAACCCATCAATGTTTCTATTTCAAAACCCATTTTGCTCATAGATAATGAGTTTTGTATGTATCATCATACAAATAGACATGTGGTAGACAGATGTGGGTCTTTTAAGATATTTGTCCAAAGCTTTATCGATCAAAAGGAGGTTCCAAACAATATTCTCCATGTTTCCCCCAACCTAGCCTTGAATGTCTTCAAGCAATCAATCATTGAACCTCTTTCTTCACCCATTATTGTGCAAACCCATTACCAAATCCCTCAACATAATAAGGTCCCTTCATTAGATTTGGTCCTTAGTGTATATATAACTAGGGGAACCATAATTGAAACCCCAACAGATCCACTTGTTAACCAAGTTTACCCTTTTCAACTTCCTTTTGAAATCATCACTAAGGAAGAGTCAACCTTAAAGCACCCACTTGTTAACCAAGAGGAGCCTTCTCAACTTTCCTTTAAAACCATCATTACGAAAACTAACCCACCTCTTCCACTTCCCCTTTTAATGGAGCCAACCCAAGCTCAAAACACTTTGCCTATAACTAAATCTAACCCAACCTCAATTAAAATCAAACCCATTCAATTTCTCTATAATCTTATAATTTTCATCTACCTAATTACATTATTTTTAGTTCGATTCCCTTTTGAATAGGGTCAAATGTTTGTCACCTTACCTTACCAAAAAAACCAAACAAACAAGCAAACCCAACCAACAAGTCAGATCAACCACCCATCCTACCTCCCTCAACTAATTAAACCAACTTCTAAACCAAATCAATCATCCATGATAACCCAACTTTTAATCCAACCATAAGGAATTTATCTATCAACACAAATTAACATCAACCCTTCATTTAAGATTTTTTGAATCTTAGCCACCCTTTTATCCAAGCTACCCACACCTCACCTAAGATCCCTCATTAGGACAATTCAACACTCTTGTCCACCCCACCTCTATTTTAAGATAATGTTCCAAACATCATTTTGGACCTCAAACCTACCTAAATCTGACCCCATAATGTTTCCCTTACCATTGCACCATGACAGAGATCATGTCTGAACCACCACCTACAACCTACTAATCACTAACAACTAACAACTAACAACTAACAACTAATAACCCATTTTTGGAGGTGGATGGAGTCATATTCACCCCTTCTAAACCCTCTTATTAATCAACACCTTACCTTGGGATCATTTTCCCATCTTCAACCATCTATAGAAAGATCAAATTGGGAGAAATTTCCCTCCATATGGCATTGGCTATTTATCAACCCAAACCATACCTTAACAATTAACCAAACGAACCCTCAAAATTTTTGCCTCAACCTATCAACCAAACAACCCTAAAGTATTGAAGATTACCTTTCTCCTTCACTGAACAATACTTATTGGAGAGTCATCTTCTCCCACAACCACTAGAGATACCTTTCTCCTTCACCCAACCACACTTATTGGAGAGTCACCTTCTCCCATAACTATTGGAGATTACCTTTCTCCTTCACCCAACCACACTTATTGGAGAGTCACCTTCTCCCCAAACCATTGGAGATTACCCTTCTCCACCAACCTATTTAAGATTCACCTTCTCCCCAACCTTTTGATATTACCCTTCTCTATCAACCCAACTTGAACCAAGTGGTATACCAAATTGGGGCAACCCATTTGGAAACCACCCAACCTATTTGGGAGTCACCTTCTCCCTAATTTTTGGAGATTACCCTTCTCCATCAACCCAACCTAAACCAAGCTGTATACCAAATTGGGGAAACCCATTTGGACACCACTCAACCTATTTTAGAGTCAATTTCTCCCTAAACCATTGGATTACCTTTCTCCACCACCCAAAAAACCATTGGAGATTACCCTTTTCCACCAAGTTATCACCTAACTAATCTTACCTTTTTGTCAACCCAAATTATTTCTATGTCTCATCAAGCATTAGAAAGTAATTGGGGGACATCTACTCTCTTGATTGATTTCAACCATTAATGCAAACATGGATCTAGGGAATATTAGAACTTAAACCCTTAAATGTTCTATGTTTTCATCATGTTCTTTTGTTAAACCAAGTTCTTGGTCACCTTGTGTGTAACTTAAGCTCATCCCTTAATTTCAAACCACATTCATCATCTTATTTTTAGGGGAAACTAAATACAAATAAATCATGTGATTATCCATCATAATCATAGCCTAATATTAAACTATGGGTACCATGGCTCTACCCATGGCATGATTCTCATGGTAGTTTCTATCCTTCTTCAGGATAAATTTGTCAGGGATGCGGAACACTGGAAGCATACAATTGATTACCAAACTTCAAGCAACTTAATATGCAGAAATAACTAGAATCAACAAGTAACTAGAATTCAGAATAACACAGCATATGAGAGATAATACACAACTTGTATTAACACTTTATACAGAAAAGAATATAATAAATAAGATGCCACTTCTTCTCCACCACCTCTTCAGAGGCTCGCTACACCTCAAGTGAATAGTAATTCTTCTCCCCAAAGCTCTCCCTCTCACAGGTCCCAACACCCAACTCAAATATAGAGTTGGTGTTCACCTCCCGTGCTCCACGCACACCACAAGTGCTCCACGCACTCCACAAGCACTCCACGTGCTCCACAAGTACTCAAGGTACTTCAAGTAGATCTCCCATGAATCTGCAATAACCTGCACTTCAACAGACCATACTTATGGAAGGAACTCCCTTGCCTTCCTCTTAGCTCTATCTGAGTACACACCTGTACTCCAAGTAGATTCTGCCTGATACTGCTCCCTGTTGTGTTGCTGTCTATATGACCTTGCACACCTGCAAATCAAACAACGGTTCTGCTCACCTGTGAACCTCAACCTTGCACACACATACATCTACAGATCAACGATCTTACTTACCATGTAGATCTCCTATATAGGCCATGCAACTGTTACCAAGATCTTACACTCCTGAAGAACCCAGCTGGCTCTCCAATCCAGCACCAACAATCCTGGTACTGAGGCACTAGGAGGAACGCACCATTGCTCTACCTCACACAGAGAAGGAGCTTATAATTATGCTCTCTTACTCCCTAGCACACTTTTCCAATACAACCATGAGTCTATTATATAGATCTCATCCAAACAATAATTAGACATCTAATTACAATAATTAGATCCGCAGCTCTCAGTCTATAATTAGCCCTGATCATGCAAACACTTGGTTCGTTAGCTAACTACCCATAATAAACATAGTCCGAACCACATAGGCGACCGACGCTGGTCCCTGTCCACCTGGGGGTCACCGACGCCAGCTGATCTTTGACCGACATCGGTTGGCCTGACCGACGCCGGTGTCTCTGACACTCAGCAACTCTCCTACAACCTCCTCTGTGTCTGCATCAGTGAAGCTTTTAGCTCCATAATCCTAACAATCTCTCACTTGGAGATAAACAGCTGCACTGTACCTGTACCTATACTCTGTCTAATCTGTTTCCTGGTTTGTATCCCTCTTCAAGCTCTCACCTGAAGACAACACACCACACAACCTATGATGTACCTCCTATCATACAAGTACCCTGCCACATCTGAACCTACAAATCTATGTAGTGAAGTCCTGACCCTGCATAGCAACACCTGCTGCCGGTCCCTCTCAAAAAACTTGAGAACCCACTTCCCCGAATTAGCTCCTAACTCTGACAGCTCCCACTGCATGGGAATACTCAGGTCTATACCAAACCTCATGTGATTTCAGACACTGTACCTATCTAGCCCTTAGTGTGCTCCAGTTCTGCATCCTGAACCTTGCTAACACCTGATTCACATCAGCTCCCACTCGAGACAAAATCAACCTGTGATCTCCATGCCTCCCATGTCAAAGAATTCCGCTGCTCCAAAACTCCTCCTGACATGCCACTGAACTAATCTTACCCTTAGCTCAGCAAAACCCTGTATGTACTAACCCTGCTAGCAAATATACCATCCACATACAGCAACAGAATGATGTCGCGACTCATCATCCACCTAGTAAGACAAACCATAGTAGTTACACTGACATTGATTGAAGCCATTCTTCATTCTCCACCTGTCAAAACCTGTACCACTGTCCTGCAGCTCCTCAAGACCATATGCCCTGGTCTTCCGTCTCATGTATCCATTCTCTCTATTCTTCTACTAAGGAATCCATTCATCTCTGTGCTTTCATCTAGATGGTAAACCTACCAAAACTCCCGTTTGGTTCTGTATCATATCCCTACCTAACTCACACCTGTTTCCTGGATCCTTTCTACTCTATAGTCAGCAACAAGTATGAAGAAGAGGAACACAAATTTGAGGGCCTACTTACACCTTCAGTCCTTCGTATGGGTGTTTGAGACTCCTTGACAACATGCTGTCCACCCAAAATTCATTACAGTGACCGACCTCGATCACTCCACAGTCTGCATCCGACTGACGTCAGTTCCATGCGTCTGTACCTGACTACCAACCTACCAGCACTGGTGTCCCTGCTACCGACGTCGGTTCTCCTGACCGACATCGGTCTTACATACTGCCAACGTCGGTCCCATGACCGACGTCGCTCTTACCCTGCCCGACATCGCCGGCTTCGGTCTGCACATGACCGACATCGACACCTATCTGTTTGACGCTGATTCCTCCTGATCGATGCCGGTACCTGTGTTCACCTGTGAGTGATGACTTTTTACCCGCGAGCTTCTTTGAATCAAAACCCATGTCCAAATTGCTCTGCTTAGAAGTATCCAACACCATCCACTGAACTCTGTCTGCCATCTCCTCCAAGAACACCAAGGCTTTCCAGTTCTTAAGCCTGTCAAATATATCTATCTTCTGCTTAAGAACATGCATCTCCTTCCTGCTCATGTGACCAAGCCTACAAAGCCACGTCTCTGCAACAGAAGAAGAATCAGTAATATAAACAAGTAGATAAAGTATACCTATTTTCTTACCACCAGCTAATTCAAGTGCTACCGCTGTGAGAGTTCTTGTGCATCTCTCATCACCCAATCTTTCTGAAGAAATTAGCCAAATCTCCAAACCTGGGACTTGCATGACCTTCATCAACACCTGTGTGTTGGCCGCCTACAATTTTAGCTTCACTTCCCCTTTGCCAATTCTTTGGCAAGGCTTACTAGCTCCTCTACCTGGGGCTGCATGGAAAGAGGCAACCGAATCTTTATCCAAGATTCAACTTTATCCAAGAAACCTACAAACACATCCTGTGCAACAACACCTGCTACATCTGTATCTTCAGTTTCTTCATGCTGATCTGCTACCAACCAACAATGTTCTTTTACCTGCTCTTTCTTTCCATAGGACCGTGAGTAACCGTCTGTGCTTTTCAACTCCTCCATTCTTAGCTTACTTTGATCTACCGTTGCTCTACTCCCACTCAATCAAAAACCCCTGAGAGTGCCCTATAACTAAAACACAACCTGCTTCCTGTAACCTTAGCTCTGATACCACTTGTTGGTATCAAGCTCAAGAACCTACAACCAAGGCTCTGATACCACTTGTCAAGGATGCAGAACACCGGAAGCATACAATTGATTACCAAACTTCAAGCAACTTAATATGTGAAAATAACCAGAATCAACAAGTAACTAGAATTCAGAATAACACAGCATATGAGAGACAATACACAACTTGTATTAACACTTTATACAGAAAAGAATACAATAAAGAAGATGCCACTTCTTCTCCACCACCTCTTCAGAGGCTCGCTACACCTCAAGTGAACAGTAATTCTTCTCCCCAAAGCTCTCCCTCTCATAGGTCCCAACACCCAACTCAAATACAGAGTTGGTGTTCACCTCCCGTGCTCCACGCACACCACAAGTGCTCCACGCACTCCACAAGCACTCCACGTGCTCCACAAGTACTCAAGGTACTTCAAGTAGATCTCCCATGAATCTGCAATAACCTGCACTTCAACATACCATACTTATGGAAGGAACTCCCTTGCCTTCCTCTTAGCTCTATCCGAGTACACACCTGTACTCCAAGTAGATCCTGCCTGATACTGCTCCCTATTGTGTTGCTGTCTATATGACCTTGCACACCTGCAAATCAAACAACGGTTCTGCTCACCTGTGAACCTCGACCTTGCACACACATACACCTGCAGATCAACGATCTTACTTATCTTGTAGATCTCCTATATAGGCCATGCAACTGTGACCAAGATCCTACACTCTTGAAGAACCCAGCTGGCTCTCCAATCCAGCACCAATAGTCCTGGTACTGAGGCACTAGGAGGAACGCACCATTGCTCTACCTCACACACAGAAGGAGCTTATAATTATGCTCTCTTACTCCCTAGCACACTTTTCCAATACAACCATGAGTCTATTATATAGATCTCATCCAAACAATAATTAGACATCTAATTACAATAATTAGATCTGCAGTTCTCAGTCTATAATTAGCCCTGATCATGCAAACACTTGGTTCGTTAGCTAACTGCCCATAATAAATGCAGTCTGAACCACACAGGCGACCGACGCCAGTCCCTGTCCGCCTGGGGGTCGCCGACGCCGACCGATCTCTGACCGATGTCGGTTGCCTTCCTGCCTTGTCCTGCCGACGTCGGTTGGCCTGACCGACGCTGGTGTCTCTGACACTCAGCAACTCTCCTGCAACCTCCTCTGTGTCTGCATCAGTGAAGCTTTTAGCTCCACAATCCTAACAAAATTCCCATGGTCATTATCAACTAAACCTCTTTTCACCTATTGAAACTTCTTATGATCTTAGTTTTGACTTCATAAAGGTAACCCATTGAGAATGTATAAGTAATTATATGTTAAGAAAAATCAGACAAAAGCAAAAGCAAAAGCAAATATCAAAGTCAAAAATAAATCATGGGTCATTCATAACATTCACAGACTACTCCCTTGAAGGACAACTATTGAAAACTTATTCAAAATTTTAAAACATAAGGTAAATTACTTCCTTGAAGGATATATCTTGAAAGCATTTGAACTTACCATTTAAACTTAAACCACTCCTTTGAAGGATGACTGAGTAAAGCATTTATCAAAAATAACAATTTATTGGAAGCTTCTCACATTGATCAACTTCCCCAACCCTCCAAGATAAATTAGAATAAGCAAAAGACCCACAAGAAAAATCAAAAGAATTTTTAAATCCATAATTAGCTCTCATAAAATCAATAATCTTAAAAAGCTGTAATTGGCTCTCATGAGTAGACTTCCCACATCGATCAGTCTACACTTTATATGTCATAGACTTGTTTATACTGACTCTTTAGAACCTATAGAAGAGGCATGCTAGTCTTATAAGAAGGTTCCATTTTCATCCATCTCCCCTTTATACATTATAATCAAGGGATTTTGAGCTTATTTGACACTACATGATCAAGCCACTTCTTTTAACCAATGAAATAACACCAATATAATGCATGAAAGGGGCTTATATTCATAAGCCCACCCATCTTGCTATTATGGTCTTTGCCAATTAGAACATTTAGCCTATTCCTTCTGCTTTCATGATAACCTTATCAAGACATATTTATTCCTTTTTTGGGTCATTAATGCCCTCAGCTGCCTAACTTACACCTTTTTACCAAGAGATGGGGCACCCTTTTTTACCAAACCAAGTGGTACTTCAAATTGGACAAGCAATTTAAACACCACCAACCATTGGAGATTACCTTTCTCCATAATCTAACAATTAGAGATCACCTTTCTCCACAAAACAACCTTCCCTTTTTGTACCATTACCTAAACTAACCATCAGAGATCACCCTTCTCCACCAACCACTGCCCACCCATGGAGTTACCTTCTCTGCCTCCCCAACCACCTTGTCACCTCTTCATTGGTCCATTTTGGCCTAACTAGTGCACATGTTTGTGATGATTTTTGCCTAGTATTTTGAGCACAATGACAACATTGACATATTGATACCTTTTTCATTTTATGCCACCTCATGCATACTAAACATGCTTGTGTCTTTTTGAGAGCACTTCCTACCTTGGATACCCACCAAAAACACAAATATCTTCAGAGGCTTGTGTTTATGAGTGTTCCCAACCACCACACCTATAGGTGGTCACATAATTCACTCATCATTTGTCCTTCTTAGCATTAAACCTTATTTTTACCAACTATGGAAACCTGGTCTATGGATGATATTAGCTCTCATACCCTTTTGTTGTATTCTATGCACAAATTTACATCTCAAATGCATGACTTTATGTCACCACCTCATGACTCACCATCTACCACTTATCAAACCTGTACCCACTTCGGCTTCACCTCACCAACTATTAGTTTGAGGGGGAACACCTCCTCATAATTTTGAGGTAACTAGACCCTTGACCCATACTTCATTTTTGTTTTTTAGCTCATTCATGCAAGCTGCACAATAAAAAGGGGTAAAATGTAGACACTAAAAATATGCACAACTATGATTTTGAATGTTTAAAATACCCCTAGACCTACCTAAGACCCCCTTGGGACTAACATACACCTATATAGCCTAATCGAGCTCATCCATAGTCAGTTTCATAAATTGGCTCAACCTAGCCTTCAACCGCTTTTTCCTTTAGGACGTGACCATCGATGGTCACCATTGGAAAATCTTGACCATTAATGATCAAGTTTTCACCATCTAAATATTAAACATTCAACCATATACCAAGATTTTCTACACATAACTCATCTAAATCTTATTGTGAGCCTTTACGTGGATAATTTATATTTAGATGGCCTTGTTACACCTTCACTTCCACCTCTTGATTGTGCCTATAAGAGAGAGAGGCCTGGGAGGTCAAATCCATCTGTAATCATTATTAAGATCTCTTTATATCTAGAATCTCTTTTTTTAGGTCAATCAAGTCAATCCACATTATCAAGTGCTATCAGCCATCACATAGGGAGCCTACTTTCCATTGACACTCCACTAAATCTCCAAAGTATAATTACATTGCTAGAATCAACCTAGATTATACCAATAAATAAATCTACTTCAACCACCCACCAACTAATTTTTGGTAAGACAAGTATTAATTTTGTTGTATTATTTTACTAGGTTTTCATTCCAAGCCTACGCTATCTCCCAGAATCCACTTTATAGATCCCATCAATCAATAAACCCAAACCCTAGTTTCACTTCTAGATTCACTGCCATGCAATTGATGATGGTTACCTAATTAGTGATGATTACCCTCAACCAGTGATGGTCACCTAACTAATGATGGTTACCCTTGATTGGTGATGGTTGCATAACTAGTGACGGTCACCTATGGCACCAAAAACTAGCAAGCTAATTTGACCCTCTTACACCTAACCAAATTCACTTTTTTGTATCCCTATCTGTTTACAAGCCCCTTTCTAATTTTTTGAGCCATACCCTGACCTATTAGCACTAGTATTAATTAGTTTATCACTAATTAGATAATTTATAGTCTCTTTTTTGAACAAGCTTTTATTTTATTTTATTTTAGTAATATTCTATTATTAATGAAAGTATCTTCTTTCTAGTTTTATCAACTTAATTTTTTGAAACAAGTGGATTGATAACCCTTAAAGAAGCTCTCACTTTCATGATATAGCTCTCACTAGGAATTCCACCTTACTATCTATATAATGATTTTTTTTGACTTAATGATTTATTATTTGTAGGAATCCTCCCAAGACAAAGAGGAGATCTTCACATCTTCTGATTCAACTTGCACACAACCAAATAGGTTTTTTAACCACACCCGTATCGAGTTTCTTTTCTTTCTTAAGATCTTTAAAACTAAAAATTTACATGAAACACCTAAGAATAAAAGGAATGAACCAAAATAGATGTGAAATGTTCTAAAATGACCCTATAAAGGTTGATAACATATATCTTGAACTATAAGGTGACAAAGAGCCTATAGGGTTCACTGTTCACAACACAGTCAGAAGATGCATGCTATTTGAGAGTGTAGAGTGTATGAAAGATAAGTGGAGGTCTAGGTTCTTGATTAAAGATGAGAACCAATTTATAATTATTATGAAAAGATGAATATTCCTTTTATAATTAATAGAATTTTCAAAAAGAGTCTCAAATGATACATATACAGTCCTTACACCTTACCTACACATAGTCTGCCCATAAAAAACTTAATCTTGGATTTTGAGTAATTATGGGGATAAATGGATAAATAAAAAGCTTAATTTGTTTTGGGAGAATCATTTTAACTTATAAAACCCCCTGAAATACTTAGTTTTGATGAATAAATAGGGTAACACCCCTCTATTTTGTCTTAGAGGTAGAGCACTATTGATGAGCAAGAACCATGTAGATTTAAGATAAAATGACAAAAAGGTGAACTAGAAGTAAAGGATATCCTTAAGGATTATTTGGAGAGTTGAATCATAGCTATGAAATCATGGAGAACCAAGTAATGAAGATGAAAACCAAATAGGGCACCCTACACTCCCAAGGTTGTAGTCATGCATGATGGGCACTCCTAGACATAGAAGCCAAATGGAGGATCATATTCATTCCCAACCTTGGAAAGTTTACCAATTGATTGATTCATGTTTGTATAAGTATATAATATGTTTTAAAACTCTTATAATGGAAAAAAATCTATGATAATCCATTTTTGGACCTTGAACTTACATAAGCCTATGAAATTAAGGGAAATAAGCTCAATATGATAGTTTTAGATGCTCATATATTTCTTGAGGATATAAATGGGAGATAAAAAAGTTTAGGAAATTTATTAGAGGTTTTTAACTACCAATTTGTGGAATTGGTGAGAAACTTGCATGTCAAAGTTTTATGAACCAAGCTTAAGACTCAAAACATGCCTAACCCTACTAAATCCTTGCTTGACTTGCTTGAGACTAGTTTGGATAAATTGAGTTATATATCTAATATAATGAACTACTTTAACTAGGATGGTGATTGAAAATTTTATAATACTTATTCAAGTTACTTCCCATACTTTTTGATTGTATAGAATTATATGGATGGGGGTAGAAACAAAGTTTTTATCACTATTTTGTGTATTATGTAGGATACAGAGGAGATAAGATATGAAAAAAAGTTTGAGTGAAATATTAAGACTTAAAATAACTCCAAATATTCATTTAATTTCATGAAACAACATCTAAGTTTCCCAACTAGGTGATTTAACTCAGCTAGTCAAATTTGGCATATTAGACAAGCTAGTGAAGAAGATGGAAAACTTCAAGTGAGATGAATTTAAGGTGTCCATAATGATTATAAGGCCATAAAGGGCCTTTAACATTTTCATTAACTACCTCCCATGGATTTTCATGGAGAACTAATGTCAATTTTGAGGCCAAGTGTGTAGGGTACATGGAAGGGCAATTATTTGGATAACAGATGATGACGACTCACTTTCTTAGGTTTCTAAAGGACCAAACATGAAACCAATTAATGGAAATGAATTTATGAGAGACTATCCTTCCAATAAAATAATTTTTACTTCCCCTCATTATTTATAAGATGTTCAAACAACTACAATCATGAAGGTAGGTTTTCTGTGTAAAAGGAGTTTTGTGCCACTTTGCATAACTTTGATGACTTGAATTGAAATTTGTAATTCATGAACTTGCATGGTTCAACCCATACCTTCTTATAATTCATGGATAACTAAATTTATCAGCTTTACAAGTGTCCTTGTGACCCTTGGATTTCTCTTCTTCTCTCTCTCTCACAAGCTCTATAAGAGCTAACCATTTTAGCATTGTATGGGATGATCCACCTGACTATGGTGAAGCCTTAATAATTTTTATATATTTTGATCAATAAAATGAATAATTTTTACCTCTTCCATGATTTTTAATTGTGTGATTTACTAAACTTTGAATTTACTTAGTGAAGACTATGGATTCCTTAGCATTGTGTCACATTCTTTCACCTATTTGTAGCTTCTTCTTGTAGGGCATGTGAAGTATTCCAAGAAATATATACATTTAAGTGAGTTTTTATTTTAATTAGTTCCATTCAGGGCCTCTTGTCTAGTCCTCCTAGCCTAAAACATTCTTCCTTAACCTCATAATGTAATATTAATGCGAGGAGACATAAATTGGAGAAGTGTAGGTCTTAGTTTGTACTTGATTTCAAGTGTAATATACATATGGTTGGATGTAATAAATATATTTGGTGTATCAACTCCCTTATATTAGTTTTTTTTAATTTATATTTCTCCCTTTTAACCCCCCAATTTAGTTTTAGGTTCAATCCTAAGTGGTACATTAAGGGAGCTATCCCTATCAAGAGACCCACCTCATTATTTAGGCTGTCCACAAGCCTAGAGGTGATTCCATTGTTCCAATTGGACAAGGAGATATTTTCATCTCCAAAAAGGGTGGAAATACAAGTGAAAATAGTATAAAAACATTATCCAATTCACTGAACATAAGACTTATCCTCTGAACATGAATTCTCACTAAATGACTAGAATTCAAAAACAAACCTTTAAATATGTCTTTTGATACAATACCCCTTATTATCATAATAATAAGGTAACTTTCTCCGATGTGTAATTAAATAAGAGGTCCCTCCTCTCCTTAAACAAGCACATGGGGGGATTTTTGGTGGTCACTATAATGGACATGCTACAACACGTAAATGCCTATGTATATGATACTTTTGGCCCATGTTAGAAAATAATGCTATCAATTTTACTAAAAAGTGTAGTCCTTGCCAACTCTATGATGATCTAATCCATTCACCACCACCTGATCTCAAAATTATGGAGTCTTCTTGGTGATTTTCCATATGGAGATTATATCTCATCAAAAAATTACTTAGATCAGAAGATGGTCATGTTTTTATCATTACTACTACTAAATATTTTACCAAATGGGTGGAATCCATACCTCTTATCAACATCATGGGAAACACAATTTATAAATTTATCCTTAACTAAATCACATATCATTTTGGAGTTCCCCATACTATCATTTATAACAATGATATAAATTTCAAGAATAAGAATGTGAAGTAGTTATGTATTAAATATAAAATATCCCATAAATTATCCACACTTTACCATCCACAATGCAATGTCAAATCTAAGGCCACAAATAAAATTTTCAATAAATTCCTCTAAAATACCATCCAATGAACCCACACAAATTGACATATTCATTTATATCCCACACTTTGGGCCTATCGTGTTATCATACATACTACCATTAGGGTAACACCATTCTCACTAGTCCATGGTTCTGAGTCTATCTTACCATTAGAAGTTGAGCTTCCCTCCTTATGTATATCTCTTCATGGTATCATTCATAATGAATAATTACATGAATATTTCCTTCAATCTCTTGATATTTTTTATGAGCACCATTATTTACTCTTCAACATAAACACCAATACAAGGCTTGTATCACCAAACAACACAATAAAAAGGTTAAAGTCTACACTTTCAATGTTGGTGTTCTAGTCATTAAATTAGATTATACCCATGATAAAGAAGGAAAATACACCAAAAAATGGTGGGCCCCTTATGTAATGAAATAAATTATTGGTCCTAACACCAATCATCTCTAAACTAATGAAGGACATGTTTTTACAAAACCCACTAATATGCAATTCTTGAAGAAATATTTTACTTAGATATTTCCCTTATTATCATATGCAATTTTTTTAAGATTTTTCAATAGATATCACCCTCTGATTCAGTCACTTTTTACACAAACCTTATTTCCTTCCCTTGGTCCTTTGCTTTCTTTATCTCATGAGTTGCATTGTAATACTGTGGGTAAGACCCAATTTACCTCATGAATTCCTTTTGCTTTCATATATTGATTTTTCATATCAAGTTTGTTATTTTTTAATTATTTTTTCACCCTCTTGGGTTTTTATTTTGTGAATTTTAGTGTAAGACCATATATAATACCAATATATCCTCACAAATACCATTTTTACCATTATTTTTCACATACTTTATTCACCCTCTTGAGTTTTTCTTTTGTGAGTTGTAATGTAAGACCATGGATAGGACCAAGCCCTCCTCACAAATACCATTTTTAACCTTTAATTTCACCCTCTTCAATTTTTATTTTATGAGTTGTGGTGTAATACCATGGATAGGACATTACTCTCCTCATAAAATCATTATTTTCTTTCAAAAACACCTTTATTCAACCAAGTTTTCCTTTTATCGAATGTTAAAAAATGGTTACAAGTTTATGATTCCATATTCGTAACTTTGGATTTTATTTATTTTATAGATAAAAACTACAAAATAAACTATGTTATCATGTTTCCATACACTTCCATATGATATTATGATAAGGAATCATACTTACCTATCATTGTATTATTTTTCACTTTATCAAAATTTTTGTGATTTGAAGTAATTCAAATTATTTCATGTTCATTCATCTTGATTTCCTTTCCTATCATTATACATTGGATAAAACAAGGTCTTAGTCAATATAACACTTTTATTTCACATGAACTAATAAGAATCTTAGACTCCATGCTATCTAAATTCTCTTTGTTAGCAACCAAGTCCCAAGTTTTCAAATAATGGTCATTTTCAATAACCATGTTTGGTTCTTTGAATCTGTTTGGAGGAGGAATAGAAAAAACCAACAAAGGTTAAAATCTAAATAATTTAAAACAAAAGGAAATGATCAAAAACTAATTTAAAAAACAAAAAGTTAACATCACACCACAATACATGATTTATATCAAATCTCCTATCTCCCATCGAAGCTCAAACTCACATTTGGCCTCATGATAGAGTCGAGGTCCATTAGGGTGTGGTAGGCTAGTAGATTAGGATATGAGAATTCAAAAAAATATATAGTGCTACCTATTTTCTCTTACAAGTACCCAAACTTTGCAATAGACTGATGATTTTATCACTGGTCCTAAGGAATAGGGAACATGTTGTGAGAAGGTAGATCCATTTTAATTTTCATACATATAGCCTTCATGGGGTATTATTCATACTTCATTTGATGACCTAAGATTCATGTAGTTAGGAAAAGTTCTTCACAGTATATAATGTCAAAATTCCTCTTTTTTTGATGAACCTAATTTTAGTTTCTTGACTTTGATAAAGAGTTTCTCTACCTTGCTTTTTCCTTCATTTCCCCCACCATCCATTTTAGTTTACCCCTTGATAGGAAAGTTTGATTCTAAATATATTTTTTTGCTTCTATATTCCTTCTTATTCATATCTTAAAATATGTTATGCACTACTTTGTTTTGGTTTTATCTATATGTTAGAACAAATTAATATTCTTGAGTGACTATGGGTTATCTCCTTTACACCATTGTTTTTCATTTATATAATTCCTTGGTTTATTTAAAAAATCTATTATCACTTTTTTCTTCTTCAGATAACTACGTCTATTTTTAATTTTTTTTATTATCACTCTTTTTTTTTAGATAATTGCATCTATTTCTATATTTTTTTACACCTTTTTTTGGATAACTACATCCATTTATACTTTCATGTACTTTTTCCATTATCGAGAGAGTTTGGATTGTTACCTCTCACTCACCAATGTTGTTTTATCTTTTATATACTTTTTTCATTGATGATTGAGTAAGAATTGCTACTTCTCACTCATCAATGTTATTTTATCATTACTTGCCCATCATTATTTAAGTAAGGATTTTTAATCTTTCACATCAATGTTTGATTACCATTTTTAATTGTATACTTAGTTTGACTTGGTTTGTTTACCTTTCTTATTTAAGGTTTACTTGTTTGAGTTTTTTGATAATTTAGTAGCCTTGATTTTTTGATTACCCAAGTTAATACAAATTTGAATTGGTCACTTAGTCCTAAATTAGAATCTATCACCCTAGCTTACCAAATTTACAAGTGCATCATGCCTACACATTTCAATTATCTTGGGTTTCTTACATTTGTTTATTTTTGATCTTTAGTTTTATATCTTTGGGTTTGTCTAAAGTAGTCTTTGTGCCCTCCATGATCAAAACTAAAAACACAAAAAATAACCATCCAGTAATAAAGGTAAGTTAATGTACATATAAATTAATTTTATTTTTAATTATTTCATTTCAGTTATTTTTGTTGGGATATTGGTGACAGTGATGTGTTGTCATTGATGTCAAGTGGCATTGGTGATGACAAAGTGGTATGAGAGTGCTCTTGGTCTAATATGCATGAATATTGGAGAGAGTACATTTGATATGTTCTTGGTATGATCCTATTAGGAGAAGTCTTCTCATATGGTCTTTAGGTGGAGTGCAAGTCATCCTATGCCTTGTGGACTTGACCATGTGTGGTTGCCTATGGGGGTTTGAGTAATTTGAGAGATATATCATGATGAGGACCTTAGTATACTTGGCATATGCATGCTAGACATGTATAGTATGCTAATAAGTTAGTTATATGGTTTGAAAGAGGTGGCTAGTGGTCTACAAGATAGTTTGGCCATTGGCCTAGTTGGCCTAAGTGGGCTTGTGAGGCCTTGTGAAGGGTCAACGAGTGTTTTCAGGTTGATGAAGCTAGTTTTTGCATGGAAGATGATTAGGTAAGTTTATTCAAGCATGTCTATAAGGTATAAGGTTATATATTGAGCCATAAAGTTAGAAAGTTGGTTTAGAAGCTTCAAAGGGTGCTAGAAATGAGTGCAAAAAACTCGAGAGGAAGTTTCTCATGCTTGTTGGCACGTGCAAGTTTTGCATGGGAAGATGAAATTTTTGGAGTAATTGGGGAAGGTTAATGAGAAGTTTTTTCAAGCATTTTTTTAGGAGTTAAGGGGCAAAGCTTTATGAACATTTATTAAGAATGTAAATTGGTTAAAACACTTTATAAACCCTCATAATGGAGTGATTGGAAAGATCTTGCTAGAAATGACCTAGAATAGATTGGTTGACAAAGTTTGACTATTGGAAGGTATAGATTACTCATCTGAGAATATCTAGGTGATAGTGGTGTGTTAGGGAAGTGAGCATAAGGTACAAAAATATGCTTATTTTTGAAGATATTACTACTATAGGTAGGGTTGACTGAGTCAACACATGAGAGTCATTAAAGATTGAAGGTAAAGACTTTTTATTGAAGTATATGGAGTCAGTTGGGAAATTTATGTGATTTGTGTCAATTATCTAAGTCAATAGAGTTACTCTATCACTAATCTGCCAGATAGTGAAAATAGTGACAAAAAGCTAGTATGAGTGAGAATCCATTTAGGGATGGTGTGCAGGTGAGTAGGGTTGAATCCTATGGTTTGGGGTATTTATTTAAGACCTATTAATTTTGTTCCCTTGATTTTTATGTGATGTTGATGACCACACATAGGCAAGAAGGTGTCTTTAAGATGACTTGTCTGAGTAATGAGGACAATAAAGAAGTATGTCTCATAGAATGATCTATATGTTTCATGTATGACATTATACCTATATATGTTTTTGATTATAAATGTTATAAGGTTTTTTAAAGATAAATTTAATGCATTGAAATATCAATAAATTGTCTAGACAAGTGTTATATGTCATGTTCATCATGACTAGTTTTTGGAGCTTGTAGGCAGTTTTGAGTGGCCTATTTGGAGAGGCTAATTTGAGCTATAATAAGCAGAGTTTAAGGTGAGTGAGAGATTGGTGGTATTTTATGAGTCTCATAAATTTATTACATGGATTTTGTATTTATACTTTGTCTCTAGTTTGGTTTGAGCAGTCAAAGATCTTTGACTAAGTTTTTGGTGTGCATAACCAATTTGAGTTGGTTTGGTCATGTGTGAGCTGTGTGAAGGTGAAAAATGGATTTGGAGGTGTTTTTTAAGTCATGGAGGACCTATAAATGTGTTTATCATAGTAATATGGATTTGGAGGTTGTTTGAGAAAATATTCTATATGCTTTAATTCTATATGACTATGTTTTTTGGGTTTCTAGACCTATTAGTGAGTAGTCTAAAAGGCTTGGTTTAAGGTATGAATTAGAGTTAAAGATGTTTTAGACCCATATGGGAGTGATAAATGATATATTGGAAGTATGTTTTATGTGTTTGAAGCATTAGTGAGGGCTATTATTCATGGATATGGTCATATGTGGTGAATGACCTATAAGGGCTAATGCATTAGGCCTAATTAAGATCTAAAGGAGGAATGAGCTTGTTTTGAAGTATGGATGACCTATGGAGTGTTTGAGTTGTCTTGATGACATGTATTAGGATATTTTTCTAAGTTTAAGACAAGTATGTGAAGTATCTTGGCTGACTAAGATGGGTTAAATGATGGATATATATATATATATATATATATATATATATATATACATACATACATACATACATACAAGGTTAAATTATCCTATTCAAACATGACTAATCCTCTTCACCCTCTGATGGTCCTCAATGACTCATCTTTTCTCCTTGACTAAGCTCTTCCATTTTCTTGAATACACTCTACTCTCACACCTACACTAATAGGATAATTTAACCTTGTATATATATATACAAGGTTAAATTATCCTATTAGTGTAGGTGTGAGAGTAGAGTGTATTCAAGCAAATGGAAGAGCTTAGTCAAGGAGAAAACATGGGTCATTGAGGACCATCAGAAGGTGATGAGGATTAGTCATGTTTTAATGATAATGTTCATGAGCTAACAAGTCATTAGACCTAATAGTCTAAAGGGTGACTTGGTTGAGAAAATGAGGTAGGTGTGCCTGCCTTGAGAAGAGAAGTAGTCTTGCAAGTATTAGAGAAAGATAAGGTCATCATTAGGTGTAGAAGACATAAAAATAGTGGTGGAAATCAGAGCAAAGGTGGTTGAGTTGTTACTTAATCACCTATGGAGTTTTAGCCTCCTTGCTAGTTGGAGCTAGCTAAAGGTCTAGTTAGAGTTAGACTAAATTGAGGGGTGGATGCTCCTTGATCAGTTGGAGCTGGTCTAAAGTATCATGTTTGTATTATCTTTATGGGACTATACTCTATTGGTTTTTATGATTGAGAGTGTGTTTTCTCCCCTTAGAGGGTTTCCCACATAAATGATGTGATCACATGATGTGTGCTCTTGTTCATGCTTTGGATGTTTAATCTTTCATGTTCATGTTGCCAGATCAAATTAATGAATGATGAATGTGTTTTGGAATTGAATGTACATTTTTGTCTACTAATTCACCTCCCCCTCTTAGTAACCACTCTCAATAATTTTATGCTTTAAAATATTATAATTTATTTAGCTTCAACATTATGTGTTGTTATGTTTTTTTATTGAAACTCCATTCCATGTTGCACCTGCATGACACGTGATGAGCTTTGAGTGGGGAATATTTATATACATAATATTTTAAAACTTTATCAATTACTAATGCTTTCTCTCTTGCAATAATCCATCAAGTCTCAATCTCTTTGAGTGCATGCCTTAAAGGGTGCACCAAAAAAGGGGTGGGCAAAACATTAGTGCTTCACAATATTATTTTCCCCAATACTGCCACATGTAATCAACATAACCATATCCTAATCAACATAACCATATACTATACACTTACCTAAGCTTTGACACCTCCATTACACACTGTTCCAAGTAATTCATCACCTTATTTAGCCCCTACCTAAGCCATACACCCTTTTTGATATTTACCAAATAATCTCAGCCTAGGATAACCCTATATTCAAATTAATATTAGCATGTTATGAGTCTAGGTTAGCCTCAACCAACCTAGATCAAAACCTAACTTGATTTTATCCATTAATGACACAAGGTCAAATTGGGCTAACACTGTCAGCTAAACTTTTGGAAAAGTTTAGGGTTAGATTCAGTTATATATACACATCCTTTTCATGATTTTTTAAAGAGAGTGACAAAGTCAATAATTCATTTATGATTCTTTATAATCTACTCTTCCACCATTTTACTTGAAGAGTTATTTGATTAGGGTTTACACTTGGAGAGAATAACTTTGTCTTGTAAAATCTTGAGATTCACTAAGAGGTCCTTAGCTAGATTATAATCTATTATCCATCTTTAGCTTCTTCAACAATACAAAATAATTTCTTCTGAAGCACCTTTATCCAAAAGAGAGATTGAGTCTTGACATGTTCATCTTCAAGGTAAGCATATTTAAATTTAATCCTCTATTTAGTAGATATAAGTAATATCAGTAATACATTTTGAATGTATTTCTCTCTCCATGCATTAGAGTTATATCTATAAATAACTTAATTAAAATTATTCTATGCATGTTTACTTTTTATGCTCATTACCCCCATTTTTTTCCACAAGCTTTGGTGAGCACTAAGTTAGATTTTAATTTACTCTATAAATATAGAAAACATAGGACCTAGTTATGGTTATTACATGGTGTTGCTTGACAAAAGGCTTTGGAACCCTCTATAGTGATGTTATTGTGGTAAGATACCCCCTTGTTTAGGTCTAATGGATCCATCTTAGTCATGACCCTGATTATCTAAATGTACCAACAAACAAAAGTGTAAGCATGGTTTATCTTCTCTGAGCTAGGATTTATTTGTAGGTTAGCTACATTTTACCTTGTATACACATTATGCTCCTAGGAGTGTACTGTGTTATTATCGAAAAGTGTTATTTTTATGAAAAAATAAGATTGATCTATGTATGGTTGTATTTCACTATATTTTCTTAATTTTGAGCTTTATAATCTATGTTTTCATGTTGAAACTATATTTTGAGTGCATTAGGATGACTTGATATCTATGATAAACCCCTGTGAATGGCCCCTCTTTTGATGGGAGTTATTAAACCTCTACAATTATTATCCTCAAAATAAAAGTTATGCATCATGTGTGTTAGACTAAAAATATATGATATATATGTGATAAACCATTATAATATGTATACATGACATCATAATGCAAAAAATATTGAGCATAAATTGGCAATGTATGATGTATGTTAGATCTATTATTCACAAGGTTGTCAAGATAGATATAATAATATAATTATGTATATGAACAACAAATCTAAATATATTCTGAGTAAACTACTTGGGGGGATGGGGTATGCTATATTATTGATTTATTGTGGGCCAAGATGTGAGCCACTATACTTATGTATCTTACCACCTGAATGTGTTGGTTATTATTATTGAGAACTACTGTAAAACTTATTTATTATATATGAATAATAAATCTTCTTGTCATAAGCTCATAGTTAAGGACATAATTATAATAGATGTTTGCTTATTCATGTCTGAGCTTGGCCAAGTTAATGGCCTTCATATATATAATCTATTGAATACTTGGTGTATGCATTCCCATTTTGTCTTGATTTTCTTGCCTTGGTGCTATTCCTTAATGACCTTTTTATGAAGGTTTTATTAGATTTGAAAGTAGTGGGTTAGATTGCCTAGGCTTTTGATAATAATATAATATTGTGTTCTGCTTGTCTAAACTTGGTTATAATAATCCATTTATGACAAAGAATAATATAAGTAAGGTAAATCTTAAATAACTCTTATAGAGAGTGTTAACAAAAACCTCAATAGGTCTTAACCATAGATCTCCTGGGAAGGAATCTATCAAGTAAGGAACGACTTCTAAGCCTATATGGCTCTTTAAATGAATTGATGAATATGCTTTTCTTGATTAATTTTTTTGGATAATCAACATGATAGATGATATTTGTGCCTTATCATATATTCTATTGGAATTTATATTATAGACTTAACTTATCCATAAATGTGTGAATCTCAATTAAATGGCTAACTACTTCCTATGAAGCAAAAAGGCTTAATAAGACTATATAGTCTAAATATTGGCTATTTTAATAAAGGAATTATTAAATTTATAAGTCACCCCTATATTGTATATAAATCATAAAGTTATCACATAGGTTTTGTATGCCCGAAGTATCAAGTTATTTAAAGTAAGTCATGCACAGACATCTCCATCCATGTCTGCACCCAATACAGATAACATAGATCTACAGATAGTCTAAGTGTTGACTTGAAATCATAAGGAATTTATAATTCATGCCCCATACAAGAACCCTCCATAATACAATCACAAATGATGTGCAGGTTCAAAGATGTAAATTTCTTAGTCTTCAGATTATGCACTCCTATTTTAAAGTTTCCTTTCATCTCCATGATGAAGTCCTACACTAAATCTTAGAGTTTCACTTCTTCACTCTCATAAATTTTAGACTATGATATATTCTATGCACATACTAATTCATATAATAATGTGAACCTCAGTATAAAGTAAAGACTTAAGAAGACTATTTAAAGGGGACTTGGCAAAAAAGGATTAAAACTCATACACCTTTACAAAAGGCTTCTACATCTACACCCTTCACCTACTCGTATATCACTACACATTATAACTACGTAGCCCTTGGTGTGAAGATATCCCCAAAAGGTATAAGGTAATGTTTTCTAAAGAGATGAATACCAATGACATGGTAGTTCAAGGGAGACCTATGTAGTGATTGACAAGTGGCAGTAAAGAATAAAGAGGTAGTAGAAAAAGTAATTGAGAAATGTTTGAGGCCTTGTCAAAATAAGTAAATGTATAAATGGTTATTATACATCAAAAAATGATCACATGAGACCCCTATGACTTTTCCAAAGATCTTCCATTCATAGACATGCATGTGGATTAAGAAGAATCCTACCATTTAATTTTAGACCTAGATCATCAAGTATAATTTAAAAAGATTGGAAGCAACACCATAATAAAATTAAAATAATATGTCTACCACACAAAATGGAACATTCATTGTAAAAGTATTGATCCCTTATAAAATCCTTGTTCTTCATTATAAGAAAGGGTTGACACATTTTTTTCAACCTCATGTTGTCAAAATTTTCCCTCCAAGAGAATTTTTATCGGCTAAACCTTGCATGTTAATGAGAATTAAGTTCACTTCCCTATATTATTGTTACACTCTATGTGATATTTATGTTTCTTGATCTTTGTTTATGGGTAATTTTCTCCCCTCTCATCACTATCCATTTCCATCACCTCTATATGGAACTCAAAACTCACTTATAGGTCATGTTTTGTGCACATACGGGAATATTTAGACATTGTTTATAGATCATTTGTCAACTATTTCAGTATTACACTACATTTTCATGACTCTATACAAAATACTTATGCATTTAAAATGTCCTTGATAGAGTCTATGTGATAATGTCTTATTCTCAAATATTAGTGGTGTGTCCACGATGGTAGGAGCACTCACTCTATTATATGTGCATCACCTTTTACTTTCCAATAAATTATTACCTTATCCTTCCATTTTATCTCAAAATCTTACATTTATATTAGTGGTATATTTCTTTTTTGATCTTTAGGTCTGTGTACTAGTCCTAAACTAGGTGTACTTAGAATAGAAAGAATCCAACCTACTCAGGAGGCTCATCCCAAGGAACATAAGGGTCCCATACCTTATGGACATTCCCATCACTATTATGAGACAACCAATGATCGACATCCATAGGTGAGTGATAACACTTCTACACCCAATGCCAAACACATTTTTACTATGCACCCAACTATAAAACCTCTTATGTTATGGACCACCCACAGGTGCATGTTTTGAACAATAATAATTTTTAGCATGCTTGGTGGGATCAATTTGAAGAAAGAGATAAGGAATCAATATTAACCTTAGCTAAAAAAGTTTCATACACTTATTAAGATCACCTAAAAACTCCAAGCATTTCTAATTCATAAAGATCAACCCCTTATCTACATGCCAAGACAAATAAGATCATCTATGAAGGGTATTGATTTCCATTTCATTGAGATTTAAATATCCTCTAGAAAAATAAGCATAAGAACATATTCATCCCCTACCAGGATAAAGATCAATTCAAGGCACTCATACCCAAGAGCTCAGACTACACCTCCATTTGGGATAATTCCTACACCTAAAGGGATATTATTTCCTATCCCATTCATGGATGCATAGAGGAATCAACTATTTATACCTTTCAATAGAGGTAGTCTATTGATTCTTTCATAATATGATGATATTCTAGTCATAACCCTCAAAATTTTATCTTACTTTATTAGCGAGAATGTAACTTCTCATATGGAGCATATTCAGGATATCACAAATGTCTACTCAGTGTACCATGTCATCAAAGATAATTTCACAATTAGGATACTTTCCTATTCTTTAAAAGAAAAATCCATCTAGTGTTATAAGTGCTTGAGACTAAATTCTATTCACAACTGAGATGACCTCAAGGAAGAAATATGCAAGCAATTTAAGGATCAATGTGACCACTTGTCACTGATAGAGCAACTCACAACTATAAAGTGATCCATACACGAGATGATGGTTTATTTCAATTTCAAGTTTTAGAGAGTCTAGGCTAGCATCCCACCCTTGTGTAAGCCATCTCCTAATACTACATTTTTAAAAATCTCTTTACAATGATATAGATGTGATAATTTAATCCATGAGAGGTTTAGTATTATCTAATGCCTATGAAGTTGATGTGTGTGCAAAAAATTGTTTGATCCAATCAAGGAAAATTGTGCCTAGACCCGCATGACCTTATTCACATAGCCTCCTCCTATCTAACCATCTACACAACCTATTTTAACACCTATCCCCACCATAATGAGCCCACTAAATTCATCTAATACACCCTTAATGAATTACATGAGGTTAAAAAAGATTTGGAAATGATCTTATCACCCTCAAAAGAAAGCAAGCATAATACCCCATGTCTCATCAACCCTTCGCTCAACAATACTAGTCAAGCAAACCTCCCTACTGAGGTGGTGCACAAGCACATAATTAGCTCACATATAATATAACACCTTATGTGCAAATTTTTTATGTCACTAATACCTCTTGAGCCCTTGTATCTATGAAAAATAATCTTATACAGGATCTTGAATGGTGTTTATCATGTGGTGAATCATATAATTAAGCTACATGCATAATTTGAGTCATAAACCAAACACTCATGGTGCAAAGTTTATCACAACCTCAAGAGTAGATGAATACCATAACTTTTCATGAAGGAAAAATTAAAGAACTAGCATAATAACAAGATGGGTCTACTCTCATCAACTAGCAAGAGGATGACTATAACTACATAAATCAGAGTGGCATGTCTAGCATAGGAAGTAACCCAATTTTTTTCAATACAAGATTCAAAAGGAGAATGATAGAGGAAGTGTTACCAACTTATCATCCTCACCTTTAATGCCCTAGATTATGTACATAGGTACATAAACCAAGGTACTTGCACAACCTTCAATATGTACAAAATAGGCTATGTAAAGAGAAGAGCATCCTAAAATGAGTGTGAAATTAAGAGAATAACATCCTCAAATGAGTGTGAAATTAGGAGAAGAGACTACTATTCAAAAACCATAGTCAAAGGGATCTCAAATTCCCTTAAACATAGTCAAATAGATGAAGAAGATGAGCCTTAACATAACTATGTGAGACACTCTCACTATTCTATCTCAAAGAAATTTTCTAGAAGATGCTCTAAAAAGTTTTTAGGAATGTAACCCATCACAACTTATGCCTTCTATCTCTTTTAGTTTATGCTAGCCCAAAGTGGAAGAAATTCAAGTTCATAGTAGTACCAAGATGCCCCCATTCTATATCTCCTTGATTATCAACCAACATCGAGTACACAATTTCATGATCAACTCAGGTGCAAACATCTTGATGATGCCAAAGAATATCCTAGATATACTTAGTAATGCACATTCCACTATTTCAAAAGGAGTGGTTCAGTTGGGTGGAATGATAGTCCAAACCATAGGAATCATCAAAGATTTTAATCTTACATTGAATGCATGCCTAAACCTCTCAATTGTGTAGGATATCATAGTCATTGACTTGTCTCCCTACTTTTGCATTTGCCTCTCTTGAGACTTCATGAAAAATATGGGTGGATATTTATCTTCATATTAGTCGCATATGTTGCTCAAAACTATATACGGGACTAAGGTGATCATTAGGGTTGAACCTATATTCAAAATCTATATTGAACCATACTCTTCCATCCCAGTTGAATGAAACTATGCAATGTTTGATCAGGGGGAGAATCTAGTTCTCTATGAAGTCATAATTCCACTTGAAGAGATCCTAGATGATTTGATGGATGAATGGGCACATGAAAATTATGAGTGTGAATCATATGATAATATGAATGAGATAGGTTTGGGTATGTAATACATCTTAGAGGATAATTTTATGATGCCCAACCTCAAAAAGGTGTAGGAGAACCCTGAGGGTACATGAGAATTATAATTTGATGGTTCCCAAAGTAAAAATGGTACTAGATTTGGTGCAATGTTAGTCCCTCCTCAAAAGGAGAAATATTTTTATGCTTTTAAGTTAGAGTTCATTTGCACGCACAATGATATATAATATGAGGTGATAATCTAAGGTATTTAGCTTGTGAAAAATAAAGGAATCAAGGCACTATAGGCATTGGGTGATAGTGAACTAGTTGTTAACCTAGTTAGATCATAGAGCATGACAAAAAATGGCTTGATGAAAACTTAAAAGCATAGTGTGTGGTATATGATTGAAGGCTTTGACACATTCAATATTATTTTCATACCAAGGTAAAAAAATACTAATGTAGATAAAATTGAAATCATAGGTGCATAGTATGACATCCCATGTGATATAATAAAGGAGTTTGAATAGCTTGTCAAGCTCGTGATTAGATCAACAATCCATGATAATATAGATAATTAGAAGGTGTTTGAGAGTGATGAAAATATTATCAACTTCCTATAGGATGAGGTAGAGTTCTATGCTAAGAACCAAGTGAATCTACAAGCCCAATACAAAGATAAAATCATCCAATTAAAGGGAATCAAGCTTCTAAAGGGGTTAGTTACCCTAGAAATCATCTTCAATTCTGATGACTAGCTCAAAGGAAAAAAGTGAAGCATAACAAAAAAAGATGAGGTCTCTACATTAATAACCATTTCCAAAGGAAAGGTCTTAAAATCTAGAAATATATGCTCCCCACCAAAAAATAAAAGCTTTAACAAATTCAATAGGAGATACAATGATATCTTTACATGGAGCTATAAGGACCTAAGAGGATTTGATCTAGGCTTAGCATAACACCTAAATTGAGATCGACCCTGGTGCATAGCTAGTCCACCAAAAATATAGGATTTTAAACTCAAATCTTGATCCCTTGATGAGAAAGGATCTCTCAAATATCATTGAATCTAGTACAATACTTTCAATTAAACACTCTTCATGGGTGGCCAACTTAGTCCCAGTGCAGAAGAAGAATGGGGGAATCCATTTATGTGTACACTTTAGAGACCTAAACAAAGATTCCCTCAAAAACCACTATCCCTTCCCAAAAATAGAGTATATCTTACAAATGGTTATATATGCATAGAGATTCTCATTGCTAGATGGTTAATCAGGCTATAACTATATTCTTGTGAAATTATGAGATTGTTATAAAATAACTTTCACCACTAAGTGGGGAACCTTTGCATACCAATAGATGCCATTTGGTTTGAAAAACATAGGAGTGACCTTCCAAAAAACCATGGATATGGAATTTATGGGTCTCATCAACATGATCATCTTGGTCTACCTTGATGACATTACTATTTTCTGTAAGTGCATAAAATACCACTTAGGCCATCTAGAGCAAATATTTGAAAGGTGATGAGAGTTCAGAATATCTCTAAACCTTAGCAAGTGTACCTTCAAAATTAATGAAGCTTCTCTAATAGGGCACATTTTTTATAAAGAGAGACTCACAATCAATCTAGAGTGAGTCAAGGCTATTTTATCTCTCCCTCTTCCAAGTCACAAAAAAAGTCTCTAGAGATTCTTAGGAAGAATAAACTTTGTTAGAAGATTTGTGCCTAATTTTGATACCCTAACCAAACCTCTCATTATGATGCTTCATAAGAATGCTAAGTTCAATTGGAATCATGAAGGCAAGGACATTTTTAATCTATTAAGCATGCCATCATGTAGGATCCCACCTTGATCAACCCAAATTATAGTAAGGATTTTATCCTTTATACATTCAATGGGATTGAAGGCATCTCTATTATCCTTACACAATAAAATAATGATCATATGGATTAACTAATTACCTTATTTAGCTAGACACTAAATATTATGAGATGTTATATATATTTTTATATAAGCACATCCTTCTAGTTGTGAGAGTGATCAATAAGTCTAGGCATATGCTCTTCAATAACAAAATTTGACTCATGATTAAACATGTAGGTGTCAAAGAGTTTCTGCTCAGTAAGGACATTAACAAGAAGAGAGCCAATTGGGTCATAAAGGTGATGGAGGATGTGGACATATAGATCATAAATCTAGTGTGAATAAAAGGACTCTATGAATATTTTCTAAGGTGGTAAGGTTTGAAGATAGAACAATCCTAGTGTCACGTGAAAAAGAATTAATAGGCCAAGAAGCTACAATGGACTGGATGTAGAATATGATGAATTTATTTCAAATTGGATCATACCCCCTAGATTAAATAAATCCAAGTTCAAGCATCTTAAGTTGTAATCCATTCCTTATGTGATCATCAATGGTGCATTGCTCATAACAGAAATCAATAGAGTCCTCTTGAGATGCATAGAATCAAAATAGTAAGTATAATTCTTCAAGAATTTCATGATGGCATTATAGGAAGCCATTATTCACCCAAGAATACTAATACAAAAATCATGCAAGCTAGCTATTATTAGCTAACTCTATGTAAATATGCACACATATATATATATATATATATGTGAATTTTCAAGAGATGTACTTCCTTCATAGGCAAACAAAGGTTGGCAGCCTTACCATTGTGGCCAGTACAAGTTGATTAGCCCTTTGTACAATGGGGTGTGGATTTCATAGGCATGATTAACTTGACATCAAGTGATGGAAATAAATGGATCTTCATGACCACATACTATTTCATGAGATGGAAAAAAGTAGTAGTGTACAAGGAGGCTAATGAGACATCCATCTCAAGATTCTATCAAGGCATTGTAATAAGATTTAGTATTTCAACCACCATTATCTCTGATAATGCATTGGATTTTCTTGGAACTAAGATCAATGAATGGGCCATCAAACATAACATCCATCTGAGCACCTCCTCAAATTATTAACCTTAAGGAAGTGGTCTATCCAAGTCCACAAATAAGAATTTAATTCATATTATAAAGAGGACTATGGAAGACAATCAACAAGCTTGACATACTAAGCTGAAGACTACCCTTTGGACTAATTGAGTCATGCCCAAAAGAGTGTTGGGAAATTTACCCTTCATGTTAGTTTATGTAAGGGAGGCTAGATTGCCCACATATCTTGAGTTGCCTTCATTAGAACTCACCTATCATTTGGAGTTACTTGAAAGTGACCCCCTCACACTAAGATTAATAGGGCTAATAGAGTCCAAAGAGTCTATATCATAGGTTGTGCACACCCTGAAACTCCAATAGGACCAGACAAGGAGGATTTTTGATAAAAGGGCCATTAATATAAGCTTCCAAGAAGGAGATTTAGTTATCAAATGGGATATAGATAGATAGATAAAAATTTGGAAGGCATACTAAGTTTGATGTGATATGGAGTAGTCCATATACCATAACTAGTTGCAAGCAAGCCAATGTTTTCCAACTTGCTAGATTGAATGGAGAAGAAATACTTATCCTAGTCAATGGGATTCATCTCAAGCACTATCTATGTTAATCTTATATAATTTTTAAATAAGTATATTAGATGTTTTCATTTCCATAAGTGCCTTGTGCACATTGTTTTAGGATAGTTTTTATTTACTCTAAACACGTATGCACAATGTTTCTCTGAGCATAGATATCTTTCCTATAAGTGCCTTTGAAATAGTTATTTGATTTCTCTAGGAGAATATCAGTTCATTCCAAAGCTAGGGACACATATCTAGTGCATTCATAGATGAGAGGACTAAAAATTTCAATGACTCCATGCCCAATGGATTACTTTAAAGGCTATTAGATTATTTCTTAGTAGGAAGGTGACCTGTAGAGGTATCTAGAAGTGTCAACTTTCTAAGTCAGCCCCCAGCTTATACAAAACTTTAAAAATTCCTATAGAGGGTTTACATGCCCATAAGTATCAAGTTATTTAAATCAAGCTATACCTAGATGTCTCCCATCCATGCCTATGCCCAATGCAAATAACATAGATCCATGAATTGATTAAGTGTCATCTTGCATTCACAAAGAGTTTCCAATATGCATCCCATATAATAACTTTCCACCATACAAGAATAAATGGAACACAAGTTTAAATACACAAACATCTCAATATTTAGATTGTGCACTCATATTTTAAAGGGTACTTGTATTTCTATGATGAAGTCCCACACCAAATCACATATTTTCACTTCTATGCTCTCATAAATCATAGACTATGATTTATACTATGCACATACTACTTCATAGATTAATGTAGACCTTAGTATAAAGTAAATACTTGAGAATAATTTTGTACCAAAATTTGGATTCAAGCTATATTATCAAAATGATAATAAAATCCAAAACCTTGATAAACTCTAATAGGAAAGGATAGAGAAGATAAATCAGAACCAGTATAACATTCTTACCACACTCTTTACCTTTGCATGCCTTCATTCTAAGATTTGAATGTATGTGATTAGACTCAAATTTGACAAAGTGATAACTTGATGTTGGATTGTGATAATGGATGCTTGATAGTTGATCATGGACTTGCTCACAAGATCTCTAGATTCATTTTGACATGGTTTCCCTACAATTATTCTTCATTATTTTATAGTGGAGGGAGAGGTTAGTTAAATAGAGGAAAGGATGGAAGATCAATGGATTAGATTTGAATTTAGGAGAATGAGATCAATGGTTAGTAATTTTCCAAGGAATATTAAATTCCTTGGGAAACCTATAGAAATAGAGGTTTTTAGAGACTTGGAGGGAAGTATCCAATTCTAGAGACTTCTCCATTTTCTTAGAGATAATGGAGGATTAGGGTCATAGGGATGCAGGAAAGGCTAGGGTGTAGGCTAGTAGGTGGTTAGGTGGAGTTATGGGAATTAAAAATTCCCATATAATAGATAAACACGATTAGATTAGAATAATGGGAGATTAGGGAAAATTAATAAAGAGATAGGATGAATAAGGTTAGTGAATGTAGATTAATGGAAGGGGATATTAGATTAATGGAATCATAATGAAATCAATTAGTAGGATAAAATATGATAATGCAGAATTAGTGTCAACTAATAAGAATATTATCGATGGTAATGAGGTGAGTAATTTTAGGTGCATACAAAACTATTTAAAATTGAATTTTAAAAAAATATTAAAATTCATACACCTTCACAGAAGGCGTATACATCTATGCCCTTCACCTACTTATGGCTCACTATGTAGTTTGACTATGCATCCTTTGATGTACAAATGTCCCCAAAAGGCATAAGGTAATATTTCTTAAAGAAACACATAAAAATGATGTGGTAGTTTAAGGGAGACCTATGTAGTTATTGACAAGTGGAAATAAAAAATAAAGAGGTAATTGGAGAAGTAGTTGAGTGATGTTTGAAGATTCATCAAAATAAGTTATCCGACATTAGAACATGATCATATGCCACCCCTCTGACTTTTCCAAATATATTCCATTATTAGACATGCATGTGGATCTAGAAGAATCTTGCCATTGACATCCAAACTTAAATCGTTAGGCAAAATTTAATAAGCATAGATGTAGCACCATAATAAAATTAAAGGACTCTGTGTACCACCCAAAATTACTCAATCATTTTAAAAGGATTGATCCCTTATAAAAACATTATTCTTCATTGTAAGAAAGGGTTGACACATTTCTGGAAACCTCATGCTATCAAAATTTTCCCTCCAAGAGCACTTCTATTGGTTGAACCTTGCAAGTTAATGAGAATTAAGTTCACCTCCCTCTATTATTATTATTATACTCTGTGCGCTATTCATGTTTGTTGATCTTTGTTTATGGGTAATGCTTACTCATTTCATCATTATCCATTCCCATCAACTTTGTGTGGGACTCAGAACTCACTTGTAAGTCATGTTCTATATTTATATAGTTATGTGTAGACATTATCTATGGATAATTTATCATCCCTCTTAATGTTGTGATGTGTTCCCACACCTCTATATAAAATAATTATATATTTGGAGTGTCCTTGATGGGGTCTATGTGATAACATATTGTTTTCAAATATTGTAGTGTGTCAATGGTAGTAGGAGTGCTCGCTCTATTCTCAATGCATCACCTTTTAATTTATATCAAATTTTACCTTTTATTTCCCTTTTCTCTCAAAGTATTAGGTTTAGATTAGTAGTAGATTTCCATTTTTTTCTCTTTAGGTCTGTGCACTAATCCTAAACTAGGTGTGCTTAGAATAGAAGGATTATGACCTACTTCAGAGGCTTATCCTAAGGAGCACAAGGGTCCCACACCTTGGGGATATTCCCATCATTGAAATGAGACAACTGATGCTCCACACACATAGGTGAATGATAATATTTCCATGCCTAGTGCTGAATACTTTTGCACTCTTCATAAGGTATTCACGCTCTGTGCCCAACTATAAAACCTTTTGCACTATGGACCACCCATGGGTACACATTTTGAACAACATGAATTCCTTGTGAAGTTTGGATGATCAACCAAACCAATAAGAATATTGGATTTGGTGTCAAAGGATAGTTTAAGCCTTGATGCCCTCTTGAATAAAAAAAAGTGTTAACTAAGTTGGGCTCTTAGGCTAAAATGTTATATGAGATAATCAAAATGGATCTCTATAATATCTTAATATTCTTATCTTAGGATGACTAGATGAGTCAGATTTTAGAATGAGTCTTCTTATGTATTTGAATAATCAACTAAACCAATGAGAATATTGGTTTAGTGTTGAAGGCTTATTTTAAGCATTGACACTTCTATTTTATCAATTTTGACTCAGCTTTACATTAATTTCTCATTTAGATTCATAGTTTAGCCTCGATGTTTCCTACACTTTATTTCATCATTAAAATTTAAATCCTTATTGAACTAATCCTATGTATATTAATGGAGTATTCAACCTTAATTACCTTAGTATATTTAATGTTGACCTTGCAACCTGTGTTTTGTTGAAACCCTATATTTTCCTAGTTGTATAAGAAGTGGGAATAAGTATTGATAAAATACTTAGTATAAAATTTTTAAGGGTCTTAACATTTGCATCCTTCAGTTGGGATAGTCAAAAGTTGTAGAGTCAGTATATTTGCATGTTACACAACTAATTAGTCATCAGATGCATAGTACAAGTAGTTTCTTGTTATGCAGTGAGTCTCATTAATTAGAAGGGGAAATTCTAGCCTATTTACCAAATTTTGACTTATCCAATTAATTTATTTAGCCCCTTTTGTTTTTAATTTTTCATTAGTCATTTTAAATTTTTTTTGAGTGGTTCGTAGAAAACCATGTGACATCTTCCCACTAACCCAGGAGTGACTAAAACTCAGTTTATGGTAAAAATGGTGCCAGGCTAGTGGAGTGGAATGTTTCCATATGACACCATCTCAACATCTCACCACCCTAGAGATGATCGTACTAAGAGTTTTACCTCTAGGTAAGCATGTGAGCAGGATGTTTCTATGTGGCATAATCTTGGTGACCTACTATTTTAGAGATGTTCATACTAGGATTGAATCTTGAGGGAAATAGGTGAGTGGGATGATAAAAAATTATAGGATATCATTGTTACATGATTTTAGAAGTGTTATTATTAGGAGATAATCCTATAGGCAAAGAAACTAGTGGGATGCTTCCATATGGCATAATCTCACTACTCTACAACCCCAAAGAAACTGTGCTAGTCTTGTAGAGTGGTAGGGAAATGAGTTAGTGAATTATCACCATGTGGACATATTTTAGAGTCTAAAACCTTAGGATATTATACCTTTATATCTAAGGCTCAATGAATTTAAGGGACTGAGAGATCAAAATGATGTCAAGTGGTAGCATCATAAAACTTTTAGACTAGGGATACTTGCATTTTATAATAGACCTAAGGGCCCTATTTGTGATATGTGGCATGTTTATAGTCCCCAGTATCTTAGATTGACATAAGTTATAAGCTTCCACATGGTGTCCTATATCCAATCAAAAATGCATCATGTCTATAAATCAATCCTGACTCAGAGAAGATAAAACCTACAGTCTAATATACACAATGTGAGGTAGGGTTATAAAGCCTATAGTCTAATATAATCACGTAATAACCCTAAAAGAGTCCTAAGTTTAATGTTCACTCTATTCTAATAACAAGAAAGTAAATCTAATCTAGTGCACACCAAGCTTGTGGCACAATAAAGGGGTTAGAAGAAATCAAAACATGTATAAGATAATCTAAATTAAGCTAAGTATGAGTAAGACTCTAATACATGGAATATGAAGAGTAATATTATTTGAGCCAACACTCATGCTACTTTTATCTACTAAAGAGAGGAGAACAAAGTTAGAATATACTAACCTAAATGTGAACTCGTCAACACTCAATCTATCCCTTCACTAAAGGGGATTCACAAGAGGTTATTGTGGTTTATAAAGATCACTAAGAAAGGACAAAATATCCAAGACTTATCCACAAAACTAGATTCTCCAAGTAGAAACCCTAAGCTAAGACTCCTCAAGTAGAATTGTGGAAGAATAGATTGTGAAGAAATGTGAGTGAATAATAACTCTTGATTACATATTGAAATAATGATGAAATTATCTTATATTTATAGGTATATCTTGACCTAAATCCTCTTAAAAACATTGTCTATACAGGGTCAACCCAGTTGACCCTATATGTTTTTGAGAAAAATTCACTAGGTCTGAACTAGGTCAACCGAAAGGCTAACAAACCCAAAAAGTGAAAAATATCCTTAAACTATCCAAAAGGGATTTAAGGTCAGAAAAGGAGGATGGAAAGAGGAAAACAACTGGAGGAGTGTGCAAGGGAAGAGTAATAACTTAGGGAATGGTTTTAATAGCTAGTTGGATTGGTAATAATGTGGTAATAAGGGATAATAATCTTTTGAAGTACCAAAGGTATACTCACCCCTTTCCTAGTGCACTCTTTAAGGTATGCACTTAGATAGATTGAGTCTTGATTGGTTCCTTCAAGATGTAAAGCATCAATTTTATAAAAGGTTAAAAATATTATGTGTATACATATACCCCACTCAAAGCTCATCACATGTCACTAAGGTGCAATAGGGGATGGTGCTTTGAGAAAGAACATAGTAATACACAATGTTGATGCGAAAAAAGTTGTCATATTTTAAAGAAAAAAAAACTAAAAGTAAATGACTGAAAAGTAAATGACTAAAAAGTAAATGACTAAAAAGTAAAAGTCTAAAAAGTAAATAACTAAAAAGTAAATGTAATGCATACCTTGACTTACTTTATCATGGGATGGTTGTTTGCTATGTTATTATTTTTGATTATGTATGGCATAGAGACTACTTTAGATAAAACCAATAATACAAAATTAAAGAGCAAAACAAACAAATACAAGAAAAGCCAAGATATCTGGTGCTATGAGGATAGGATGTACTTGGGAAATTTGGTAAGTTGGGGGTGACAAGTGCTATGTTAAACCAATGACCAAGTCAAAAACAAGAGTAAATCAAGTAATCGAAAAGCCAAGGCTACTAAAGATTGAGAAACTTAAACAAGCTAACCTTAAGTAAGAAAGGCAAACTCACCAAGTCAAACCAAAAAAAGGATGGTAATAAACATGAAATGTGAAAGTAAAAACAAAAAATGGTAAAAAAATGTTAATGAGTGAGCAGTAACAATCCTTATCTCACTCAATAATGGAAAAAAAGGTACATAAAAAGGAAAAACAACATTATCAAGTGAGAAGTAACAAGCTAACTTCACTCAATAATGGAAAAAGGGTACAGACTTAGGTGTCCATGATAACATGATAGTAAAACTATGATAAATGGTAAAATGAAAGTAAAGTAAGTAATATATAAATGTAATTCTATGGTATAAATAAGGTAATCCATAGTTTCTCAATTTTTTTTAAACTCTAAGGATAGATAAAAATGAAACAAAGTAGTGTTATCATGTTTTTAAGAGGTAAAGAAAAAGGAATTAAAGAAGAACATAAAACAAATTTGGAATCACAATTTATCTATCAAGGGGGGAAATGAAATGGGTGGAGTCAAAAATGAAGGAAAAACCAAGGCAGAGGAACTCTTTATCGAAGTCAAGACACTCAAATTAGGTTTGTCAAAATAAGAAGACTTTCGACCTTAAGGACTCTAAATAATTTATCTTAGCTACACAAGTCTTAGGTCAATAAATGAAGTATATAGATCATCTCATGAAGGCTATATGTATGAAAATTAAAATAGACCTACCTTCCCACAATGTCCTCTCCATCCTTCTCTATTTGGAATGTCTGCTGTATTCTTCACTTCTCCCCTTTTTGTTTCCTCTTGTGTAAGAGCTTCAGCATAGCTCTTTTTCTTTTCAAATATGATCCCTATCTTATCTGAATTTGCTTTTTGACTTTCCAATATCTTATTCAGCATGTTAGTGTTATCCTCAAATCTTGAATCACTCACTACTTTATCATTGACTACTTTCTGAATATCTTCTTTTAAGGAGGCAATTTCAATAACATACCTTTGACATTCTTGTCTTGCTATTTCCAACTGTGCTGTGAGATCTTCTTCATTCTTCTTGGCTTCTTCAAAGTGTGCTTGTAGATCTTCAATAATTTCCTTTGACTCTTTTTCATTTTTCTCGATCTGGCACTTTAACCTTTGATTCTTCTTCTAAACAACTTCTAACTCTTCTAGGGCACAATTGAGTTCTCCTTCCATATCTACTTCAACTTCCTCCTCTTCTTCTTCTTGATCATCATCATGTATGGCCATGAATAGAATCTCTTCATCTTTTGAATCGCTGACCCCACTATCTTCAACTAAGCTAGGGTCCTTAGAATACAGGCTCTTCTTCTCGAATCCCTTCTTGGATTTGACTTTGAAATTCTTCTTGTATGTAGGCTTTTCTTCTTCTTCATCTTTAACCTTATCTGGGCGTCTAGCTAAAAAATGTCCAATCTTTCCATAATTAAAACATTTAAAAGGTAATTTTCCTTGATATTTACCTGTTCCTCTTTTTGGCCTGCGAATGAAAAGTGCTTCATTGTCATCTTCATCATCACTAGAACTATCACTTGATTCTTGAATTAGCTTTCTCCTTCTTTGATATCTTGAAAGATGATTCTCTCTTTGAGGGTTTATCTTGTTCTATCTGCATCTCATATGCTATGAGAATACCATGAAGCTCATCCATCTTCAGCTTGGCTGAATTCTTCATCTCCTCGATTGCCGAAACCTTTACATCATATCTCATTGGTAGAGATCTCAAAACCTTTTGCACCACCGTTGACTCTTCTAATATTTCTCTAAGACCTTGAATCTAATTTACTATCTAATCAACTCGCAAAAGATAACTTGCTATATCCTCTTCTTCTTCCATCTTCAAAATTTCAAATTACCTTCTAAAAGTTTACAATTTAGCTTGCTGTACCTTTCCATCACCTTTGTAAATATTTTCAAGTTTTACCCAAGTTTCATGAGCAAATTTACATTACATAACTTTAACAAATTTAGATTCACATAAACCACATAACATAGCATTTAAAGCTTTAGCATTACATTCACTTGCCTTCTTTTCTGTTGGAGTAATTGTAGATGTCTGTGGCTCTTCAAATTCCTCCACCACTAATTTCCATATGTCGAATCCAAGGGCCATCAAATAAACCTTCATTCTCATGCTCCAAAAATCATAATTCATCCCATCAAACAAATGTGCCTTATTTGTAGAAAATCCTTCCTGTGACCCAGCCATCATGCTTTTTCGATCTACCTTCAAGCTGTAAAAATTTTCAAAAAGGAACCTGCTCTGATACCAATTGTTAAGCATGGAATATACTAAGAGGGGGGGTGAATCAGTATATTATATATCTTAACAATCTTTCCTTTAAGAAAATTCCACTTAATCAAACATTAAAGATATGCAATAAAACTCAAACAATAAACATCCACACAAGATAGAGAGAGACACCAGATATAACATGGAAACCCAATGTGGGAAAAATCACAAAAAATCAATCTCAAATATATTCATGAGAACAACCCCACAGGAGCACCATACCCCTTTGCCAAGTACAAATCTCAGCTTCAATTCATGAGCACCACCCCACAGGAACTTCAAACCACTTTGCCGAGCACCAACCCAACTGTCATTCGTGAGCACCAACCCCTTTGCCAAGCACCAACTCAACAACAATTCATGAGCACCAACCCACAGGAGCACCAACCCCTTTATGTATACCACACACCTATCTCTCAATGTTGCTATCTCAACAAATGATAGATCAATACATCACCTTCCTCTCTCTCACTTTTGCTCTTCTAAGCTAGATATAAAAAATACAAATCATCTCTCATAATTGCTCTTCTAAGCTAGATATTACAATATCAAATCAACCTCTCACTACCACATTTACAAATGGCTACTCAAGCCTTTATTTATAGCTTTCCAAATGACCTTTGGCCTTCCCCCTTTGTGACCTTTCATTCCTCATGGAAAATGGTGCCAATCTTGGATGACCCTTCATATCCAAGCATTTGAAAAGTCATGTGGTGACCCTTCATGACCAAAAACGTCTTTCCCACTTTTGTCCTTATCTTTGGTGACTTTTCATATTCCTTTAAGTGTCCCTTCATGAGAAATTCACCCACACTCTTTTGTCTTCACTTAGTGACTCTTGGTATTCCTCAAAATGACTCTTCATGGGAAAATGCATCCCATCCTTCTTTTATCTTTATCCCATGACTCTTCGACTTCTCCATGGGCCCTTATTTTGTCTCATATGTAACCAAAAATATATTTGTTAATATTAAATAAATATTAACTCATATTAACTAAGATAAATAACATTAAATGCAATGGGGCCTTTATCACCAATAATACTAAACCTTTGACATTAATGACAATATTTTCAATAGATTGGAAGTGAGGTGGCTTGAAGTGGGACACAATATCCCACATGGGACCCTCCTCCAAGGTACCTCATGACATCATTAAGCACCAAAGGGCTCCTCCTTTGGAATATGGTGCATTTTCCCCTATGAGACCATCATTCAACATGTTTTTTATCCTCATGCATGGATAATGGTGCCAAAAATCATGGGGCACTTAGCTAAAAGTTGAAAGTGAGTGATGGAAAGTATTTTGGACCCATATGAGTCCATTAGCATGATTCTAACTCCATTTTGAACTCTTTAGCAAGTGGGAGCCCTATTATCTAAGTGATAATATCACCCCCTTGTCTTTCATGACCACTCATGCACCCACATGGAGAGTGGTGCCAAAATTCATGCGGCAATCAGCCAAATGACAAATTAGCTTGGTGGAAAGTCCTTTGGCCTCATTTGAGCCCATATGCATGATTCTCACTCAAAATTGGACTCATGTGAAAGGTTGGAGATAAAATAATAAGATGGGAATCCCACAACCCTTATCCCCTTTGTAATTTATAAACCTAATTGAAAAATGATGCCATACTTCACTGTTCCACTTCTTTGGCATGTTCTTGACAAAAAATGTTATAAACATGACCCTCCCCCTTCACCCATGGTTAAGTTGAGTTTTGGTAAAAAAACATTCTTGTTGTAGGTTGTACACTCTTGAAGGAGGCCACTCATATTGGAGGAGAAGGAGTAAAATCCACAAAACTCTACCAGATTTGGAAGCCAACATCATCATCTTCAACAAATTGATCATCATCAACAACATCAACATTCTTCTTCAAGTTTTGAAGGTAATATTTGCTTTTGTTCACTTAATTTATTTTCTTCCTTCCCTTTAGAACCTTATTTATTGACCTCCATACCTTGAACCCCTTTTACCTCTTATTTTACATTTACCCATTTACCATTTTCTATCATTTATCATTTTACCCATTCCCCCTTCTATCACTTTGCCATCATTTACCCATCTACCCTTTTGTCACTTGGCCATCTTTAACATCTTGCCCATCCATCCCTTTTATCATCTTGACTACTCATTTTCTTAATAATTCACCATTTATATTTTTCCATTCTAAACATTTGAATACCACCAACCGAAATACCCTTTTGACCCTTGTCAAATTATCAAACCAAAGCCACAACCTTGCTTTAGCTAATTTTCAGCATTAGTGTTAACCAAACTAGTTGATTTATTTTAGTCGTCTTTGCAAAACATTTAAATGTATTAATTAATTTTCCATTATTTAATGTTTTTAGTTTCAGTTTGCTGTCATTTTATACAAATTATATGATTTTTATTTATCAAACTTAAGTGTTTAAAGTAGGTGGATTGACAGCCTCATAGAAATATTTCACTTCTAGGATCTAACTCACGCTAGGCAATCTACCCAACTACTTATCTAAAAATTAAGTGTGTTTAAGTGTTTTATTATTTATAGGTCATCCTCACAAGCCAAAAAGGAGATCTCCAAAATCACTTGGATTCAATGTACAAACATTGTTATAGGTTTTTTTACACACCCTTCTTCACTAGTTTCTTTCTTCCATAATTTAGAAAAGCAAAAATTTTAGATAGAAACATTTACATCACCCATTGTCCTTCATACCACCTATTACCTATATTCCCTATAAATCAAGGGATTTAGAGCTTTCTTGACACACTTTTACCAAAAAACTTATTTTATCAACTAACACATGCTAATGCAAAGCATTCAAAAGGCTTATGTTCCTTAAGCCAGTCCAACTTCAGGCTTTATTTTTGTTTTGTCCTTGTCAATAAATAGGTATTATATCTCATTTCTTATTCTTTCATCATTGATTCATGTATTCTATGTCTCATGATTTTTCATCTAGTATGTTTATCTAACCTACTTATGTGCCACCACTATCATCCATCAAATCATCATAACCCTAACCATGAATAACATCAGAACAACATTAACGTCAAATCCCTATTTATGATCCCTCAACCCATCTTTGATGAACATCTTTTCTATACAAACCTTTAATAAAACTAAACCATGTGGCCCATCAAATTAGGGCAACCCATTTGCACACCATTTTCCAACCCTTATTGAACTACATTGGCTTGATATCCATGGATTATGTAGGCATTGCTTGACTTCTAAGGGTAGTTCAACCACTACAACTAATTACCCTCTCATTTTTATTCTCACTAATTTTCATTACTAACAGTGCTCTCTTGCCTAGGGCATCCTATGTCAGGGAAGCTTTGGATTCTTCCTAGAATACTTGTATTTTAACATCATCTAATAAATCTTCTTCATTTTTTCCCATTACTGGGAGAACTAGTTTGGCCTGAGGTCTTTTTAGACTATGTAAGTAGTGCTCAATTATTGAGGTCAGCTCAGTTACATCCTTTATTTTATTTTCCCTTCTCACCTAATATATTTTCCTCCACTTCTCTACCTATCTCCTCACCACCTCCCTCCCTTCAACTTGTCAATCTCTTTTACCATAAAGATTGACAACCTTCCTAGTTGGCCCCTCTTATCTACCATAAATCCACTACCTACTCTGCTTTGCTGGCCTTCCCATCACCTTTCCTTGCACATGCTTTGTAACTCACTTCCCACCCACTTTTCATGTTTTTTGTCCTTCTCTCCACTTATTACCAACCTTGCCCTTTATCCCCTTTGTCATTTTTCATCATCTCCCCTCACCCTTGGCTATTTGTGGTATCCTCTTTATCACTCTCTTTTCCTCACCAATTCCACATCATCTTGTTCCCCTACACACTGATGGATACTCTTAACTCTTTCTCTTCTTTAATACCACCTTGTTAATTCTCTTCTAATTCTTCTAAACCACCTTCATTCTAACTCTCAATTTTTGTTTTCCTCTTTCTCATCTTCTCAATCTGCCATGCTTTCTATTTCTTCTATCATCCCATTTTTTTATTACATGTGCCACCACTCTCTATCATTTTAAATTCTTCTCACCTTTTCCATTATTTTCCTCCACAACTAGCTTCTAACTAGGTCTTTATCCTTTGATAAGCCTTCCATTATTTTTCTTTTCTTCTTATCTATTCTTTCCTTTTGCACTTTGCATTCCATTTTTCCTCTTTCGATCTCAGTACTCACTTATCTTTTGCATTTGTGTGAGTGTTTGTGCTTTATATCCATTCTTCATTCTTCTTCTTATCATCCCTAATATTCATCCCTTATTTTCATCTCATTCCATTTCATTGTGTTCCCCTATTTCTTCACCACCTCACCACATTTTTAGCTTGTCAATCTCTTCTAACAAGATGATTGCAACATACCTTATCTCTTTATATTCTTATCCACCCATCCTTTGCTTCTAATCATTTTTATTAACCCATTTCCCATTTTACATCCCATTCTCATCTTCAACACTGCCCTTTAGTTTGATTCATTATTCCTCTCCTTGCCTATCATCATCTAGGCTTACTTGGTCATGTCTCCGCCTACTTATTCACTCTCTTTTCATCCTTTTTGTGTCCTCATTTCACTCTTTTTTCATCCTATTTATTTTTCTTCCATGTATTTCCTTATTTTTCATTTTCATCACCAAACTATTTTCTCCTTGGTATTTTTAAGACTTATTTTCAAACCTTTCATGGCCTCCCATATTTCTCATCCTCCTCTTACCCTTCATGATTGCCACACTTATTTCCCCATCCTTTTCAATTCTCCAATCTGTCATTCTTTAGTGCATTCCTCAAACCCCCATCTTCTACCTTTTATTTTTTTTCTCTTTTCTCAAGTTCATTTCATTTTTTTCATCTCCCTTGATGACATTCTTTATTATTCCTAACCTTATTTTTTCCCTCCTCTATATCCATACTTGGCTTCTTCCATCCTTCTCCACATTTGTCTTTATTTGTGACCTCATTATTTTCTCTACCTATCTCTTCATTCATCTCTTGGTTCACCTTCACCTCATCCCTTGTTGGATCTCATTTATTTTCTCCCATTAGCACTCCAAATTCTCACTCATTAGAGTGTGGTCACCAATCTTATTGCTTATATGTGCATATACATGTTTATTTACTCGTATATTCATCTCTCTTGCTTTAATTCATGAAATCTTATTAGGTTCACTACTTCAGGATATCCATTTCTCCCTTCAATATCTTTGTTTGTTAAGCATGGGTCTTCCTTTTGTACCTCTCCAACTACTCCCTTTTCCCTTTTCCTTGAGTACTTGATAGAGTGCGATTAACACACCTTTTTTAATCGATAAAAGCATGCTCATATGATGTATTTGTAGGGTTTATGTTCATTAAGCCACTCCCACTTCAGGTCTATTTCTCATCCTTTTCCAAGAAGAAACATCATACCCTCTTATCCTAATTTTCTTGGTTGATATTTTCATTTTGACATTTGTCTATTGATTATATTCTTCACTTTAATATTAGTGTTATTCATTACCTTACCTTGTTTGCTTTACCTTAAGCAAGATTACAAAAACCATAACCATAACCATAACATTCATAAGTATCCACATAACCCTAAGCATGACAACATTCAAAAAATGACATACAACACATTTTGTACATATTTACATTAAACTATGCAATATTTTATTTAAGGAAGCAAGGAATCGCATGGTGCATACAAAGTTATCAAACTATCCACACCTCACCTAAGGCCCCTACATACATTATTTTCCTACCTAAGCATTAGGTCAATTATTTGGTGACTCTATATTTATGTTCAACCATCCTTCTACTTTATTACTCCATGAACTAACATCTGTAACATTCCCTATATCAGTAGCCACCAAAGGGTATACTCTGTTTTCCTCTTTCACATTCATCCCCACAAGGTGAGACTCATACTTCACTCTATGTCTTTTATCTTACTCGACCATCATAGCCATTACATCCCTCTACTCTAGTTATTTTTCTCATATAGGTACCACCCATTGATTCCTTAACATGCATCCCTTTGGACAATGAGGGTTCTCTCCATAGACAAGTTGAAGGTCATGTTCTCCATCCCTACACCTTATGTAACAAAAGTCTCACCTTCTTCACTATTTAGGAGGTAATATTTCATGATTAAGCTCAGGCCATGAGTACATGTCCTCTTGATATTAGTTTAGTAGCACTTCCATTATCACCATTACATGTTGCAGTATTTAGTAAATACACATATTGACTATGTAGATTATTTTAGCTCATGGGGGTTGCTGATTATCTCCACCATTCCTCCCATTATTTACCATCTTCAACCTCTATAGTTCTCTTTTCCCTGAATAACTTACAAAACCAAACGACTTCATGATAGATATTCATTCTTACCATGATTATTTAAATAGACTACCCAACTATTATTCCTTATTGACATGATTATCCATTCCATCGACAAAGAGGGTCTTATGATGTCATTAATTCCATTGAATAGTATTCCCACTTTAAATGGTTATGTCTACTTACCTTTTCATGTGGACACATATCCCTCAATCCAACTGGTCATCTCAATATAGTCATTATTCACTATCATGATGTATTTTTGTTTCCCTTATCATTTGATCCACATCTGATGTCTCTACTTGCTTTGTCATCTTATGGTCCTTATGAGCCTAGTGGTTATTTGCATCATTGTCACCTTTAACCTAGTTGATGTAAATTGGATTCTAGCCATGGGCCACTGTAATGATCACACATTTGAAATTGCCATTATTTCTAGTGATGATAGTTCCCAAATACTTGCCACTATGGAAGCTCCCCCATATTATCCAATTGTATAACCAATATACTAGACCACATAGCTCCCTACTAGTAGGGCCTATTCTAAGTGGAACCCAAATTCATTGGTTCCAAGGAAATAAGATAGAGGATGCAAACATGCCCACCTTTTGTCTAGCCTACCCATATAACTCTTGGGTCAGGCAAGGTCCATTCTCTATCACTCACCATCCTACCAATTTTATAACTCATATAATCTACTTAGCCATCAAAAAAATTCTTTACAGGTCATCACTTTGCTACTACCCTTAAAACTCATCTTGTAGTGATGATGACCATTCACCAATATGACTATGTAGATCTTGATAGATGCCCATCTCCTAAAACTTATCTCATAGTGATAGATGCTAACACTATGTTTATATCCTCAAACAACTTTAGAAGGCATAACCTCCTTATGAATGCACCTCTTCTTTGTCTTAGCTCTATCATAGGACATTTGTGATGCTTAACCTTTTGTTACCCACTTATTTATCCTACCTTACCCATCTATGTCTTCTCCTCCTAATGCATGTGGGATTATTATGGTGAATATTCACCAATCTACACCATGATGCCTCACCATTACCAAACTATCAACCCAAACGTAATCATGTGGTATATCACATTGGAGTAACCCATGTAAACTCCACCATAAAACTACATTTGGCCTAAAGTTTTGTTGGATATCACATCCATGAAACTATGTAGGTAGCATACATATTCCTAATGTATATGGAGTTAGCTCATCCACCCCCTACCTAAACCCTTATCAACCACTCTCTCTGACTAACTAACCATTCAACCACATCCACCTTGATGTTGGCCATTTAGTCCCAAACTACTACATATCTTTGTGATGACCCTACTTAGGCCATTTTGACTGTACCAACCAACCTTACCATGTTGTATTTTTGTATGACATAACCATTTAGGTTATTTAATAGGAACACTCCCTACCTTGGATACCTATAACCAACCCTGACCTTGTCTAGATTGCCTGATAGGCATGACCTAATTAGCTATGACTCATGTTGTAGACTGATTACCCTTAACATATGTCTCTCTAGACCTAACCTTAAATTAACCAACATTGGCAACTTTATTTCATGTGTGATCTTGGCTACCACACTTAGCCACATTTTGTGTACATATTTATGTCTCAAATACCCAACTACATTATGGCACCACCTAGTGCCTCCCCATTAACCGCTTATCAAACTTGCACCCAATTTTGTTTTACCTCAATGACTCCTAGTTTGAGGGAAAACACCTCCTCCCATAGTTGAGGAACCTTGACCTTCAACCAAGTAATCCATTTTTGTTTTGCATCTTGTTAATTCAAAGATGCATAACAAAAATGGGAAAAATGTAGACACCAAAAAATTGCACACTTACATTTTTTGATGACTAAATACCTAAGGACCCCCTAAATACCCCCTAAAATATTCTTAACCCTTAACCAACCCCTCTTAACCTAGCTAAATCATTATTCTCCTATTCACATAATACTATTCAAAATTACTATTTGAAAGTACTTTTCAAAAATACTATTCACTATCACTATTCATGATGACATGGCAAGTGACATGGGAAGTGACATGGAAGGTGATATGGCAAGTTACATGGCTTAGAAGTGAGGTGGCTTGAAGTGGGACATCATACCCCACCTGGGACCCTCCTCTAAGGTACCTCATGACATCATTAAACACCAAAGGACCCTCCTTTGGAATATGGTGCATTTTTCCCTATGGAACCATCATTCAACATGTGTTTTTATTCTCATGCATGGATAATGGTGCCAAAATTCATGGAGAACTTATGCAAAAGATAAAAGTGAGTAGTGGAAAGTATTTTGGACCCATATGAGCCAATGCACATGATTCCCACTCTATTTTGGACTCTTTAGCAAGTGGGAGGTCTATTATCTAAGTGGGAATCTCACCCGCTTGTCTTTCATGAAAACTCATGCACCCACATGGATAATGGTGCCAAAATTCATGGGTAAATTATCCAAAGGACAAATTATCTTGGTGGAAAGTCCTTTGGCCTCATTTGAGCCCATGTGCATGATTTCCACTCAAAATTGGACTCGTGTGAAAGGTGGGAGACAAACCAACAAGGTGGGAATCTCACCACCCTTATCCCCTTTATCATTTATGAGCCCACTTTAAAAATGGTCCCATAATTAACTATTCCACTTCTTTGGCATATTTCTTGACAACAAATGCTATAAATATGACCCTCCCCCTTCACCCAAAGTTAAGTTGAGTTTTGGTGAAAAGCATTATTGTTTTAGGTTGTCCAATCTTGAAAAAGGACACTCATATTAGATGATAAGGAGTCAAAGCCCCAAAATTCTACCATATTTTCAATCCAACATCATCATATTCAACAAACTCATCATCAACAACATCAACATTCTTCTTCAATCTTGGAAGGTAATATTTGCTTTTGTACACTTAATTTATTTTATTCCTTCCCTTTGGCCCCTTATTTCTTGACCTCCATAACTTGGACCCCTTTTACCTCTCATTTTCCATTTACCCATTTACCATTTACTATCCTTTATCATTTTACCCATTCCCCCTTCTGTCACTTTTCCATCATTTAACCATCTACCCTTTTGTCACTTGGCCATCTTTAGCATCTTGCCCATCCATCATCCCTTTTATCATCTTGACTACTCAATTTCTCAGTAATTCACCCTTTGTATTTTACCATTAAAACCATTTGAATAAAACTAACCAAAATAACCTTTTGACCCTTGTCAAATTATCAAATGAAATCCACAACCTTGCTTTAGCTAATTTTTAGCATTAGTGTTAACCAAACTAGTTGCTTTATTTTAGTCATCTAGAAAAAAAATTAAATGTCTTAATTCATTTATTATTATTTGATATTTTTAGTTTTAGTTTTATGTCATTTTATTCAAATTCCATGATTTTTATTTATCAAACTCAAGTGTTTTAATTAGGTGGATTGACAACCTCATAGAAAGCTTTCACTTCTAGGATCTAACTCACACTAGGCAATCTACATATCTACTTGTCTAACAAACAAGGGTGTTTAAGTGTTCTATTATTTATAATTCATCCTCCCAAGATAAATAATATCTCTCCATAATCACTTTGATTCAATATGCACATTGTAATAGGTTTTTCTACACACCCTTCTTCACCACTTTATTCTAAAATTAAGAAAAACAAAAAATTTAGATAGAAATAACAAGAAAAGCCAAGATAGATGGTGATATGAGGATAGGATGTACTTGGGAAATTTAGAAATATAGGGTGATAAGTGTTATTTTAGACCAAATGACCAAGTTAAAACAACAAGAATAAATCAGGTAACTAAAAAGCCAAGGCTACTAAAGACCAAAAAACTCAAACAAACTATCTTTAAGTAAGAAAGGCAAACTCACCAAATCAAACCAAGGATACATGTCAAATAGGATGGTAATAAAATATCAAATTTAAAAGAAAAAAAATGGTAAAACAACATTAATTAGTGAGTAGTAACAATCCTTATCTCACTCAACAATGGAAAATATACATAAAAGGGAAAATAACATTGACGAGTGAGAAGTAACAAGCCACCTCACCCATCAATGGAAAAAGGGTGTGAACTCAGGTTTTTGTAATAAAAAGATAGTAAAAAAAATTATAAATGGTAAAATGAAGAAAAATAAGTCTAATAATGTAATGTTATGGTGAAAAATAAAGAATCCATAATTGCTCAAACATGTTGTTTCTCTCTAAGGATAGATAAAACTGAAACAAAGTAATGCTAGCATGTTTTTAAGAGGTGAAGAAGATGGGAATAAAGAATAAGGGAAAACAAATTTGGAATCACAATTTATCTATCAAGGGGGGACATGAAATGGGTGGATGGGAGAATGAAGGAAAAACCAAGGTAGAAGAACTCTTTATCAAAGTCCAAGAGTTCAGTGGAAGGAGCATGAATTTCTACCTTAGGTTTATCAAAATAAGAAGATTTTATACCTTAAGGACTATTAAGAACTTATTTTTGACCAAATTTTGGTCTACATACCAAAAAATATGCCTAGTCCAAGAGTTCAGTGGAAGGAGCATGATCTTCTTTTCTACAGTTGCAAAGAGCAGGTATCTAAATAGTTTTTCATAGTGTCTAAGTCTTGAAGGATTAAGAAAAAAATTCAAGTGTAGTTTAAGGAAAATCTAAGTACAAAAATCCTTTTGAGCCAAGTATTTACTTGAATTATTTTAGACCTTTCATTTGACTAAGTGTTAATTCTTAGGGATTTCCTTTTCTAAGCTAATTCTTTCAAGACTCTTTTTTTAGGCTGTGTTGAATTATTTAAAACAAATTGTCTGAGATAAAGTTTTCAAAGCCATGAATCCTTTTGGATAAAATGTTTGAAGAAAAAGATAAAGACCTATTTCTTTCAATAAAATTGACTGAAATTTTTTATCGAAGGATAATTCTTCAATGAAATGGTCCTATACATTTTTTATGGGCCATTTTCTTGGGAAAGTGAACCATATAGAAGTTTTGAAGGGTCGTTACTTGATAAAGTGGTCTATTTTCAAAAGTCCCAAAGGATATTTCTACAACAAGGTGCCCTATACAATTTTCTTAAAGGGCCATTTCTCAGGAAAATGGTCTAGTTCAAGGTTTTCAAAGGATAAGTCTTTGAGTAATGTGTCCTAAATATATTTTTCAAAAGATATCCTTTTCAAATGAAATGGTACTAAAACATTTTCCTAAAGGATCTTTTCTTGGGAAAGTGAACCCTATAAAATTCCCAAAAGGTCAATTTTCAATGTAAGGTACCCTATACAATATTCCCAAAGGGTCATTTCAATGAAAATAGTCTAGTTAAAGGTTTCTAAATGGTTATTTCAAATAAGGTGCCCCAAAAAAAAGTTTAAGATGAACTTCAAAGTGTCAAATTCAAACACAAAAGATGATCATTATTTTTTAAATATGCATTAATGTTCACTCAGACATCAAATACATTCATGTAGATGTTAAAGATTAAGCTATAAGAAATAGTTATTTGTATTCAAATGGATTCAAGATCAATGGTATGCATTTAATCTAAACAAATCTCTGATAACATGCAACAAGTCAAGAAGTCAATAAGATGTTCATGTAATTATCAAATTCAAACCATAACAAGTAAATATTTTGGTTTAAAAGGTCCTTCAAAGGTTTGAAGTTGGTTGAGATCTAATGATCTATAGGAGCCCTCATACTGACACATGAGATCTAATGATTAAAACTACAGTCAAATAGGTCAAAAGGTCCCCAAGTTAAATCCCTTAAAGATCTAAAAGTTAGACTTGATCCAATGGTGCAAGATCATCAAGTTGACATCCAATGGTATGCATTCATTAAAAAAATATGGGTCTAAGCTAAATCAATGATTAGTGTGAGCTCATACATATTGATCTAATGAAGCACAAGAAATAAAAAGAAAGTGGGACTAGGGAAATCTAAAGGCTTTTATTTAATTGAGAATTCAAATCTAATAGTAAGTATAGGTTAAAGGGTTAGAGAATATGAAGAGAAAATATGTGCATGACAAATTGCACAAGCACATTCAGTTGGTAGAAGATCAATGACTCATGGGCATCTATGCACAAACAAATAAACAAAATGAGGTAGATTTAATAAGTGAATGTATCTATGGAACCAATGAGCGTAAACATGGTTGGACACAAGTTAAATAGTCTAAGTTGGATATTAATAGACAATAAGTAAAAGCAAGCTTAGGACATTTTTGATTAAAGTTAAAAAGGTTATTCAGGACCCAAACAAAGTAAATATCAAGGAGCTAAGCTCAAAGGAAAACCAAAGTTTAACCAAGGCCACATTTTAGAGACAAAGCATCACCATTAAAATCTCCATGTAGGTAAGATAGATTATTTGGCTCTAATACAGAAGGCAAAGATAAACCAAAGACTATGAAGTAAAGTCAGACAGTTTATAAACTTTCATAGATATTATGACTATGTGAAAACTAATGGTCTAAGATTGGTTTTCACCTATAGTGGAGCTGTGTCTCACCTATCATCATCACCATTTTAGATAATACAAGTATATTTGGATATGTAATATAGATGTGGCACTTTTTATTCATTTCCAAGACATAATCCTCATCAACAAATTAATGACATGATTCCAAGAAAATATCTAGTAGTTGGATAAGGGAAATGGACATTTAATTCTTTTATAAATTTGGTTCCTTGTTGATAAGATCTGAGTCAGCATCCTCAAGAGTACTAATCCATCAAAAGTGGTTTGGAATTTTCCAATGCATGACTCTCTCTCTCTCTCTCTCTCTCTCTCTCTCTCTCTCTCTCTCTCTCTCTCTCTCTCTCTCTTTCTTCTATAGATATAGGATTCTAAGCCTTGAAATTTATCCCTCGATCCCTCTTTTTGGTATGATTAGACTCTACCAAAATTTATGCTACGATGCCTATTTGATGCAATAAAGATTGAATTCCATATTTTTTTAAGCCTGATTGAAGTGTGTTATATGAATTCATGCACTATTTTTAAGTGAATGTATTTTCCTTGCTTATGTCTAAGTTTCTCACCTTATTGAAGAGCTTAATAGTTATAATAGGTCATTACAAGTGGAATCCATAGTTTATTGTCTAGTTTGAAAGTGGATATCTACCCTCTCTTGCTAATTTGGTAGTTGATTAATCCTTTGTTCTAAAATATTTATGTGATATTGATGTTCTTTGGTATAAAAAGTGTCTCATAGTGTGTTTTGTATGAGTTGGAGTGATCAAATCATTGGTGCATCACCACTTTTACATGATTTATAAGTTATTGTCTAAATCTCTCTCCTTTTTCCAAGCAAGTGTTAGTTTAGGTGATAGATCCATAAGGAAGATGGCATTCTCTAGGGGTCTAATCCACTTTTAAGATACCCATAGCCTAGGATCAGTCCCATGTTAGACTAGATAACTGTTAGAATATCTGAATAATCCCCTCCTCAGTGAGGGTGAAAATCTAGATCCCCAATAGTTTTGGTATGCCCAATGGGACTAGGTTTCTTTAGTATAAGTAAAGTTTGAATATTGAGAAGAAGGAATTAAAGTAGGAAGAGAGGTCTATCAACATCAAGAGATAAAGATCCTTCAGGTTACAGAGCTCATATCATCTTTGATGCAGTGCTTTCATGCCAAAGGTTTCAACAAGAGCATCAAGAAAAGGTACTTATTTTAAACATATTGAATTACTTTCTACTTCTTACAAAATATCAAGATTCAATATTATAAGGCCTTACCCTTCAAATTAGAATTCATCTTCTAGTTAGTCTATAATTTTATTCTAATTTATTGCCCCCATAATCCAAATCCCTTTTGCCCAAATGGTTATCAAGAATCAAGTGTTTATCTTATTTAATATGGGTATTCCCTTGAATTTGGCCCAATATGATGATATTTTTGTGTCTACCCTAAAAATATCCCTTTATTCTCTAGAGAATGGGATAAAACTACTACTATTGAGCATATCCAATATGTTTCCAATCTATGTTCTATTCATAATGTTACTCAAGATAATGTGGCCATCAGATTTCTTGCTACTTCCTTCAATGGAAAAGCATTGCAATGGTATAGGAATATTCTTTTAACCTCTATTTCTACTTGGGATGAGTTAGGTGCAACCTTAGTTAAACAATTTGAAGAAAAGTCTAATCATCTATCTTTGGTTGAACAACTGATTACCATAAAAAGGTACCCCCATGAATTCATGTCTGACTTTAACCTCATATTTCAAAAGACATGGTTTATGATTCTTACATTGGTTAGACCATCCCTAGAGTATGCATTTTTGTACTACCTTAAGGTCCTTAATTATGATATAAGTGTCATGATACAATCCATGCGTGGTAATAATTTTCCAAATGCCTATGAAATTGCTATTAGATTAGAAAATAGCTTGATTTAAGCTAAGAAACTTGCTCCAAGGCCTCTAATGCCCTTTTTTCCAAAATTACAACCTATTCCTCCTCCTTGAGTCCCTTATATTCCATATATATCTCCTATTCTATCTCCAAAATCCCAAGTTGTAACCCATCTTAATCAATCTAGTGAGATTGGTGATCTAAAAACCATGTTACAAGCTTTTAAAAATGAGATGTTTTAATCAAGAGACAATAGTACCAAGGTAGACCTTATCAGTAGTAAAACTAGAATACTTATTAGTCTTTCAATAACTAAAGACCTCATTATCAAGGTTTTAAGGATAATAGGCAACCTTATCAAAATCAAGGAGCTATAACCCAAACTAAGCCATATGCAACCCTTGATCATAATGTACATTCCCTTTTAAAATCTATTGTTCTCTAAAATAACTTGATGTAAGATCCAAGTTGGTAGCCTTCCAATCTATTGTTTACAAAATTAGCTTAGCTCATTTTTGGAATCAACCCCCTACGAAACTTGTCCATTTCGCCTTTTGTCTCTCTAAGTCTATTTTTGAGACAATTTTTTCTCATTCTCGTCTTGGCCTAACTGTACCATTCAAAATTCGTAACAACTTTTCATTACATTTTCCCCAAAATGTGAAGGTTGTTATGGTCTCGATATGACTAGGGGACCAAAACCTGACTTTTAAAATGTTAGTGTTTTTCTTCCATTTTTGTGCATGGGTGGCAAATTTCACCGCCAGTGCATTTTTACCTTTGAAATACAGGAGGAATGATTTTTGCCGCCCCTACATCTGAACCTACATGGGCAGAAAATTCTGTCACCCTTATAAAATTTCACATTTCACATGCAGGAGTGGCAAATTTTTCCACCCCTACCTGTTCCTTCCTGATTTCCCAGTGCAAGGGCAGCAATTTTTGCCGCCCCCTTACTGTCTTAGTTTTTTCTGTGACATTTATTGCTACATGCACAGCGTTGTTGGAGTCAATTTTCACCCCATTTAATCTAATTTTAACCTCATTTTGATTCATTCCTCCTCCCCTCCTCCTACCCTCTACCTCTAGATGATCCAACAAATGGGTGAGAGTGCGTTTTGGTGGATTTAAGCTTGTAGTGCACGTAGTTTCTTAGGTAGGTCGTGCTTTTTGCATTTATTATCTTTTCCTCTTTCTAGTTTGTTTTCCAAGTTGTTGGGGTTTTTTTTCTCACTTTTTCCCCTAGGGCTGATCGGCCCGCTCCTATTTCTTTCTCCCACCAAACTTTTCTCTCCTGTATTGACCAGTGTCTCCCATAGTTTCTATAAATTTTATCCCTTCCCTTCACCGTGCTTTCCCATACCTGCATTGGCAGTGAATTTTGCCACCAACGTGGGCCAAAAGTGCATGAGCAGTGAATTTTTCCACCCACGCTCTTTCTTTACTGCTCCTATTATCTATAAGGGTGGTGAATTTTGCCACCCACATAGGCCAAACATGCACGGGAGGTGAATTTTGCCACCTGCACTCTATTATTTTCCATTGGCGTGTAGGTTCAGTGAATTTAGCCATCCCTGCACTTCACTGCGCATTCTTCCTACATGAATGGTGAATTTTGGAGAAAATTTTCCTCTTTTTCATTTGTTCACTTCCTCTCTTTTTCCCCTCATTTTCTGACCCAGCCCTGTTAAGTGCCCTTCCTTGATCATGATTACCCAATGTGCAAATTTCCCAAATTTCCCACTGTTCCCTAATTACACGATCATGACTGCAATACCCTCTGAAGATTCTTGCTCATTAGCACCCGCTCAATCGAGGCTAGTTTTAATATTTGAAACTTCTCCAAAAAAGTCAAAGGCCATGAAGTATTGGTACCAGGGCATCTTTTTGATCACTTCGGTCACCTCTAATGTTGACGACATTAGAGATACAAAGATTGGCCATGTAGATATGGCTAAGTTTGTGACCAGAACTAAGGCAACGAACCTGGGCTCTAAAATGAAAAGAATCATTGAAAGCAACATTCATTTGGTTGCCACTTTTATAGTAACATCACATCATATAGAATTCATCCTTTAGTGTGCCTAGTTCTACAACAAAGAGACAAGATCAGTCTCAGATGCTAGCGGCAATATAATAATTTAGCTATACCCTGAATTCGTTGACAAAGTCTTCATGTGCCCTCTTGCTATTGAAGTGCTAAGAATTGACTTCATAGAAGCATAGAAGGAGTATGAGAAGGACCCTGAGAAGGCAAAGAAAGTAATGAATAATAGGTGGCTGAAGACTGCCAGGACCAATTTATTCAGATGGCCATGGAACTTTCTAAAGAGCAATTTTATTGAAGAAGTTGGTGACTTGATCACCCTTCTCAGTAGAGTGTGAGGCCTCCCGTCTTTCTCACAGTTCCACGAGTAGATGTACCCTTTCATCAAAATCATCCTCCAAGGTAAGTAGGTCATCTTTTGGGGTGAGCAAATTAGCAACACTCTTCATGAACAACTAACCAAGGTAAAAACTACTTCAAAGTTTTATATGACTTCATATCTAGTGTACATAGCTACCTAAATGCAAACCTTTCTAGGTTTGACAACTGAAGGGGACAAAAAGATCACCCCAATTTACTCATATTAACCCCTAGCTAACGCTGCAAGGATCAATCCACCATTTTAGAAGGGTAAATGATGCCTTCTTTGCTATATTTTTATGCCTCTTTAATCTTTAGCTTGAGCAAAAGAGAGTATCTGATGAGGCCTGAACAGTCGTTAATGACTATGGTCGTATGTTCCTATAATTTCCCTTCTTTTGCTATCTTCAGGTTGTCTTTTTCCAAAGCTATCCTTATATGCTCCCTAGGTTTCTTTCTGATAAGTTAGTTCTGATGGAGCTATGTAGACAAATGATTATTGTACACACTAGGTAGATGGAACTGAAAAAGCCAAGTTTCAAGTTTCCAATTGAAATTGGTAGATACTCAATTTTAACTGCAGCTAAAGCCAAAGTCATGGAGATGAAGATACAACTGGTTACTATGAAACAATTCAAAAGAAGGGACAACTTTGACTATAGGAGTGTCAAAAACATGATCAGAAGAAAGACTTAGTTTCATGAGCCTATGATTGAAGACATTTGGGTAGACCTGCAAATAGTCAAAGAAATCAGAAAAATGGACTACAGTAGGCTGACCTTGGAGCAGATCGAATATTTGGGGCTTGTAGAGATTCCCCTCAATCTGATCGATGACAAGAAAATTATCAATAATAGGTACCTGGCCGAGAAGGTTACTGACTCCCCTCTTCCTCCAATTCAGTGGTCTCAAAAGGAATTAACTTCTTTGAGGAAAAGATTTGAACCAATATTGGCTAACACCAATGATTAGTTAGCAGCCAAAGGGATCATGCTGAAAGAGTTTGTTACAGGATCAGAGGTTGAATTCCAAGCAAAAATGAGGAAGAAGGCATAAAATAGGACCAAGAACAAAGGTGATGTTCCCTCTCCATCTAGGCCTCACAAACCTAAAATCATATTTGTTTCCAAGAAATCAAAGGTTGTTGAAGATCCAGAATCAACGGTTAAGGGAGTTAGAAAACAAGGCTCCAAAGAATAGGCAGTTCAATAAATGGAGACAGATGAAAGGCCTTAGAGTAGCAGAGGATTGACCCTTTACCTTCACAAGAAGGGGCACAACCACTTACAGATGTCTCTCCTTCCCCACCTCTATCTCCTATCAATATTCCCTCTTTTGGAGCTGCCTCCCCTTTCAAAGTAATGATTGGTGATCCTCAAGATGCTTATAGAGATACTCTTCACTCTTTAGGCTCTATTCCTAGTCTGGCATCTCTTTCCTTAAATTTTGGAGAAAGCTCTGCCCTTGATCAATCAATGGCTAGCACAATTTCCCTTATTACTCCTACTGCAACCACCATTACCACTAGCAGTGCAGACATTACCACGGTAACACCAGTTGCCGAAATAGTTGCCAGATTAGGTACTTCTTCTCTCCCTCCTTGGATGTCAGCTTTCACACCTAAAAGAAAGAAGCTAGCCATCTCTATAGATGACTTCGATTTTGGCAAGATAGTGTCGGTGAAAGCTAAGGCCCCTAAAAGACCAAGGATCCTCTCAAAATTGGTTGAGGAAAAGGGGCATAAATTTATGGAAATAGCTAAACCACTGTAGGATGCAACCCTTGAGGGTTTTGATAGGAGTAGCTATTCCATCTCTCGCATTGAACTTGGAAAAGTTACTCACAAAGGTGCGAAAAATGATCTACAGTTTGCAATAGACATCATGGTCCAAAAGTTTGATAGATAAAAGGAGATGAAGGACTACTATAAGGCCAAGATAGAGTAGCTGACAACAGTAATAAGGAAATTCACCTTTCCCTCTGAAGTGGCAACTCCAAATGCCTTCTCTATTGATGACCCTGTCATCTAGAAAGCAAAAAGAACTTATATGAAAGGAAAAGTGCAAGAGGATTACATTGTGAAGATGCACGCTCAGAGAATTTCTTTACTTATAGAAGTTGCCAAAAAGATAGGTAAGATGAAGAAGCTGAGGATAGATTTAGAAGACCTTGTCTCTCATATCTCTCAGGACATTGACAGTATGGAGAAATATCACGACAAGTGGAGGGAAATGAAATATCTAAAGAAAATCACCTTGATATCCATTGGCATTATTTCCAACAAAGATTTTTATGTTGAGATTAAGGAATCAATGATATAAAGGATTCAGGTACTCAAGGAGCTGATTGAAGATCTCGAGCCTTCCAAGGATGCTAGCGAGAAAAGTGACATAAGCCTATTAAATAAACTAGAAGAACTGCCTTGTGACCTCACCACCAGGGATAATCAATTTCTCTCAGCCAAGGAGATGATCCAAGGATTCAAGGGTATGATTTAGAGAGATTTTGAAGAGAAAGCCTTCTCAATGACTTTTGTGGACAATATTTTAGATACTCAGTTAACTCTGGATAATCTAAGATCCAAGTTAACTAGTCATGCTAAGGCAATCACAACGTTGAAGGATGTTGTAATTAGAGCCAGGGTCATCTTCAAGAACACCATTGCACTAGATAGTATAGGAATTCAGGCATCCATTGTTATGTACGATGCTCATCTAAGAAATTTTGGTGGTAAGAGCTAAACCTTTTTCCCCTTCTCTCTTCTTTCTCTCGTGTACTTTTGTCATGTAAAAGTGTATGCAATTTTGTAATGTGTAATTACATGTAAAAAATCTAGAAAAATATCTCAAAAGTCAAAGATGACTCATCTTTGACTTAGATATTTTTATATTTAATCTTTTTAATTTTGAAGGTTTCTCCCTATATATAGTGGAGACCTCTTTTGTAAATGGGTCTCTGATAATTGAGAGCAAAAACTCTGCTGAAATTGAGACACTTCTTGAGACTTTGTGCTCAACTTGTAAATCATATTTTTTTGAATGAATGAAAGACAGGTTTATTTCAAACTTTGTGTTGAAGTTATCTGTGTTATTTAGGAAATAGTTCTTATGTCCTCTTTCCTGATAATCTCTTATTTATTTGATTTAATAAGCAAAGTGTGTATGTTGATATTATCTAAGGACATTTCTAAAAGATAAAAGAGAAAATTTGAGCTACTTTTATTTGTGTGATCTTTTTATCTTTTGTAGTTTTAGGAAAAGACTTTGTGCTTCATTTCACTCTACAGTTACACATATTTTGAATCGACGAAGGAGACAATGGAAGACTTTGTGCTTGCGTAGGTTTCTTTGTTAACTTTTTTACACTTCAGGGGATTTTCTACTCTTGGCTGAATACCATTCATGAAAGAAGAGGAATGTTGTTGGCCAATGACCAGGATTTCTCTCTCTTGTTTATTGGACATCACCTCTGAAAAAAGAGAGGCGGATGCTGTTATACCACCCCAAGTATTATTTTTTGCTTACCTGTATATACATATAGCATATAAATATTCATAGGGAACCTTCCCTTGATGAGAGGAGATTTTTACCTCATCTAGATCTGATAAACCCATACTTTTCGTGGTGTAAATCTTCCTGTGATGTGGTTGATATACCCATTTTGTCATCAATTAGTTGACGAAAAAATATTCACCCAACACAATCCAAATTACATTCAGAATCAAGCCTTGGTATCACAAGATATTACCATGCCACAAATGACACAAGAAGATTTTTCTCTTCAAAGAAGTTAGTATCAAGACATGAATTTGTCATTCCAAGGAGAATCTCAACAATTTATAGGGAAGTCTAATGTTATCAATGTTAATTGGCATTTGGATAATCATATTACATTCAATTAAGTTGGTGAAATTAGTAACATAAATGGTCAAGTGGAAGCTCTAACTAGAGCTAAAATAAGATCAATTAGAGAAGCTCAAGATGTGAGCACTAATTCTAGTGTTCCTAATTTTGTGTCAAATAATGTTAAAGATCAAGTTATTGTTCCTATAGTGCAAAAAAGTTAGAATACAAAAATAATGAAAGTTACCTAGATTCCCCTAACTAGAGAACAACCAGTGGCTCAAAAGTTATAGTAGAAGGTTAGTGAAACATCTTTTAGCATTATTGATCAGATGAAAAAAATCAAATGTTATTATTATCATGTGGGATTCTCTTTCCATTTTAGGGCAAAAGGACATGTTGATTCAATAACTTTTAGATCTTAAAGTATCTAAGGAACCAACCAAGAAACAAGGAGTTATCTTGGCCAATTCAGACCAACAAATAAAACAACCTGATCCACAAATAAATAAAATGATAAAGGTAAATAAATCAAATGTAAATTCAAAAAACTCCTCCATTTTATCTCTCTTTGATAGTAGGTGACTTTTTAGTCCATAATTATATGGTAGATAGTGGAACTAGTAACACTTTTATACCCAAATAGATTGTAGATAAGCTTGGTCTTGTTTATGAGCCAAATACCAAAGGAGTATTTAAATTAGATGGCTCACCAAAATTATATTAGGCATAATCAAAGACCTAAAACTATCATTGCATGTTTTCCCCAATGTTGTTATTCAACAAGATGTAGTTATAGTGGACTTGCCTCCCTAATTTGCCATGTGCTTGTCAAGAGACTTTACTTCAAAAATTGGAGGGCATTTATCAAATACTTGGACCTAGCTAATGTTAAAAAATAAGTATGAAACTAAGGTGAAAATATGTTCTAAACATATTTTAATATTTCATTTAGATCTATATATGCCAAGCATGGTGAACGCTAATTGCGTCATCTTAGACAAGGTGCTATAAGACAGTGAGGTGGAAACTAAATCACCTCTAGATGGAGTCCTAGTTAGACATCATACTTATAATTTAAATAAATAATAAGTATTTTTTGTCTATTTTCTTCATGAAAATGATGCTCTAATTCCAACATTGATGAAAGATTATTAGCCTAGTGAAGGATTGAGGCAACTATATTTTGATGGATCCAAGAATAACCATGGAACTAGAGATTGAATGATGTTAATTTATACATACAATAAAAGGTAATTCTATTTTATTAATTTTAATTTTATTTATTTCAATAATGTTACTAAATATAAATCACTAGTGCATGGTTTGCAATGGGCAATAAATATGAAGGTTAATTCCTTACAAGTCTTTGGAGATAGTGAATTAGTAGTTTACCAAGTAAAGGGAATTAATATATTTAAGAATCCAATACTTAAGTTTTATAAACATAGAGTATGGAACCTATTTAAATACTTTCAATCCTTCAATATCTAGGCCATATCAATAAATCAAAACAAGCATGCAAATAGGCTGGCTACTATTGGATCACAATTCGGTATCCTAGATGACATTAGAAGGTAAAAGTTTAAATTACACATCAGGTTAGTTGTGAGACCTTATATCCCAAACAATAATGAAAATTGGCAAGTATGTGAAGATGATATCCAAATTGTCAAATTCTTATAATAAGAAGTTAATTTCTTCTCAAGGAACCAAGATAAGCATTTACAATAATATGATGACCAGATTGTGTAGTTGAAGACAAAAAAGTCACCTAAAGGAATGGTTACCCTTGAAAACATATTCAGTAGAGATGATGAATTAATAAAATAATTTTTTTTTTGTCAACCAAGGAAGAACACTATACAAATGTAGATATTGTAACTAGAAAAAGTTTAAAGCTAGGTAAAGTTTTCACATCTTCAAAGAAAGAATATTTCATCAAGTTATGTTCAAATTTTATAGATGTATTTTTATGGAAGTATAATGATCTTAAATGTTTTGATCCAAGTCTATCTCAACATACCATTGAGTTAGAAGATGAGACTAGGCCAATAAGATAAAGGCAAAGGCTAATTAATCCAAATCTTGAACCTCTGATGAGAGCTAAATTACATAAGCCCATTGAGTCATCCATAATATTCTTAATTAAGCACTCAACTTGGGTGGAAAACCTTTTTCTAGTACAAAATAAGAATGGTGAAATAAGGCTATGTGTTGACTTTTGTGAATTAAACAAGGCCTCTTTCAAAGACCACTATACATTGCCATCAATAATTTAGGATCAAAAGGTTCTCTTTATTGTATGGATATAGTGGATACAACCAAATTTTAGTCAAAGAAGAAGACCAATACAAAACAACTTTCACCATAAAGTGGATAACATTTACATACAAAAAGATGACTTTTGGTTTATATAATGCTAGAACCACTTTTTAATAGGCTATAGAAATGACATTTAAGGGTATCCTAACAAGTTTTTTCTTATTTATCTAGATGACATAAAAATATTCTCTAACAACACAGATGAGCATATGATTCATCTCAGACAGGTGTTTTAAAGGTGTAGAGAATTTGGAGTATCTTTGAACCCAAAAAAGTTTGTTTTCTCTATGCATGAAGGTAGGATTCTTGGATATGTCTTCACTATAACATTGAAAAAATATTTACAAAATATTTCTTCTTATATAACTATGTTAACATTGATATAATTTCAGGTATTCTCATACAATAGAATAAAGAGACTTTAGAGCAACCAATAGAATTTTTTAGTCAAGCCTTAGAAGAATATGAAACCAAGGATTATTTTGTTGATAAGCACATTTTTTCAATCATAAGGTCTCTTAAAAATTTTAGGTACTTACTATCCAATTATAAGATACATTTGATGGTTGCACATCTAAGTATTAAACATTTTATTCTAAATAAAGATATAAATAACAAGAGAGTTGGTTGGATAACCAAGGTCATGGAATATGGCATTGAGATCAAAGTCACAAAGTTGGTTAGAGGCAAAGGATTATGTGAACATTTAGCCCAAGACTTGCAGGAGTCTAGTGAATAGGTTATGGTGTCAAATGATCAAGAACTTACAAGTGATCAGGTTTCAAATCCTAATTGGTTCCAAGATATGGTAAGGTATTTATAAGATGGTGTTTATCCTTTTCATCTCACTCCTTCAAAGAGGAGATATTTTAGATTTAAATCAATTACTTTTCTTTTTATTGATAATATATTATTTGAAAAGGATATCAATGGTATACTACTAAGATGCATAGAAATATGTCATACATTGATGTTGCTTGATGGACATGGTGATTAGTAGTTCTATGATGGACATGGTGATTGCCATGTATAGATCAAAAAATGTAGATAGTGTGCCATGTTTATTGGAAAGGTGAATCTTATAGCCTTACCTTTCCAACCAATTTTAGTTAATCAACCCTTTGTCTAATGGGGATTGGACTTTATTAGTGTTATCAACCCCCCATCAAGCTTAAGACACAAGTGGATCCTAACTACCATAGATTATTTTACCATATGGATAGAGGTAATAGCATTAAAATAAGCTAATGGAACTAGTGTTTTAGAGTTATCTGAAGGTTCACTTACTAGATTTTGAGTCCTTTCAACTATACTTTTTGATAATGCTATGGATTTTTTAGGATTTAAGATTAGACAATGGGAAGTTCAACATTGTGTTTTCCTCAGTACCTCATTAAAGTATTATCCACAATTCAATGGCCTTGTTGAATCCACCAACAAGAATTTATTGAATATTATCAAGAGGAATATAGAATACAATCAAACATTATGGCATCTCAAATTGAAGTCAATTCTTGGGGATGACAAGATCACCTATAAAAGGTCCATAGCCAATTCTCCATATAAGCTAGTATATAGTAAGGAAAAAAGAATGCCTATTTCTCTTGTATTCTCTACTTTGGAATTAATGCACCAGCTTAAACTTTTGGAGGATGAGGCAATGAAAATAAGGTATGTTGAGCTCATGGAGCTAAAGGAGACAAGGCATCAGTCAATGTTGGCCATGGTGGCCCATGAAGCATTGACAAAGAGATATTTTGACAAAGGAGCTAGTTCAAGATATTTCCAATGAGATTTGGTCTTAAAATGGAATGAGGATAGATCCAAGCTAGGAAATCACACAAAATTTAATTCTCTCTAGAGTGGTCTATATACAGTCTCCAACTGCAAGTCCACAATGCTTTCTAGCTTACAAGGATGAATGGTGAAGAGATTCCTATCCCAATCAATGGGATATTTATGAAATAAAAATTGTATGATGTACATGAATTAATCCTAGATTAGATAAGATAGAGCACACCTACACTTCTAATTAGGTATACACTTGTTAATCAAGAGCATGACCAATATGGGGATCCACTAAACTTGATTAGGGGATCACTTGTATCACTTGTCACAACATATCATGGTAGGAAGGGTTTTAAAGCCTACAATTTAACACAATCACACAACCCTAAAATAGTCATATGATTTGATATTTCACTTATGATAATAAACAAGAAAGTAATCTATTCTAATAACAAGAAAAGTAAACTAATATATTGCACACCAAATTTTGTGGCACAACGTGAGAGGTTAGATGCAAAGCAATCAAATATGTATAAGTAACTTCAAATAACATAACTATGAGTAACACCCTAATACATAAAATATGAAGAGCAATATTATTCAAGCCAACACTTATGTTACTTCTATCAACTAAAAGATAAGAGAACAAAGTTAGAATATTCTTACCTGAATGTGAACATGTCATGATTAAATCTCTCCCTTGATCAATGGGGCTTTTTAAGAGGTTCTTGTGGTTCTTAATGATCACTTTGTTAGACCAAATCATCCAAGACCTATCCATAAGACTAGATTCTCTAAAATAAGAAACCTAAGATAAGACTCCTCAAGTAGAATGGTGAAAGAGTAGATTGTGAAGAAACGCAAGCAAATAATAACTCTTTATTGCATATTTCTCTTAATGACTAAAATGACCTTGTATATATAGGAATATATCACCCAAAAATCATTCAAACATGTTAGCTATACTAGGTTGACTGAGTTGACCTAGTATATTTAATATGTCAAAAGGGTAACAAGGAAGAAGAAGGATAGAAAGAGGAAAAGACCAAAAGAATGTGTAATAAAGGAGAAAAAACTTAGGGAAAGGTTTTAGGAACTATTTGGATTGGAAATAATGTGGAAATAAGGGACAACAATCTTATGAAGCACCAAAGGTATACCCACCCCTTTCCCAGTGCACCCCTTAAGTTATTCACTTACAGAGATTGAGTCATGATGGGTTCCTACAAGATCTAAAGTGTAAGTATTTGATAAAAGTTAAAAATATTATGTGTATACATATGACCCACTCAAATTTCATCATGTGTCATTGAAGTGTAACATGGGATGGTGCTTTGAGAAAGAACATAAGGATACATAATGTTGATGCTAAAACAAAGTTATAGTATTTTAAAAAGCATAAAAAAACTAAAAGGGAAACTAATCTAAAAATTAAATAATTAAAAAGTAAATGCAATGCATACCCTAACTTATCTTTACTGTAGGATGATTATCAATTATGTTTTTAGTTTTGATTATGTATGACACAGAGACTACTTTTGACAAACCCAAAAATACAAAACTAAGGAGCAAAAACAAATAAACATAAGAAAATCTAAGATAACTAGTGCTATGTGGATGGGATGTACTTGAGAATTTGGTAATCTGGGGTGATAGGTACTATGTTAGACCAAAATGACCAAGTCAAACAAGATTAAATTGGGTAATGAAAAATCCAAGGTGACTAAAGATAAAAAAACTCAAACAAGTAAACCTCAAGTAAGGAAAGACAAACTCACTAATTCAAACCAAAGATACATGTTTAAAAAGGAATGATAAGTAAGACAAATCAATGGTAAAAGGAAAAAAAATTTTAAAACAACATTGATGAGTGAGAAGTAACAATCCACATCTCACTCAATAATGGAAAAATGGAATGCATAAAAGGGAAAACAACATTGATGAGTGAGCAATAATAATCCACATATTACTCAACAATGGAAAAAAGGTGTCTATAATAGAAGAATAACAAAATCATGATAAATGGAAAAAGGAAGGTAAATTAAGTCTATAAAATGTAAAATGAAATGAATAATATGATCCAAATTTGCTCAAATATGTTTCTTTTTACTAAAGATAGATAAAACTAAAACAAAGTAGTGTTAGCATGGTTTTTAAGAAATGAATAAGAAGGAATTTGAGGAAGAGATAAAATAGATTTGGAATCACAATTTGTCTATCAAGGGGGGAAAATGAAATGGGTGGAGAGGAGAATGAAGGAAAAACCAAGGTAGATAAATTCTTTATCGAATTCAAGACATTCAAATTTGGTTTGTCAAAACAAGAGGACTATTAACCTTAGGGACTCTGAATAACTTCTCTTAGCTACAAAAGTCTTAGGTCAACACATGGAGTATATAGATCATCCCATGAAGGTTATATGCATGAAAAATAAAATAGACTTACCTCTCTATGACATGTTCCCCATTCTTTAGGACCCCTTACATAGCCATCAGTTTATTGTGAAGATTGGATACTTGCATGAGAAAGTAGGTAGCACCATAGATTTTTTTTGAATTCTCTTATTCCAATTTACTGGTGTACCACACCCTAAAGAACTTTAGATCTATGTGAAGCTGACTATGGAATTTGAGCTTTTATTAAAGATAGGAGATGTGCTTGCAATCATGTATTTTGGTGTGAATTTGACCTCTGAAATTTATATGGTGCCTTTTAGATATCATTTCCTTTTGTTTTAAATTATTTATATTTTAATTTTCTTGATGGCTTTTTCTAGAATCCTCCTCCATATAGATTTGAAAAACCAAACATGGGTGCTGAAGATGACTTTCATCTAAAAAATTGGGACAAGGTTGATAAGAGAGAGAACATCAAAGATCATGGGGTCTACGAGTCTCATAAATCTTGATGAAATAAAAGTGTTATCTTTTCTTCAACCTTTTTTAATCCAATGTGGAGATGAGAGAAAGGGGAAATCAAGAGGAATGACACATGAAACAATTTGAATTGCTTCAAATTGTAAAAAATGTGACAAATGGAAAAAAGATAGATACAGTGATAGCAAAGGTGTGATTCCTTATCATAAGAAATAGGGAAATGGAGGAAAACATGTTAACATAGATTATTATGTAAATTCCATCTAACAAAAGAATCAAAATTTAAAGTCTAAGAACAAGGATCAAGAACATGAAAAGAATGGTAATTTTATGAGGAGGGCTGAGTCCTATCCATGGTCTTACAAAGCAACTCATAAAAGAGAGACCCACAAGGGTGATAATAAGAAAGAGACAAAGAGTAACCCAAAGGATGCCAAAACAACATTAGCAAGTAGAAGGAGAATGAAAAATAAGATAATGAAGACTATGGTACATCAAGAAACTAAAAGACCAAAAGGGAGGACTAAAGGTTTATGAACAAGAGGTAATTGTTGTAGAGGGAGAGACCCATGCTTAAGTAACCTGCAAAAATTATTAGATAGATATAGATAAAAATCATGATGAGAAGGAAAAGGATCCTACATCAATGGTTATATCAATGATGAACATGTGAGAGACAATCCTAGGTGTCTCAAAATGGTTCTTGAAGTTGAATTAGTTTGGTAGAATGTAATTCAAAATAAGAGTGAGCATCATAAGATGCCCCAAAGGGTAAGTGGATGTAGGGATGGGCATCATAAGATGCCCTAAAGTCTAAAATTATATGAAAGTGGGAATTATAAGATGCCCCAAAGGCTAGAGTAATGTGTGGATGGCATCACAAGATGCCCCAATAGTTGAAAAGAGGAAGAAGAGACAAGAAAGGATAAGAATCAAAGAGAACCCCATGAAGTGTCTAAATGGATTCAAGTTGTCCAAGAAGATTATAATAGAAGACCTCATGCTTGAAGAATGAAAAAGAATTCTAAGCAATAAGAATAATAGATAGAGATAAAGAACTAAATCAGGGAGATATAGAACCACATCAGACATATAGATAATGTAGAAAGCTAAGTTGGAAAGCAAAGAAGGTAGAAAACTATACTAGTTCGACCCAATTGACCTAGCACAAAAACAAGGACTATAAAAACTATACTGGGTTGACTAGGTCAATATAGTATAGTGCACATAGGTTAGAAAAGAAGAAAAAGAGTCTGTAGATATTATTAAGTTGACTAGGTTGACCTAGTATAATGAATAGATGCTGAAAAAGATACTAGGTTGATAGGGTCGACCTAGTACCACTAACAAATATAGGTATTTTTTTTTGCCTATATCTTTGGTCCTACTCATCCATTTTACAAACCGTAAAATGCATTGGATTTGTGATGACATAGGGAATATTATAAAGTTCATAGAAAGTTATGAAATAAATGATAAAAATGATGAAAAAACTAATGAAAGAAAAGTGAAATAAGTTTTGGAAGGGTTAGTTTCATATTGGGTTCACCAGAATGTAATGAAGGTGAAGTCAAAGTGAAGCTAATGATAAATAAGAAAGAAAATAAAAAATGGAAACATGAAGACAATCCAACAAATAGTGGGATATGATTCATGTTGGGTTCACCAGAATGTAATGAAGGTGAATCAAAGTGAAGCTAATGATAAATAAGAAAGAAAACAAAAATGGAAACATGAAGACAATCCAACTAGCGGTGGGATATGATTCATATCAGGTTCACCAAAATGTATGTAATTAGAATTACATGATGTAAATGAATTAATCTTAGATTGGATAAGATAAAACACAACTATACTTTTGATTGGGTATATACTTGTTAAGTGGGAGCATGATCAATATGCGGATCTACTAGAACCAATTAGGGGATCACTTGTATCACTTGTCATAACATATCATGTTAGGAAGGGTTCCAAATCCTATAGTCTAACACAATCACATAAAAACCCTAAAAGATTCCTATTATTTGATATTTCACTTATGCTAATAAACAAAAAAGTAAACTATTCTAATAAAAAGAAAAGTAAACTAATCTAGTTCTCACCAAAGCTTGTGACACAATATGAGAGGTTAGATATAAAACAATCAAATATGATCTAGAGTTCAATTTAGAAAAAGGTCCCAAGTCATGAAGAAAACTATTACACATGAAAGATCTCTTTGAGAGATTTTTAGCACTTCTTTTAGATCACAAAATGGAGTCTAGATGCCCAAGTTATAGGCTATTGAAGTTATTTTGCGATAGGCAAAATAAAGAGGTGTCACAATGCGTGGCACAATTTGTATGCGACAAGTAGACCAATCACCCATCAACACATGGCAGTCCCTTTTTATACATTCAAGCAAAAAATTAGTTTGGTGTTTTGGTTTGGTTTCAACCTTCATTTTTTGATAGGTAGTCATATGGAGAACTATGGGCCTTGCTATTGGCTCGCTGGGGGCCCTCAGCGAGGGTTGACACACTTGATTAAGGAGGGGTGCCTTGGCCTCCATCTCATAATGCAATGCATTCAAATTTGATTTTAACCATAATATTATGCCCACTAGATGCATGTGGGATAATTCTATTATATGTTTTTTAAAGCTTTGTAATATTTCTTGGTAATACTTGGCAATTGACTATTACCATTCCCCATTACACCACATGGGAGAACCCACACTTGCCAAGCCTTCCAACCACTTTACCAAGCCAAACTTGAGATATATGCCTAAATTAGAGATCATAAGAAATGTGTGCTAGATCACTAAGTCAAATGCCATGTTTGGAGACTATGAGAAATGCTGAGCCATAGACCTCGAGATTGGAGACATCTACCAAGTCACATGCTGAGTCATAAAACTTGAGAATGGGTCACGCTAACTGAACATGCATGCCACATCCATAAAGCTCATGGAACATGAGAAGAGGAAAAGTGAATAGCATAGAGGATAAGTTGGTAACCAAGCAATAAACCATGCTATGTTTTAGTGCCTCAAGCCCACCAAAAGGGGCATCGACATTATTCAAGGTGGCCACTCATCTTTAAAAAGACATCAAATCCATTCCCATTTGCCAATGTGGGATAATGAGATAACACCCAAAAAGGTAGGCCAAAGACCTGAACCCTACACCTATCATGCAAAAGGGATATACCTTGACCACTTGAGCCATGGGTTTGTAAGTGATATAAAAGGCATGAACTTTTAATTGAATAGAAGTTTATACAAACTATGTATTATTATTTTTTAGAGGCCAAGAGCTAGATGGAAGCTTGGAGAAAGATAGCAAATGGATTTTGATCCATTATCTAACCTTATACATATAGGGTAAGCCTTTTTAATTATGTTTTGTAATTAAAAAGAGAAGTTCAAATTATTATTATTGTAATTTGGATAGACCAATAGTTAAGTAGAGGGACTTAATGCACCTTCAAAAGAGGTTGAAGATTGAGGAAGGATTCTGTGTTACCGAGATTGAGTATATCAGTGAAGGTGGAATTCTTGGATAGAAATCAAGCTTGAGGAAAGTTGTGCATCATTTTAAAGAATTTTTAAGCCATTTGTTGCACAAATTTAATGGAAATGGTCCTCAATATTGGGCAGACTCGAAGACGTAGGTAAGAGATGCCAAACTCTGTTATCAATGTCATGTGGTAATTTGTCTTTTATTTGCATGATTTTAATTCAGTTTCTAATTTTTAATTAATCATGAATACATGCAAGTTTTAAAAATTGACATTTTATGACATTTTAAAAATCAAACCAGTTTAATTGGTAAATGGAAGTGAAAAAGTCATTCGACAGTTCCAATCCAATTCGATAATTGAGAACACTTAATTGCCAAACAATTTGTAAGTTCTTTTAAGTATTTCAAGAATTTGATAAGTTTGAGAAATTTAGTATTCAAAGTTTAAACTTCACTTTACATTTATTAGTGTAGATTAAAAATCAAATTGGTATCAGAGTAATTAGAAAGTAGGGTTATCTTCTGATTGTGTGATTTGATAGTTGCTTTCAGTTTATTGGTTATCAATATCACTTGATTAGATTGCAGTGTGTAGTTGTGGAATTAGTGTGTTTGTAGGAAACCATGGGTAAGTTGTCACATAAAGCTAAGATGGAAGAGCTTGAAGCCATCAATAACCAAATTTAATATGAGAATGTATTCCTGAGATGTAAACTCTTAGCCCTTGAAGAGCAAGTTGCAAGTTTAAAACCAGAGCTTGAATCTAAGGATGAGCTCTTGATGAAATCGTAGTGTGGTGAACCAAATAAGGCCATACCTTCTACTTTAGATGTAGAGACTATGACTAAGTGCACTATAAGTTATTCACCAAGTAATTCATATTCTTCTTTCCATTTAGATTTAGATTCAAGTAATGATGCTTTTGGTAGTTTTGAATAACACACTAAGGGTATAAGATCTAAATTGTTGAAGAAAATGGGATTTAATGACCTAATACAGGTAGAGCATAGATCTCTTCATGCATGTTTGGGTTACACTAGTGAGTAGGTGGATATTGAAAAAACTTCCTCCATGGCTAAAGGAAGACAATTTTCTAATAGCAAAGGTCCAAGGCCACTAGTAGAGCATGTGCAGTGTAAGAGAATAGGTAAATGAGTTATTGAGATTCCACCTCCTAGTTCTTACACTAGATTTAGCACTAAATATTCTGATCCACTTTTTATGTTTAAGAAATTTGGATTTAACATTCAAAAGATGATGCAATCATTTCCTTGTACATTTTGTGGAATGCATAACCACAGTGTTGCATTTTGTTGGAAGAGACATGCTTTGATTAAGTAGATTGCAGGTGTTAAAGACCATTCTCATATGGCAAAGTGAGAAGAGGTAAAAGGGAGACCTCACCTAAGAAGGTTTTATGCACTCATTGCCATATGAGTGGACATCAGATTGATCATTATTTTAAACTTCAATAATCTTCTCATTCTAGACATGGTAAAACTAAGATGATTTATCAACCTGTTAATAAGTGTAATGAAGTTAAATCAATCCATAATGATGTTAATGAATCCACTGAAGAAATCAAGTTAACTAGGTAGAAAAATTGATTAAGTGGATTTATAATGCATTGATTTTTCAAAGCATTGTTAAGAATTTAGTTAAGGGAAAGAACAAACTTTGATGATGCATGATTAGAGCATGTGAGAACACTTTGAGATAGGTTTATCATTCAAAGTATTTCAATTCTCACCTTATGTTGAATAGCTCTATGTTTTGGAATCTCCTATTTATGCTAAGTGAGTTGTCTGTAGGACTTGAACTCATTTGATCAGTTGGAGATAATAGCAGAATACATGTTGTGGGTTGAGTTAATTTTGTTACAACACTTGTCTCATATTTAACTGCTATTTTGGGAATGTATCTATTTTTAGCACATGCATGTATAAATGCATTGTAAGACCCTATGGGCATGTTTGGATGTTAGGCAATATACACTATATGTTGTTTGCATTTACTTAGCATTGTAAGTCCCATACCAGGGAATTGTATTGCAACATTTATACAACATTTATTATATATTTTTGGCATTAACAAACTTGTTTTGTAGTTACATTGGGAATTGTTTCAATTTATTGATAGTTCACCACTTTATAGGATGTGACATGGGCAGACAATTTTGGTATGTTGTGATTAGTTAATTGGTAGTTGCAAATTCCTTTACTCATGCCATGTTGTAGGAATTTTCACTTAAGTTACGAATCATTTATTTTTCCAATGTTTATCTCTTGCTATGATTGGGTTTTATTTGATGTGATACAGTAGACCAGTTATTAGTTTCAGGAGATAGTAGACTTTTGGAGACCAAAATCCTCTTTTATAGGGAGGTGTGATCCAAAGTTCATTTTAAAAAAAGGTCCTAAGTCATGATGAAACCTATTGCATGTGGAAGAGCTCATCGAGATCTTTCTGGTGCTTCTTCTAGATCACAAAATGGAGTATGGATGCCCAATTTATAGGCTACTAAAGTTATTTTGCAATAGACAAAATAAGGAGGTGTCGCAATGCATGGTGTAATTTGTATGTAATAAGTGGACCAATCACCCATCGACATGTGGTAGTCTATTTTTGTACATTCATGCAAAAAATTGGTTTGGTATTCTGGTTTGGTTTCAACCTTTGGTCTTTGATAGGCAGTCATATGGAGAACCGTGGGCCACACTATTGGCTTGCTAGGGGCCCTCAACGAGGGTCAACACACTTGATTAAGGAGGGGTTCCTTGGCCTTCATCTCATAATGTAATGCATTTGAATTTGCTTTTAAACCATAATATTATGCCCATTGAATGCATGTGGGATAATTTAATTATATATTTTTTAAAGCTTTGTAATATTTCTTGGTAATACTTGGAAATTGACTATTACCATTCCCCATTACCCCACATGGGAGAACCCACACTTGCCATGCTTTCCAACCACTTTGCCAAGTCAAGATTGAGATATATGCCCAGATTGGAGACCATAAGAAATGTGTGCCACATCACCAAGTCAAATTCCATGTTTGGAGACCATGAGAAATGCCAAGCCATAGACCTCAAGATTGTAGACATCTACCAAGTCACATGCCAAGTCATAGAACTTGAGAATGGGTCATGCTGACTAAACATGCATACCACATCCATATAGCTCATGGAATGTGAGAAGAGGACAAGCTAAATAGTGTAGAGGCTAAGTTGGTAACCAACCAATAAACCATGCTATGTTTTAGTGCCTTAAACCCACCAAAAGGGGCATCAACATTATTCAAAGTGGCCACTCATCTTTAGAAAGACATCAAAGCCGTTCCCATTTTCCAATATGGGATAATGAGGTAAGTCTAAGAACCCAAAAAGGTAGGCCTAAGACTTGAACCCTGCACCTATCGTACAAAAGGGATATGCCTTGACCACTTGAGCCATGGGTTTGCAAGTGATATAAAAGGCATGAACTTTTAATTGAATGCAAGTTTCTACGGACTGTGTATTATTATTTTAGAGGCTGAGAGTTGGATGGAAGCTTGGAGAAAGGTAGAAAATAGATTTTGATGCATTATTTGACCTTATACATAGAGGGTAAGCCTTTTTAATTATGTTTTGTAATTAAAAATAGAAGTTCAAATTATTATTATTATTATTATTATTATTATTATTATTATTTGTATGGACCAATAGTTAAGTAGAGGGACTTAGTGCACCTTCAAAATGGGTTGAAGACTAAGAAAGGATTCCATGTTGCTGAGCTTGAGTATATAAGCAAAGGTGGAATTCTTGGATAGAGATTAGACCTAAGGGAAGTTGTGCAGTGTTTTAAAGAATTTATAAGCCATTTGTTATGAAAATTTAATGGAAATGGTCCTCACTATTGGGCAGACTCGGAGACGTAGGCAAGAGATGCCGAACTCTGTTATCAATGTTGTGTGGTAATTTATCTTTTATTTGCATGATTTTAATTCAGTTTTATGATTTTTAATTAATCATGAATATATGCAAGTTTTAAAAATTGACATTTTATGACATTTTTAAAATCAAATCGGTTTAATTGGTAAATGAGAGTGAAAATGTCATTTGATAGTTCCAATCTAATTCGATAACTGAGAACACTTAATTGCAAAATAATTTGCAAGTTCTTTTGATTATTTCAAGAATTTGATAAGTTTGTGAAATTTAGTATTCATATTTTAAACTTCACTTTGCATTTATCAATGTAGATTATGGATCAAAATATAAATAAGAAACTTCAAATAAAGTAACTATGAGTAACACCCTAATACATAAAATATGAAGAGTAATATTATTTGAGCCAACACTTATGCTACTTCTATCTACTAAAAGAGAGGAGAACAAAGTTAGAATATACTTACCTAAATGTGAACCCATCATGATTCAATCGCTCCCTTGGCCAATGGGGCTTTGTAAGAGGTTATTATGGTTCATAAGGATCACTTTGTTAGACCAAATCATCCAAGACCTATCAAAAAGACTAGATCCTCCAAAATAATAAACCTAACATAAGACTCCTCAAGTATAATGGTGGAAAATCAAATTGTGAAGAAGCAGGAGAAAATAATAACTCTTTATTTCATATTTCTCATAATGACCAAAATGACCTTGTATATATAGGAATATCTCACCTGAAAATCATTCAAACATGTCAGTTATACTAGGTCAACTAGGTTGACCTAGTACATTCTTAGGCTAATGACTAAAGTCTATGCTAGGTTAACAAAAGGATAAGAAACCAAAAGAGCTAAAGTGACCCAAAAATACACTAGGTTGACCATGTTGTCCTAGTGTACTAAATAGGTCAAAAGGGTAATAAGGAAGGAACAGAAGGATAAAAAGAGCAAAAGACTAGAGGAATGTGTAAGAGAGGATAAATATCTTAGGGAAAGGTTTTAGGATCTAGTTGGATTGGAAATTATGTGTCAATAAGGGACAATAATCTTGTGAAGCACCAAAGATCTGCCCACCCCTTTTTGGTGCACCTCTTAAGGCATGTACTCAGATAGATTGAGTCATGTTGAGTTCTTGCAAGATGTAAAGTGTAAATATTTGATAAAAGTTAAAAATATTATGTGTATACAAGATACATCTCAAGTACTGCTATTAAGGAAATCTAAGTCCCTTATATATAGTTAGTTGTTCCTATTTTTTCTCCAAGTGTTTTCTAACACATTAGGTTATTTTTTGTTTTGTCCCAAATAAGTGATTCTATTTACATAGTTTTTTAGTAGTTAGCTACCTTTACATTTTTAGGTTAGTTTCCATTCTTTAGTTTGTTTCTTTCCATGTTGTTGTAATTCTTATATCTTTACAAATCAAAAGACTATCTTGTAATCATGTAAATGGTCCATGTATTATCTGTTATGATTTAGAGTCATGTATATGGTCTAAGTTCTTAAGCATAATAGGCATGCTACCCAACCAAGTTGCCAAAGATGTTGACCAAATTTTGGTCTACATACCAAAAAATATGCATAGTCCAAGAGTTTAGTGGAAGGAGTAGGATCTTCTTTTCTACACTTACAAAGAGTAGGTATTTGAACACTTTTTCATAGTGTCTTAGCCTTCAAGGATCAATCAAAATTTCAAGTACCGTTCAAGTAAAAGCTAAGTACAAAACTCCTTTTAGGCCAAATATTTGCTTGAATTCTTTTAGATCTTTCATTTGACTAAGTGTTAATTATTTGGGCTTTCCTTTTTTAAGCTAATTCTTTCAGGACTCTTTCTTTTAGGCTAAGTATTGAGTTTTTTTAGACAAATTATCTGAGACAAAATTTCCAAAGGCATAAATCTTTTTGGAAAAGAAATTAGAATAAAAAGACAAAGACCTATTTATTTCGATAAAATTGTCTAAAACAATTTTTTCAAAGGATAATTCTTCAATGAAATGGTCTTATACATTTTTTATGAAGGGCCTTTTTCTCGAGAAAGTGAACCATACAAAAGTTTTGAATGGTCATTCCTTGATAAAGTGGTCTATTTTCAAAAGTCCAAAGGGATATTTTTGTAACAAGGTGCCCTATACAATTTTCTTAAAGGGTTATTTCTTAGGAAAATGGTCTAATTCAAGGTTCTTGAATGATAAGTCTTCGATAAAAGTGTCCTAAACATTTTTTTAGAAAGATATCCTTTTCAAATGAAATGGTCCTAAAATATTTTCTTGAGGGGTCTTTTCTTAGGAAAGTGAATCCTAAAAAAGTACCAAAAGGTTAGTTTTCAATGTAATATGACCTTTACAATTTATCGAAGGGTCATTTTAATGAAAATGGTCCATTTTAAGTTTTTTGAAGGGTTCTTTTAAACAAAGTTTCTTAAAGAAAAGTTTAGGGCAACCCCACAAGTGTCAAATTAAAACACAGAAGATGAACATTATTATTTTTAAATGTAATGATGTTCATGCAAATATCAAATACATTGTCATAGATGTCAAATGTTAGGCTGTAAGAAATAGCCATTTATATTCAATGGGTTCAAGATCAATGGTCTACATTCAATCCAAGCAAAGATCTGATGGCGTGCATCAAGTCAAGAAGTCAATAAGAAATTTGTACAACAATAAAATTTAGACCATGATAAGTAATTATTTGGGTTCAAAATGTCCTTAAAAGGTTTGAATTTGGTTGAGATCTAATAGTTTTTAGGAGCCCTCATGCTGACACATAAGATCTAATGATTAGCACTAGAGTTAAACAAGTCAAAAGGTCCTCAGGTTCAAGTACTTAAAGATAGACAATTTGGACTTGATCTAATGGTGTGGGATCATCAATCTAAGATCTAATGGTGTGTATTCACTAATAAAAGGATAGTTCCAAGATAAATCAATGATAAATATGAGCTTGTACATCTTGATTTGACAAAGTCTAAGAACTAAAAATAAAGTGGAACCAAGGAGATCTAAAGGTTTGTGTTTAATTAGAAATTCATATCTAATAAGGATCATAAGTCAAAATTTAGAGGATCTAAAGATCAAATGCATGTATGACAAGTGGCACAAGTGCATTTAATTAGTAGAAGATCGATGACTCATGATCATCTGTGCATAGATAGTTCAACATAGCAAGGTAAAGTCAATAAATCAATGTATCTATGAAACCAATGAGAATAAATATAGTTGGACATGATGTATATAGTTTGAGTTGGCTATAGATAGCAAATAAGTAAAATCAATCTCAGGACATTTTTGATGAAAGTTAAAAAGGTTATTCGGGACCCAGACAAACCAAATATTAAGGAGCTGAGATCGAAGGTAGACCATGGTAAACTAGGGCCACATTTTAGAGACCAAGCATTACCATTAAAATATCCATATATGTAAAATAGATCCTTTGGGTCTAATACAAAGGGTGAAGATAAACCAATGACTATGAAGTAAAGTCAGGTAGTTTGCAGACTTTCATAGATATTATGACTATGTGAAAACCAATGGTCTAAGATTGGTTTTCACCTATAGTGGACATGTCTCTCACCTATAATCATTTCCATTTTTGATAATTTAAGTACAATTGGCTACCTAATGTATATGTGGCACTTTTTAGTCATTTCCAAAACATAATCTTCATCAATAGATCAAGTAAATAATGACATGATTCCAAGAAAAGATCTAACAGTTGGATAAGGGCAATGGATATTTAATTATTTTATAGAGTTGGTTCCTTGTTGATAAGATATAAGTTATCATCCTTGAGAATAATAATTTATTGAAAGTGGTTGGGCCTTTTCCAATGCATGACTCTCTCTCTCTTTCTCCCTTTATCCCTCTTTTTGGTATGACCAGACTCTACCAAAATTTGTACTATAATGCCTCTTTAATGTAATAAAAACTAACTTTCATCCTTTTCAAAGTCTGATTGAAGTGTATTATATGAATTCATGCACTATTGTTAAGTGAATGTATGTTCCTTTCTTATGTCTGAGTTTCTCACTTTCATGAAGTGCTTAATAGTTTTTACAGGTCATTACAAGTGCAATCTATAGTTGATTATCTAGTTTGAAAGTAGATATCTACCTTCTCTTGCTAATTTGGTAACCAATTAATGCCTTGTTCTAAAATATTTATGTGAGATTGATGTTCTTTGGTCTAAAAAGTGTATCATAGTGTGTTTTGTGTGAGTTGGAGTGATCAAATCATTCATGCATCACTGCTTTTACATGCTTTATAAGTTATTTTCAAAATCTCTCTCCCTTTTCCAAGTAAGTGCTAGTTTAGGTTTAGTGTAGGTCATAAATCCATAAGGAAGCTAGCCTTCTCTAGAGGTCTAATCCACTTTTAGGATGACCATATCCTAGGATCAGTCCCATGTTGGACTAGATTTGAGTAGGAAGATCTGACCAATCCCCTCCTCAGCTAGGGTGTAAATCTTGATCCTCAATACTTCTCTTAGCTACACAAGTATTAGATCAAAAAATGAAGTATATATATAATCCCATGAAGGCTATATGAATGAAAATTAAAATGGACCTACCTTCTCACAACATGTTACCCATTCCTGAAGACCCCTTATAGAGCCATCAATCTACTATGAAGATTGGGTGCTTACATGAGAAAGTAGGTATCACCATAGAGTTTGTTAAATTACCCTATTCCAACCTACTATCCTACCACACCCCAAAGGACCTTGGATATATGTGAGGCCAATTGTAGAGTTTGAGATTCAATTAGAGATAGGATATGTGCTTAAAATTACATCTTTTGGTGTGATGTTGACTTTTGAGATTTGTATGTTGACTTTTAGATATCATTACCTTTTGATTCAAATGATTTGGATTTTAAATTTATTGATGGATTTTTATATCCCTCATTCATATGGATTTGGAATACTAAACATGAGTGCTAAAGATGAATTTCATTTTAATATTTGGGATTTGGTTGCGAAGAGAAAGAATCTTCAAAGAGCATGGGATCTAAGAGTCTCGTACATCTGGGTGAAATAAAAGTGTTATCTTGACTTTGACCTTGTTTTATGAAATGAGGAGTGAAATAAAATGGGAAATAAAGAGGTATGACACATTAAACAATTTTAATTACTTCAAATTTCAAAAAATGTGACAAAGGGCGAAAAGGGATACAATGATAGTAAAGTGTGATTCCTTATCATAAGAATGAGGGAAATAGAGGAAACAATGCCAACATAGATTATTTGCACAAATTCCATCTATCAAAAGAAGAAAAATCTAAATTTTGAGAACAAGGATGTATCAATAAGATGAAAATATGGTAATTTTATGAGGAGGGTTGAGATCTTATCCATGGTCTTACACTGTAGCTCACAAAAGAGAAACCCAAGGGGTGCCAACAAGCAAGTGAAAGATAAAGTTAGGTAATAAAAAATATGATATATTTTTTAGGAATGATAGGTAATATCCATGGTATTAATAATAAAATCACAAAATAAAAACCCAAGGGGTGTCAAAATAAAAAAAATGCAAGAAGATAAAGAAGACTATGGTACATCAAGAAATGAAAAGACCAGAAGGTAGGAATAAAGATTTTATAAAGGAAGGAACTTGATATAGAGGGAAAGATGAGTAGAATTAACCAAAAAAGAGTGTTGGATAGATGTAAAATCATGAAAATAATAAAATGTATAGGCAAATTAATTTTTAAGGAATTATGCATTGGTGGGCTCTTTGAAAACATGGCCGTCATTGGTTTGAAGATGGTAGGCATTTAGACCAAGAAAATCTTTGACTAAATATGGCCCCCACCATTTTTGGTCATATTTATTTTATTTATCATGGGTGTAGTGTAATTTAAGGACAAGATCACCAACATTAAATATGCAAACTTTAACATGTTTATTATGTTGTTTGGTAATGTGATCCTTGTATTGGTAGTTATGTTGTAAGGCAAAAAAGGAACATTAATCAAGTAGATCAAGGGCATGACGATAAGATTCATGTAATTATTCATAAATAATAATACCATGAAGATATATATGAAGAGATTTAAGCTTAAATTTTAAAGGAAGAACTAACTCAGAACCATAGACTAGCAAAAATTGAGTTTCCCTAGTGGTAGTGCATATGCTAGTTTGATAGACCCGAAGTGTAGGGTAAATATGAAGATGCCAATTCATGCAAGTTTCATGAATTATCTTTTGGATAATTTTTTTAAGGATTTTATTATTTCCTTAGCTTTACCATTGCACCAAAGCAGAACACCATTATTTGAAATGATGGTATGGGGAACACCAAAGGTGCAAATGATTTGATTAAGAATAAATTTGGAAATGGTAAGACCGGTGATGTTAAAAAAAGGCATAGCTCATACCCATTTGGTAAAATATTTAGTAGTGATGATGATAAATACATACCCATCTTGGGAGTGAGGTAATTTACTGATCAGATCAAATCCCCATGTAGAAAATGGCTAAAGAGATTCTATAATTTGAAGTTTAGTTGGAGGTGAATGGATTAGATCATCATGAACCTGAAAATGATTACACTTTTTATCATATTCAATTGCAAGAACCTATACATATGTATTTGTGTGATGTATCATATCCACTATAGTGGCCACAATAAATGCTCCCATGTACTTATTCGAGAAGAGGAAGGACCTCATCTTGCATAACACAATGGAGTAATATATCTTCAACATTGCAATAATAAAAGATGTTGTGTCAAAATACATACTTGAAAGTTTGTTTATGAATATGCATCTTTTCATGAGAGTATAAATTAGGAGGATAAGTTTTATGTTTTAACAATTGAATGATGTCTTGGTACCATGGGCCTTTTCGAACAGTAACAACCTCAATATAATAGATGAGCAAATCTAGTGGTTGAGTAGAAGATGGATATTTTATTATTTATATAAGAAAAGTAAGATTGGAAAGGACTTGGTACAAATAAAAGAGAGATGTTGAAGAAGCAAGAGTATCACTAATGAAATTTTGATTTCTAGAGATAGGCTCAATAGTGAAAGAGATGAAATCCTTAGTAAGAGTGGTTGTAATTTGATGATATGTGATGAGGTTCTCACTTTTACATTGATAATCACCACTGACTTGATAGATAATAAGTTGAGAATCACCTAAAGCATGAATGTACTGAATGTCTAAGTCAAGAGAAGCTCCCATACCTAAAATGAGAGCTTCATATTCAAACATATTGTTGGTGACATCAAAGGTGAATAAGAATGCTAAAGGAAAGATCTTTCCAAGAGGACTTGTGAGAATGCAACCTACCCCAGCTCTTTGAAGGAATTTAGTACCATCAAAGTGAAGGGCCTAAGTATCCTCATGCAAGTTAACATTAATTTTAGGAATCTCCTCGATAACTAATTTTAGTTTAGTAGTACCAGAGGGAGTAGTGGAATCATCAAGATTATTGGCTTCAAGATCGATGGTAAAGATATGAAAATAATATTTGAAAGAAATAGGTTGATTAAGACATTTGATGTAAATGATATTATCATCTAGAATATTATCTTGAAGAAAATAAGTGGCTAGTATGGGATCTACGGTAAGTTGAAAATCTATGTTTTTCCCTTTGACATCTTTTTGAGTGATGATGTGGAGATCAATTTCCATGAGGACCATCCATTTACCAATTTTATTTCCAAGAAGAAATTATTTGGAGATGAAATGATGAAAGGGGTCAAAATGAATAATGACATAATTATTTTGGTAAAGCATATAGTGGTGAAGCTTTTTAGCTATAAAATAGATGGCGAGGCATTCGCACTCAATTTTAGTATAACGTGTCTCATAATCGATGAGGCCTCAACTAATGTAGTAGATATCATACTCTCTTCCCATATCATATTTTTGGGAAATAATTACCCCAAATTAAATATGTGTGGATGAAGTATATAGAACCAAAGGTTTATCATTGGAAGGAAGATGAAGAAATGACTCTATCATATTATCAAAGGATTTTTGACATGGGTCCATCTATTCTAAAGTAGTATCGTTATTGAGAAGTGAATTTCATATGAAATTTTTGGGGACAAATCATCTAATTGCCCCAAGTTTTCCTAAATAAGTATGAATGTCAAGAATAGAATGATGAATGGACATGTTGATGATAACATTAATTTTGATAGGGTCAACATCGATGTCATATAAAGAGACTAAAAATTCTAATTTTTTTCTAGATGTAAATCCAAAGACACATTTTTAAGGATTAAGTCCAAATTTATATTTTAAGGAGATGGTCAAATATGATAGTAAGATCAAAAAGATGATTCTTACAATTTTTGGATTTAGTAATGAGATCATCTACATAGGTTTCAATAATTTTGTGAATGAGATCATGAAAAATGTGAGTCATTTCTTGTTGGTAAGTGGCTCTATAATTTTTAAGGTTGAAGGGCATTTTGACATAGAAATAGGTTCCCCATTCCATGGTGAAAATAGTCTTATATTGGTCCTTAGGGGTAATATGAATCTAATTGTATCTTGAAGCTGCCCATAAGAGATAACATTTTGTAACCAGTCGTGGAATCAATAATGGCATATATTAAAGGTAAAGGGAAGTTGTCTTTGGGAAAACCAAGATTAAGATTATAGAAATCAATAAAAATGTGAATGACCATAGTGAATTTATTCTGAATGGGAACAATGTTGGAAACTCATTCAAAATAATCCACTGGTTTGATAAATTTGGCACTAAGTAATTTGATGATTTCCTTATGACATAAAGTGGAAACTTCATGTGAAATTTTTACTTATTTTTGATACATAGGCTTGGAATTAGGATGGTTAATGATTTTATTTACCACAAATTTAGGGTCAATGCTAGGCATGTCCTCATAAGACCAAGCAAAAGATTCACAATATTTGTCAAAGAATAAGCTAAAATTATCATGTTGGGTAGGTGAGAGTTCATGAGAGACAGTAATTGGTTGAGGATAAGATTTAGTACCATATTTGATGTGAGTGGTTTCTTTGATAAGCATGACATTACCATATTAAAAGTGGTATGGTGCATTAGGTAAGGTAGAAATTATATTTGTGTTAGGATCAATGCTAGCAACAAAGTTATTGAATCAAAGTGTTTTAATCTTAAAATTTCCAAGCTCATGATGTTGCCAAAGAAGTTGAGGTTCTCAAGCATAAATTAACTCAATCATATATTCATCACGAGGTAAGGTAGGAAGAGGACCATAATACTCGACATCTATTTCAAGATCTAGAATTTGATTGACATGGTGATCATACTCAGAATATATCTAATGAACATCAGTTGCCTTGACATCTAATGTAATTTTAAGAGTAGAAGAATTAGATGGATTAGAAGGGGTTGGAATATCAATGGTTTCAATGATAGGATAAGGATTAGAGGTAATGATTGGATTGATAGGTGGTAAAGGAGATGTATAAATTTAAAAAATTTCAAAAGGTATAATTTGCTCTACCACCCAAGGAGTATCAATAAAAGGATATAAGGTATGATCCCAAAAAATGGTATGAACATCTCGATCAAAATCATGAATTTGGGCTACGGTTTTCTTGTAATACTAGACATCCAAGTATCTAGATTGAGCTTGGGCCATTATATAATTATCATCGTATGTTGAAGAAATTGTACATGATTGAGAATTAGGGGGAGTTTTAGAGGGTGAAATCCCAATATTACTAAATGTATGAGGAGACATGATAAGAGGATCTTGAAATAATTTGGGCACTCTAAAATCATTATAAGTGAAGGCATCTTTAGGTAAAGAATGATCCTAAGGATTACATGGAGGGGGAAAATGGTAATCTCATCAATAAGAGGAATAATACGATCCCTAGGTAATAGAAAAGGAGGAAGCCATTGTGAAATATAGGGAGTTAACTTGGTAGTATTATAAGTATGTTTCAAATCATTGGGCTCATCATCATCAAAATCCACAAGAGTAACTTGTAAATTAGGATTCATGTTGATGAAATAAAGTAAAAGAGCACTATTGATCTTAGTGTTGATGCAGTGGATTACACCCGGGGTAAGGAGGTTGAGTTCTTGCCTTCCACATGAAATAATGGAAACTCCCCTCTCACCTGTGGGACTGGAAAATTTGGAGGGGAGAGTCTCTAGGTAAGGGCTAGCTCCCTTTGATGCATCTAATTTGTTTCAGTAAGTACTAACATATATATGTATATAGATATATAATGGGGGGGGTGAAAAGGGAGAAAGATTACAAGAAAAAAAACTACTCTAAAGGAGGTGATGCACCAAAATGATTTGACCTTCTCACACTCACACTTAAAATTAGATAAACACATACATACACTTCAGATTGGCAGAAGGACTAGGATGCAAGAAACTTGGTAGGGAGGCTTTAATGAAAATACAAAAAATAGAGATTCACTAAAGGTGCTATGAAAGGCACACTGTATAGTAAATTCTTTTGTTTCTGCACTTCCAAATATAGTGATCCTTGTCAACTGCAGAAATGGCACCTTATAGACACCAGGTATGTTGGTGTTGAACCTGTGGAAGCATCAATAAGTAATGACTAAACACAAACTAACAGTCAGACATACACAAAGATATCTAACCAGGATAGAGGTAAAAAATGTGTTTATTGATTCAGGTGAAAATTTGCCAGAGCTACGCCTTACAAATGTGGAAGATAATTCTCAAATGACAAGTCTCCAATATATAGAATAAGAAAGGAGGCCTTTTGGTGCCCTTTTTACAAGTGACCCATATGCCTTATGAACATCGAGAAGAGCAGGTTGCTTAAACATCAATGTTGTGTCAACCCTGGCTCTGACTTTAGGCATTTTTTGACACAGGCTGTGCTATTTCCCCATTAATTGAGATTGCTCCTTGAATGCACCTACGTGATTTGTCTACTCATAAATGTGAAATGAAGAAAATGGGTCACATGGTTGGCCATTTGCACCTTTTAATGGTCAATTTGTAGACACTATTTCACCTGCTGGAGTAATTTCTTGAATCGACACCTCCCTTTGCCATAAAGACTATCTGCCTGCTCCTACACTTGGCACTTTTGTATTTTCCTTACCTTGTATTTTTCTAGCTCTTTTAGCCCTCGAGCTATCTCTAGGTGGGTCGCTGAATTCTTTGGGCTCCTTTCATGGTTGGTGCTTGGGCAGTTAAAAAATAATGGCTTTTTTACTGGCTTAAATTTGATGTTCACACACCCGTCATCACTTGAAAACCAACAGCTAGTTTGCCTTCTTAAGGTTGACAGCTTCTGGGACATCACCATCCTTGGCAATTTCCTTTAGGCTTTTCTGCTTAGTTCCTTTTCTATGGGTTCCCTTCTTAACACCTTCCTGAAGGGAAGGTGACCCTTCAACCTTTAGAAAGTGCCCCTTCATTTTGGCTGAGAGTCCCCCACAAGGGCACCTGCCCTTCGGGGTCCTTTGGTTCTTTGGCAGGTCTCTTCTCTATTTTAGACTTTCCCATGGACAAAAAGTCTACAGGAATTGGCTGTTTGGCTTCCCTGGGTTTTTTGGCTTTGAGCCTTTTCCCTCTGGATAAAAGTATGTGGAAATTGGCCACCTCCAAATTTCTTTGCTTAAGTCTTTCGAGCAGCCCCTCCCAATTTCTTCGGTCTTTCTTTCTTTGTGGCCTCTTTGAAGTGCCTTTGCCTTATGCAAGGGCTTATTAAACCTGGACTGCCCTTCGCAAGGGCACCTGCCTTTTGGCTTTGGGGCACCTCATTGAACTGACCCTTTCAACCAAAGCGTTGAACCGGTTCAATGATTCAATGCTATGCACTGAGCTGATTGGAATAAAGGCAGTTGAACCATTTGCTGCTTGGACCAAAACAATTGAACCAAGCCATTGAACCAATTGGTTGAACCAAAATTTAGTTTAAGGTTGTGCGCCAAGCCCCTCTGAACTATTCACTAGATCTCTTTGTTGAACCATTCACTTGAACCAATCCATTGAACCATTCACTTGAACTAGTTCAACAGTTCAAAGTTACACGCCAGGCCCATTGAATCCAAGCCTTTGAACTTTCCTTGTTCACTTCTACCATTGATCCTGCACGTTGAATTGGAAGCATCAAACCAAATGATTAAACTAAGTGATTAAACTGAGTGATTAAACTAGTTTAATGGTTCAATGCTATGTGCTAATGAACTTGTCAAAGGACTAATAGACTGAAAACAAGTGATGAACCATTCACTTGAATCTGTCGATGAACTTGCTGAAGTGTTAAGTCGAAGTGCCAAGGCATTGAACCAACTTGTTGAACTAGTTCAATGGTTCAACAGTTCAAGTGACTGCTAAGCCAATATCATTGAACTCTTTGCTAAACTAAGTGATGAACTTAAAGATTGAACCAAGGCTCAAACCAAGGCTGATTGGGCTACCGATTGAACTAAACCATTGAACTAGTCTGCTGAACCAAACCATTGAACCAGTCTATTGAACCAGTTCAACAGTTCAACACTACGTGCTGAGCCAAGTCCCTGAACTAAATTCTAAACCTAAATTTGCTTGAACTTTTCATTAAACTTTTTTGATGAACTAAGTGCTGAACTCAGCTGATTGAACCAAAGAACTAAAGATTGAACCAGGGCTTGAAGTTGAAGCGATGGACTTGAAGTGATGAACTAAGGCATGAACCAAGGCTGATTGAACCAAGTGATTGAACTAAAGTGATGGTTCAATGGTTCAAAGATACCAAACTTCCTCACAAATTTTCTTCAGATGAAGGCCCAAAAGAGCCTTGTAAACCCCAACACTTTCTGAACTAATTCTTTAACTGCCAAGGATTTCACCTGCTGAGTCTGTAGGAAACCAAACACTTGTAGAGTCCATAGAAATGGACCTGTAGAGTCCATATAAATTCTTGGACTTATGCAAAATCAAAAAATGAATTGGCCTTGAACAGTAGGGGAAGAAGGGGACCGATTTTTTGCCCTATTGGGCAAAAAATGGTCAACACTTAGGAATGGAAGGAATATGATATTGTGATTTAGTATTGGGAAGCTGAATCTTCCATAGGTTTGGATTAGATTCATGCTTATATAATTTTCCATTATCTAATAATTTAAGACATTGACTACCAGAAGAAGCAATGGCCCTCGATCAATGAGTCCATGGATGACCAAGGAGTATGTTATAAGATATGGGTAAATCAAGGACCATAAGATTGGTTTGAATAGTCTTAGGCCCAATGGTTAATGGAATCCAAATGTAACCAAGTGGCTTTTAATTAGTCTTTTCAAAACCATGACAAATAATATGGGTTTACTTGAGATGATCTTTGTTATAATCAAGTTGTTTGATGAGCCATACAAATGTCACATTAATACCAAAACCTTCATCAACTAATTTTTTTTGGATAAGAGTGGTATTAATGGATAATTTGATAAAAAATGGTGGATCATCATCATGAAAGATAATTTCATCATTGATCATGTCCTCTTCAATGAATTCAATAGAGGGATTGGAGTAAGGACACATAGTTTCAATGGTATTAGCATTGGAAGATTGAAATTCAATAAAAGTGTTATCAATTTAGAGTGCACCCTATTTTAAGATGTGCAAGGAACACCTTCTCTCTAGCTAATACAATTGGATCTTCTTAGAGTGTGGTTGAATTTAAATTGAGAAGAACCTATAGAGATGGATAGTTCCCTTAATATATATCACTAAAACTAATCTACTTTTGATTTTTTGGGGTGAAAAGGGAAGAAAGAAGTTGAAATGGGAAATCCTATATATATTGGTGATGCACTGGAATAATGGTTTATTCTTTGAAAGATTTTGAAACTAAGGAACACATATGAATAAAAAAAAAACTCTTCAGTAAATATTAAACATAAGTGTTTCAAAAGAAGGATTGAAAGAAACTTGCAAAGCAAATTCTATTCCTATCTCTTTAAATGACCTATAAAGGATGAGATTTTCACAATAGGTGTGTAAAGGACCTAAAATAAGGGTATATAGATGACAATTATATGCTAGTACATAGTCAAAAATATACTCTATTCTGGTATAAACTCATGTGTAAAAGATCTCCTTTATTGATGTATGATGTCAATTGTAGTTTCTATTCTACTTCAGAAATTATCTTAGAAATGGCTTCTAAAAGCCAATATATATGTCAAAAAGAAAAGTTTTGAACCAATGTAGTGTATATTTGAGATAATTATTATTCTTGGTTAGTTAGATCAAGACCTAATCCCTTTATAATATTAAAATAATTCATCAAAACTCTTCAAACTTCATAAAATATGTATAATCCTCAAACATGGAATAGAAAATGAAGGCGATGGGCCCATGTTAGAATTTCAAAACAACCTTCATGAAAATATATGCCTACTTTTTGATGGATAAATCCACTTAAAGTGATTTTAAGTAGAGTTGGAACATGAAGGAACACTTCTTGCATGAGATGACATTGAATTAATTAACTAGTAAGGACTAGTCAACTCCCCTTGAACTAAACATGATTAAAGTGGCACTTGAATTCTTGAAAATGTGAATTAATATCTATGGAAATAGTATATAGGTAGCATTGAAACTCATTTTTAACTCTTTGATAGCCAATTGAGTGTCAATCTCAAACTTGACCATTTGACCAACTAGGACTATTAGGCCAAATAGGCCTAAAAGCCAAATTGAGCACTTGGATTTCATTAAACCTAAAAAATAATTAAATTAGACTTGGAAAAACTTTCCTCATCATAAGATATGTGATTTTGATGAGAAAACTCTTGCCATCTAGTCAACAGGGTTGGCTAAGCCTATTTGTTTCATTTTTATTTAGACTAGCCATTTTGATTGAGCTGGTAGGAATGATTATAGTTTTATTTATGATAAAATGTAGATTTTAGGATGAATAAAAAGTCTCAAGCTTCAATATCCTTTGATCATATTTCATTGAGCTACACTATACTTAATTTTAAATTTTTTTCCCATAAAAACATGATTTTTGCCTTAATCCGTACAACTCCATGCATAAAATTTACATTTTTTAGAATCATCTCTAAGGTTTACTTGAAATTTGAAAAGTTTTCAAGTTGATCCATGTTTACTTGATGGTGATAAAATCAACTTTTTTCAAAAACTAGTTTTTTGAGGGTTTAAAATGGTTTTTAAACTAAATCTTCCAAATGATGATTCATAAGGTATAAACATCTAAATCCTAAAATATTTCCATTTATGTGTACCAAAATAACTCACCTAATATCCCTAAAAATATTTTATTCCCATGCAAAAGATATGAAAAATTATCATGTGAAGGAAAATTCCCTGTAGGGTTTTGCTTGCATTCTAGGTTGCCTACACTCTTAATGATTGTTCATAAAGCACATCCCCTCAAATTAACACAATTTTTCATGAATTATAGTTAAATAGGGGTCCTAAAATAATAATAAAAGTGTTTGGATAAACTCTTCATGTGGTGAAAGATACAAACATCTGAATAGAAGGGTTGGAAGGGTGTCTAGAACTACAAAAAGTGAAAATCTTCACCAAGATGAAAATGAATCTTCCCATACTTATAAAAACCTAAAAAAATCATTATTTGGTCTGTAACATTATATCAAAATACTCTAAAAGTGTTCTTTTACTTTAAAAGTCAAAAAATGCTTTTTGGCCTATATGCATGTTTACTTGCAAAAGTTTGAATGAGCATAGTTTGCATAAAATTTAGAGTTTTGACACTCTTAAATGTTTCCTTTATGATTTAAAACATCATCCCATGCTTTTCAAACTTTCACCTAGGCTTTAAAACCTCTGTGTCACTCTAGAACATTGTTTGTTCCAATGGTGGTCTCCAAAAGACATGCTGATGACTGTGACAAAATAGAAAGTATGTCCACTCATACAATGTATTTTAAAATTTATAAAATGATTCTTTAAGTCTTGAAACCCCCTGTAGCTCCTAGAATCTTCAATTTTCCTTCAAATTTACCCCTTGTGCATGGATTGAGACAAACATGACTGAGTTTTGGTGTTCTAAAGGTGTTTTCATTGTATTTGGATGTTTTAAAGGTTAAATTCATCATTAATTATCACAATAGTATTTTATAGAGTATGAAAACAACTTCTACTCCTGTTTCTAGCATAATTTGACCTTCAAACAATGCATTTTAGGCCTTTTACTAGTAAATTTCGTATAATAGGTCACTACTATCTCCTTTTAAACTTTAAAATTTTTCTTATTATATTTTATCAAGGTATTTATCATGTTATTTTTAATTTATTTAAGAGCGAGGGAAAATTTCCACCCTAAACCACCTTCTATTTAGGAGAAACTTTGAGTTGAGCATATTAGTAGAAATTACGAGGGCTAATATGACTGTAGGAGCAAGTTTAGGATTCCTTAGAGGTGGTTTAGGATGGTATTGGAGAATATATTTCATTTCCTTTAAGACCTTTTCCTTTTATTTAAATGTTAAGTACCACCTAAACACATCACCCACTCAAAAGGATATCAAAACCCGTGATGTGCATTGAAAACACCACTCCCATGGAGTCTACTGTAGGGTGACCTTGAGCTGATTGTGGGCCATTTCCACTCCTAATTAACCATTTTTCAAGATTTAATATGCCTGATACCTTCAATTTATCATGGAAGATAATCATTTTCCAATTAAGAAACATCCTAAGAGACCAAAAAACCTAAAAGCTTTTCACAAGCATCATACTTTTGACTGTGGCATTCCCTTAAGGCAGTTATAGGTGATCAATATATTGTGCTCTTTTAGCCTTGTTGAAGATTTTTATAGTATATTTTTACATTACTTGACCAAATTCAACTACATCTATTTCATGATACTTTTGTTGATAGGAAGCCTTACAATTTTTAATATATCATTGTTCATTGCCCATTTTGTTTTAAAACTTGACTATTGGTGATTGTACATACTAGTTAGGACTTGAGGATGGTTTGGAGGGTTTGATGACATGAGAAGATCACGAGTTTACCTAATTATCCTTATATAATTCATTCCTATAATGCTTTAATAAACCCTCCTCAAGCATGTTATCCTTATTAGAAAACAATCCTAAACTTATTCTTATGCTCATGATCACCACCTACAACTGTAGGCCTATTACAATTGATTGTAGGTGTTAAGCTTGAAAAAAATGTTATTGTTTTTCACTTTTACAACCTCCAAAGATATTTAATTCTCCTCATTTTTCATAAAACCTCCATAATTCAAAACCCTCAATCACCTCTTTATCATGACCTAGGGTTTTCTCTAAAAGCATGTAGGTGCATTAGTGTGGTTGTAGGATGACTTTTGTGTATTTGGATACTAGCCTCTCTTCAAAACCCTTTAGGTAATCTTGTTTTATGACCAAACATAATCAAACATTTTCCAAAACCCTTTTCAAACACTTTTTTATGACAATCACAATGATCCCTCAAATCATGATTGTGTATACATGAACTGCGTATGGAATTGTCTGAGCCTAGCCTTAAGGAAGGCTCAAAACATGATTTTGTTTCTTGATTCCTCCTCATGATTTCTTGATGAGGTCTTCATTATGAATATATGAAAATTAGCATATCCTCACTATAATATTGATATTGATGTTTTTGATATATTTCCATGACTTCATGAACCTACTATAGGTCACCTTTGATTGTACTTGATGCCTAACTTGCCTATATACCTTTGACAATGCTTGATAATGTTTTATCAAACCTTGGATCTATTTATTTTGGTAACATGAAATGGGAATGGTGGAAGAGTGAAATATTGTGAGATATTTTGAAAACACAAGAGTGAAGATGGAAAAGAAGTGAAAACATAGTGGAAAATGCATACTATAGTAGTGATATGGGGTGAGTGAGGTGGAGGTGGTTGACAAGCACTTGGAGACATGCCATGACCATGAAAAGGAGTCAAATGTAAACAAGATATCATTATGATCACTTAATATGGATTTTAAGGCCATTGGAGGTGGACAAGAGACTAAAAATAAATCATAGTTTTCTTCAAAAAAACCTCAAAATATGCAAAGAAATCTTAAAATACACTAATTTAGCCCTTTTTAGAGACTTTGAAAGCATGGAGATGGCTTCTTGGTCATGAAACAAGAATAAATTTTGAGATTTATAATTGGAAATCATGAAAGACTAGATGGAAACTTGTAAACACAAATTTATTGAAAATTTGAGGTTGCTTTCCTCTTCAAGGACCATACAATTCCTTCTTACAATCATACTACACTTTAGATTGAATGGCTGAGTTTGTGGGATTTTTTTGACATTTAATTTGATTAAGAAAACATAAATGAGGTCATGAAAAGGTATAACAAGTCCTCAAGTTTTTGAAACAAGTTAATTTTCCTTGAAACTCTACCCAAATGAGGAGAAATTGAAGAAAACTAGTTGCCTTCCTGATTGCAGGCTTGCATAAATTGACCCACCTTCAACTAGATGCTTCATGAGTCTATAAAATACAATTGAGGATCAACTTATACCATCATGAATCACTCTGAGCCTAATTTATTCACCCCAAATTTGAGAGCTAAAACATTCTTTAGTAGTCTATACCACTCCCAAATCTATAGGTAGGACCCTTTATGCCAACAAGCAAAGTATCAGATAAGGTTAGGTTAGGGATTTTATGGACATGAATTGATATGTAAATGATGATAAATATTTTTAATGGCTTGATGAATATTTACCCTAACTTGGACTGTATAGAATCCATATGGATTTTGTACCTTTACTTGTAAATGAGAGAAAAAGAGTCTTCTCTTTGCCTTTTAAAGCCAAATTAAGATCCCACCTCTTGGAAAAGAATATTTGAGAAACATTACATGACAATAATGTGAAAATACACTTTTCCAACCTTTTTTCTATTTTAAACATGGAAATTAGGATGTGTGGGGTGATTTGGACCCTTTTTAGGCTTAATTAGCATATGAAATGACTTTTTCACAACTTGAAACTTTGGACATAAGATAAAATTTGGATATTATTAAATATGAATTGGATAATTTAATGACCTTTTAAATCCCAATTTTGACAATTTTTCTCAAAAAAAAGCATTTTTATGCTACAATCTATCAGTTTGACCAACTATAAAGGGCTATTGATCAGATTTAGGAAAATTTTGAATCATAGGGGTAGTAATTTGGCCTTGACAAGTCAAATTAATAACAATTTTGGTGACTTTGGAGGGTTAACCATCCTACTAGTCAAATAACTCAGAAAATTTGGTTATGACAAACTTGGATAAACACTAAATTAGGAAGTTTCTTATAGACAAAGACACAAATAAGAAAACTGACACAATAAGAACAAACATGTGCATGTGCGCGCTAGAGGAATGGACAACAAAAACTTTAAAATAAGGAAAAAAAAACAACTAAAAACATGTGTAGATATGCACTTAGATAAAATAATAACATTTAGTCTATTAAGTACAAACTAACCTCCACCTTGTTGGTCCTCCTAGATCAAAAGGAAAATTTGACAATTCACTTCCATGATGAGATGTATAATGATACATCACATGTTCCCTTTCAAGATCAGTGGTTGAGAAATTAAGTATCTGCTTTGTCAACTCTTTTGGCATGCTCATATGTGGAATAATAGGAGCATAGTAACCTATAATGTAAATATACTCATTTGGTGGCTCTTCTTCTTTGTCAAACTTCATTTCTTCACAATTTGGTTGATTAGGCTGAGCACAAAATATACTTGTATTACCTTTTAGAAGCATATCCATGTCTATAGGCTCACCTTTAAGATACAATAGACTCTTGAGGTGGTACAATTAAATGACTTACCACTCCAAGTTATTTGACTTACTTGACAAGGCTACTCTCTTTGGTTGTAATCAAACCATAGTCCTCCTGGAGAAGAGCATATACTACTTCCAAAACTTCAAACAAGTCCTCCAATGAGCTTTGTGGCTAATTTGTAAACTCTGGCTGCCCCACAAATCCATCAATTTGATTAGCTATTACATTTATTTTCTCATCCTCTACATAATATGGTAGCACTACTTCCTCATCATCTTCATAAATACTTTCATCCTCTTCAACACATTCTTCTTTAAGCTCATTTGAATCTACAATTTCTTGATTTAGTTCCTACATGACATGCTCCTCTTCCTTCTTCTACATGCTACTCTAGATGGATTTCCAAGATGGAAATGAGCTAGATTCTTGAGGAGGGAGGGAAGTAGCTGAGTATATTTGGATTGGCTTGACTGCATCACTTGGTTCCAAGATGGGAAAGATAGAGGCTTTTCTTTGACCTTTTGATTATAGTTCTCCTCCTCTTTCTTTGTCTTCAGGTCCAACTATCTGATCTATTTATCAGTATTATTTTGGAATATCTTCTCTTTAAAGTGGTTAGTTATTTCATGAAGATAAATAAAGAAGAAGACTCTTGAGAGAGGATGGAGTCTTAGATCTCAACAATAGGCTTTCCCATAACAATCTCTTTCTTTCTTTCTTTGACAATTCTCTTGGATAGATCTCCAAGAAGGGAAAGTCTAAGAAACACATGAAGAACTTGACAAACTCAAAGGGGCTCATGGAATAATCTCTTGAGAAGGAATGTATGGAATATAAGAAGAGTGATGTTGAACCTATTTTTCCTTGAGGCCATTCAATTTGTCCTCAATACTTTGAATTTAACCACCTACATCCATCATCTCATCAATGAGATGGTTCCAACTAGCTCTCTCAATAGGTGTCCATTTCTCTTTTATTTGCTACAATGACTCTCTCAAATGATGAATCAAGTGAGTATGGGTATCTTGGCCATAATATCTCTTTGAGTAAAACTCTAGTTTATGCTTTTCAAGGCTCACTAAAGTTTTTTTAAGTGTTGGTATGGATTGGATAGATGCAAAATGACCATGATTAGCTTGGCTAGATGGGTAGGATGACTCATGATAAGACTGGTAAAGGGTAGTATTATGATATATTGGTTTTTAATAAGGAGGATTATGGAAATACTCTTACATATACAACTAATATAGATCCTCATACTACTGGTGAGGATCATAGTGTGGTTGGTCATACTGATCATAGTGAGGATAATATAGATTAGTAATGAAATAATCTAGTACAGACAAAAAATAAACCAAGTGCTAAAAGTAGTTAATATTTGAAAAGATACTTGATGCTCATAAGTAGATTTGAGTGTCTAAAAGTTGCATTAATATTCTTAATGCCTCTAAAGGCTAGTGTGTAGAACGAAGGTCCCACAAGACATGCTAAAACTTGTTATGAATCTGAAGTGCACCTTGTTTGAAAATGTGTAAGGCACACCTTCTCTCAAACTAATAAAATTGGATCTTCTTAGAGTTTGGGTGACTTTGAATTGAGAATAACCTCTAGATAGGGTTGGTTCCCTTAAGATCTATCACTAAAACTAATCTACTTTTTGATTTTTTGGGGTGAAAAGGGAAGAAAAAAGCTGAAATGGGAAATCTTATCTATCTTGGTGATGCACTTGAATAATGGTTTATTCTCTAAAATATTTTGAAACTAAGTCACACATATGAATCAAAAATAAACTCTTTAATAAATCCTAAACATAAGTGTTTTAAAATAAGGCTTGGTAGAAGCTTGGAAAGCAACTTCTTATCCTAGCTCTTCAAATGACTTATAGAGGATGAGATTTTCATAGTAGGTGTATAAAGGACCTAAAAGAAGGGTATATAGATACCACTTATATGCTGGTACATATTCAAAAATAAACTCTAGTCTGGTATAAACTTATGTGCAAAATATCTCCTTTATTGATGTATGATGTCAATTATAGTTTCTGTTCTACTTTAGGAATTATCTCATAAATGTCTTCCAAAAGCTAATATATATGTCAAAAATAAAACTTCCAACCAATGTGGCATAGGATTTAGAGAAGTATTAGTCTTAGTTAGTTAACTCAAGACCTAATCCATTTACATTATTAAAACAATTCATCAAAAATATTCAATCTCCATAAAATATGCATAATCCTCAAACTTGTCATATAAAATGAAGGTGGTGGGCCCATGTTGGAATATCAAAACATCCTTCATGAAAATATACTCTGAATATTAGATGGATAACTCCACTTGAAGTGATTTGAAGTTTAGTTAAAACATGAAGGAACACTTCTTGCATGAGATGACATAGAATTAGCTAACTAGTAAGGACTAGTCAACTCCCCTTGAACTAAACATGCTTGAAGTGGCACTTGAATTCTTTAAAATGTGCATGAATATATATGGGAATAGTAGATAGGTAGCTTTGAAACTTAGTTTTAACTCCTTGATATCCAATTCAATGCCAATCTCAAACTTGACCATTTGACCAAATAGGCCTAAAAGCCAAACTAAGCACTTGGATTCCATGAAACTAGAAAGAAGACACCATGAAACCTAAAAACATTGAAATTAGACCTAGAAAAACTTTCCTCATCACAAGATATGTGATTTTGATAAGAAAACTCTTGTCATTCAGTCAATAGGGTTGACTAGGCCTATTTTGCTCCATTTTCATGGAGATTGGCCATTTTTATTGAGTTGGTAGGAACACTTACAGGGTGATTTGTGATAAAATTAAGATATTAGGACAAATAAAAAGTCTCAGGATTCAATATCCATTGATTAGATTTTATTGAACTGCCTTGTACTTCATTTTACATGCCTTTTTCCAAAAAAAATATAATTTTTGCCTTCATCCATACAACTCCATGCATAAAATATACATTTATATAATCCTATATGAGTTTAATTAACATTTGAAAATGTTTTATGTTGATCTATGATGACTTGATGGCAAGAAAATCAACTTTTTTCAAAAATTGGTTTTTTTAGGGGTTTTAAGCTGAATATTCCAAATGATGATTCATGAGGTATAGACCTCAAAATTCAAAAATATTTCCATTGATTTGTATCAAACTAAACCTCTTAATATCCCTAAAAATATTATATTTCTATGCAAAAGCTATGAAAAGTTATCATGTGGAGGAAAATTCCTTGTAGGGTTTTGCTTGCATTCTAGGGTGCCTACGCCCTTAACGATTGTTCATAAAACATAGAACCTTAAATAAATTAAATTTTTCATGAATTATAATTAAATAGGGGCCCTAAAAACATATTAATATAATTTGACCAAAGTCCTCATGTGGTGAAATATACGAGCATCCGAACAGGAGGGTTGGAAGGGTGTCTAGAACTGTAAAAAGTGAAACTCTTCACCAAGATGAAAATGAATTTTTCCATAATTATAAAAACCTAAAAAAATTATCATGGGGTCTATAAAATTCTATTAAAATACTCTAAAATTCTTCTTTTACTTTAAAATTCAAAAAGTGTTTTTTGGCCTATATGCATGTTTACTTGCAAAAGTATGAATGAGCATGGTTTGCATAAAATTTAGAGTTTTGAAACTTTTTAATGGTTCATTAATGATTAAAAACATCATACCATGCTTTTTAAAATTTCACTTGGGATTTAAAACCTTTGTGGCACTCTAGAACACTGTCTACTCCAATGGTGGTCTCTAAAAGACATGTTGATGACTTCAATAAAATAGTTAGTATCTCTACTTGTCTAATAGATTTGAAATTTTTTTAGATGATTTTATAAGTCTTGATGACCCTGTGTAAAAAATTTTAAGTGTTGAAATCATCTGTAGCTCCTAAAATCTTCAAATTTCCTTCAAATTTATCGCTTGTACATGGATTATCACAAACATGACTAAGTTTTCATGGTATTTAGAGGTTTTCAAGGTTAAATTCATAATTAATTATCACAATAGTTTTTTAAATAGTTTGAAAAAAACTTGTACCCCTATTTTTAGGATACCTTGATCTTTAAACAATGCATTTTAGGCCTTTCACTGGCAAATTCTATATAATAGGTCACTACTATCTCCTTTTTAACTTGACAATGCTTCTTAGTAGCTTTGATCAGGGTCTTGATGATGTGAGTTTTCATTTATTTAAGAGAGATGTAAAAATTCCACCCTAAAGCACTTTCTATTCAAAATAAACTTTGAATTGAGCCTATTAGTAGAAATTGTGAGGGCTAATATGACTATAGGAACAAGTTTAGGTTGCCGTAAAGGTGGTGTAAGATGGTATTTGAGAATAGATTTCATTTCCTTTAATACATTTAACTTTAATTTAACTTTTAAGTACCACCTAAACACAACACCCACTCAAAGGGATATCAAAACCCTTGATGTACATTGAAAACACCACTCTCATGGAGTCTACTATAGGGTAACCTTGAGTTGACTGTGGGCCACTTCCACTCCTCGTTAACCCTTTTTAAAGGTTTCATATGCATGATACCTTCAATTTCTATTGGAAGATAATAATTCTCCAAGTAAGAAAATTCTTAAGAGACTAAAAACCCTCAAATTTTTTTCCAAGCATCAAACATACTTTTGACTATGGCATTCCCTTAAGGTAGCAGTAGGTGATCAGTATACTGTGCTCTTTTAGCCCTGCTAAAGATTTTGATAGTATAGTTTGACTTTCCTTGACCAAATTTAACTATATCTGGTTCATGAGACTTTTTTGATAGGAATGCTTACAATTTTTAATCTATCATTATTCATTGTCCATTTTATTTGAAAACTTGACTATTGGTGATTGTACAAACTAGTGAGGACTTGAGGATGGTTTGGAGGGTTTGATGACATGAGAAGAGCCCATGAGTCTACCTGATGATCCTTATATAATTATTTCCTAGAATTCTTCAATAAACCCTTCTCAATCATGTTATCCTTATGATAAAATAACCCTAAGCTTCTTCATATGCTCATGATCAACACCTATAACTGTAGGCCTATTAGAACTAGATGTAGGTGTATAACTTGAAAAAATGGTTATTTTTACACTTTTACAACCTCAAAATATATTTAATGCTCCTCATTTTTCATAAAAACTCCATAATTCAAAACCCTCAATCACCTCTTTGTCATGATCTAGGGTTTTCTCTAGAAGCTTGTAGGTGCATTAGTGTGTCTATAGGATGACTTTTGTGTATTTGGCTACTAGCCTTTCTTCAAAACCCTTTTGGTTAGCTTGACGTATGACCAAACATAATCAAAATTTTTCCAAAACCATTTTCAAACACTTTTTTAAGATAATCACAATGACCCCTCAAATCATGATTGTTTATACATGGCATGTGTATGAAATTGTCTAAGTCTAGCCTTAAGGAAGGCTCAAAACATGATTTTGTTTCTTGATTACTCCTCATCATTGCTTGATGAGGTCATCATTATTAATATATCACAATGAATAGATCCTCACTATCATATTTATATTTATTCTTTTGATAGATTTCCATGACTTCATGAACTTGTTGTAGGTCACCTTTGACTGTACTTGATGCCTAGCTTGCCTATATACTTTTGATCATGCTTGATAATGATGTATGAAACCTTGGCTCTCTTTATGATGGTAAAATTAAATGGGGATGGTGGAAGAATGAAATATGGTGATATATATTGAAAACACAAGAGTGGAGATGGAAAATAAGTGAAAACACAATGGAAAAGGTAAACTATAGTAGTGATATGGGGTGAGTGAGGTGGAGGTGGTTGACAAGCACTTGGAGACATGCCAAGACCATGAAAAGAGTCAAATGCAAATAAGAGATAATTATGATCAATTCATATGGATTTTAAGCCCATTAGAGGAGGACAAGAGATTGAAAATGAATCATAGTTTTCTTCAAAAAAAAACCTACAAATTTGCAAAGAAACCTTAAAATATGCTAATTTAGCTCTTTTTAGAAACTTTGAGAGCATAGAGATGGCTTCTTGGTCATGAAACAATAAATTATGATATTTATGATCATGAAAGACTTGATGGAAACTTGTAAGCACAAAATTTCTTGAAAATTTGAGGCTGCCTTCCTCTTTAAGAATCGTATAATTCCTTCTTGCAAGCATACTACATTGCAGATTGAATGGCTAAGTTTGTGGGATTTGTTTGACCTTGAATTGGATTAATAACACCTGAAGGAAGACATAGAAAGGTATAAAAATTCCTAAATATTCTAGAACAAGTTGATTTTCCTTGAAACTCTACCCAGGTGAGGAGAAACTAAAGAAAACTAGTTGTCTTCTTGATTGCAAGCCTATATAAATTGACCTGCCTTCAACTAGATGGTTCATGAGTATGAAGAATAAAATTGAGGATAAACTTGGACCATAAGTAATTCTTCTGACTCTACTTTTTTCACCCCAAATTTGAGAATTGAAACCTTCCTTAGTAGTCTGTACCACTTCCAAACCTATAGGTAGGTCCCTTGCTAACAAGTAAAGTATCAGGATAAGGCTGGTTTAGGGCCTGTATAAACATTATTTTCCATCAAATTTTTGATAAATATTGGTAATGGCTTGATGAATATTTAACCTAACCTGGACTGTATATAATCTGTATGGATTCCATACTTTTACTTGCAAATGAAAGAAAAAGAGTCTTCTTTTTGCCTTTTAAATCCAAATTAAGATCCCACTACTTGGAAAAGAATATTTGAGAAACATTACACGATAATAATGAAAAAATACACTTTTATATCCCTTTTTTTGATTTTTTAAACATGGAAATTGGCACATGTGGGATGATTTGGACCCTTTTTAGGCTTAATTAGCATATGAAATGACTTTTTCATAACTTGAAACTTTGGACATAGGATAATATTTGAATATGATTAAAGATGAATTGGATAATTTAATGACCTTTTAAATCCCAATTTTGAAAATTTTTCTCAAAAAATGCATTTTTAGGCTACAATCCATTAGTTTGACTAGCTACAAAGGGTTATTGATCAAATTTAGGAATGTTTCAAATGATAGGGGTAGTAATTTGGCCTTGATGGGTCAAAATACTAAAAAAAAGGTGGTTATGCATATTATAAGGATGGATCAATCCATTTTTTTGAGTTTTTGCATAAGGAACTTATGATTATAGGGTGAAGTGCAAACCAACTCCATAAGTGGAATCTTACAAGGCATAGAGTTGAGTTCTTCAAGAAAGTTCTAATGAGATTTAGAAGACCCAGCACGAGGTTTACGAGGTAAATTAGACATTGGAGGAATAGTTGAAGTGGAGGATATAAAGGAGGATATGGTTCCTCTTGGGCTTCTAAAGTAACATTAATACTGGTATTATCTTTAAGAAGTTGTTCCTCCAAAGAAGGCTTCTTAGGTTTGGTAACAGGGTCTTTATGAATCAGTTTACAATGATAATTGACCTTAGTAGTATTGACATATTGAGAATTATTGTAATATTGATCATAATAGGCATCAATGGTGAAAACATCTTTTGTATTTGATTTATTATTGGAAGAAGATTTTTGGTTATTTCAAGTAGAAGCTTTAGAAGTTTATCATTTTTGAAAAGTAGTAGTGTATTCTTGATGATGAAGATTGATCATAGCTTCATGATTGAATGAATCACCAAGAATATAGGAGACAACAAATTTAATGAGCCCTCTACAAGATTCATGATAATTCCCAATGTTGACATAGAACCAACAAAATAGGTTGGGGTCATACCACTTAGGAGGATCATTGGGATAGATGAAAGGTTTTGAGGGCGTTAAAAATTATTTCATTTGCTGAAATAAAAGAGGTGTATGAAAAGGTGAAGAAATATTAGTTTTGGTAACCCCTAGTTTGGTTTGAGGAGTATTACCAGTGATAGCATTATATTTTTGAAAATATCCTTTAAGAAGTTTAGGATTAGGTTTGAATTGCTTCATAAGAAAGTCTTGACATTTAGCTTAGTCAAGAGCTTCATTAAGTGCTTGGGGAGCAAAGGTTTGAACCTTATATTAGAGAGTGGGAGTTAAAGTTATGATGAAGAGTTTGAATAAGTTATCATCAGTCATGTTATGTTATTCTTTATGAGCTAAATATTTCCATCTTTTGATAAAGTCATGAACTGATTCAATGGGATATTGCTTAGCATTGATAAAGTGGCTATGACAATTTTTAGGAAGATCATTATGTTGAAACTCTTTAACCAAGGGATTAACCAAATCTTCAAGTTACCAAATATAATGTTGGGGAAGTTTATTAGACCATTCTAATACATCACTAGTGAAGGTTTTAACTAATAGTTTAGTAGCAGTAAAGATATTAGTTTGGATCCACTCCTTGTAAAGGTTGATAATGGCTTTGAGCAATGAGGCAGGGTCTTTAGTCCCATCATATATTTGATAGTTGGAGATATGTTAACAATATCAATGGATAAAATGAAAGGAGATAAAGTGTCATTTTTAATGGATTGAATTATCTTGTTATTCATTATGGGTTGAGGAATAACATTACCTAAGACATCCTGAAGAGGTGGAGGAATGAAATTAGAATTATCTTGAGGATGGATAGTTGGAGGTTAATTAGCCAAATTAATTAAATTTTTTTGAAGTTTCATCATTTGGTTGGTGTTAGTATTTTGAATTATGTTCATTTGTTAGATAATTTGGCCTAGAATTTTAGTTATATTAGGAGGTGGGTTGGTGTTAGTAGGAGCATTCCCCAAATTGGTGTTAGGGGAGAATTACTAGAAGAAGGATTATTAGTGGGATTGTTAATTAAATTTATATCAATTACTCCCACATTAGTTTGAATATTTTTAAAATGAGAATTTTCTTGATAAGTAAGGAAAGGATTAGATCCATCAACTTGATCTTGAGGTGTTATTTACACTATATTACAGTTCATAGATGAAGGATGAGAAGAGTTGTCCCAAAAGTGATGGTGATCTTGGGAGGAAAAGAGGGAGAAATGAACATCCCATATAGTATATATATATATATATTCAAGATATCCAAGAATATTTTAATAGGAGACTTCATCGTGACTGAAGAGAGATGAACAGAATGCAAAGAAGGAAAAATAGAGAACTAGATTGATAAATAGGGAAGGTAGGAAGTAATACATGGTCGACTAGGTTGACCTAACACAAAAAATAGGTCCTATAAATAGTACAAGTTTGACTGGGTTGATCCAGTATAGTGAATAGAGGCTAAAAAGATATGGGGTCGACTAGGTTGACCCAGTACAACAAATAGGGAAATTTAAAAATCCTATCACAAGTTGTGAAGTGAAACAAGATAAATTTTGAAAGTAGTTTAGAAAATAAATAATAAAAAGGAAATAAATAGTCAATTAGATTAACATTGGCCAATGCAATTAAAACACACAGCACAAAACTTTTCACCAACACTAGCTAATACAAGTTTTTGTAATACAAAATACAATTGAGCAAAGAATAATCAATCAACTTAGAAAGTAAATAGATAACTAATTGGTAAAGTTGAATGCTTATAATATTATTAGAATATGATTTTAAATGTGATGGGAAGTTGGCTATAAGCAAGGAACTAGAAGGCAATCTAAGGATGGTTTCAGGTAGTTTGGACTGAAAGGGATCTGTAGTGGTAATGATATAGGCTTGGTATTGGGTCTTACCCTCTCACTTCACACACTATAATGATAAGGGTGCCAAGTGATTAGAAAGAATATACCATTAACCATGATTTATACTTGAACAAAACATCAAGTCAACTTTCCCCTTGGTGATGAAATCCATGTAGGTTGACCTTTGATAGACAAATGTTAAAATAATTATTTAGATTTTGTGATTTGGTCATGTGTGAATAAAATATAAAATAGTGAAAATAAATGGTTAATTAAAAACCACCTAATTAATCTATGTGATCTATTCTAATCATGCAAGCAACAAGAAAATAAATGTGAACTAATTACTAGCATATAAGGTTAATTCTAACTTTAAAACAAGGTACAATGTTGATATAGTCAATAGTGTTTGCACAAAATATAGAATAAGGTTGAACTTGTACTATGAAAGCAAGGTTTAAAAATGAATAGGGTTGGCAGAGTTGACCCAATTATCAAACAACACAAAAAACATAGAACTAGGTTGGAAAGGATGATTCAGTTGATTGTTTAGGGGCAGTTTTAAAGACTATAAACTGTAAAAGGAAAGACTGTAAAGAAAGAGACAAAGAGAAAGAAAGGAAACTTGGTGGATAAGAGATGTAGAGAATGAATATTATTGTTCAAGAACCTTGATATATGTTTACAAATTCTAATAACTAGGTCGACTAGGTCGATCAAGATTTACATAAACTTGTTGCTAAGTACTTGAAAATGTACAAGGTTGATTGGGTTGACCTAATATTCTAGACTAGATGTCTGAAAAGCTAAAAATCTATACTAGGTTGATAAGGTCAATGTAGTAGCCTTTACCTGAAATCATGTGCATAGAAGTTAGATACTAAGTTGACATAGTTGATCTAGTATGGAAAATATATGATAGAAATAATGATGAAATAATAAAAGAAATGAAATAAGGTAAAAAAATATTGGAAGGGTTAGTTCACATCAGGTTCACTAGAATGTATGCAATCAGAAATATATCATGTCTATAAATCAATCTTGGCTCAAAGAAGATATAACATACCTACACTTTTGATTAGAAATATATTTGTTAAGTAGGAGCATGAACAATATGAGGATTCACTAGACTTGATTAGGGGATCAATCATCATAATACACCATGCTAGGAAGGGTTCTAAATCCTACAATCTAACATAATCATGTAATAACCCTAAAAGGTTTAATTTTCACTCTATTCTAATAAATAAGAAAGTAAATCTACTCTAGTGCACACTAAAGATTATGGCATAATATGAGGGGTTAGTAAAGAAATCAAAATATGTATAACAGAATCTTAATTAAGCTAAGTATGAGCAAGAACCTAATACATGGAATATGAAGAGTTATATTATTCAAGCCAATACTTATGCTACTTATATCTACTAAAGAGAGGAGAATAAAGTTAGAATATACTTACCTGAATGTGAACCCATTGAGACTCAATATTTCCCTTAGCCAAATGGGATTTGTAAGAGGTTTTTTTGGTTTTTAAGGATAACTAAGAAAGTTCAAAGCATCTAAGACTTATCCATAATACTAGATTCTCCAAGTAGAAACCCTAAGCTAAGACTCATCAAGTAGAATGGTAGAAGAGTAGATTGTAAAGAAGCATGAGTGAATAATAAGTCTTGATTGCATATTGAAATAATGATGAAATGATCTTATATTTATAGTTAGATCTCACCCCGAATCCTTCTAAATATTTTGGGTGTACAGGGTTGACCCAATTGACCCTATATGTTTTTCAAAGATAAATCAGTAGGTCTCAAGCTAGGTCATCCAAAGGGCTAATAAATCTCTCAAGTGAAAATACCCAAAAATAGTGTAGGGTTAACCCAATCAGCTTTGTATAGTAATCAGAGGCTAAAAATTATACAAGGTTGACCTAGTCGACCTAGTACAGTCAACTAGAGAAAGGGGATCAAGGTGAGGAAAAGAAGGATGGAAAGATGAAAAATGATAGAGGAGTGTGCAAGGGAGGATTAATAACTTAGGGAATGGTTTTAGGAGCTGGTTGGATTGGTAATAATGTGTAAATAAGGGACAATAATCCTAAAAATTATCAAAAGTTTTCCCATGCCTTTCTTGGTGCATCCCTTAGGGTTTGCACTCAGAAATATTGAGTCTCGATATGTTCTTGTAAGATATAAAGCATCAGTATTTGATAAAATGTTGAAAATATTATGTGGATACATTAATTATCTAATAGGTGTTAAGATAAGAACAAAGATGCAAGATAACCTGATCTAACCACCAATAAGGCCACTTGTCCTTCAACATGCCAAGACAAAGGACAGTTTTCAAGAAGCTCGTCAAGGTGTCAGGTCAAGTTCTAATTCCTACACCACATGGAAGGTTGAAGCATATTCAAGAGTGAGACACATGGCTTTAGAATTATATTCATGACTATTCTATAACCCCCTTTCTTTTTTTAACTCACATGGATATTTTTGAACTCTCTCTCTCCTATGCCCTTCTCTTCTTCTCTTTCATTTGTACTATATATTGAGCCTTAATTGGATAAGTCTATTTCCTCTACCTAGGTATGGTGAATCCCTACCTATTTTTAGCCTTTGATCAATAAAGAACAACCTAGTTTACCTTTTCCATGGACTATTTCAATGTGTATGTTAGACTAGTTAATCTTGCCAAGTGATAGATTCACTTCCTTGGCATGTTGTCCTTGTTTGCATTCATATTCAATTTTAAAAGTCTTTTTTAAGGTCTCTTGAAGTGTTAAAATGATTTTTTAATGATTTTAGTGAGCTATCTCTTCACTATTGTCATGTCATGACCTCTTGTTTAGTCTTCCTATCTAAATCTTTCTTCACAAACCTCCATGAGAAATACTAATGTAGAGGGGTAGATTTAGATTAGTGTCATGCATAGGTTAAAGTCTTATTTAAAGTGCATTTTCTATTTTTTGGTAGTGACCAGTTTACATTTGGTGCATCACTTCATTAGATTAGGTTTATTTCATTTTTGTCTCTCCCTTTTCATCTAAATAAGTTAGTAACATAAGTGATGAGCTCAAATAGATATATCAAGCAAACTAACCCTTCAATCTAGAGGTTTACCCCTATTATAAATAACCCATATATCTAGGGGTAATCCCATTATTTCACTCAATTGGAGTAGGCTTGAACTACCTCTCCAAGGGTGCAAAATTAAGTGACAATAGTTTTGGCATGCCTAGTGGGACTAAGGTTTAAAGTTGTGGAAGAATTCTTGACATGTTTTTCTACCTATCAGAATTTGGAGGCATTCAACAAATACCAATGGTGACTCTAAATATAATCAACTAGTTATAACATCCTATGTAATTATTGTGAAAAAAATTTGATAGTAGCTTGTATTTTCATTTGACTCATGAAGTTGAGAGGGTTAGGTATGAAGAGAACTTATACTATATACCCTTTATCAGCATTATCATGATCCCAACTATATGCCTCAAAAGCCATATCAAGCTTGTTACCCTCCTTATGATTTATGTCATCCCTATGGTTAGCCTATTCTCCCTCTACATGACCATGATGTTGTTGATGAGCCCTATAAAGAAGCTTATAAAGAAGGCTATGAGGAAGGATATAAATAAGGCTATGAGGAAGGCTATAAAGAAGGATATAAGGAAAATGAAATTCTTTTTGAAGAAGATGTACCTTTTTATCAACCTCAACATAACTCCTACCAGCCCTATGATCCATATGAACCTCACCTTGATTATTATTAGCATTGTCACGAGTCATATCAGTCTTATGTATGTCATACATTCTCCTCATGTAATTTCAATTACACAACTCAACAACCTTACCATGACTTGCAGTAGTCAAAATTTTATTTTCCTACTTCAATTCCATTTATTGAAGAACCTCAAAAGGTTGAATATTAATTTTTAGCTATTGAAGATCTTCAAGAAGGCTATGAGGAAAGTGAAGTTCTTGTTGAATAAGATGTCTCTCCCATTATGTAATTTTTTTTTCATCTCTCCAAGAGTTGATTCAAAAAACCTCCATTCCCAAACCCATTATAGAGACATCCACCACACCTCATACTCCCTCTCCAACCCATAAGCCTATTCATCACCTTCCTACCATCTCCCTCTTTGAAGAAGAACTTTCCCTATAGGAGATAAGTGAAGAAGATTAAGCTATAATTGCAATTGAAGAAGTTGACTCAAGTGTCTATGATGAAGAGTTCACTATAGGTACCCCATTTAGTGAAGACAAAAACAAATCAATATTTTTGAATGAAGAAAGAGATGATCTTGATGAGGTTGTAACGTCTCATGAAGAGGTTTATCAAGACATGGAAAATGAAGCTTTTGAGAGGAACATCACATTAGCTGACTTGGTTAAATCTCATGAGCATGATCAAGAGATTGGTTTCGAAAAACCAATAGAAAAAAAAGATACTACTAACTCCATATACAAAGAAGACTTATGGTGATATGTGATTATTTTGAGGCTCTTCAAGAGGCTACACATCATGCTAATCAGTTTGAAGAGACTCTTAGAAATGGCCTTAATGGTGTGTTTCAAGAAGAAGATCTTATGCCATATAAGCTTGTTTAAGTTTTAACCATCCTTGAAGATGAAGACTCTCTAAGTGAGAAAGTTGAGGTTGAAAAAGTGCATAATGGAAAATAAAATGAAATTGAAGAAGCTACTTTACAACCTCATGACTACATAAAGAGACTTGGAAATCTTGACAAACCTATGGTTATTGAAGAGAAACAAGACCAAGATGATTGGCATCATTATAATAAAATCCTTCAAGAGTTTGAATGACTTTTTAAAGGTATCTTACCTATTAAAGATAATGTTCATAAGGATATTGAACAAAATGTCTCCATTGAGGACAATGATGAAGATTGGATTGAGTATGCAAATCTCCTTGAAGAATTTGGTTAGCTTGAAAAAAATGGTAAGAAATATGATGCCATTAAAGATGACATGAAGGTCAAAGAAGAATGTTTAGATGAAGAATAATTAGACAAAGTTGTATTTAAAGAGCATCATGAGAGGGTTGTTGAAGTACAAGATGAGTTCACCTTCATAGGTGATATGTTTATAGCTACTATTATTTCATTTGAAATCATGCCAAGAATATTGGTAAGAAGGAGATGAAGACATCCATAACAAGGCTCAAAGGGAAATTTCATTGATTCCATAATTCATATTATGGATCAAGAGATTGTAAAAGCTTTCCCTTTGATTTATGAAGAAGAATTTATTTTTAGGTTAGTTGTATATAGTTAGTTTTCTTATGTTGTGTTTCCTAAGTACTTATGTAGTACATGTGTGAGTCTTGTTGCTTTGATTTATGTGTGATATCTTTGTTTTGTGTGTTTTCAAGGTTAAATCAGTTTATTGTGTCATGATAAAAGTATGGTCAAGTATGAAATTGAGTGCAAGTGATTCATTACCTAATGGACGAATAAATTTATTGGTCTATTTAGCATTGCAGGCATGCTGCCCCTATGAATCACCAAGTTATCGATTCAATTTTGACCTCAAGTCAAAATGGATCAATCCTTGTAAATTGAAACTTTCATAATATTGTCATGTGGTATTTTCATGCCTTATGTGGTCCCTAAAAGTATTCATAAAACCTTATTATCATTATTTAAGGTTAGTTTGGAGAAGTTAAGTTAATGTCTTAGTTTGGTCATATACTGGTCTAGACATGTAATGGAGAGATAAGGATTTTTTAAGTAGTGTCATAGGTTTTTAGGAGTCTCTCATTGTAATTTTATATATAAATCAATTAATACAATCATTTCATGATGTTTTGTCATGTTTAAGGTTCAATTGCAAACTTGAAGGTGGTGAAAATACATGAAAATGTGATTTTTGGCTAACTCTAATGTATGTCAAAGTTACCTAATTTAAAAATACATATCATACACATTAAAAATAGCTTGAATAAATTACACAACTAACAAACATGTTATAAAGTTATAACAAGGTCATAATCTCGAGTTTCAATGCTATGTTGAGGAGTTAAGAGACTTGTATGAAGTTATTAAAGTCACTTATAGGTGGAAACATTGTAGAGGTGTACTTTGAGATTCCATAGGTTATAAAAAATTTGGGAAGGATTTTAAAGTTCAATAGTTACAAAAAACTCTCTCTCCTCCATCACTCCATTCACAAGCTCTTGAAGGGATAATTCAACTGCATGGTACATGCCATAAAAGTAGAGTTGGGGATAAGATTTTATCCAAAATTTAGGACCCATATGGGCTTAAAATTTATGTAATTTTTCATTATATTTATATCCTTATCTTTATGAATAATTCTAAGGAGCTAAACTACCTTTTAATGACTAAAATCCCCATAGGCTGAGTTTTGTGCAACTTCAGTACAAGTGTGAAATCTTTGGCTGAATAAAACCAATTAGAGTAAGTTATCATAGGTATTTATATGTAATACACACATATGTTCACCATTTTTTCTCATGTGGATGGTCTTTTGACAAAGAAATTGGCTCTTGTGCGTAGTTTATAAATGATTGTCATATTTCTATTTTCTAAATTTATCTAGTTGGTCTAATGTATCTAAGTGATTATCAATTTTTTTATACCATCCTTGAAATCCATTCATAGCCATATAATTATCTAAATATTTCAAATTATTCTAAAAATAGTCACACCTTCATTCACCTATTGGGACTGTATTCTAATGTGTCTGCATAGCAAGTTGATTTGAGTGGGTCTAAGCATGTATTTCCATGAAGCTTAAGAGATGTGAATTATTTTTAAAGGTGTTAATGTAATGGAAAATTAATATTTGAGCACTAAAATCCATATTTGTAGTTTTTAAAGATTCAAACACAAGGCTATAGACCTACACATCAGCAAACCTGTAGGTCTATAAATTCAATATAAATTTAATGTTGTCAACACTCAAGTTGTATACTTAGACATGTAAGCATTGTGATGGTTTCAAGTTGAAAAGGGTCATGGACAAATTAATATCTCTAAAGAAACTAGAGTCAAAGAGATTTGTGTGGACTAATTTGACTTCAAGTCAAATTAGGTCAACTCTTTGCATATTTAAATTTATCATAGGGTATCCTATGTTAAAAAGTGGTCCCATGGTATTTAATAAGGTTAAAAAATATGTTTTATCTTTTTTATATTTGTCTAAATTAGTCTTATGTCATATAAGGCCACCTTTTGAGTCATTTAATGAACTTGTATAGTTTCCATAAGAATAAAAGTGTTTTAATAGGATATCCAATGTCCTACATGTCATAAATGGTTAAAGAAGCCATTTTTAAATTAACTAGTTGCAATTTCAACCTATATTCAAGAAGATAAATTGAAAATAAGGGAGTTTCAAACTAGTTGTATAGATTATATACAATTATAACATGTGTGACCACTTTAGGGAGTTTCCTTCAGATCTCCATAGTTTAATTTCATGCTTGGGAGGCTTTGATAGACCTAAAATTGAGAAAAATTGATTCTCCTTTCTCATTACTCTCTTAGACATGGTTAAACAAGTCAATGGTTTTCATTCAATATGGATAGGAAGAGAGTATTTCAAGAGATTTAACTTGGTGGGTGATATCAACATATTTATACTTATATTTCATGTCAATAGTCATAGGATTGGTGATATGTGCTCTATGAACCATCACTAAGAATTTTAGTGACTCTAGACTGCCTACACATCCCCAATAGATTTAGTTTTCTCCTCTAATTGCATTGATCCAAGAAAAATAGGTGCTTTATGTGATATTTAATAGTATGAACATCCTTCTCATATAGTTTTAATTATATTTTACATATGTGGATATCAAGGAATAAGCAAGACTATCTCATTTTGCTTGTAGAAGACTCCATTAAAGTCTACAGGCATTATTTTCACAATTTCAAAGCTTATCTTCCTATATTTTTATTTAAATAAAATGTGATATATTATGTTAAATATCTCATTTCATGGTGATTAGTTTTTATTTTAAATATTTAGTCTCAAAAGTAGCATTGATGGATTGAAAGGTCTAAGACACAAGCATAGTCAAGAAGCTCCGTAATAGTCACCTACAGGATTGTGTGAGAGTACTTAGATAGGGGTATTGATGAGTTTGTAACCTATAAACATTCATAAGATATCATGTATAATTATAAACATGGTTGAGCCATTAAGATACCCAATTTTGGTAAGGGAGGATTTAGAATATGGTCAGAATATACACATAGTTAGGTCTCCTTGTGACTATCACCTACAGTCAAGTAAAACTAAGTCTTTATCAATCATGTTGATGAGGTAGGAATTTTTTAGGAATACAAAAATATTATCCAAGTGAAAAAAATATGATTGATCTATTCAAAGGGTTAGATATTATTTTTTAGAACCAATTCAACATACACAATCCTATATATAATAACACCTACAAACAATCTCCAACATGGTCTGAGAGTTAATAAAAATGAGACAAAGTAGTATTGAATGGGATATGTTTGAAATCATATGAGGCCTTTAATCAAGTATAAATAGAATAGAGAGTATCATTTTGATAATATTGAGGCCATTATATGCAGATAGACCACGGTCTATTTTCATAGGTTTAGAAAGTTGTAGTTGAGAAGTTTTACCTTAACTTCTTTGAAAGGGAATCTTACCTCTTACAATGTCACCTATTAGTGAAGTTTCATGAAGTCTGAGCGAGATTAGTGGATTCATTATTATAGCCTAGGACTATAATAAATATGTTAATTAAATAGAAGGTTGAGATAATGATGGTGTAATGGCTATTAAATCAATCAAATTCTTAATGAAAACACTTAGACAACTATAATGACATTTGAACCAAAGTGAACCTTGAAACTGCATACTAGTGGCACAATGATGGTAAAGGGGCAAGAGCATGGACTACAAGTAGAGATGAATAATTTAAAGTGTGGAATGATTAAATAACCTCAAGAGAGATCAAGGACATAAGGTAAAATTTTCAAATATCTATCAACACCTACAAGAATCCCCTATATTCCTTAGTAAGACACCTACAATCTAATACAATCATAAGTTAGCTTATATTATTGAAAGGTATTGGATAATATATAGAGATATAAGATGGATATCCATGTTTAATTCAATATCAAATTGATATATAACATCCTCATTTGATTCTCAAGTATAGGATATAGAGAGGTTGAACTAAAGCCTCATTTTATAGTCAATCAAAAACACTACATATAGTCCTCACAGTCCTAGAAGACCATCTTAAATAATTTAAAGGTTTGAGTGGTATTGGAGCATGGAAAAGTTATGAAATTTAGTATAGAGAATATTCATAGCCTAATAAATCCACATGTAATCTCACTTTGGTCAGACAACTAGGGTAAATGCCCTCTATTTTGTCTTAGACAAAGGGCACTCTATAGTCATGATGACCCTATAAGCATAGTGTGTGAATGGTGATAGGAGGAAAGGGAGAACAAAGATGAATTTAATAATGACGTTTGAAGTTGTTTTTAAGGTGAAAAAGTGTTCAAAGTAACTTATAGTCTTGATAATCACTCACAGGTGGTCAAAGACTAAAGAAAGGTAGTCTAAGCTCATTAGGACTAAATTGAGCATAAACCCTAATGGCTTCCAACTTCACTTATAGCATAATGTGAGTTTTCCAAATTAGTTGATAACATTAATTACCAAATGGTGAGTTTATAAAATCTATTGATGTGTAGGGAAATAACTCAAATTGGTCATTTTGGCCTAATTTGGTCTCAAGCCTACTCAAAACACCCATAAGGAGCTTGAGATCCATATTCAATTGCTCATATCTATACGGAGACTATGCATGGTGCCTTAAGGAGATAGAAATAGTTTAAGGGTGTCTTACACTTTATCTTAGTGGGATTTGTTTAGAGGTTGAGCATATATATTTTATGAATCATCACTAGGAGCTAAGAGACCTAAAACCCTCTCAAAGCCCTTGTGTAAACTTGATGGAGAATAAAATATTGGAGATGCACCTAAAAGTGACTAATTGGTTAGGAAAGTGATTTAAACCTATCTATCATTAACTCAAGCTCCATGACATCCATTTTATCTATACTATCATTTGTATGGATAAACCAAAATCTAAGTTTATTTTTGATGTGTTTTATAAGTGCAAAGGAGAACTGGTAGATGAAATCCATTGAGGGAGGTATTTAGGGACTTATTATAACTACCCATACTCATATATCAGCCAAGGGAAACAAAGAAACTCCTCTAATAATATTTTCATTACAAATAGTCTTGGACATATAGTGAGAAAATAAAGTGACTGCCTAGTGCAAAGATGAGAGGTATGATATTGTATCTTTTGAGGTATACCTAATGGAGTGGAAGGAAAAAATGTTATAAATATGTGTATAACACCTCTTCCACAATTTTCCTTGAGAAACTACAAGTCACTTAGGTTACAAGTTTTAAGGTCTAGGCCTAAAAGACCAATGAGTGACTTTAGAGAGTGACCAATAAGTATCCACAAGAAGTCATAAATTTAAGGGTGTAGATGAAGGTTGAAAATCTTGTTTCCAACCTACCATGATAGATAACATGTGTCAAAAACTTCCTATAGAATTTTTTAACAATCATGTGAACTCATAATCATTAATATAGTTTCAAGAAGGTGGTGAAGAGTCTCTACATCAACCTAAATGATATGTCATATTATGATGGACATTTATCCAAGAAGACCTTCTTAACCTATTTTTTACTTCATTCTATTAAAATTTAATTGGTTTATAAGTATTTATACTTTTCCTTGTGACCCTTCCACTTCTCTCTCCTCTCCTATGCTTTATATATGCAAGCCTTTTTGGCTTTGTAATTAATCTACACCTAGTATAGTGAAGCCCTACTAATCTGACTACTATATTTGCCTTTGAATTAAATATTTCCAATTTGGTTTTGAGTTAATATCTTTCTTGTCTAAGTGTGTGAATTAGTGAATAGTGTAACACCAAGTGATAAATATATATCCTTGTGTTCTCTTTACTCTTTCATTTTTGGTACAAGTAGTCCTCCCTCTAACAGGTCACATGAAGTGTAGCTAGTGTATTTTTTTATCTCTAAGTGTAAGGAGTAGCATTAGTGTCTACTATCTAACCTCTTGTTCATTCACCTTGAGAAGTACAATGCATATCACCTCCATGTTTTAAATACTTATGTTAGAACAATCTAAGATGTTGGTACTAGTGTATCACCTCATTATCATAGGTTACTTTTGTGTTCCTTCTATCACTTTTCATCCAAGCAAGTAGTGTAGGTGATAAGTTATCAAAGACTAATATAGCGAGATAGACCTCAAACCTAGAGGTATACCTCTGCTATAGGAAACCTATGGTCCTAAAGGTAATCCAATGTTTCACTCAATCTATAGAAGGCTTGAACAACCTCTCTAGGGTGAAAGATTGAGTGACAACAATTTGATGACTATGTTAAGAATCTTAATGCACTATAGGGTTGTGTGTGGATAGAAAATATAGAGGTTGTGAAATTACCTAAGGATGCTAATAGACTTGACATAATGAGAATGAACCCTCGATGATGGTTGAACACTATAGGTGTCAAGGTAGATTTGAAACGGTCAATTCAAGACCATATTCACTCAAAATTCTCTTACAATCACCTACAACTAGTTGAGAAGAGTGCCTTCAAATGGATTTATGATGAAACACTAAGTTTTCAAGTTATCAGGTTTATTACCAAGCTATTCAATAACATGACATGAATTTGAGAAGGTTCAGTGTTAGAATTAGGGCTCTTAGAACATCAAGGCTACAGACCAATCCAAAGTGCATACATAATAGGTAGAATGTCACTTGAAGGTCTATTTAAGTGAATAAAGGTATTACAAAACTTGAAAATGTGTTCAATAATATGAGAGTTTAAAAGATAACCCAAGTGATAAAATAATTTAGGATCAAAGATTCCTAAAAGAGGAGGATAATAAAATCAAGGTTCACCTCAATTCTCCTTTCATAGCTAGTTGATCACCTACAAGCTTGCATGCCTTGTTACGAGAAGTTGTTTGTTCACAGTAAAAGGAAGGAGTATAAAATGGAAAGTATGCAATGTATTGGTTAGTTTTAAGAGTTCATAATTTTATAAATAATACCAAAAACCTTGATAAGATCATTATTTATAAGAGAAAAGCTTATAAACCCTCAAAAGCACTCAGATTGCTCTTATAGAGACCTACATGTTATTATGGTAGTAGTTGGTTTCAAACCTAAGTAAAAGTACATATGAAACATAGGATTATGGATCAAGTGATTATGAACAAATTACTAAAACTATTTGAATACATGAGATCAAAGGGATGTCAAAGCAAAACCCTAAACCCTATTTTTCTCATAAAAGGTACTATTAACCAAATTTGACTTAAGATCAAATTTGGACCCCTATAAGTAAAAAAATTGTTTTTTTTTATAAATGTTTTAGGGGCATAATACTTTTTAATAAGGTATTTTATAATCCTTTTGATGTTATTTAATGACTTTTTAGCCTTATTCATGGTATAATAAGTTTATTTGTCATTTTGGGTCATCTAGTGGGCTTTTAGGGGTCATAAATGCAAGTGGCATGGTTCAAAAGGTGTTAAGATGTCCTATTTTCCTTTCAAACATCCAAGAGATCAGATTACATATTATGAATGTTAGTTTAATTAGAATCTTGTAGGTTATCTTACTGAAGATTAAGTAATCAATTGAAAAAGGTGAGTTTGTCACTTGTATGACCCATGAGGGAGGGTGACACATGGGATAAGGTCATGTAACATATATTAATCTTCCTAAAGTTCATTTTCACACTTGATATGCTCTGAAAGTGCCATTTTTAAGCTAAAACCATTCTACTCCTTATTTTCCTTTCTAGACATATAGAAGTGACTAGTAAGATTATGCTTAGCACAGATAGTTGAAGAGGTTTTTGGTTAAATTATTTTGGTAGGTGGTATTAAAATAAAATAAATTCATTTAAATAACAAGATTTAAATTATTTTTCAACCATGCTTTATGAACCATCTTTAACAAGTTGATTATGTTTTTTTGCTCACTATTCCCTGTACCCTATAGGTTTTGATCCATTTTATATAATTACATATAAAAAATCTGGTGATGTTGAATCCAGAGGATTTTGGATCTCTTATTATATTTTATCCATTTTTATTTTCATGTTTTATGGTGTTTTTATGAGCAATTTATCTCATGTTGTAGGAAGGTGTCACCAATGTGTAGCTGCAATCAATTTCTTCCTTGTTGTAGAATGTTAGTCTTATATAGAGGTATCATGTGAATATAATATGGTGTTACATATTTCTCAAGGCCACATTATCACCTCTTCCCATGTTTATTTCAACACATCATGCTTTGGGCAACTTACAACCTTGACATTCCTCATAGTTAACTCTTTGTTTAATTTCACTTGCAATCATATGTATGAAGATGGTTTAGCTTGTTCATGAAATGGTAATGAAGGTGTATAAATTATCCACATAATTAGTATCTGAAGATATTTCATTTGGATGTTTTTTAAAACTTAAAGTTTGGTTACAAGCTCATTCACCACACTAACCAGTCATTAGACACCCTTGCACACTTTGTTCTAGATGTTTATAGAGGTTTTCACATTAGAATGGTGGTATGGAGATTTTATAAAGACATAATTAATAAAAATAATGAAATTAAAGGATTTAAATTTATTTTTACTTGTTTTTGATACTATTAATCCACCCTTGTTTCTCCATTCCATGTTTACTGCCTCTATACAACAAATGCACACCTACTGGAGCCTTCATTGATGATGACATGCTAAGAGGTGAAAATATTGATATGTGTTTCAATATATTAATATTTATAAGGGTTAATTTAGATAATTGGTGAAGGAAAATAAGTTTTTATAAAACTATTAATTCATACATACTACCCAAAATTTCATGCTTACTACATGTGTATGCTAATGCCCACCTACAGGTGGTACCTCAAGAGCCATGAAGGCACTTGTACGGAAGGGTTGAATGTGGTAAGACCATATTTTGGTTTATATCATGATTTTTGATCATAAAATACATATATAAGGTGTCAAAATGATAAAATAAGGTGCAAATCATGTTGGAAGGAACAAATATTGAGTTTAGGGAAGGTTTCCTGAAATTGTGAAAAAAGAGGTCCAAGGGTGTTTTGTGGATATCTTATAGCAAGGTTGGAAAGAGTTTTGAAACATATAAATAGGTAATATTATTTATTATATCATGGAGAGGATTTTTTTACAATAATGGAGGTTATAAAGTGATTAGAAGATAGAATTTTAAGGTCTCAAAGATGCCTCTAAAATCACTAAAAGCTTGCATCATATCTACAGGATTTGAAGTTTGAATGACAATTAACATCCTAGGAGAAAAAAAATCATTAGCTCGTTGATAGAATGGTTATGTTTATTTAATATTATGAAAATATGCATGAGTAGCATTATTACGATGTTGGAGTATGGTTTTTTAAGTTTCATGGACACCTATAAGTGTCCCTTCTTAGGGAAAATATGCACTTACAGTTACAAAGATAGACAGTGTGATGGCAAGGTGTTTTGATGGTGTTTTATCCCATCCAAGGTCATAATAGGTATGAGTAAAAAAAAAATTGACCTCAAGTATTCAAATATAACTTTTACATACCATGACCATGCTCAATTACATCTCACACACACCTATAGGAATCAAATAATAGGGTATCACAGGTAAGAGGAGGAGAACTCAGTGGGTAAGATCAAGTTGAAATGTAAAGAGTGTAAAAGGGATTTTAATGATGAAAAATTCATATAAAAACCTCCATAAATATCATTATGACCTCCATAAACTCTTGGCAATGTGAAGCAAGCTTACCTTGACCTCTCAAGGCCCTGTATACACCTACAACTGAGTGTGCAGTCTTGGTGAAGGTAAGAAGTGAATATGCTTAGGAAGAGGGAGAGGGTTTGAAAAAAACTTGATAATGATACATGATAGGTAAATAAGGTGTTTATACATACTATAGGACTCATTTAAAGTTGAACACCTACTCTTCCTACTAGCTCAATGGGTAAGAATGAGGAATCTAACGGAGAAGAGAATTTTTTGATGAATTTAAAGATTATTTATAATTAATTGGATGTTTATAACATGTTTAATAAACTTAATCATCTTGTATTTAACATTGAGAGGTCATTCTTAGGTGGAAGTAAAAAATGCAAGAAAATAATCCTTTTGGAGGCCTTTTTTGGGCAAATTGAGTTGATTAGGTGCATAAATGGATGAATCTAGATTATTAATTTGGTAAAAAGTTTAATTATTACATTATAAAACTCATAAAATACTCATTTTTCCTTGGTTAAGAGGCATATACCTTACTATTTTGTCTCAGATGTTAAGAAAAATCAAGATTTGGAAAAATAAGCAAATGAAGCCAAGGAGGGTGAGTAACTTGATAGAAAGATTTGGGAACATAAAGAATAATATTTTGAGGTATATAAAAGGTAAATAAGTATTATTAAATACTAAATAAATATTATACCTCTCAAAATGGTAAAAATACTTGTGCATACAGTCCAACTAGATAAGCTCCGATTAGGCCTTGTTGGTAAATGAGAGAAAGAAATGAAAATGAGTGTTTGGAGGGTTGTAAGATGATTTTGGAATTTGAATTAAATAAAATGAAACATGATATATCTTATGAAAATATATTAAAATAAAATAATCATATCAATACAAACCTAGAAAGGTTACAGTCAGGCCTATTAGGCATGTTCAAGCCTAAAAACCAAATATGAGACCAATGTCACTTTTAGCTCTAGGAATGGTTTTCAATGGAATAAAAAATGTTTATGAGGTCATAAAATATATGTTATAACTTTTGGTCTTTATACAAAGCATAATAAATTAATTTTTGGGCTTAAGAATGACATTATGGCCTATGTAAGTGGAGAAACAAGCTCGATAGGCTAGTTTTGAATGCTCACATCTTTCATGAGACTGTGCATGGATGACAAAGGAGTTTGGAAAGGTTATTAAGGGTCCTTGAAATAATGTTTATAGAATTTTTTGGCAATTTAAATTTCAAGGCTTTATGGACAAAGCTTAAGAGTAGAAATTGCCTAAAACCTTTGTAAACCTTTAGTTAAAACCTGATGGAGGAAATTGAGTTTGAAACTACTCAAATGGAATAGTTTGATTATAATGATGATTGGAGGTTTTATAAGACTCAGTTAGGCTCCCTAAAACCAAGATTAGTTATATGAAATTATACAGATGGAGTGAAAAATAGGGTATGTTTAGTATTTTAATGCATTGTGTAACTTATAAGAACATTCAAGAGATGAAATTAAGTTTGGGAGGAAGATATATACATTTAATAAATCAATATGGTAATTTAATGCCTTGGGAAAAATCCTAAGTTTTCAAACAATAGCTCTCATCTCAGCCAGTCAAAATTGACATAGTGAGCATGATGGTGAGAAGTGTGAAAACTTCAAAAGGATGTCCTTTTAAGGTGTGATTGATGACTCTAAGGACATGGAGGGTATTGAGAAGTGTCATCCACTCAATTTTACTAATTTTCATGGAAAAATAATGATTTTTGGAAGCCAAGTGTGCAAGGTGTGTAGAAGAGGAGTTTTCTTAGACTACAGATGGTGATGGCTCATCTCTAGAAGTTTACAAATGATCAAGACTACAACCAATGTATGGATAGGCATGTTTTAAAGCCTTCTCTCTCATTCAAATCATCATACCTATCGATAGTTAGTTCTAGGATATTCAAATAGGTTTGAATGATGAAGGTAGTTTTCTGAGCCAACACAAGGAGTTTCATGCCATTTTTCACGAGTTTCATTACTTTTATGGATACTTGTACTTCCTAACATTGCATGGTTCATTTAACATATCTTTCTCATGCATATGTAACCTAATTTATCATATTTACAAGTGTCTTAGTGACCTTTGGACTTCCCTTGTCTCGCCCCTCTCCCAAATGCTATAAGTAGTGACTTTTTTGGCTCTTTTGAGCAACCTTCATTGGTTAATGGTAAAAACCTAGCCAAGTTGGTATTTTAATGACTATTAAAACAATAAAAAAGTGAATTTTCCTACTTATATGCTTTAAAATTGAGTTTTGTTGCAATCTTGTTGGTCTTATCTAGTTGAAGATGATTTTTTTAGCATGTTATCCTTGATTTTTCACCAAGCGTGTAGAAGAGTAATTATTATAGGTCTTTGTTAGTATTATCTTTTAGTGTATAAGTGTTTTATAAGTGGTCTATGATTGTATTCTAAAAAAAAAATCATAATCCCTCCTAAACATCAATATACCTCTTGAACCTAACATATGAAACATTGACGTAACAATCTGCCTTGAGTTGTGAGTTTTATGTGAAAGAAGCTTTGATTTGATCTCTAAATATTGGTGCATCACCTTTTAGATTTCTAAGTTTGTCTTCTTAACCCTTTTCATGTAAAGTTGATAAGTGAAAAATTGTTTCAAAGAATACATCAAGGGAACTAGCCCTTCTAGAGATTCATCCTACTAAATTTGTTACCCACAACAAGTGAGATGTTTCCATTATACCACTTGGATGAGGAGAGCTAAGACATCTCCTCAAGGGGTACAAATACAAGTAACAATAGGTACTTATTGTATGATAGGTTAAAAATGTATGTGATAAGGTTTGAGGGAGTGAGGGATAGTTGAAAATGGTTTCATGATGAGGGATAGTTCCATCATAGCTTCAAACTCAAACAACAAAGAATGTAGAATGATGGCAAACCCTGTTCAGTCATACACATGCCAAATTACATACATATACCTACATGAATAGTCAGTTAAGAGATGGATAGTTAGTTGAAGTTGGGGTGATATTTAAATACCCTTAGGAGATGGTGAGGGTTATGAACAAACATTTCATGTGGCCTAAACACCTAACAATGAGAGAAATTAGAGAATACAGTTAGCTAGGGAATTTTAGGCAAGTTAGATTAAGAACCTAGTCTTAAGTGAATAAGATGCTTAGAGACATAATGAGAAATATGGTGAATATTAAAATTATAATTAGCATAGGAGGATTTCATGGACCCATATAAGTCATTGGTAACCCAAGACAAACTCAAGAAAGATACACACAAATCTCAATTCTCTTGTAGCCCTAACAAATGCAGCCTACCAACTCAATAGGCTATATTATTTTACTTAGTATAGTATAGAGGAGTTACATGGGACATTAATATCCTAGGGGTAGTTAAATACCCTAGTTTACTTTCAATTTTTGTAATTGGTTGGAGTATTGGTTCCCTGATTTGTATGAATAATCGTTAAGACCTTGAGGCACTTTCATGTTGCTTAGGAGGCCAGTTTCAATGTGATGAGAGATAAATGAGTTTATATGACTCTATATGGATTGGGAAAAATTATAAATGACTTGAAACATGTAAAAAACACCCCTGAGCATCACCTCATGCCATTGGTTTGTACAAGACTATAAAAATGTATGAAATAAGCCATAAAAGATTATTTTTAGCTACTTAATAGGTTCGTATAGGGTGTCATAACTTCAAAATTTATATGGAGGATAGGGATGAGGTCCTATAATTTAAAAAAACATTTATTTTTAGTTTATCATGTGTGGGAATCTTGTAGATTCAATTTTTAGTCTCTTGGTAGGGAGGCCTAATAGAGGCCTAGTTACGAGAGAGAAGAAGTAACAAAATGGCCTTCCACTCACTTTATAATACTAAAATTTAACAATAATATATAGGGACATATTGGGTCCTATAATATACCTTTAATTTCTCATCATCGTCATCTATACAAAGCTATACACAGGAGGTTTGCATGATTTTAGGGCTACAAGGAATGAGGCCTAATTAGAGCTCTTGATAGAGAAAAAATTCTTGGGGATATTTTGAGACCTAATTTTTTTTTGTAGGTATAATATGATTTTAATATGCCATATGTGAGGATAGGATGAGCTGAATAAGAATAATTCAAGTTTTGACACTTGTATGCGAAATTGGCCTAAGGAAATGAAGAGTCCTCTAGACACCTAGCAAAATAATGAAGTGATGTGTAAAAGAAAACCTGATGAAATAATTTGAGAGGTATAAATAGTAGAGAAAATATGTAATATATCATAATATTACCATCAATAATGCCTCTTTTCCTTCAATATGCCAATATAAAGGGCAGTTTTTAAGAAGCTAGTTAAGGTGTCAAGTCAAGTACTAACTCCTATGCCACATAGAAGGTTAAAACTTATTAAAGAATGAGATAAATATATTTAAAATTATTTTCATGACTATTTCATAACCTCATTTATTTTTTAACTTACATGGAAACTTGTCAACTCTTTATCTCTCTTTCTCCCCTATGCCCTTCTCTTCTTCTCTCTCACTTGTACTATATATTGAGCCTTAATTAGATAAGTTTGTATATTAAATATGGGTATAGAGAAGACCTATATATTTTTATCCTTTTATCAATGAAAAATAACTTATTTTACCTTCTATATGGACTATTTCAATGTGTATGTTAGACTAGTTGATCTTGCTAAGTGATATATTCACTTCCTTGGCATGTTGTCCTTGTTTGCATTCATATTCAGTTTTGAAAGTCTCTTTTTAGATATCTTGAAGTGTTAAAATTAAGTGTGTATGATTTTAATGAGTTGTATCTTCACTAGTGTCATGTTATTACCTCTTTTTTAGTCTTTTTAGATCAAGCTTTCTTCACAAATCTCCATGATAAATACTAATGTAGAGGGGCAGATTTGGATTAATGTCATGTACATGTTAGGCTCTTGTTTAAAGTGTAATTTAAATTTTTATAACACCTCATTGGGTTAGGTTTATTTCATGTTTTCTCTCTCCCTTTTCATGCAAAAAATTTAGTAACATAGGTGATGAACTCAAATAGATATATCAAGGGAGCTAGCTCTTTAATCTAGTGGTTTAACCCTACTATAGACAACCCACAAGTGTAGGGGTAATCCCATTGTTTCACTCAATTGGATTAAGATTTAAATACCTCTCCAAGGGTGAAAAATTGAGTGACAACACTACTATTTCAAGAAGAAAAATGAGTCTATGGGGTTTGTAGGTAGTTTTAGAGGACCCTAGGGTGTTAACGATTATATATAAAGGAAGGGTCCCCAATATGACCAATGTGTCCATGTATTTTAAGCTCATTTTGACCCCTTCCTATGAAAAAAATCTTAGGTCGTAACTCCCACCATACTATACAGAATGAGCACATGAAAATTGCCTTTGTGAGCTTGCAAAGGGAGTGATGGAGAAAAGGAAGCATTTTATACATTCTCTTGACTTTTAATAATAGTAAAAGAATGTATTTGACTTTTAAAATGAAAAGATACACCTATTAAATGTTTTCACCTAAAATTAAGTCTTTTTGGTCTGTCCAAGTATTTAAAACTGTGTTTTTAGAGGTTGTACCTACAAGACTAACATGATCTGACATATATGCAAGTTATATAACTATTTAAAGAACTTTGGAAAGTTTATTTTTATGGATATTTCTCCTTGGTCATTTTTAAAATGCATTAGAATTAGTTATATTTCAAAAAATTTACCTTAAACTTTTCAAATTACCTTAATATCTCCAAATAAGTATGAAAGGTTCATAAAAGGTGATGTAGAAATGAGATGACTTTGAGGGACACCTAATAACCTATAACATATTATACTCGTTATTCCTCTTCTTTATACTTGTTGCTCACTATAGAGCAGAAAAGATCTAGGAAACAGTGGGAGCATGGCATGAATGAGGAATTTGATTCCTAGGATGCAGAACTAAACGGGAGATTTGGTAGGGTTACCAGCTGGTATGATGCACTGAAAGATGAATGGATTCCTTGGTTAAAGAATAGAGAGAATGGATCATACACACTTGGCACCCATGTGGAACTAGGAGGAGCTACCCTTGCTCTCTTCACACTGAAGGAGCTAACCAAGCTCTCTCAAACTAGCACACTTTACAATACAGCCCATGAGTCTATTATATAGATCTCATGTAAACAATAATTAGACATCCAATTACAATAATTAGATCCATAGCTCCAAGACTAAAATTAGCCTTTAACATGCAAACAACTGGTTCATTAACAAACTATTCATGAAACTGACAGTTTTGGAACTGCACAAGCGACTGACATCGGTCCCTGTCTGCCTAGAGATGACTGACGTCAGCCGATCCCTGACCGATGTTGGTTGCTCTGCTCTAGATATGACCAACGTCAGTTGGCCTGATCGACATCAATTGCTTTACACATTAGCAACCTCCTCCTATTTGCATCTTGGTGAAGCTTTTATCTCCACAACCTAACAATCTCCCACTTGGAGATAAACAACTGCACATGTACCTATACTTGTACATCATCTAATCTATTTCCTGGCTTGTATCTCTCTTCAAGATCAATATTGAAGACCAACCACCACAAATCCTATGGTGCACCTCCTATCATCCAAGTAACTTGCCGCATATGCATCTACAAACCCATGTAGAAAAGAACTTGACCCTACATAACATGTATACCTGCTGTTGGTCCCTCTCAGATACTTGAGAATCCACTGAACTGCCCTCTAATGCTTCTTTCCCAGATTGGCTCCAAACTTGCTGACAACTCCCACTACATGGGCAACCTCAGGTCTAATACACATGTACTTAACCTCATCATGTGAATCAGGACACTATTCATAAAACTATCCAACCCATCAATGTGCTAACCGGTTTCACACAATTATTTGGAGACAAAATCAACCTGTGATCTTCCATGTATCTAAAAACACACTTATGCCAAAGAATTTTGCTTCTCTAAATTCTTCATGACACACCTCTAAACTAACTTTACCTTTAGCTCAAAAAAACCCTATATGTGTAACCCTGCATCAAGCAAACACACAACATATAGTAACGGGATGATCTTGCAATCATCACCCACCTGGTAAAGAAACCACAATGGTTATAATGACATTGACTAAAGCCATGCTTTATCATCCACTTGTCAAACCTGTACCACTATCCTGGAGCTTCCTCAAGACCATATGACCTGGCCTTTCATCTCACATGTCCATTCTCTCTATTCTTTAACCAAGGAATCCATTCGTCTTTTAGTGCTTCATACCGGCTGGCAACCCTACCAAATCTCCCATTTGGTTCTACATCCTAAGAATCAAATTCCTCATTCATGCCATGCTCCCACTGTTTCCTGGATCCTTCTTGCTCTACAGTGAGCAATGAGTATAAAGAAGAGGAATAATGAATTTGAGGCTTACTTACCCTTTCAGTCCTCCATATGGGCATTTGAGACTCCTTGACAACTTGTTGTCCACCCAAAATCTATTTTAGTGACCGACCTCAGTCACCACATAGTTTGCATCTGATCGACATTGGTTCCATGTGACTATCTTGACTATCGACGCTAGTTCCCTAACCAATGTCAGTCGTCACCTACCTGAAACCACTGACTATGCTTGTCTGCACATGACTGATGTCAGTGCCTGCCTGTTTGACATCGATTACCCCTGACCGATGTTGGTACGTGTGTTTTCCTATGAGTGATGACTTTTTACCCATGAGCTCTCTTTGAATCAAAACCCTATTCAAACTGCATTGCTTAGAGTTATTCAGCGTTCTCCACTGATCTTTATCCATCATCTCCTCCATGAACACCAAGGCTTTCTAGTTCTTAAGTTTGTCAAAGACATCTATCTTTTGCTTAAGAACATGCATCTCCTTCTTGCTCATATGACCAAGCCTACAAATCCACGTCTTTGCAATAGAAGAAGAATTAGTAATATAAGTAGATAAATAAAGGATACCTACTTTCTTACCACCTGCTAATTCAAGTGTATCTACTGTGAGAGTTTCTATGCATCTCTCATCACCCAACTTTTCTGAAGAAATTAGCCACATCTTCAAGACTGGGACCTGCATGACCTTCTTTAACACCCATGTGTTGGCCGTCTACAATTTCAGCGGCACTTCCCCTTTGCCAAAACTTTGACAAGGCACACCAGCCCCTAAATAAATCTTTCCAAAGTCTCCAAAGACCTTAACATGGAAAAATACTCTATTTCAAGTTGTATGGAAAGAGGCAACAAAATCTATAAAGCAAGATTCTACTTTATCCAAGGAACATCCAAGAGCATCCTGTGCAACAACACTTGCAACATCTGCTTCTTCAATTCCTTCATGCTGATCTTCTACCAACCAACAATATTTCTTTACCTGCTCTTTTTTCCATAACACCATAATTGACCATTCTTGCTTTTCAATTCCTCCATTCTTAGTGTACTTTCTTCTACCATTGCTATACTCCCACTCAATTAGAAACTCTTTAGAGTGACCTGTAATCAAACACAAACCTGCTCCCTGCAACCTGGCTCTGATACCACTTGTCAGGAATCTAAAACATAAAGCTCTGATACCACTTGTCAGGATCTAGGAAGCACAATTGATTACCATGTACAAGTAATTAAATGCAGAATTTAACTAGAAGTAACAAGTAACTAAAATTTAAAAATAACACAAAATATGAGAGACAATACCCAATTGTATTAATACTCTTCTAGAAAAGAATTACAATGAAGAGATGCCACACTCTTCCCCACTTTAAAGGCTTCCCACACCAAGTGTATAGTAATTCACCTTCAAGAGTTCACTCTCTCAATTACGGTCCCAACACACAACTCAAACACAGAGTTGGTGTTCACCTCCAATCACTTAGTATCACTATTGCCAGTACCACTAGTCAGTATCACTACTGCCAATACACAAGTACTCCATGTACTCCATGACCAAGTACACACCATACTCCAAGTAGATCTCCCTTGATCTTGCTACCTATTGTGTTGCTGATCTCCCTAATCTTGTTGCCACCTACAAATCAACTTGGTTTTGCAACACTTGCAAACCTAGACCACTCACACACACAACTGTAAATCAATGATCTTACTTACACATGTAGATCTCTCTGAACCCTGAAGAACCCGTGTCCTTGCCTCACCAAGTCCTTATGATTCTCCAAACTAGTACCCTGATGGATCTTCTACCAAATCTTGCTATCCTACAGATCTACTTGATCATACACACTCGGCACCCATGTGGAACTAAGAGGAGCTATCCTTGCTCTCTTCACACTGAAGGAGCTAACCAAGCTCTCTCAAACTAGCACACTTTACAATACAACCCATGACTCTATTATTTAAATCTCATGTAAACAATAATTAGACATTCAATTACAATAATTAGATCTGTAACTCTAAGAGTAAAATTAGCCTTTAACATGCAAACAACTGGTCCATTAACAAACTGTTCATGAAACTGATAGTTTTGGAATTACACAGGCGATCGATGTTAGTCCCTGTCTACCTAGAGATGACTGATGTCGACTGATCCCTGACCGATGTTAGTTGCTCTGCTTTGAATATGACCAATGTCGATTGCTCTGCACCTCAGCAACCTCCTCCTGTTTGCATTTTGGTGAAGCTTTTAGCTCCACAACCTAACAATCTTCCACTTGGAGATAAACAACTACACCTATACCTATACCTTTACATTGTCTAATCTATTTCTTGGCTTATATCCCTCTTCAAGATCAATCCTGAAGACCAACCACCACAAATTCTATGGTGCACCTCTTATCATCCAAGTAACCTGCCACATCTGCATCTACAAACCCATGTAGAAAATCACTTGACCCTGCATAGCATGTATACCCACTACTAGTCCCTCTCAGATACCTAAAAATCCATTGAACTGCCCTCCAGTGCTTCTTTCCTGGATTAGCTCCAAACTTGTTGACAGCTCCCACTACGTGGGCAACCTCAGGTCCAATACGCATGTACTTAACCTCATCATGTGAATTAGGACACTATTCATAGAACTGTCCAACCCATCGATGTGCTAACCAGTTTCACACAATAATCTAGAGACAAAATCAACCTGTGATCTTCCATGTCTCTAGAAACACACTTATGCCAAAGAATTTTGCTTCTCCAAATTCTTCATGACACACCTCTAAACTAACTTTACCTTTAGCTTAGAAAAACCCTATATGTGTAACCCTGCATCAAGCAAACACACAACATACAGTAACAGGATGATCTTGAAATCATCACCCACCTGGTAAAGAAACCACAATGGTTACAGTGACATTGACTAAAGCCATGCTTTGTCATCCACCTGTCAAACTTGTACCACTATCCTGGAGCTTCCTCAAGACCATATGACCTGGCCTTCCATCTCATGTGTCCATTCTATCTATTCTTTAACTAAGGAATCCATTTGTCTTTTAGTGCTTCATATCAGTTGGAAACCCTACCAAATCTTCCATTTGGTTCTGCATCCTAGGAATCAAATTTCTCATTCATGCCATGCTCCCACTATTTCCTGGATCTTTCCTACTCTTCAGTGAGCAATGAGTATAAAGAAGAGGAATAATGAGTTTGAGGCTTACTTACCCTTTCAATCCTCCATATGGGCATTTGAGACTCCTTGATAGCTTGTTGTCTACCCAAAATCTATTCTAGTGATTGACCTTGGTCACCACACAGTCTGCATCCAACCGACGTCAATTCCATGTGACTGTCCTGACTACCGACGCTGGTTCCCTGACTGATGTAAGTTGCCACCTACCCGACACCACCAACTATGCCTGTCTGCACATGACCAATGTCGATGCCTACCTGTTTGATGTGGGTTACCCTTGACCGATGTTAGTACATGCGTTTTCCTGTGAGTGATGACTTTTTACCCGTGAGCTCTCTTTGAATCAAAACCCTGTTCAAACTACCCTACTCATAGTTATTCAGCCTTCTCCACTGATCTCTGTCCATCATCTCCTCCATGAACACCAAGGCTTTCTAGTTCTTAAGTTTGTCAAAGACATTTGTCTTCTGCTTAAAAACATGCATCTCCTTCTTGCTCATGTGACCAAGCCTACAAAGCCACATCTTCGCAACAGAAGAAGAATCAGTAATATAAGTAGATAGATAAAGGATACCTACTTTCTTACCACCTGCTAATTCAAGTGCATCCACTGTGAGAGTTTCTGTGCATCTCTCATCACCCAACACTCTTGAAGAAATTAGCCACATCTTCAAGACTGGCACCTGCATGACCTTCTTCAACACCCATGTGTTAGCTGTCTACAATTTCAGCGGCACTTCCCCTTTGCCAAAACTTTTGCAAGGCACACCAACCCCTAAATAAATCTTTCCAAAGTCTCCAAAGACCTTAAGATGGAAAAATACTCTATTTCAGGCTACATGGAAAGAGGTAACAAAATCTATAAAACAAGATTCTACTTTATCCAAGGAACATCTCAGAGCATCTTGTGCAAAAACACCTTCAACATCTGCTTCTTCAGTTCCTTCATGCTGATCTTCTACCAACCAACAATATTTCTTTACCTACTCTTTCTTTCCATAACACCATAATTGACCATTCTTGCTTTTCAATTCCTCCATTCTTAGTGTACTTTCTTCTGCCATTGCTATACTCCCACTCAATCAAAAACCCCTAAGAGTGATCTGTAATCAAATACAAACCTGCTCCCTACAACTTGACTTTGATACCACTTGTCAAGAATCTAGAACATAAAGCTCTGATACCACTTGTCAGGATCTAGGAAGCATAATTGATTACCATATACGAGTAACTAAATGCGGAATTTAACCAAAAGTAACAAGTAACTAGAATTCAGAAATAACATAGAATATGAGAGACAATACCCAATTGTATTAATACTCTTCCAGAAAAGAATTATAATGAAGAGATGCCACACTCTTCCACACCTTACTGGCTTCCCACACCAAGTGTATAGTAATTCACCTTCAAGAGTTCACTCTCTCAATTACGGTCCCAACACACAACTCAAACACAGAGTTGGTGTTCACCTCCAACCAGTCAATATCACTACTGCCAGTACCACTAGTCAATATCACTACTACCAATACACAAGTACTCCACGTACTCCACAATTGAGTACACACCATACTTCAAGTAGATCTCCCTTGATCTTGCTACTTATTGTGTTGATGATCTCCCTGATCTTGCTGCCACCTGCAGATCAACTTGGTTTTGCAACACCTACAAACCTAGACCACACACACACACACACATGCAAATCAATGATCTTACTTACACATGTAGATCTCTCTACACCCTAAAGAACCCTTGTCTTTGCCTCACCAAGTCCTTATGATTCTCCAAACCTGTACCCCAGTGGATCTTCTACTAGATCTTGTTATCCCATAGATCTACCTGATCATACACACTTAACACCCCTATGGAACTAGGAGGAGCTACCCTTTCTCTCTTCACACTAAAGGAACTAACCAAGCTCTCTCAAACTAGCACACTTTACAATATAGCCCATGAGTCTATTATATAGATCTCATGCAAACAATAATTAGACATCCAATTACAATAATTAGATTCATAGCTCCAGGACTAAAATTAGCCTTTAACATGCAAACAACTGGTTTGTTAACAAACTGTTCATGAAACTGATAGTTCTAGAACCGCACAGGTGATCAATGTTGGTCCTTGTCTGCCTAAAGATGACTGATGTCAGCCGATCCCTAATTGATGTTGGTTACTCTGCTCTGAATATGACTGATGTCAGTTGGCCTGATCGACGTCGATTGCTCTGCACCTCAGCAACCTCCTCCTGTTTGCATCCTGGTGAAGCTTTTAGCTATACAACCTAACAAAACTTTTCAAATTACCTTAATCTCTCCAAATAAGTATGAAAAGTTCATAAAAGGTGATGTAGAAATGAGATGACTTTGAGGGACACCTAATAACCTATGACATATTTTGACTAAACTCCTTTGCATCATGGAATAAATATACTAGTATAAGAGAAAGATAAACCATTACCTTAAACTTGTCAAATCACCTTAAAATATGTTAATAAGACCTTAGGAAGACATTTGAAGATCATACAAGGTAAAATAGGGATATGAAAAAGGCTATAAGACATGAAAAGGTAAGTTTCAACTTATAGGGGTTTACCTTTTGACATGGAGGTCAAAAATGGTCAACAAGACCCAAAATCAAAAAATGGTAAGATGATTAATGAAGAGATCAACTCAAAGGTTCTAAAATCAGATTGGATCAACATATTCATTTGATCAATCTATAAATTGAATGTAAAAGTCTAAATAAATCATGTTAGTGAAATATCCCTTTTTAGGATATTTAACTAAACATGAATTTTTATGTTTTTAAATATAAATAATACAAACACCATACAAGGAATAAGTTGAAGATATTGGTGAAAAACACATATGATATATTGAATATTTCATTACACATTTACAAATACTACCACAACTATAAATACTCACATAATCCTTAATAGAGAAACCTATACACTTACAATAATTCACACATTGACTCTGCTACTATAACTCTGAATCTATAATTGACTAGTTAGGGGACATCTCACCCCACCAAAACCATCAACTCTAAATTTGTAATGAAGATCAAGTGTAATTCTTAAATGGAATTTCTAACACAAGCTAGGGAGGATATATCACCATTAAAACTAGTGATCAATTCTCCATAGAGTTAATCCAAGGGAAGATTTCAAAAGATGATTTACAATGGGAGAGAGCTCATACTTATAGATTTTACAAGGAGAAGAGATGAGATGAGAGAGAACTTCTCATGGAGGAAAAATACACCATGTTATAGTGGTTGTACTACTCATAAATAGTGAAAATTATCTTTCACATGTGCAAGGTCCACTTGAAAGGTTCTTCATGATGAATTTTTACCCTTGCATGTGACCTCACTTAGGAATAGTATACCATGTTTCCCACTATCCCATGTGCATACTCATGAGTTGCTTCAGCCCTAACCTATCACATGTATGAGGATAGGAATAGCTGACTTGTGGCTTACTTATCCCTATTTGATGCTACTTCACATTTCTCTATGCATTCATTTGGTTAGTAGGTCGGCCTATGAAGTAAACATGGCCTAGATAGACTATATATAGGAGGTAGTGGGTAATTGTTTAGCATCATATTGTGAATTCTGCTCTTATTGAAGCTTATGGAGGTTGCCCTCTCAAAGTGGCTTATATATTATCATATAGTTGGATATATTTTAGTAATATTTGGATCTACTTTTGTTATTATAATTTATTCTTGAAGTAATTTCATTACAAGTGGTATCAGAGCTGTGATTTGGGCAATCTTGTGGGTGAAACCCTAATTTTTTTAAATTTGGATATATCTATAAAACAATTGTGAATTTCTCTAATTTTTTTTACTGGAGGTGAAAAATAATTAATTTAAGTTTCCATTAAAATTTAAGATCATTTGGATCTATTTTACAAAAGTTATGTCCATTTTAGGGGTTTTCATAAAATTACTCTATAGTGCGTAATTCAAAGAATTTTTCTAAGTTATTTACATTTTTGGAAATCTTAAAAAAATTAGGATAGGGTTTGTTCTTTTTATGTTTTTATTTGAGGCTGACATAATTCCAAAATTGCTTGATCAAAGTTGGGTCAACAGTGCCTATCAGGGTTGACATCGTAAAGCCCTTTTATGGCAGGTCCACAAACTCAGGGCCGAGGAAAGGGTGCTAAAACTCTAGGTAAAACTCCTAACAAGGAAGAGATGGATTCAAAAGGGGGAGGTACTAGATCCTTTATACAAGGGTTCTCTAACATAGATCATAAAGTGAGCCAGTTTGACTATAGTGTGCAAGGCATTTAGAGTGAGGTGCAAGGCATACAATCTAATATGAAATCCATACAAGATAGTTTGGTAGATATCATAATGGATTTAAAAAATAATCATTCAAATCATCTAGCTAAAACTAATGCACAACTCCATTAGAGTGGTTCTCCCAACCAATCTACTTTAAATCTAACTATAGTGCCACAAAGGAACCTGTTACCAAAGGTGGATATGTGCAAATTTGATGAAAAAGATCCACTCAATTGGATTAGCCAAATGGATAATTTTTTTGATCTACATCAGATCCCAGGTGGACAAAGGTTACCATGGTATCCTTGTATCTTGAACCTATTAAATTCATTTGGTATTGATGGTTGTGTACTCAAAAGAAAAAGATGACTCTCAATGTCACTTGGTCAGTTTTTACAGAGGAGTTTCAATTACACTATGGCAATAGTGTGATAGAGAATTACTTTAGCCAACTGGCAAAATTATGACAGACTAGTTCTATCAAGGATTATATTCATCAATTTTAGAACCTATCCTTATGTGTGGAGACAATTTTTGAGGAGAACTTGAATGACCTATTTTTGGGTGGACTCAAGGACCACATTCAACATAAGGTATGCATGTTTAATCCACTTAAGATTTTTGATTCTATTATCATGGCACATAGAGCCAAGGAAAAATTCATAGCCAATAAGAGGAAGCCATTCACTCACTTCAAAGATCATAACATGTCGACACCAACATTTCATCCACCTACCAGATTGACCCCACAACAAATTGAAGATAAGCATGCAAAAGGATTATATTTCAATTGTGACAACAAGTAGAGTAAATGACATAGATGTGATGAGAAGAAGTTATTCTACATTTAGGGATCTAATGAATATGATGAAGAAGATTATGCCTCCAATGATGATGAGGAAGAGATAGAGGAGGTACCTAAAAATTCCCAACCTATAATCTCTTGTCATGCACTTGTACGTATTAACACTCCATAAACTCTTAAGGTGGTGGGTTTCCTCAAAAAACAAAAGGTGACAGTGTTGATTGATTCAGGAAGCATACATCACTTCATCAACCATAATTTGGCCACTCAATTGAACTGTTTCATCTACCTAACACCAAAATTTAGAGTCATGATTGCAGATGGTGGCATAATTACTTGTTCAGGCAAATGCCATAGTATTAAGCTTGATATGGGTGAGTACAATCTAGATTATCCTATGTTTACTATTCCCATGGGTAACACAGACATTGTTTTGGGAGTCCAATGGCTCACAACCTTGGGTACCATTGAGATGAACTTCCAGGAACTATTCATGCGCTTTCATTCTAAAGGTAGGAAAATTGAACTATGTGGATTATAGGCAAAATCTCCACAATTGGTTAGTTCACATCAGAAGACCAAGATACTAAAAAAGGGGGTAGAGGGAATTATTGCATGATTATGTTCGATAGAAGTTCAACCCATACATGAATCTACACATCCTGATCTATAGATGATTCTTGATGACTACCCATCTATTTTTGGGGCCATGCCAAAAGGACTACCACCAAAAAGAGAACATGATCATGCCATTCAACTACTTCTAGGGAGTCAACCACCAAATATCAGACCATATAGATATCCATATGAACAAAAGAGTGAAATTGAAAAAATGGTCCATGAGATGTTGGAGGCAGGGATCATTAGGCATAGCCAAAGTGCATATTCATCACCAGTGGTCATGGTGCAAAAGAAGGATGACACATGGAGGATGTGCCCAAATTATAGGGAACTCAACAAGTACACCATCAAAGATAATTTCCTATTCCCATAATTGATGATTTACTTGATGAGTTACATGGTGCTAATTATTTCACAAAATTAGACCTTCGCTCAGGGTACCATCAAATTAGAATCAAGGATGAAGATGTTCATAAAATTGCTTTTAGAACACATGAGGGCCATTATGAGTTTTTGGTAATGCCCTTTGGTATTACAAATGCACCATCTACTTTTCAAAGCTTGATGAACACTATTTTGAGGCCTTTTTTAAGGAAGTTTGTGTTGGTTTTCTTTGATGACATATTTATTTATAGTCAGACATGAGAATCACATTTGCAACATGTGAAATAGGTGTTGATAGTTTTGGAGAAGCATCAGCTTTATGCAAAGCCATCTAAATGTGCTTTTGGAGTACAAGAGGTAGAGTACCTACGTCACATTATTTCCCATGAAGGTGTCAAAGTTGATCCCTAGAAGATTAAAGCTATGATGGAATGGCCCATGCCAAAAACTCTCAAAAACCCTAGAGGGTTCCTAGGACTAACAGGTTACTACTAGAGATTTGTGAAAGGTTATGCTAGCATAGTAGCTCCACTCACTACATTGATAAAGAAGGATGCATTCCATTATAATGATGCCACCACCAAAGCATTTGAAAAACTAAAAGTAGCTATGTGCACCACTCTAGTTTTGGCTACTCTAAACTTTTCAAAGACATTCACTATTAAATGTGATGCTTTTGGATCTAGGTTAGGATTGGTACTAATGTAGGAAAGAAGACCCATTACATTTGAGAGTCATCAATTCAAAGGTAATAATCTACAAAAACCTATTTATGAGAAAGAAATGATGGCTATTCTTCATGCAGTTAAAATGGAGGCCCTATCTGATGGGTAGAAACTTTAAGGTGAAAATTGATCATGATAGTCTCAAATACTTTTTGGATCAAAGATTATCATCGAGGAACAACAAAAGTGGGTAACCAAAATGTTGAGTTATGATTTTAAAATCATCTATAAGAAAGGTAAATATAATGTAGTAGTAGATGCACTATCTAGATGAGATACATCCACATAAGCATTACTTTGTGCAATATCCATATTGCAAGTAGATTGGGTGGATGAAGCCAGATTAAAATGGGAGCAAGACAAGGATACATAGGTTTTGATTCAAAATCTCTAGCAATGTACTTTAACCTCTAAAAAATTTGAATGGAAAGGTAATGTCCTATGGTATAAGGGTAGGTTAAACTTGTGAAAAATTTTAGAGCTTAAGCATAATATTCTTGCAGAGTTACATGCATCTCCAATTGGGGGACACTCAGGGTTCTTGAAAACATATCACAGAATTAAGAAATAATTATTTTGGGAAGGACTCAAGGGAGATGTACAAAAGTTTGTGAAATAATGCTTGATATGCCAATAGAATAAATGTGATATAGTTAAGACCCTTGATCTATTACAACCGTTGCCAACATAATAAAGGTGAGACAGTTAAGACCCCTAATCTGTTACAACCATTATCAATTCTTACTCAAAGGTGGGAGGAGGTTACTATGCATTTCATCATAGGGTTGCCTTGTTCTAAAGGTAAAAATGTTATCTTGGTAATTGTGGATAGGCTTACAAAATATGTCCATTTTTGTGCTCTCTCACACCCATTTTTAGCAAGTATAGTACCAGCTATTTTTCTAGACGTAGTTCTAAAATTACATGGAACCCTAAAAATAATTGTAAGTAATCATGATCCTATTTTCATTAGTAATTTCTAGACTGAACTATTTTCATGTTTGGGTACTCAGCTAGCTCATAGCTCATCTTACCACCCCCAATTTGATGGACAAACAAAAGTGGTTAATAAATGTTTAGAGGGGTATCTCTATTTTTTTGTATCAGATAAACAAGAACATTGGGTTAAATGGATACCACTTGCATAATGGTGGTATAACACATCTTTCCATATCTCTTCTAAAATGTCTCCATTTCTATCACTATATGGTTATCATCCACCTTCCATCACTTCTTCATTAAAGGTGCAAACCAAGGTTTGAAATGTGGAGTAAATTTAACATCAACAAGAGGTTTTGGATAGTTTGAGAGAGAATTTAGCCTTGACACAAAATAAGATGAAGCAACAAGCAGATCAACACCATAGTGAGCAAAATTTTGAGGAGGGTGACTGAGTATTTTTACATTTGCAACCTTATAAGCAAATGTCCTTGAAGCAATAAAAAAAGGACAACAAACTTGCTCCTAAGTATTATGGCCCTTATCAAGTTGTGCAGAAAATTATAAGTATGGCTTATAAGCTTGAGTTACCTCATTCATCTCACATACACCCAATATTTCATGTTTCATGTTTGAAGAAGGTCATTGGACATATAGTTTTAGCCCAAATAGAACTCCTATAACTAGATGAAGAAGGATGAGTCATTTTGGACTAGAGAAGATCCTCTAAACACGTACTAAGAGGTTGAGAACCAGAGAGATTAGGGAATATCTGATCAAGTGGAAGAACCTAAGTAGTGAAGATGCAACTTGGGAAGGTGAAGATTTTTTGCAATAACATCAAGAGTCGTTCAACATTGAGGACAACATTGGTTTGAAGGGGAAGGGCATGCTATGGCCCTAACCAATCACATGTATGAGGATAGGAATAGCTAACTTGTGGCTTACTTATCCCTCTTTGATGCTATTTCACATTTCTCTATGCATTCATTTGGTTAGTATGTCAGCCTATGGAGTAACAACGGCCTAGATAAACTATATATAGGAGGTAGTGGGTAATTATTTAGCATCAGATTGTGAATTTTGCTTTTATTAAAGCTTGTGGAGGTTGCCCCCTTGAAGTTTGTTATATATTATCATATATTTGGATATATTTTAGTAATATTTGGATCTAATTCTACTATTATACTTTATTCTTGAAGTAATTTCATTACATGAGTCAAAATATTCCACAACTTTTGACTCCTCCCACATGTGCCAAATATCTCTCACATGTGTTAAGCATATTCAAGATTTCCTTTTCAACTTTCCCCATGTGACCTCAAATGCTACACCCCACCTTGCAGTATTGAGAGGAATGATGAGATCCTCATTCAATTTATCCCCCACATGCTCTCCTTATTCCTCCCATGTGGCCAAGTGGAGAAATACACCTCATTTCTCTCTCTTCCACTTTCAACAATCAAAATTTACTATATGGGCTGTTGCCACATCACCAAAGACACCTCATTACTATGCCACATCATCATGCTTAGTCATTTGTGAATAATGATCCATGAATAGTGCTAGTGAATAATAATTGATGAATAGTGACCCCACCTTACTATTCCCTTACAACACCTGACTTAGCTTATGGGAATAAAATAGGTTAATGGTCTTCTATAAGTGTCTCATTAAGAAGAATGCGACATTATCATCCTCCATTTCCAAAATTTCTTTCCATAATAAATTAAAAATTTAAATGCTAAAGAATATGATCTCCTTCATAAGTAGCATCCTCTAAGGTCAAGTATCTTCATCTAATCAAGTATTCTTTGATCACTTAACTCCTCAGACTCTTCTCTCTAGTATATAAGATAACATCAAGAACTAAGATCAATATTCCCTCCTCATCCAATGGTGGTAGCTCATGAGATGTCATGATGTGATACCCAAGTGCCCTTTTGAGGCAAGAAACATGAAATACATTATGACTCTTTCTACTCTCTCATAACTTCAACTCATATGCCACCTCACCAACTCTCTAAAAAATCATGTAAAATCCATAGAAATGAGGCTTAATCTTATCTACACCACTCTTTCTTTAATGTGTATTGCTTATATGGTTGTAGGCACAAGAAACTAAGTCTCTAACCTCAAATCTCCTCTGAACTCTATTCCTATCTATATAAAACTTCTACTTATCTTGGGCATGATGAATATTATCCTTAAGTGACTTAAGGATGTCTTTATTCTCTTGAATCCAATCCTTGGCATTATGATCCCTACTATCATCAAATGTTGAGTCCACCAAGGACACAACATCTTACCCATATAATGATAAAAAATGAATCATGCTAATTGACATGTGATGGGTGATATTATAACAATGCTTGCCTAAATATAACCAATTGAGCTAACCCCTTTTCTACCCCACAACATAATTATGCAAATATCCTTCCATGTATTTTTTCACAATCTATATTTGGCCATCTATCGAGGGTGGTAACACATGTTTAGGGTCAACTATGTGCTAACTAATCTAAATAGATCCTACTAAAATATACTTATGAACTTGTTATCCTGATCACTGACAATGTTCTTCTATAATCCATGGAGTCTGAACATCTCTCTAAAAAATAACTTTGTAACCTAAGGTGCCTTTTACTTATGGCAAATAAATACACATATTTGGTTAACTTGTCAACCACTATAAAGATCTTCACCCTCAAACTTAGGAAGACTTATAATGAAATCCATGGATATACTTTCCCACTTATTCTCAGGTATAGGTAATGGTTGCAATAAGCCTGCTAAGAAAGTATGTTTTGACTTGTTCTACTGACAAGTCATATACTCTCTAACATGGTGCAAGACATCATCCTTGAGACCCTTCCATGAGAATCTCTTGGATATGTCTATAGGTTTTGAAGTAACCTTGATGTCCTATAAGAGTTGTATCATGAATGGCCCTCAAAATTTTGTCCTTCAATTATGATTCAGGTACTAAATAAATCCTATCCTTGTAGTAGATGACATCATCTACCAATTTGTACCTATCATCCTAATTCCTGCCATCCATAAGCTTACATGCAAAATTATTTTTGAAATACTCCACCAAGAGGTGAGATTTCCAATAAAATGAAATCTCAAACATAAAACACAAAGTGGCTTTCCTAGAACAACCATCTACTACAACATTCCTCTTCCCTTTCACATATTCAATGTCAAAATCATAAGCTTGAATTTTACTTATCCATTTCCATTACCTCTCATTTAGATCCTTCTTCTCTAGTAAATATCTCAAGTTATTATGATTTGTCTTGACAAAAAATTCTTACCTACCAAATATTTTCTAAATTTTGACAAAGCATGCATGATGGTGAGCATCTCCTTATCATAGGTGGAGTACAATCTCTCCACATCATAGATATTATTTATTTCATAAGCAATGGGGTATTTATTATATATAAGTATGACACCTATTCCCATACCTAATGCATCATACTTCAACACAAAGGGCTGAGAAAAATTAGATAATTCTAAAATAGGACAAGTGATCATTACCTCTTTTATCTTATTGAATGTGCATTGAGCCCCATCTATCCATTTAAAATATCCTTTATTAGTGAGATATGTAAGAGGCATACCTAGAAAATAAAACCCCTTGAAAAACCTTCTATATTAACTAAAAAGGATGAAAAATACCCTTAATTTTATCAATGTCTTCAATGGTGGCCAATACAAGATGATATGAATTTTCTCTTGATGGACCTTCACTCCATCAACACTAATCATATGCCCCAAGTAAAGGATATTAATCATGACAAACTCAAACTTATAAGACTTTTCAAACAAAGACTATGCCTCCATGATACCCAATAATACATCAATATGCTTGAGGTGGTCCTCCCATATCCTACTTTATATCAAAATATCATCATGTGCTTTTTCTTAAGTGTGAAAAGAAGAAACTAGTTAAAAAGGGTGTGTAGAAGAATACCTATTTAATGTGCATGTTTTTAATCCAAACTTTGTGAGAATTCCTCTTTGGATATGGAATAATGACCTGTAATAAGAAAACATTACAACAAAACTTTTTGGTTAGACAAGTAGTTGGGTGGATTGCCTAGCGTGAGCTAGATCCTAGAAGTGAAAGATTTCTAGGAGGCTGTCAATCCACATGATTTTAACACTTAAGTTGAAATGATAAAATAAATATATTTGCCTTAAATTATTTTAAAATTTAAATAAAATACAACAATTGATAGAAAATTAATTGAGAAAATTAGATGCTTTGGTAAGTTAAACAAAATAAAGAAACTAGTTTAATTATACTAATGCTAAAAATTGTTTAAGGAAAGGTTGTGGTTTTGGGTTTGGTAATTTAATAAGGGTCAAAAGAATGGCTTGGTTTGGGTTGACTGAAATAATAAAATGAAAGTGATGGATGTTAAAAAAATAAAAAATAATAAGTAACTAGGGTATCAAAAGGATGAGGGAGCAAAGAGGGTGAAGGTGGCAAAGGTGCAAAGAGGGTAAAGTAGGTAAATGGAATTACAGTGATAAAGGTGGTAAATAAGGTCAATAGGTGAAGATGAAAAGTGGATTAAGGGGCAAAGGTCAAGTTAATAAAAGGATGAACTCAAGTGAATAACTAAAAAACAAATAAGGCTACCTTGAGGCTTGTTGATGTGGTTGATATTGTTGATGATGTGATGAAGGGATCCCATGGAAATTTTGATAGAGATTCATTACTTTGAATTATTTTTTTCTAAGATTTGGATGACCTCCAAAATTATGACCTCAATAAAATACCTGCAACAATATGTTAATAACCAAAGACTAACTTCCCACTTAACCTTGGGTGAAGGAGAGGGGGGTATTTATAGCATTTGTTGTCAAGAACCATGCCAAAAGAGGGAATAGTAGAAGTATGGTGCCATTTCCCATGTGGTGCATGAATGAGTCAAATATGAGGTTGGTGGGGATTTTCATTTGGGTTGGTGAGTCTACCATCTTCAACATGAGTCTAATTTTGAAAGGGAATCATACACATGGGTCTAAATGAGGCTAAAGACTTTTTACCACCCTTTCTTATCTTCATCCAAGCACTTAAAGAGATGACACACAAAATGTGGTGCCATTTTCCATGTGGTGCATGAATGAGTCAAATATGAGGCTGGTGGGGATTCTCATTTGGGTAGGTGAGTCTCCCACCTTACACATGAGTCCAATTTTGAATGGGAATCATGCACATGGGCCTAAATGAGGTTAAAAGACTTTTCAACACCCTTTATTATCTTCATCCAAGCATTTAAATAGATTCCCCATAAAATGTGGTGCTATTTTCCATGTGGGTTCATCAATGAGTCAAAAGATGAGGGTGGTAGGATTCCCACCTTGCTCATGGGTCTCCCATTTTGGTTAAAAAGTTAAAAATGGGTAGATATAGTGCCCTTTATCTTTTCCAAAGCATTAAAGAGATGGGTATCCCATTTTGAAGGCAACTTTCATATGTGAAGATAAAATACATATTGAATGATGGCCCCTTGAGGGTAAATTCACCATATTTCAAGGGGAAACCTTGTGATGCTTAAATAAGGTCATTAAGCACCTTGAAAAAGTGTCCCACATGAGGTATGATGTCCCACATCAATCCACCTAAATTATAATCCATGTCACTTGTCATATCACCTCCCAAATCACCTTTTATGTCACTTGCCATGTCACATTTCATATCACTTGCTATGTCACTTTCCATGTCATTTTCCATGTCATCATGAATAGTGATAGTGGGTCCCATAATGAATAGTGATAGTGAATAGTAATTTCAAATAGTATATTTGAATAGTATTATGTGAATAAGAGAATAGTGATTTGGTTAGGTTAACATGGGTTGCTTAAGTTTTAAGAAGGTTTAGGGGGTCTTGAGGCATTTCATCATCAAAAACTATAAGTATGCAATTTTTTAATGTTTATATTTTGCCCTTTTTTATTATATAGCTTTAAATTAACAAGTTAAAAAATAAAAATGAATCACTTGGTAAAAAGTCAAGGTGCCCTAAGTATGGGAGGAGGCATTCCCTCTCAAACCAAGAGTCGATGAGAAAAGGTTGAATTGGGTGTACGCTTGATAAGTAGTTGGTGGCTAGCAATTAGGTGGTACCACAAGGTAGTTGGGCATGTGAAATGCCAATGGGTTCATAAAAGGTGACTAAGCATGATAGTCAAGATTGTGTAAAGACTAAAGCTACCAATGTTGATAAAAATAAGGCTAGGTTCTAGATGGGCATACGACAGGGTAATTGATCCATAATGTTAGTCATAGTTGATCTAATTAAGCCTATCACATTATCTAGAGAAGGTTGATGTTATTCACAAGTATCTAGGGTAGGAAGTGCTCCTGTAGAATAATACAAATGGTCTAGTTGCACATGAGGTGGGGCATAAAAGTGTAACATGGTCAGTGTAGTTAAAAGGACCAAGGCAAGGTCATCGTAGAACATGTGAAAAGGTCAGGCCAAAAATGTTAAACATTGAGGTGGATGTGGGCAAGTGGTTTGGTTGATTGGTTGTAATGGGGTGGCTAAGTGGACTCCATTATGCATTAGGCAAGTAGACATTGCCTACATAGTTCCATGGACATAATATCCAAAATGAACTTCAAGCCTAATGTAATTTTTTTGAGGTGGGGAATGTTGGTTAACTTGGTTTCCCTAATTTTATGTATCATTTAGTTAGGTCTAGTTGAAGGATGTTAGAGAAAGTAAAGCTCCAAAGGGTGGAAAAGATGGTTATCCAATAGTTTGTTGGTTGGTTTGGTAGAAATGGTGGATAAGATTAACTAGAAGGCAATTAGATGATTGCTTCAACTATGTAAAAGGAATCTATAGCCATGGATACATAGGCTCAATAATGAAATTTATACCACAATTTATTAAAAAAAGGGAGAAATATTCTTTACTAAGCTTTAGAAAATCTAGCATGACTCGAATTGCCATAGTGACTCGACAGGTTCTTTCATCACCATCCAAATAAGCCAACATTGTGCACACTCCACAATGATGTCATTAATAGGTTATGGAAGGGTATTATTCAATGATTTGGGGAAGGAAAGTAGTAGAGTGGGTAAATAAGAAGTGGCAAAGATTTGAACCCTTGACTCATGAGCCAACAGAGCCCCAAAATAAGTAAGCATTGAGTTTTGAGGGAATTCAGAGAAAGACTTTGAGGGGTTTTAAAATATAGAGTGAGGCAAATAATAATAATATTAATTAAATGATGGATCATGTTGAAATAAGAAGGAAAACAAATGGTATAAGTGGAAAACCAAGAGGGAAAATACAAGAAGAATGTATGAAGATAGATAGATTGGGGAGTTGAAAAAGAAGAATAGAGAAATAGGTCTAAAAGAGACCAAGGAGGAAAATAGTTTGGTGGAAGAGGTGGCTCCTATAATAGTTTACTAGGTGGAATGTGATTAAAGAGTAGATATATTACAGTGCATAGGAGGATGTAGGCCAGGTAGGGAGAATCAAAGACAATTATTAGTTGGGAGGTAGATCACTTGAGAGGGTATAACTATCATCCACATGTAGGTACCCCAAATCTTTCAGTTGAAGGTGGTTTTAGTTTTGATTCTAACATATTCAAAGGTTAGAGTAAAAAGGGTTTGAAATAGGCAAGACCAAAGGGTGTGGGGAAGGAATCTTCATCTTGATGGCTTAACGGTACTTAGGCTCACTTGTTTGTCATATGAGCCTATGGTACTGACCAATTATGTTATAGAGACAGGATTGATATATATCTCATAGTAAACCACATTCAAATGGAATACCTTCAAGGCCATGCCATGTTATACGTTATGATCATATAAGAGCAAAATGGGTAAAGGGTTTAAAAGGGAAAAATGTGATAAGTAAGGTGAAGGTAGTAGCTGGAGAGGACAAAAAAGAGGATCTAGGCTCAACATGCAAAGGCATTAAAGGAAGAAATGGATGTACCTAAAGTAATGAACCTAACAAGAGTTTGTGTATTAAATATAAGGAATGGAGAACATGAGGAAGTAGATAAGGAGATGTACATAAAAGTGGTACAATTGGTGACTGCACTTTGAGGATCTAAAGGTTGAATTGGAGAAAATAAGGGAGATCCAATAAGGGATGAGGTGAAGGTGGCTGAGGAGATGGATGAAGACATAGGTAGAGAAAACAATGAGGTCATAAATAAAGACAAAGGTGGAGAGGAGGGAAGGAACTAGGCATGTACATATAGGAGGAAAAAAAAGAAGGTCAGGAAGAACAAGGAATGTCATCAAGAGAGATGGAAAAAAATGAAGTGGAATGGAGAAAAGAGAAGAAAAATAAAAGTTAGAATATGGGGGGTAAGGGATGCACTAAATAATGACAGATTGGAGAATTGAAAAGGATGGGGAGAGAAGTGTAACAATCGTGAAGGGTAAGGGGAGGATGAGAAATATGGGTGGCCATGAAAGGTTTGAAAATAAGTCTAAAAAAAGACCAAGGAGAAAATAGTTTGGTGATGAAAATGAAAAACAAGGAAATAAATGGAAGAAAATGAAATAAGAGGAAAAAGGAGTGAAATGATGACACAAAAATGATGAAAATAGAGTGAAGAAGCAGGTGGCATCTTTACCAAGTAAGCTTGGATGATCATTGGAAAGGAGATTAATAATGAAGCAAAGTAGATGGTGGTTTTGGAGATTAGAATGGGATAGAAAAATGGGAAAGGGGTGAAGAAAAATGAAGGGAAGTAAAGGATGGGTGGACAATAAGGTGAAGAGATAAGATAGGCATCAATCAGCTTGTTAGAAGAGATTGACAAGATGAATGGGTGATTAGAAGAGATTGACAAGCTAAAGAGGTGATGAGGTGGTGAAGAAATAGGGGAACACAATGAAAGGGAATGAGATGAAAATAAGGGATGAAGATCAAGGATGATAAGAAGAAGAATGAAGCAGGGATATAAAGCACTGACACTCACATATGCAAAAGATATGTGAGTACCAAGATGGAAAGAGGAAAAGGGGAATGCAAAGTGAAAAAGGAAAGAAGAGATAAGAAGAAAAGGGAAATTATGTAAGGATTCTCAAAGGATAAAGACCCATTTAGAAGCTAGTTGTGGAGGAAAAAAATGGAAAAGGTTGGAAGAGTGTCAAATTGATAGAGAGTGGTGGCACACATAAGAAAAAAATGGGATGTTAAAAAAAATAGAAGAAATTGAAAGCGTGATAGATTGAAAAGATGGGAAAGAGGAAAATAAGAACCAAGAATAGAATGAATGTGGTTTAGAATCAGTAGAAGAGCAGTAAGAAGGTGGTAGCAAAGAAGAGGAGGTAAAAGTGTCCCTCGATGTGCAAGGGAATAAGATGATGTAAAATTTGTGAGGAAAAGAGAGTGATAAAGAGGGTAAAAAAAATAGTCAAGAGTGAAGGGAGATGATGATGACATAGAAATAAGGAAAAGGGGGTAAAGGGCAAGGTTGGTAATAAGGGTAAAGAGAGACAAAAAATGCAAAAGGTGGGTGGGGAAGTGAGATACATAGCATGCACAAAGAAAGTTGATGGGGAGGAAAACTAAGTAGAGTAGGTGGTGGATTTACGGGAGATAAGGGGATCCAATTAGGAAGGCTATCAATCATTATGTTAAAAGATATTGACAAGCTGGAAAAGTGGTTAAAAGAGATTGACAAGTTGAAGGGAGGGAGGTGGTAAGGATAAGGTAGAGAAGTGGAGGAAGAGATTTTAGGTGAGAAGGGAAAACAAAATAAAGGATGAAACTGAGTTAACCTCAGTAACTAAGTGCTACCTACATAGTCCAAAAAGACCTCAGGCCAATGTAGTTCTCTCATTAATTGGGAAAAATAAAGAAGTATTAGGTGATGATAAAGTACAATGATGCTAGGAAAAATCCAAAGCTTTCCTAATATAAGATGCCCTAAATACAATGGCATTATTAAAAATGGAAATGAATGAGAATAAAAAGGGGAGGATAATTAGTTATTAGTGGCCAAATTACCCTTAGAAGTCAAGTAGTGCCTACATAGTCGGTGGACATCAGGCCAATGTAGTTTAACTAGGGTTGAAAAATGGTGCTCAAATTGGCTACCCTAATTTGGTGGACCACATGGGTTGGTTTAGGCTGATGGAGAAGGTTTTGTAAAACAAAAATTTTAGGTTTTAGTAAAGGTGATGGTGAAAGTGTATGGTGTAGATTGGTGAATAGTTATCATAATGATCCCACATTTAGTAGAATGAGAGACACAGATGGGTAAGGTAGGATAAATAAGAAGGGAACACAATGCTAAGGACCATAAATAAAATTCAATGAAGTTAATCCAAAGAATAGGTGCCATTGTAAAGAGCTTACACCTTATTAAATCATGTGAAGGCATAAGCATAGTGCTGGTAGTTATCGCTACAAGCTGAGTTTTAGGAGGTGGGTGTCTATTAGGATCTACATAGTCATGTTGGCAAAAGGTCATCATCACTATAAGCTAAGTTTTAAGGGAAGTATAAAAGTGATGACCTACAAATAATTTCTTTGATGGGCAAGTAGATTATAAAAGGTATAAATTTGGTAGGGTGGTGAATGATAGAGGATAGATTATTCCTGAACCAAGAGCTACATGGGTAGGATAGATAAAAGGTGGACATATCTATATCCTTTGTCCTAGTTCCTCAGAACTAATGACTTAGGGTTCTATTAGGTTGGGCCTAACCAACAATAATCTACATGGCCCAAGAGTTTGGTTACACAATTGGAGAAGGTGATCATCCCCTAGCTATAGATGAACTTTTAGCTAGCACAAAAGAAAAGACTATCATGTTTGAGAAAGTACTACCAATGATTAGGGTATGATGTTCAAAGCTTATGGCAATGGGCTAGTAGTAATACAAGGGTAGTGGGGATAGGAAGGTTAATGTATTATTGTGAATTCATGGTGCCCTACCTCTGATAGAATATTTTTTATAGTGGTAAGGATTTAGAAGATACCATTACCAGTAATAGTGGTAGTTTTAGAGGCATGACCATTATGGTGACACATGGATAGAAGCCAATTTATGTAAATTGAGGTAAAGGTGACAATGATTAGGTCCACAAGGATTTAAAGATGCAAAATAATCAAAGACATTGGATTTGGATTGGATGACAAGGGTGACAAAGGGAAATTATGATGGCACATGATAACTTTATTAAAATAGCTAAGTAGATCGAGGGGTATGTGTCTACATAAAAGGCAAGTAGACATGACCATTTCAATTGGGAATACTATTCAAGGGAATCAATGACATCATATGACCTTCCCTATCAGTGGAATAAAGAATCATGTCGGCAAGGAAGAATGGCCAAGTATTCTATTTAAAGAATCATGATTGTTAGGGTGTGGAGCTAAAAGCTTCACCAAGGAGCAGACTTAAACAAGTTTGGGTCTACACAGACGCCGGCGTCGGTCAGGAGCGACCGACGTTGGTCAGTTGTAGTTACAGAGGCGCCGACGTCGGCAGTAGGGTCGGCCGGTGATGGTCACAGGCAAACAGGCAGGAACCGACGTCGGTTACCAGCGTGTCCAGAAAGCTATTTCCGTGGACAGAAGCGAGTGTTTACATGATAAGTTTGAGTTGTGGACTCAAGCTTGCGTCTCTATTATTAGCATTACTATTTTTAGAGCCCTTGTTGAAGAGGCTTAACTGTCTATTGTAAGAACATGCTCAAGTTTCCTATTTCTATATGTAGGAAAGATCTTCTTAGCTTAGTATGTTGAAGTGTAGAATGTATCAGTAATAGTAGAACATTGTGAATGTTTGAAGGACAGTACTGAGTTGCATCAATCCAGGTTGTTGGATTTGATTGTACTTGAGAGAGAGCTCTTGAGGAATAGAGATCTAGTGAGAGATCTTGTATGCATCTGAGAGAGGTGTGGAAGAACGAAGTTTCTTCAATTGTATTCCTATTGTAAAGAGTTTCAATACAAGTTTTCAGGGTGTTTTCTTGTATATCTTGTTCTATGCTATTTATCATTTCAGTTACTTATCTATCTGATTTATTTCTGCATTTATTGCTGTCACAATTGTAATCTATTGTTGGTTTGATCCCCCAACAAGTGGTATCAGAGCCTTGGTTACAGGTTCAGAGCTTGATAATTGGTATCAAAGTTCAGGTTCACTAATAGGTGGTTCAGATCTGTGTAGTGTGTTTGGATTACAGGTTGCTCACAGGAGTTTTTGCAGGAATTTTTGTTTGAGTGGGAGAAGCAATGGCAGAAGAAAGTAAGTTAAGAATGGAAAAGTTTAATGGCAAGAACTACCAACATTGGAGAATGCAGATAGAGGACTATCTGTATCAGAAGGATCTTTACTTACCGTTAGGTGGGATAGCAAAGAAGCCCAAGGACATGGAGGATGAAGAATGGGAAGTTCTTGATAGAAAGGCTCTGGGGTCTATAAGACTGAGTCTGGCCTCCACTGTGATATCTAATTTGTCACAGGCAAAAACAACAGTAGAGTTGATGACTACGCTAGCAAATATGTATGAAAAACCCTCAGCTTCAAATAAGGTATATCTTATGAAGCAGTTATTTAATTTGCATATGAATGAAGGTGGATCTGTTTCTACTCATCTGAATGATTTCAATGGTATTGTAAATCAATTAAGCTCAGTAAATATAGTGTTTGATGATGAGATAAAAGCTCTTTTAATATTATGTTCTTTGCCTGAAAGTTGGCATGGCTTAGTAATGGCAGTAAGTAATACTGCATCTGCATCAAATATTTTGAAAGTAGAGGATGTTGTTAGTGTTATCTTGAATGAGGAAATACGCATGAAAAGCACAGAAGAGACATTTGGGAATGCTTTAAGTTTTGAGAGCAGGGGAAGGCAAAAAGAGAAGAGTAAGAAAGGCAGAGCAAGATCTAAGTCTAAGGGGAAAGGCAGATCTAAATCCAGAAATGGCAGGAAGCCACAATGCTGGAATTGTGGAAAGATGGGGCACATAAGCAGAGATTGTTGGTCAAAGCCTAAGGAGGAAAATCAACATGAAGGAAAGGAAGAAGCCAAGATTGTAGGTATTGCACAGGATGCTTTAATTTTCTCTTTGCATAATAACATAGAATCTTAGGTATTAGATTCTGGTGCATCTTTCCATGCTACCCCTAACAGAGAATATTTCAGTGACTATATCCATGGAGATTTTGGAATAGTGTACTTAGGGGATGATGAACCTTGTAAGATTACTGGCAAAGGTAAAGTGTAGCTGAAGATGCAGAATGGCAACACATGGGTGTTGAGAGATGTGATGCATGTTCCTAGTTTGAAGAGAAATTTTATTTCTACAGGTAAGCTAGGTGATGAGGGTTGTACAGTAACTCTCACAGTAGATTCTTGGAAGGTGACCAAGGGTGCACTCGTTATGGCCAAAGGTAAGAGAGAAGGTACTCTCTATTTGTGTAATTGTGTTATTAACAAATCTCCTTCAGTTTTATCTACTTCAGATGTGGATGCTAAATTGTGGCACTCAAGGCTTGGCCACATGAGTGAGAAGGGGATGTCAATTCTTAAGTCTAAAGGTATGCTTTCAGATTTGAAAAGTATGGATCTAGAATTTTGTGAGCATTGTGTATTTGGAAAACAGAAAAGGGTTAGTTTTCTCAAGACTGGGTCTACTAAGAAAAGGCAGAAGTTACAGCTTGTTCACACAGACGTGTGGGGATCGGCTCAGGTAGCCTCTATTGGCGGATCACGGTACTATGTTACATTCATAGATGACGCCACAAGAAAGGTATGGATCTACTGTATTAAAAAGAAATCTGATGTTTTTGAGACTTTTAAGATTTGGAAAGCTATGGTTGAGAATGAAATAGGCAGAAGATTAAAGTGCTTGAGATCTGATAATGGCTGTGAGTTTTGCAGTCTTAAGTTTAACTGGTATTGTTACACTCACGGAATCCAAAGGCAAAGGACGGTTCCAAGGACACCTCAGCAAAATGGTATTGCTAAAAGGATGAACAAAACTATCATGGAGCGTGCAAGATGTATGAGATTGCATGCAGGGTTGCCCTTAGAGTTTTGGGCAGAAGCAGTTGACACCGCAGTGTACCTGATTAACAGAGGACCCTCTACATCTCTGGATGGTGGAATTCCAGAAGAGGCATGGACAAGTAAAAAGGTAGATCTCTCATATCTCAAAGTTTTTGGTTGTGAAGCCTTTGTGCACATAGATAATGAAAATAGAAAGAAGCTTGATGCTAAGTCTATGAGGTGCACGTTTATTGGCTATGGCTCAGATGATTTAGGTTTCAAATTTTGGAATCTAGGAACTAACAAGGTCATAAGGAGTCATGATGTTGTTTTCAATGAAAGAGTGATGTACAGTAATCAGATAAGGAAGCTGGATCAATCTGGGTAGAGCAATAGTGAATTGGACGAAGTTATGGTCCAAAATGAGCTCGCGGGAAAAAGAAATAATCACTTGCAGGAAAACACAGAGACCAACGTCAGCAGGTTAGGAACCGGCGTCGGCAGTATGGAAACCGATGTCGGTCATACAGAGACTGACATCGACAGACTAGGCACCGAGGTCGGTCAGGCAGAACTGACGTCGGCTAGTGATAGGTCTACAGGTGGCCGAGGTTTGTCACTGTCAGAAAATTTGGGTAGACAGATTGTTGAGAACGAGTCCAAGACACTCATCAGGAGGTCTGAAAGGGTAAGTAAGCCTCCAATTAGATATTCTCCTTCCTTATATTATTTATTGCTAACCGATAGTGGAGAACTAGAGAGTTTTGAAGAAGCATTACAGGTGGAGTCCAGGAGTAAGTGGGAGCGTGGCATGGTTGAGGAGATGGAGTCCTTAAGAGAGAACCAAACATGGGATTTGGTTGAATTGCCAGCTGGTAAGAGAACACTGAAGAACAGATGGACCTACAGGTTGAAGGAAGATGAGGATGGACAGATGAGCTATAAGGCCAGATTGGTAGTGAAAGGATTTGCACAAAAGCCAGGTATTGACTTTGGTGAGATTTTTTCTCCTGTTATTAAGATGACTTCTATAAGGGTTGTATTGTCTTTGGTTGCTTTTGAGGATTTGCATCTTGAGCAGCTAGATGTTAAGACAACGTTTCTTCATGGAGATTTGGATGAGGAAATTTATATGGAACAACCAGAAGGATTCGAGGTCAAGGGTAAGGAGAAGTTTGTGTGCAGGTTGAAGAAAAGCTTGTATGGCCTCAAGCAAGCTCCAAGGCAATGGTACTTAAAATTTGACAAGTTTATGACTGAGCACGGCTATAGTAAGTGTCAATCAGACCATTGTGTGTATTTCAAGAGATTTGATAACGGTAGATATATTATTCTATTGTTGTATGTAGATGACATGCTGGTTGCAGGGTCTCACATGCAGGACATCTCAGAGCTTAAGGTAAAATTAGCTCAAACGTTTGCTATGAAGGATTTGGGAGCAGCTAAGAAAATCCTTGGCATGAGCATTAGGAGAGATAAGAAAAATCACAGGTTGATATTGTCTCAAGAAGATTATGTGAACAAGGTGTTGGAGAGGTTTAATATGCAAGATGCAAAACTGGTAAGTACACCTATGGCTGGACATTTTAAGTTAAGTAAAGAACAATGTCCCAATTCACATGATGAGGTAGAGTACATGAGTAAGGTTCCATATTCTTCCGCAGTAGGGAGTTTGATGTATGCAATGGTGTGTACTAGACCAGATATTGCCCAAGCAGTGGGAGTTGTAAGTAAGTATATGGCTAATCCAGGTAAGGAACATTGGAAAGCGGTTCAATGGATCCTTAGATATCTGAGAGGAACCAGCAGCAAGCATTTGTGCTATGGAGGTTCAGATAGTTCTCTACATGGTTATGTAGATTTAGATATGGCAGGGGATTTGGATGGTAGGAGGAGCACCACAGGTTATGTTATTACTGTAGGTGGAATGGCGGTTAGCTGGATATCTAAGTTGCAGAAGGTTGTTGCCTTGTCAACTATAGAAGCAGAGTATATTGCAGCCACAGAAGCTAGCAAGGAGATGATATGGATGACACGGTTCATGGAAGAGCTTGGAAGGGAGCATGAGAGTTGTAGATTGTATAGTGACAGTCAGAGTGCAATCCATTTAGCTAAGAACTCAGCTTTTCACTCAAGAACCAAACACATACAGCTAAGGTACCACTTCATACGGCAGGTATTGGAAGATGGTGAGTTGAAGCTGGAGAAAATCCATACAGACAAGAATCTTGCTGATATGCTAACAAAGCCGGTTACAAAGGAGAAGTTGAATCTTCATTCAACTTCTATTGGTCTTCATAATTGAGTTGAAGATGGAGGAGCTAGAAGATGTTGCTGTATAGACTAGTGCAGCTGGTTTATCTCCAAGTGGGAGATTGTTAGGGTGTGGAGCTAAAAGCTTCACCAAGGAGCAGACTTAAACAAGTTCGGGTCTACACAGACACCGGCATCGGTCAGGAGCGACCGACATCGGTCAGTTGCAGTTACAAAGGCGCTGACATCGGTAGTAGGGTCGGCTGGCGACGGTCACAGGCGAACAGGCAGGAACCGACATTGGTTACCTGCGTGTCCAGAAAGCTATTTCCATGGACAGAAGCGAGTGTTTGCATGATAAGTTTGAGTCGTGGACTCAAGCTTGTGTCTCTATTATTAGCATTACTATTTTTAGAGCCCTTGTTGAAGAGGCTTAACTGTCTATTGTAAGAACATGCTCAAGTTTCCTATTTCTATATGTAGGAAAGATCTTCTTAGCTTAGTATGTTGAAGTGTAGAATGTATCAGTAATAGTAGAACATTGTGAATGTTTGAAGGACAGTACTGAGTTGCATCAATCTAGGTTGTTGGATTTGATTGTACTTGAGAGAGAGCTCTTGAGGAATAGAGATCTAGTGAGAGATCTTGTGTGCATCTGAGAGAGGTGTGGAAGAACGAAGTTTCTTCAATTGTATTCCTATTGTAAAGAGTTCCAATACAAGTTTTCAGGGTGTTTTCTTGTATATCTTGTTCTGTGCTATTTATCATTTCAGTTACTTATCTATCTCATTTATTTCCGTGTTTATTGCTGTCACAATTGTAATCTATTGTTGGTTTGATCCCCCAACAAGTGGTATCAGAGCCTTGGTTACAGGTTCAGAGCTTGATAATTGGTATCAAAGTTCAGGTTCACTAACAGGTGGTTCAGATCTGTGTAGTGTGTTTGGATTACAGGTTGCTCACAGGAGTTTCTGCAGGAATTTCTGTTTGAGTGGGAGAAGCAATGGCAGAAGAAAGTAAGTTGAGAATGGAAAAGTTTAATGGCAAGAACTACCAACATTGGAGAATGCAGATAGAGGACTATCTGTATCAGAAGGATCTTTACTTACCGTTAGGTGGGATAACAAAGAAGCCCAAGGACATGGAGGATGAAGAATGGGAAGTTCTTGACAGAAAGGCTCTGGGGTCTATAAGACTGAGTCTGGCCTCCACTGTGATATCTAATTTGTCACAGGCAAAAACAATGGTAGAGTTGATGACTACGCTAGCAAATATGTATGAAAAACCCTCAACTTCAAATAAGGTATATCTTATGAAGCAGTTATTTAATTTGCATATGAATGAAGGTGGTACTATTTCTACTCATCTGAATGATTTCAATGGTATTGTAAATCAATTAAGCTCAGTAAATATAGTGTTTGATGATGAGATAAAAGCTCTTTTAATATTATGTTCTTTGCCTGAAAGTTGGCATGGCTTAGTAATGGCAGTAAGTAATACTGCATCTGCATCAAATATTTTGAAAGTAGAGGATGTTGTTAGTGTTATCTTGAATGAGGAAATACGTAGGAAAAGCACAGAAGAATCATGTCGGCAAGGAAGAATGGCCAAGTATTCTATTTAAAGAATCATGATAAGGATGAATGGCTATCATTGAGTTATTTTTTTGTAGGTTATAGAGAGTGTAGAGAACTACACAAGGTTGAAGATGGTGAACAATTGGAATAATGATGGATATAATCAAAAACTCCCATGACCTAAAATAATCAATATAGTGAATGTATAGATCTACCAGATACTACAACATGTAATGGTGATAATGGAAGTATTATTAGATCAACAAAAAGAAGAAAGGCACCCACAACCTGAGCTTGAGCTTGAACTCTTACCTTTACAACATTGAAGAAGGTGAGAATTTCAGTATACAATATGTAGGGCTAGAGAACATGACCATCAACCTGTCTATGGAGGTAACCCTCACTATTCAAGGGGATATACACTGAGGCAACAACTAGTGATATCTATGTGATTAAAATAGCCATAACAGAGGGATGCAATGACTAAAATAGGTGAGCAGGGTGAAAGAACCAAAGAAAAATATGATTCTCATCCTATGGAGATGAATGTAGAAGAGGAGAATAGAGTACACCCTTTAACAACTACTAAGATAGGGAATGTTATAGATGTTAGTTTAGGAAGCAATCAAGTAGAAGGATGGTTGAACACAAATATAGAGTCACTAGATAATTAACCTAGTGCTTAGGTAGGAAAATAATGTATGGGTAGTGTGGATAGTCTAATAAATTTTTATGCACCATGCAACTCCTCACACCCTAAATAAAATATTGCATAGTTTGATGTAAACATATACAAAATGTGTTAGATGTCACTAGTCGAATGTTATCATGCTTAAGGTTGTGTGAATACTTATGAATGTTATGGTTATGGTTATCATTGTATGTTTATGGTTGTTTTAATCTCACTTAATGTAAAAATAATGATTAGTGTTGTTGCAACACTGGATGGTAAAAGTCATGATGAAAACATAAACCAAGCACATTAAGATAAGAATATGGCACAATATTTTGTTTTTGACAAGGACTAAAAATAAACCTGAAGTGGGATTGGATTAATGAATATAAGCCCTTAAAATATTGTGCATGAGTGGTTATGAGTTGATAAAAAAATGTTTCTTGATTACAGAGTGTCAATTAAGCTCTAAATCCCCTAATTTATAGATAGTCTAAAGGGAAGATGGGTGATATATGGTGTGAAGGGTAATGGGTGATATGTATGATAACCTCATGTGAATTAGTTTTTCTCTTCTGTAGGTAGCCTAAGAATGGTAATAGATAATTCCATGTCGTATGCTAGATGTACACTGATAAATGTGGGAAGTCTACATGTGAAATATGATTGTGGTGTCTAACTTATTATGTTGCTTAAGAGACAATTACAGTGTTAGATTTTGTTTTGATAGTGGGTCTTTTGCTTTATTATTATATATAGGAAGTTGATTGATGTGAGAAGATTTGGATTTTGACAAAGTTACCTTAGCCATCCTTCAAAGGAGTGATATAGGCTTATTGGATTTGTTTAATGCTCTTGATAACTATCCTTCAAGGGAACAATCTACCTTGGTAATTTTTATTTTATTTTTAGGTAAATATCCTTCAAGGGAACAATATACAATGCTTAAGATATTGACCCAAGTAGTATTATGGTATCCAACTTATTTCTAGATGTAATGTTTTTAGACATGGACAAGTCTAATTAGGTTAAGAGGTTTACCTTTATGAAGGCAAAATTTTAACATAAGAAAGTTACTTATATGATAAGGTGTGGTTTTTGAGGGACAATGACCATGGAATTCCATTTTGTTAGACAATAATTATCCATGAGAACCATGCTATGTGTTATAATTAACTACAAGATCTAATGAATCTAATAGAAAACATAAGTAAGAGATAAAATATTAATAATAATAAACAATAACTATATATCTGAGATAATAATAGAAATGAATAAATAACTCAAATATGATGAATTACTCTGGTAATTCAATATTAATCTGATATAGAATACATAAATAGCCATTGCTTATATAGAACAAGGTGTGCATGATAAAGATTAAGAAACTCACACACACATGTAGTTAAACTGATATATGACTACATGAATAATGGAGTGCAACTCCACACTAACAAGATAGGTATACAACTTATGTAAATGATCAACACAAGTTGACTACTAGTTAAGAAATCTTATCATATCTTACCTTGAATAGTGGAGTGGAACTCCACTATAACAAGATAAGTGCCTAAGTTAACTACTAGCTAAGCAAGCTTATCCTATTTGGTGCAAATTATTAATAAACATAATAAACTAATTACAATAAGTAATTAGTGAACTAAAATAATAAATAATAAATACAAGTAAATGTAATAAATCAAATAAATGCACTAACACCCCCCATAAGCAAAGCTTAGGTAGGAATATGAAGATAAGAGTCTCAACAATGTGTAGCCATATTAAGTACTCTATAAAAATAGATGAGGAAAGGAAAAAACTTGAATGAAAAAAACTCTTCCTCAAAATGAAGGTCTAAGAGACCCCCTAAAGAACTGATGTCTCTTAAAGAACTAATTTCTTGCAGCCCCAAAATAGATCGCAAGTGAATATACTTGCTCTCAATGAAACATTTGGTGAAAATATCTGCAATCTACTCCTTCATAGGAAAATAATGAAGATCAATGATCTCCACCTGAAATAGCTCCCTGATAAAGTGCATATGGATCTCTATGTATTTGGTTCTCTAATGATGAACTGAATTCTTTGAAATCTGGATAGTGTTCTAGTTATCATATTCGATGACTGATGGCTTCCAAAATGGAACACCAAGCTTAGTGAGAATATTTTAAAGCCAAATAGCCATAGTAGTGGCATTAATAGTGACATGATACTTAGCCTCTGTAGATGAAAGAACAAAAGCATTTTATTTCTTGCTCTGCCAATAAATGGGGCCAAATCTAAAGTGACAACTATAACCAGAAGTGGACTTATGATAATCATAATTGCCATCCTAATCAAAATCTATGTATCCCACCAAGTCTAAACTTGTACCTAATATATAGTGAATCTCGTATTTGATAGTGTCTTGAATGTAGCTCAAAATGCACTTGGTAGCTCTCTAATGAATCTAATGTGGTGTCTGCATAAAGTGTGAAACCATGCCAACTACATATGAAATGTCAAGCCATGTATGAGTAAGATAGATGAAGCTACCTACAAGTTGGTGATATAATGTGGCATCAACCAAGGGATTGGAATAATGAACCTCAAGTCTAACTCCAAATAAGAAAGGAGTCAGTGCAGGCCAATAATCAGCTATGTGAAACTGAGCTAACAAATCCATGGCTTACTTGGGCTATGAAAGTGTAATCCCAAAAGAAGACTATGATATCTAAATCCAAAGAAAATAATGTAATAATCCCATGTCTATCATAAAAATATATATAATTAAGTGTAGTATTAACACTGCTTATGATGGATGTTGTGTTCCTTGTAATAATGAGATCATTAACATAGAGCACCAAGTATAATAGTGAATCTTCCTATCATAAAATGTAGATATTCAGATCTAAGTGACATCTCAAGAACCCAATTTAGATAAGAAATGTGTCCATCTTGGAATACTAAGCCCTATGGGCTTGTTTTATACCATAGAGAGACTTCTTTAAGATGCATACCAATGAAGAATCCTTAACAAACCCTTGTGGCTACTCCATATAAATCTCCTCATGAAGATCCCCATGAAAAAATACACTCTTCACATCCATCTGATGTACAACTCAACCATGAGATGCACTAATATCTAGTATCAAGTGAATGGAATTCATCTTATTAATATGTGTAAAGATTTCTATATAGTCAATGCCTTCTACTTGGGAAAAACCTTTGGCCACTAAGCATGTTTTATACTTATCAATATTTCCATCTACTACAAACTTAGTCTGATATATCCACCTACATCATACTAATTTTTTTCCCTTAGGAAGAGGAAAAAGATCCCAAGTGTTGTTCTTAATCAATGAGTTATACTCTTCTTACATTGTTGAATTCCACTCAACTATCCCTATGGCTTCTTGAAATGACTGTGGATCAAAAGTTGTGGCAATGTAGGAATGTGGAAGATCATGTTGTGACTATGTTCTCCTTCTATCTAATGGATTCGTAAAAAGAGGGTCTACATCCACCAAATTCTATCTATCCCACAAAGGCATCAATGGGTGAGGATCTAAAGGAAGAAGAGGAGGAACATGACCTGCTAAACCCTATTAGTGAGGTATTACCTTATCATCCCTATGAGGAGATGAATTAGGAGTATCATCGTCACTCCTATTTGATTCTTCTAAGGAAGAAGAATGAGAAATGTTAGAAGAAAATTCTGAAGGACTTTCTTCAAAGTAAACACTTCTCTTTATAATAAGCTAATGTGAATTTGGATCAATGAAATGATATCCCTTAACACCATTTGGATATCTCATAAATATGCAAGTTCAACTTTGTTGTTCTAAAGCATGATGCTTGTCTGAAGGTATGTGAGCCCATGTTGTACTATCAAAGAATCTAAAATGATATACATCTAGCTTCTTATTACACCAAGCTTCAATAGGTGTTATCCCCTTTAAATTTTTGTGAGGAACTCTATTTTGTATATATGCAGCACAATTAATCACTTCCACCCAGTATTCAGGTACTAATGATTTTTCATGAATCATATAACTTGCCATCTCTTTTAAGAATATATTTTTCCTCTTTACTACACCATTATACTAAGGTGTGTATGCAACTAAATGATGAAGATAAATTCCTTAAAGAGCACATAATTGTTCAAACCTATTGTCCACATATTCCCTCCCATTATCTATGTAAAGAATCTTGAGATACTTCATAAATTATTTCTTTGCTAGAGCTTTGAACTCTAGAAATCTATCAAATCCTTCACTCTTGAGTTTCAAAAAATAAACCCAAGTATATCTATAATAGTCATCAATAAATGTGAGAACATAGTGGGTTTTACTAAAAGACAAAGTAGGTAATGGAATCGTTAAATCACTATGAACAAGTTTGATGATTTGTGTAGACTTCCAAGTCATCCCTTTATCAAACTTATCCTCTAGATGTTTGCCTAAGGCATAACCATGACATACACCCCTAAAAATTGAATCTATGAAAGTCCTATAACCATCTCCTACAGACTAAGCTACTGTAAACATCAATAGTTTAGATGACAAAACTGCTCATGCTATAACTTACAGAATCAGTGTGTGAGAGTAAAGCTATAGAGGAAGACTAAGGTACAAAGTGGGAAAATGAATAAATTTGAGTACTATTTTCAACTTTTCCCACTAAAACTAAGGCATTATCCACTAATTTTTTGATTGATACAAAATCAAGTGTGAACTCAACTTTCCTACCAGTATCAAAGTGAGTGATTTGGTAGATAGAAAGAAGGTTAGTTGATAACTCTGGCACATAGAGGACATCCTCAAATACACCACTATCAACATCAACTATATATTTTCTTATAACATCTAACTTATAATCATCACCTATGAGAATATGAGGTAATAAACTTGGTTCTAATCCATAAACTTGGGAGAATTTGCTAATGAAACTAGTGCCATATCTTTCCCTTTCCATGAATTTGAAGGAGTGGAAGAATCCTTTGAAGATGATTGATTGAATCAAAACCTAGCTCTGATACCATGTTAGAATTAGCTATAGGATCCAATGAATCTAATAGAAAGCATAAATAAGAGATAAAATAGTAATAATACAATAAAACAAATAAATACACCAACATTATGGGTAGAGCTGTGGTACCCACATTTAGGATTAGGCTATGATTGTGATGTTTAATCACATGGTTCTATGTTGTGATCAATTTTCTTCAAAAGGAGAGGAGAAATATGGGTGAAGGTTTAAAATCTTGTAATCAAGGAATGAGCTTAAGTTAGATAAAAAGAGTGAGCTTGATCCCTTTTTAACATAAAAATAGATGTAGATGTAAAGCATTAAGGGGCTCAGGTTATGGGTTGCCTTCAAGAGAGGACAAATGATAATCTCATGATCCATACTTATGGTTAATGATGTAGGGTCCAAGCCAATTAAAAGCAAACTTGTCTCATTTACTCTTCTCCATATTGGTCATGTGTTGATTTTATTTTAGGATGTCTCTGATATTTAATTTTTATTGTTTGAGTTGTTTTTTATAAGTGTATTTGATATGCTCTTGATAGATATGGAGGTGGGTGAGGGATTCTAAATGATGCTCATCAAGTAGCTCAAGTTGAGCTAAATGGTACTGACAGAAATCTTCCTAAAAAAAAATCTCTTGTAAAGATATGTGAAGAGAGGGGATTTAGACTTCAAGAGACAAGACTACCTATATTTTTAAGACTAAAGAGAAATGGGTATCACCCATAGAGGTTCTAGTGCTAGTGCGATAGGCTCATAAAGCAAATGAGATGTGCAAATTCTAATCTTGACCTAAAGTACTGACTACTTTGGTTAACATTTTCTTAAGGATTTTTTTAGAGGCTTCCATTTGTCCATTTGATTTTAGATGGTAAGGTGAGGAGAATATTAACTTGATGCCAAATGCATCACATATCCCTTAAACTTGCTTATTTCTAAGATATTTACCATTATCAGTGATGATCTTAAGAGGAACACCAAAGTGACATATGATATGATGGTTGATAAAATTGATAATCTTCTCTATTTTGGTCAAGATAAGAGGGATAGATTCCAAACACTTGGTGAAAATTTTCAATGGATGTGATGATGTAGCTATGCCATTATGAAGAGTGGGAGTTAATTTCCCTAATGAGATCAGGCCCCATTGAGAGAAAGGCCAAAATTCCTTAGATACCTAGAGGCTATTGGCTGTCACATGATGTAAATTAGTATACTTTTGACATTTAACACACTTTTTCACATAATCACAATAGTCTTGGTTGAGGGTGGGCCAATAGTAGCCAAAGCAAAGGATACATTTAGTAACCACTAGGTCACTAAAGTGTCCCCAATAGATCCCATCATGTGTTTATTTGATGGCATGGGAAGCTTCATAGCTGAATATGTAATGGAGAAGGAGATTGTCAAAATCACATTTTTAAAGGATTCCCCCTAGTATGGTGTAACGAGATGTACTCTACACAAATTTTCTATGGGCATTCCTAGAGAGGTTGGGAGGAATGATGCCTAGGTTGAGGTAGTTGAAAGTTTGGTCATACCAAATGTTAGATGGGGATTCTTCCACATTAAAAATGGTAGAAAGGTCAGATTGGATATAATAGGGTGTGGTAAAATGATGAAAAATGATAAATATTTTAGCATTGGAAGGCTAAGAAGGGATCTGGGAAGTTAAGAAGTCCATTATATCTATGAATTTATTAGTAGATTGGGGAATAGTTTGGATCGGATAATGTTTGAATGATGTTAAGAGTTTATCAACTAAAACTTTATATTTTTTCAAGACATAATTCTTACATTGATAAGATCCATTGATTTGGTTGACCACAAGCTAGGAATCACCAAAGACATAGATTATTTTAATTAATAAGGTTAGAGCAGTTCAGAGACCTATCACTAGGGCTTCATACTTAGCCATATTATTTATGTATTCAAATTCAAGTTTGAATGAGAGAGTAAGGGGTTCATGATCAAGAGGAATGATAATAACTCTAGCACCCCCTCCTTATTAACACTTTGAGCCATCAAAGAACATGGTAATTTGGTAAGTTATGCCATCTTCCTAAAAAAGAGTCATGATAGACTCATCCAGAAAGGCAAGAGGAGGTGGTTGGTTGTTTGGTAAAAGAGCTTCAACCAATTGGTCAAAAATGACCTACCCTTTAATTTGCTTTTGCTAGAGGAATCCAAGGTCAAATTTAGCTATGAGCATGAGCCACTTAGCCAAATTTTGGTATGGTTTAGAGTGCGTGTACTTGAATGGGTTGGTATTAGTTATGACATAGGTTTTATGGTTAAGAAGGTGGTGTTAAAGTTTGGTGGCCACAAAGGTCAATGCTAAGCTGAGTTTCTTGGTATGTGTATACCAAGTCTTGTATTCTACAAATGTGTGGCTAATGTAGTATACAATTTGCTCTTTGTGTTGTTCATATCGATGAGCCAACATTACCCATAAGGAATGCTCAGTAGTAGAGATATATAAGTAAAATGGGTGGTCATCATTAGGAGGGGTGAGGATAGGTGGTGACAAAAGGTACTATTTGAGAAAATCAAATGATTTTTGACAATCACTAATCCATTTGAAAGAGACATCCTTCTTTAGAAGGTGATGGAAATGTTAGCACTAGTCTGAAAGCTGGGAAATGAAATGGTGAGTGGATTGAAGTTTTCCCTATAGGTTATAGAGCTACTTGAGGTTGGTTGGAGGAGGCATGTCTAAAATTACTTTGAATTTAGCAAGGTCTACTTTGATTCTATGAAGAGAATGATAAAGCCAAGAAGCTTTCTTGAAAGGACCCCAAAAATGTATTTATTGGGATTAAGGTGAACATGATAATGGATGAAGCATTCAAATATGATCATAAGAATAGTCAAGTGATCTTTTCAAAGTTTGGATTTATTGAGAAAGTCATCCAAATAATCTTCTACAATCTTATAAATGATATTATGGAATATATAAGTCATGGCATGTTAGTAGGTTTCACCAGTGTTATTTAACCTAAAAGGCACGACTCTATAGAAAAAATTTCCCCAAGGGGTGGTAAAGGTGGTTTTACATTAATCTTTAGGAGTAATCAAGATCTAATTATAACCCAAAAATCTATCCATGAGAGATAAAATCTCATTGCTAACTATAAGACCAACAAGCTAATCAATTCTAGGTAGAGGAAAGTCATCCTTGGGGCAGGCAAGGTTAAGGTCATGAAATTCCACACAAATGCATAGACCCCTAGTGACTTTGGTGATAAGTACAATATTTGAGATCCATTAGGGGTAGTCAATAGGTTGAATGAAATTTATAGATAAGAGACGCTGAAGTTCTTCTTTGACAAGAAGGGCTTATGTGAGGATGCATGCATTAATTTTTTTTGTTTAATAGGTTTGACATCATGATGAGTGACTATGTTAAGGGTAGAAATGGTGGGGTCAATCCTAGGAATATCACTATAATACCAAACAAATGTTATGTTGTGGTCTTGAAGGAAAGAGGAGAAGTCCTAGAGTTCCTTAACATTTAGTGATTGGCCCAATTTAATAATGTGGGGGTTGTCTAGAGTGCCCGATTTGATATCCATGGTGGATTCATTTGACATGGTTAAGGCCTCAAGAGGAAGGGAATTGTGGATAGAGTAATCCTCCACACCGAGGTAGGTAAGAATGGAATGATCATCTTGATGTTAGATGGTGTCGATGGCAGGAGAATCATTCTCTACCATTTTAGGGTGTACAAGTGGAAGGACTTTGGTTTGACCACCCTTTTAGTAAATGAGAGGGTCAAATATAATGGTATCAACTAAAAAAAATGTTAGGGGGGATGATGTTAGGATCTTCAGGTGGGAAAAGTGGTTGCATTGGTTAGGATGGGATATCTTACTCCATGGTGGAAATGGGTTTGTGTGAATTAGTGGGTTCTTCAAGTGGTTCATACCCAAAGTCAAATGATTCATGAGGTTGTAAAGTTTTGATATGGGGTAACTCATGAGGCCCATGTTCATAGTGACCAAGGATAAATCCTTTCTAAGCACATCTATGAAGATATAACTTAATGAACTTTGGTTTGCTAAAATAGGAAAAGTTAGAGGTAAATGGTTTGATGGATGAGGTAGTGGTAGGGGCTAAAAGTGGTGAATCAAGTCCCCCATAAATGAAATTTATTTGATGGTTATGGATCTTAAAGGGGATGATGGTTCTAATGTTAGGTTCATAAGAAGGGTCATGTTTAAGATTCCCATATTTTTGGGGAGTAGAGAAGGAATCCAGGGCTAAGAGTCTATATTCCCTAAAGGAAAGAGACTGGAATGTGTTTGTCATGGGGTTCTCTATAAGAATCTAGGAAGAAGGGATAAACAATCTAGTAAAAGCTTCATCAACATTTGGTGTGGAAGTGTCATGATTTTGGTTAGTGGGGTTATGTCATTATCAAATGGTTATGAGGTGGATGAATGAGGAAGAAGGATGTCATTAGGCTGATATGTCATATTACAAGATGTGAAAGGATTAGGGTTAGCCTGAATATTTACAACTTTCCCTTTGTGCTCAAATTTGACACATCGATGTAAGGTGGAAGGGACATAACTCATGACATAAATACAAGGGTGCCTGAGTAAAACATTGTATTGGAATTCTCATTCTACAACATCAAGAAGTTTGGCAATGGTATGGGGCCCTACACAGATATGAAGGACAACTATGCCTAAGCTAGTAGTCGTGATATCATTGAAATAATGAAGGACCATTGTGCTTTTAGACATGATGTTTGTGGGTAAGTGCATCTGGTCATAAGCATGAGAGGAGATAATACTGATGTTGGATCCTCCCTAAATCATCACCCTTTTGATCTGGATTTGATTAATGCATGCCATAATGAAGAGGGGGGATCTGATCCTCTAGATTAATAGAATGTATTTCTAAATCTTTGAAGATGACAAGGTTGAAAGTTTGAAGGGCACCAAAAAAGGTGACTAGAGGTTGAGGGTCAACGGGTTAGACCTCGATGGATTGTAAGGCTTATATGAGTGTTTGGTAGTGATGGGGAGAGGTAGATACTAACTCATATTAGTTTATTTTTATTGGAGTTTGGTGAAGCTACTTGAGGATAGATTTCTAGATGGATATTACATATGGGTTAGGGTATGGAGGGTTAGATGGGGAGGCACCTAAGATAGACACCTTGGGTTTGTTTGAAGATAGAGATGGTTGGATATTATTTTTGTAAGAGTTTAGGGAAGGATAATTCCAATGAATGTATGCCTTATCCTTTCCTTTATCCTTTTATTGGGCTCAAGATCAGATAACCATGTGAATAGTGTGGATAAGGGGTTTTTCTAGATTGGGTGGTTGCTTTGGTCTCTCCTCTTTACTTTTGCGTGAGACTAAAGATTGGATAGATTTAGTTAGTGGTTGTATTAGCATGAGGATGAAGGAGGTTTGTCTGATAATAGATCATCATCTTCATGCAGGCTATGAATAAGTGCTTGGAGATATTTATAGTTTTTTGTGTCATGTCCTGGTGCCCTATGGTATGTACATATCAAGTTATCATTATAATAGGAGGGTTTTTTATGTGAAGGGTTAAAGGGTTTGATGGGTGGTAATCTCAAGGAAGAACTTTGAAATAACTATTGGAGAATGGTTAAGTAAGATTTGGCTAAATGTGGTAAAGGTTTAGTGGTTTTTATTTTGGGTGTTGAAGTAGAAAGTTTTTTGGATGTAGATTTGTTGGTAGGTGTCTTGGGTAAAGTGTTATGCTTGTTTGATGGTTTTGGTTTAGGAAAGATGGTTGATGAGCTAGAGGTAGAGGAGGGTAAGGTAGGTAACTTAAGAATTATTGATGTAGTGAGGAAAGGTGTCTTAGAAAGCAAATATGAAGGTATGACCAATAAAGGTGGTGGGGTTTCGGTAAAAATTATGGACTTCATGTTTAAGGTAGAGGGATGAGGATCTAGAATGGAGGGTAAGGTTGAGGGAGGTAAAATTTGGGGTTTTAGGCCTTTTGGTAGTTTTACTTCTTTGGTTGTTTTAGTGGTTGGTTTTGGAGGGGATTTGGTCACTTTAGTTGTCTTGGTGGGTTTAGGTGTTTGAGGGTCAATTAATTTGGAGGAGGTTTTGGTTAGTTAGGTAGAGGTTTTAGTTGGTTTACAAGGGATAGGTTGGTCTACCAAAGAAGGGGTTAGAAGTTCTAATTTTGTTCCTTTACCTTTATCTTGACCTCTAATAGAAGGTTCCAAAATTAGAGGTTGGGTGGATGAAGTCATCTTCTCTTGTGAGATAGCTTCCAAAGAGGGGGTGGATGGTTTTGCTATAGGGGAGGTAGGTGTGGTATCCTCCAATGGAGGTGTGGGTATGATGGCTTCCTTTTTTTGGCTTGTTAAAGTAATAGAAGGTAGTCTTTTTATTTTATTAGGGTAATGGGGAAAGAGGTGATTAAGGTAATATTTATTTCAATATTGGGTTAGTCATGAGATGGGTCTAGTTTAGTGTCATGGTAAGAGGTATAAGGAGAATGATTAGGAAAAGGTTTATGGAATATGTCAAGGGCCTCATTCGGTGGTGCATTGGAATTGTCCAATGTAAGATCCCCTTTGTCAATGAAGGATTGTATAAGGTATTTGAAGGTGTTACACATATTGATGTCATATCCTATGATTCAATGAAAGGCACAATGGTCATTCTCATTATACCAACATAGTATGGGGTGAGAAGAATTAAAATATTAGGATGGTTTAATTGGTGGAAGTTGGATGATATTGACTTTTAGTAACTTTTTCAAAATAGAAGGATATGGCTCCCCAATTGGATTTAATTGCTTATGATTATTCCAAGTTTGGTTTCTTTGGTTTTGGTTTGAATAATTAGAGGATTAAAAGGTTTGGTTTCTTGGGTTCTATTGGTTGGTAGATGGAGGTGATGAGGCTTTGAGGACAATGGCATTTGTGGTTTTTTTATTTTTAGTGTTTGGATTAGTTTAGTTATTTGGTTTGGAAGAAAAGGGATCATTGGGTTTGTATTTTGAGTTCTTACTCTTCAACTTTAACTTTCTTTCATTAATGGCTTTATTCTCTAGTTTTTGAGCCATGGTAAAAGCTTCATCAAAGGTCCTAAAGCTTTGGACATATAATGTGGATGGAATATGTTTTGTACATTCTCAGGTGAAGAGCTCTATAAGTTCAAGTTGAGGCAATGAAAAGGAATGTTGGTTGACTAGGCTCCTCCAATGAGCCATAAAATTTGTAATATAATCATCTTTGAATTATCGAATGGAGTAGAGGTCAGTAATGGAAAATTTTTTGGATATATTTATTGAAAAGTGATCCAAGAAGTTTTAGGATAATTGGGTGAAAGAGAGGATGGAATGTTTGGGTATTGTACTATACTAATCCAATGCTAGTATAGATAATGACATAGGAAAGGTATGGAGGAGAAGAGCATCATCATAGAAAATCAACTAGCATGAATGCCTAAATGCTCTTAAATTTTGTTGAGGGTCTTCTTTACTATTAAACTTGGTAAATTTTAGAAGTTCCTGCTGGACCAGATAAGGTCTGATGGGGACCGAAGGGTGAATAGGCTCATTGAAAATTTGATCATAGGATAAGAGATTATGGGCTTTAGAGATGGATGAATCAAGGGTAGTCATCTTGTCCAGATCAACTTCATGAATTCTTCTTGAGGTTGTTGGGATGCATAGTTATATGGTATGTTTTGTTGAGGTTGGGCAATGTGTGAATAGCTAGTAGATGGTTGAGTTGACTCCATGTATTGGTATGTTTTATTTAGAAGTTGGGTGAAAGATATATATTTGTATGTGGATGTTAATGGTTAGGTAGAGGTGGGTGGTTGAATAGTGGGTATAGGCCCTTGTAGGTTATGAAGATAGCTAAAGGTTGCATATTGGATCAGAGTGGTGGTTGGGTTAGTGGTTGATGGAAGGGTGGTGACTCTTGACTGATTGGTGGTAACATGGAGAGTATGGACACCAAAAGGCTTGGAAGTGGAGTAGTGTTTGATGGATTGGAGGTAAATAGAGGAAGATGGGTATCACTAGAGGTAGGCACTCTTATTGTGGGGAAGTGATTAGTAAAAGGTATAAGGGTAGTGGTAGTTTGGGCTATGGGTTAGTTTTGAGGGAGTTATTGGCTGATGATAACATTCAGATAACTAAATGTTGAGTAGTTCTCATGGTAGTGGATGTATTCTCCATAAGGTGGAGAGTCATACCATAAGGAAGATCTATGGGTAGGGTCAAAACCAAGATTTGGTTAGTTATATGGTATGTTTTGTTGAGCTTGGGAAATGTGTGAATAACTAGTAGATGGTTGAGATGACTCTATGTATTGGTATGTTTTCTTTGGAGGTTGGGTGAAAGATATATATTGGTATGTAGATGTTAATGGTTGGGTAGAGGTGGGTGGTTAAATAGTGGGTATATTCTCTTGTAGGTTATGAAGATAGCTAAAGGTTGCATGTTGGATCAGAGTGGTGGTTGAGTTAGTGGTTGATGGAAGGGTGGTAACTCTCGACTGATTGGTGGTAACATGGAGAGTATGGACACCAAAAGGCTTGGAAGTGGAGTAGTGTTTGATGGATTGGAGGTAACTAGAGGAAGATGGGTAGCACTAGAGGTAGGCACTCCTATTGTGGGGAAGTGATTAGTAAGAGGTATAAGGGTAGTGGTAGTTTGGGTTGTGGGTTAGTTTTAAGGGAGTTATTGGCTGATGATAATGTTCAAACAAATAAATGTTGAGTAGTTCTCATGGTAGTGGATGTATTCTCCATAAGGTGGAGAGGAATACCATAAGGCATATCTATGGGTAGGGTCAAAATCAAGATTTGGCTAGACATGGTTCTTAGGTAGTGTTATAAGGCTACATGATTATTGTTTAGGAAAGAAAAAAAATATGCATCTCTTGGGATTACCCAAGTAGGACTTCTTGAAGAGTGAGGGGAGTCTGCAGGTTTGCAAATGTGTTCCATGGATGAAGAGGTAGAAGTTGGTGATGGTTAATTTGGTGGTGGGTTTTGTTCATTGAGGTCTTTTTTTTATGGTGAGTGAGAACCATATGAGAAGACAAGAAAAGGATGATATGTTCTCACAACTCAAACAAAGATAAATAAAAAAATACACTCAAAGAAAATAATGTATTTACTAAAAGTGCGTTAAATCCTAAGATTATTTTTCATCTCTCTTTTGGCTTATGTCTTAGAAAGGTGTAAAGAGGAAATTGGCTTGAATAGGTCTTAAACAAGGTAGTCTATGTTTGGTTTTAGGTTATGTTTAGGTACTCAATAAAAGTCTATATTGGTCTGAGTATGTGGCTTGGTACTTATGGCTTGCTCCCCTCACGTCATAATCATGTAGCCAGAGCAGGTGCTTAGCCAATATGTACTGATTTCTAGAGTTTATACTCAACTAGAGGACTGAGTTGATTATCCCCTTAGTGATTAAATATAAGTAAGATAACTGGAAAAGGGTAAAGTGATTTTATAGGTGATGAAATACTAGTCAGTCCTTGTCTCAAGTATGTTTTGATGTTTTTTTGTGTAAGTGGTTTGGTTTGTGTAACATTTGTGAACTACAATTAATTCATAATACTTTTAATTAAACTAGGTTAGCTAAAAACAAGCAAGAAGTCAATGGATGCACTCAATTTTAACCATTTTTTTAAATTTATTTGAATGAAGACAAGAATAATTAAAATTCACCTAAATGCAACATGAAAATGCAATCCTAATCCTAGGATGAATTCTCTTTTCTTTATTTTTAGAAATGCAATAAAATTTAATTTAAAAAAAAAATGCAACTAAAACTTTTTTTTTTGTAAAGAAATAAGATTAATTTTCTAATAATTAAACTAAATGAATTTTACTAATGTAATTATAAATTTGTTAAAACATCTAATAACTCAAGAAAACTCAAGGGTCCCACCGGGTGTGCCAAAATGTTTATATTTAATTTTTGCTTTTTCTTAAGTGTGAAAAGAAGGAAATAGTTAAGAAGGGTGTGTAGAAGAATACATGTTGAATACACACGTGTTTAATCTAAAATTTATGAGAAATATTATTTGGCTAGGGAAGAATGACCTTTAATAAGAAACAAATACCACAAAACTTGTTGGTTAGACAAGTAGTTGGGTGGATTTCTTAGCGTCAGCTAGATCCTAGAAGTGAAAGCTTTTTGGGAGGCTGTCAAACTACTTGCTTGTAATACTGAAGTTGAAATTATAAAATAAATATGTTTTACTTAAATGACTATAAAAATAAAATAAAATATAGAAAATAAAAATAAATTAATTGATAAAATTAGATGCTTTGCTAATTTAACCAAAATGAAGCAATTGTTTGATTATACTAATGCTAAAAATTATTTAAGGCAAGGTTGTGGTTTTAGGTTTAGTAATTTGATAAGGGTAAAAATAATGGTTTTGTTGGGGTTGATTAAGATAATAAAATAAGAGGGATGGATGGTTGAAAAATATAAAACAACAAGTAACTAGGGCATCAAAAGGATGAGGGAGTAAAGAGGGTGGAGGTGGCAAACGTGCAAAGAGGGAAAAGGAGGTAAATGGAATTACAATGGCAAAGGTGGTAAAGGAGGTCAATGGATGAATATGGAAAGTGGATTAAGGGGTAAAGGTCAAGGTCAAGGTAATAAAAAGAAGAACTTAAGTAAATAACTGAAAAACAAATAAGGTTACCTTGAGGCTTGTTGATGTGGTTGATATTGTTGATGATGTGATGAAGGAATCCTATGGAAATTTCAATAGATATTCGTTGATTTGAATTATTTTCCTAAAAAATGTGGATGACCTCTAAAATTATGACCTCCTTCAAATACCTGTAATAAGATGTTAATAACCAAAGATTAACTTCCCACTTAACCTTGGGTGAAGGAGAGGGGGGTATTTATAGAATTTGTTGTCAAGAACCATGCCAAAAAGGGAATAGTAGAAGTATGGTGAAATTTCCCATGTGGTTAATGAATTAGTCAAAGATGATATTGGTTGGGATTTCCATTTGGGTTAGTGAGTCTCCCACCTTGCACATGAGTCCAATTTTGAATGGGAATCATGCACATAGGTCTAAATAAGGCTAAAGACTCTTCACCATCCTTTCTTGTCTTCATCAAAGAGCTTAAAGAGATGTCATGCAAAATGTGGTGAAATTTTCCATGTGGTGCATAAATGAGTCAAATATGAGGTTGGTAGGGATTCACATTTGGGTTGGTGAGTCTCCCACCTTGCACATGGACCTAAATGAGGCTAAAAGACTTTTCACCACCCTTTCTTGTTTTCATCCAAGAATTTAAATAGATTCCATAAAAAATGTGGTGCCATTTTCTATGTGGGTGCATGAATGAGTCAAAATATGAGGTTGGTGGGATTCCCACCTTGCTCATGGGTTACCCATTTAGGTTAAAAAGTCAAAATGGGCAGATATAGTGGCCTTTGTCTTTTATAAAGCACTAAAGATGTGGGTATCCCATTTTGAAGGCCACTTTAATGCATGAAGACAAAATGCATGTTAAATTATGGCCCTTTAAGGTTCACCATATTTCAAGGGGGAACCTTATGATGCTTAAATGAGGTCATTAAGCACCTTGGGAAAGGGTCCCAGGTGGGGTATGATGTCCCACATCAAGCCACCTCACTTCTAATCCATGTCACTTGCCATATCACCTCCCAAATCACCTTCCATGTCACTTTACATGTCACATGCCATGTCACTTTCCATTCCACATGCCATGTCATTTTCCATATCATCATGAATAGTGATAGTGGGTTCTATAATGAATAGTGATAGTGAATAATACTTTTGAATACTACTTTTAAATAGTATTATGTGAATAGGATAATAGTGATTTTGATAGGTTAAGAGGCATTTGTTAAGGTTTAATAAGGTTTAGGATTTCCTAAGGCATTTAGTCATCAAAAACTATAAGTGTGTAGTTTTCTAGTGTTTACACATCAAAGAACATCAAAAATGTGTGAATTCTATTGGCAAAAATCCAATTAACCAAATGTGAAATTTATTCCCCAAATCATTGCATACTTATGAAATTCAACCAATTCAATAATATAAATCTATGAAATACTCTTTCATTGGTTAATGATTAATGGAGATCAGTAGGTTTAAAGTTGCAAATTATCAAAGTCTCATTTGATAACTGCCTTAAAAGAGAGATGTCTATGACAAACCACACATTATCAAAATGAAGTGTCTTCTTGGTTAGAATAATTATCTCTTCACTAAGATGTATCCAATGAAAACTCAACCTACTCACTTGATCCATGATGTCAAAATATTTACATACCTTGTGTCCTTGTATGTAGCTTGGATCCTCAAACACCAATTCATGCTTAGTTTAAAATATTTAATATCCATAAGATAATGAATCTTATCAATGTCATCCACCTGGGACGTATCCATTACCTTATGATTATCATGTAAAGATAATGGATTGTAGTTTGTAATCATAGAATCAAAATTTACTTCATATCTTTCAATGGTGTCTCTTTGCACATCTTATTAAATTTTTGGATGCTCAATAATTTATAAAATCATCATATTAATATCCTTAGTGATTTCATATTTTGAATCATTTTCATACCTTTCATTAGGACCATGTTGTGTTGTCCTTTATTCTTCATGACTCCATGAATAACTTGTCTCCAAATTAGATTTATTTTGATCTATAAACTTAGAAGTCAATAATTTCTTTTGGATTAACAAAGAGTTTTTACCTTCAACTTCTATGGCATGGAGTGTCTTTGGTTTAACTCTTTCTTCTTTTTGCAATCAAATTTTATCCTTCTTATGTGCACTTACATGCAGAACCTCTTGAGGATCATATTCTTATTTGACTTTATCTTTATTCAAAGGCCTTCCCTTTGGCCTTTGATCCTCCATCCATGCAAGTTGAGCCTTCTGATATTTTTGAAATTCTTGCATGAAATCTAATATAAATTCTTCAAATGTTTTCATGTTACTTGTAACTTAGGATATGTAAAATGATTAGTTCCCCAAACTGGCTAATAGGATCTTAGATCTAATACCACTAAAATATCCCTTTTCAATATATTTAACTAAACATGAATTTTAATGTTTTCAAATATAAATAATATAAACACCATATAAGGAATAAGCTAAATATATTGATGAAAAACACATATGATATATTAAATATTTCATTATACACTTAAAAATACTACCACAATTATAAATCCTCACACAATCATTAATAAAAAAACCTACACACTTACAATACTTCACACACTTACTCTGCTACTACAACTCTAAATATACAAACAACTAGCTAGGGGGGATATCAAACCATTGAAACCAACAAATTTGAATATGCAATGAAGATCATGTGTAATTCTTGAATGGAATTATCAACACCATATAGGGAGGATATATCACCATTGAAACCAATCATCAATTCTCCATGGAGTTAATCTGAGGAAGATTTGAACACAAGTTCAATATCTAAAAATAGGGGGTTTATGATTTAAAAAGATTATTTTCAATGCAATATTGATCCTACTTATAGATTTTACAAGGAGATGAGATGAGATGAGTGAGAAATTCTCATGGAGGAAAAATGAGCCAAGATATAGTGGTTGCACTATTCATCACTATTCACCAATAGTTAAAATTATCTTTCACATGTGCAAAGTCCACTTGAAAGGCATATTCATGATTAACTTTTTCCCTTGCATGTAACCTCAATCAAGAATATCATATCATGTTTCCTGCTATCCCATGTGCATACTTATGAGTCAAAAGATTCTACAACTTTTGACTCCTCCCACATATGCCAAATATCTCTCACATGTGTCAAGCATATTAAAGATTTCCATTTTGATTTTCCCCACGTGACCTAAAATTCTATGCTTCACCTTACACACTTGAGAGGAATGATGATATCCTCAATCAATTTATCCCCCACATGCTCTCTTTATTCCTCCCATGTGGCCAAGTAGAGAAATATGGCCCATTTCTCTCTCCTCTACTTTAAATAATTAAAAATTACTATATGGACTATTGCTACATCACCAAAGACACCTCATCACTATTCTAAATCATTACTATGCCACATCATCATGCTTAGTTATTCATGAATAATGATCCATGAATAGTCCAAGTGAATAGTAACTAATGAATTGTGATCCCACCTTACTATTTCATTACAACACTTGATTTATCCCATGGAAATAAAATTAGATAATAGTATTTTGAAAATTTATCATTGAAAATAAGGGAACATTACAACTAAGATGACAATCCCAAGAAAATCCCAACAACAATATGCCACCAATATTTAAATTCAATCATAAATTGCCTCCACACAATTGAATGTAAAACACTCAGTATGGCATGACTCATCTCTTAGCATGTGCATTATGATGTTTTAGAAAGGAAAAATAGTATAAAAGAAAATAATATACCTTAAAGAGGTGTGGCTTATAATTATCAATCATGCTCTGGTAAGTATGTCTATCATAATCCCAATTACATTCTCCAATCACCATTGAATGTTGTAACCACCTTAATAACGGGTTGAGTGAGATTCATGGGAAAAAAATTCTATATAAAGAATGTTTTTATCCCTTTGAAAAAGTCTAAACTTTGTATAAATAAGCTATATCAAAAATTTAATAAAATTGTTACTTGTTTAGATTGTATCTTCTGCTCATTAAATATGGTCCATTATGTTTAGTTAAGTCTATGTTTGTTTAAATAGGATTGATTCTATGTTTAGTTTCAGAGTTGGATATAGTACTTAAATTATACTATACTAGTCTAGGTCCTTATTCTTTATTTTTAGTTTAATTTTGAATTCTCTATGATTTATGTGGTTTTAACTATAAAGTGCTTCAAAAGATTTGTGTGTAACATGTTACAAATCTGTGAGTTTCCATAGTTAATGAAGAGTTTTCAAGTCAAGTATCCAAATTTATGTCCTTATAATATTTATCATCATGTCTCTACAACTACAAAGCCTAGAACACAGTGGTATAACTATGATTTGGCATAATTCATTTCTTGAAGCATTGACATTCACTTGACTAGAAATCTCCTTTTCTTCTCTCTCTTCTCTCTGCTTTTATGTTTGTTTTTGAATTAAACTATCTTCACCCTATTTTAGAAAGTGTAAAAATGAAGAATTAATAATAACTCTAAATAATGAGTATTGAGATTTTGGTGGTAACAATGCATCTCTTATAATTTATTATACACAGGTTATATCATGGAGGCACATACCTACAACCATGCCCCAGATTGATTAAGCACTAATCCTAAAATAGAGGATGAAAGTCCATTATTGTTCCCCACTTTTCTATCTGGAACACTTAATCTCATAAGTTCCTTTTGGAGAAGGATTTTGGATCAAAAAACACTATGCACTAAATATATTACTGGCAAGATAAACTTTGTGAGGGAATTTATTTTTGGATTTATAGAGATTGTCAAACCAATGAATGCCAAGCTGAATCAAGATGCCAAAATATAGTAGGAATTAGAAGCCAAGAAAGCTTTCCAAGATATCAAAATTTCCATTACTCATACTCTAGTTCTAATCAATCTATATTTCACTAAGGATTTCTACCTTTATTTATTTTCTTTAGAGCACATTATAGCAGTTGCTTTCACACAAAAGGTGCATGACAATGAACATCCAATTTATTTCATGAGTACCAACCTAAAGGATGAAAAGTCAAAATATTAAATGATAGATAGATAGTTACATGCATTGATCAAAGTTATGAATAATTTTAGGCATTAAATTCTATGAAATAAGGCATATGCCATCATTCCATGCCTATTTTTGAAGTTCACGCTCAACCAAAATGAATTGGGAAAAATACTAGGTTAGTGGATGATAAATTACATGAGTTTGATCTAGAAATCAGACTAGCCAAGATGGTAAGAGGCTAAGGAATCATCCATTTCATAATTGAGATTGAACCACACATTTATAGTGAACAAATAAATGAGACTTAGGTAGCTAGTGGTGAATGGTATGCTCAAATTATCCATTATTTCTTCAAAGGTATATTCCCCTAATCTAAATAGAGAGTAGAGACGAGTCCTTAGGCTCAAATTATCCCATTATATGATAAATAAGGTTTTGTACTCAAAATAATCCCATTATTATTTTTGAATAGGGAACCACCATATTTTGAAAGGTTTATGCCTATTTGAAAAATCTACTTTCATAGAGATTTATATGTGCATCTAACTTCACTATTCAGTATATTCACTATTTAGTATAAACATAGAAATAGGTCTATGAAACATTTTTACACAAGTCAATCTTTGACATTCTTCAATCCTTCACACCTATGTTAAGCCTTCATGAAAAATGTTCATCAAAACTTTTGTTCATAGGTTTTATTCTCAAGTTGGGTCTTCATAATTTTATCCACAATGTATGCATGTCTTTAGCAATTATCTTCATTACAAGTTTATGTTTAGGATTTTGATCTTTGTAACTTTTACACTTAAACAAAAGTGTTCGACATTTATTATTAGGAAAAATGGTCAGTGTTTTCTCTTCTAAATTTGGTCTTTAGGAAAAGTATTTAGAAAAAATGTTTGGTAAAACTAATTAGAGAAATCTTGCGGAACTTGGTCTTCAAAAATTTTGGTTTAAAAGGTCTCAGCTAGAATTTAGTCTTCAGTAAAAATGTTCAAAAATCACATTTTGGAAATTTTGATTCATAATTTGGCCTTTAGAAAAGGAAACATTCATAGTCTTTGTAAAAGATGTCTACCATTGGTCTTAGAAACTTGTGTTCAAAAGATGTGTTCTCTTCATAACAGTTTGGGCTAACCCTATTTTAATGCAACATTTGACTCCTGACTACTAAAAACCTCTGTGGCATAACTAAATTATATTGAAAATATTGAAAATATGAAACTTTTCAAATATAATGATGTGTAATTCCTCTAAACGTATAATGTCTATGTGCCACACCCACCAAAATAAAGTGGCAAAGTTTGAATTGAATGAGTAAATCAAGTTTAGAGATGTTAGAAATTAATGGAAAATGAATTAAAATTATATATATATATATATATATATATATATATATATATATATATCAATGAATTGAAAGTAAACATCATTCCCATTGATCACAAATGACCCTGAGTGAACTTGCATCCTCGATAACTCGAAGTCCTATCCACTTGTATTCAAAATTTAAAGTTCTTCCAGAAGATTTAAGCCATTAAAATTGAATAACTAGAACTTTGTGATCAAATAAAATTATAAATGGCTTATATGTCTAAGAAATTAATGGGAGTCTATCCACCTTTTAGGTTTTTGATGAAAGACTCTACCGAGTACACAAACACCATTTTTTATTTAACACTATTTAATAATGACTATCTCAACTACTCATCTCTATGGGCGTAATTAGAAAAGTGGATGGACATACATGTAAAGAGAATTTAAAAATATTATAGAGGAAATTAGATATAAATTTACTCCCCCTCAAGTGACAAAGATTAAATTTTGTAGTAGCCAGAGGTAATTCCATGCATTGATTTACCGTGGGACTTATTCTTTGTGAGAAATGTAATTGGGGGTGATTTTCTACACACATGGAGCACAAAACCTTTATCACTTGTATTTTAAGAGACATTTTATAAAGTTACATATCCTTACCTATTACATATTCCACATTTTATTTGCATATATTTATAACATGGAATAAGAATGATTCAATTAATAAAACACTAAGCAAGTGGATTATCCCTAAAGAGACCATCATACTTAAGGAGATGTTGCTAGTGACTATAACCAAGTTTCAAATGGGATTATACATTAGAAGGGCCCTTATGAATAGGTTATATGGATAACATAGCATATAATTCCTTCACCTCAAGTGGGTTCAATTAATATATTTATTGATGACCTCAAATCTAACCTTTTCCCTAGGAGAGATAATCAACACCAATCTATAGGATCAAGTGTTGCATAAGGATAAGAGGCATGTGAGAGGCCATTTTCACATGATGTCTTACATCTTGGATGTAATTATGGGCATAGTATATGTGCATAATATACCACTTTGGAGCTTTTCTCTATATTATATCAAGAATTGAACATATGACTCTTACTCATTCATGCACATATACACCTCCACAAGAAATATAGACATAATTGTAAAGGATGTGTATACTTAAATATGAAGGGATATCCATAAGGCGCCATTGTCCATAGTATCAAAAATCATCACCAATGCATTAATTACCAAATGGGATTATTGGATCTACCCTAATTATACCATGATCATGGTTACAAGAAAATAGGTTACCCCACCACATCTTCTAAAATATGTGTTAGAAAAATTAGTTGAGTAGGAGATAGCTTTATAGTTATGGTGGGGAATTGATGAGGATTTGAATAATAATAAGAATATTTCATTTCATTTATCCCATTTAATGACTGACATAATGTGTTATGTCAACTGTAATAATTTTGGAGAGGTTGGGAAGTTTAGAGAATATTATTCATTGGCCACCCTGCCACAAAGAGTATGGGACCCTCATGGTCAAACTCAAAAGCATATCCAAGGACTTGGTATTCCATATCAACATGAACCTTATGACCATGAATTTATATTTTTGAATGTTAAGAGTGATGTCTAAGTCTTGTTGACCACCAAAATGCACCCTTAGGAGAAGATTGTTCAAGCCTTTCCAAGCTTAGGGTAACATGGGATTAGTCCAAGGTTGTGGGTGACCTATAGATGGACTAACCTATATTTTATGGGGATATCCCTCCTAGTTCATAAATCATGTCTCAATTCCTAAACATATTGGCTTAATAGTGAAAAGGGATAAAAGGGAAACATGAAATGAAACCTATGCTACTAGAGGTGATTCACCAATATCATGTGTCCACTATATTTGACCTTTCAGCAACACTAATGAACAAGATAATTAATTTAACCACTCTCTCCAAAGGATTATAAGCATCAATGTTTCACATAGAGGCTATCTTAGATGATCATAACTTGAGGGTCATGAATATAAGTTTTGATTTCAAGACACTTACTAGTCAAACTCCACTCTAGGTTCAACCACTAACACCTTACCACACTATGTGACCTACATAGAACATTTTACTAACATCTAGGTTAAGAAAGGACCTATAAAGGGAGAGAAAACTTCCACTTATCCAAATCAAAAAAACATGAAACATAATAAATAAGTATAGAGAAGCTAAAACAATCTTATTATTTCAAGAGGTGATAAAGTAAAAATTTGGGAAAAATATCTTCATACCTGATAGAGGGATAATTACAATGGCCTTAGAGCCTCAATTTATAGACCATAAAAGAGGAAAGAAGGATAATGTGACATGGAAAAGGCATATAGAGGTCATAAATGACCATAATTCACTTAATGAGAAGTTCCTATATGTACAATGATCAATAATATCTCCCTCAACTCTCCCATGCACTGACTTGACTTGTTGGTGGTCTTCAATGAAAATATGGTGTAGGAAACTAGGTCTAACATCTTTCTTAGTTGATCAAGTAGGCCTATTAGGAATCTAGGCCTAATCACTTGGTTCTTGTTGCTTGGGTGGGCATGAGCCTTGAATAGAGCCTTGAAAATAGGTAAGTGATAATTTTTTAGTTCCATACAATCATATTACATGATGACTTATGATTTTCAAACATTACACACCTATAACTCTACCCAATTAGGTGACTAGGTCATCCTTCACTAGCTTTTCTAGATTGACCTTTTAGCTTAGACCTATAGAATTTTTTTCCAAGAGAATTGGAGAGAATTTTATGATATTATAGGATGGAATAAACCTCACACCAATTTATTAAATGATCTATAGTTCTTCATATAGCTCAGCACCCTATTTTGACCTTAAAACCCTACAAAAGTATGGTTTTTGATGAATTCATACAATTATCCATACCTAAAATATATATGGTGAGGGTCCCCTATTAGTTAATAATATCATAAAATGTTTTTATATACCAATACAATCCATTTTGATCCTTTAGTGATCTAAAAACCTCAATCGAGTTATTAAGACCAATTTAGGTAGGATTTAGACATGTTTGATTTCTTAACGATAATTCATAGCCTTGAGGGCTTAAAATTCAACATAAATTCCAAAATAATCAAGTATAAAACACTAATTAACTTCTCATATTCTATGAGTACCCAATGCATCTAATCCATACAGTTCCAATGTGAATAAAATTACCTTTGGGATCAAAACCTTACATTCTCAGAGGTTGAGGGAGAGAAAAAGGTATATTAGAGAAAAATTTGTTTAATTCTATCTTCCAACACCTCATATAGGTCTATGAAAACCTAAATAACAATTAATATTATTTTTCTTCCTTTACATCTCTTCCAAGTGTCTCTAGATCCCTCACACCTCTGCCTAGGGTTCTTGAGTTACTATGCTATTTTAACCCTAGAGGTCTATTTTTTGGATTTTATCTAATTTTTATAAGTCAAAAACACCCATAATTACCTCATGAAATTTTTGTCCACATATTTTAATGTTTTCCAAGCTAAAACACTTCTAAAACATGCAATGTATCCCCAATTTTCATACACAAGCTTGTACATGCTAGTTTAGGCCTACTAAGACTAATTAGGCCATTAGGATCGTTATTTGTCTATATCAAAGGAACAAAGCATTAAATGTAGAATAAGAGCCCTAATAAACAATTAAATAAAAAAAAATTCACCCTCACACTTCAAATCTCTACATGATACTGTACACTTTCATTCTTCTACGCATGACCCTACCTGTAGGCAATAATTATACATTCATGACTAAGTAAGTGTAGATGATTTTTTAAATTGGAGCCTCTAATAGTTTGATAAAATTTAAAACCATTTTTAAGTGCTTCCAATTTCCCTATATATCCCCCATGCTAATGTTTACCCATGAAAACCCTGACCTTTTTGATATATGTATCCACAGGTTTGTGACTATTTGTCTAAGAGTACTAGGCCTAGTTGGACCTTCTGCCCCTTAGGTTATCTTTGGTTTATTTAGTTAAAATTTAGGAGAATATGTTATCATTAATATTTAAATTCAAATGTGTCTCAACATCATACAAACTCATCCATCTTTAAGGGCTTATTTAATTCTGCCTTAAGCATGTAGGTGTTATGGGACTCAAGGTTGTAAATCCTTCAAATGGACTCCTTGGGTTGGTTTCTTGTTTGGTTTTTTATCCTTTAAATAATATTTTATAAGGTCCCCTTACCCTTATAGGCTTATGAGTTTCTTGACTAATCCATCTTCCACTCAGCTACATTGCCTTCTCATACTGACCTATAAGAGATAGTTCGTGACTTTGAATGTGTTTAAGAAGGTGAATCTCCTCTTCATGGAAAATTTATTATCAATTATAATGTTTCTCATATATAATATTAATTTATCAACATTATTTCACCTAATATAATTTATAGGCACTATAAAATATAATCTTTAACCCTGAATGCTCTTCTTCTATAGTCAAGCTTGTAGATGACAACCCTAAGTTCCTTGACTGTGAGTGCCTAGGTCTGAGTACCCTTTTATTTCACTTGACTATCATAAGGCCTCCCATGGGCATACATACATATAATTTTCTCTATACAAAATATTTTTTGATTCCTAAGCATCTCTCCCCATATCTTAACTCATTTCTTCAATTGCTAAGAGACCTCTATCTTTTTAGTGTGTAGGCACATGCCTGTATGAGCTCAAAGCTTTCTTTGGATGAATGTTATCAAAATGGACATATTTTATTCTTAATATATTTATTAAGATAATAGAGATAAAACATTATAATCTTCATCTAACTATCCTTTGGAGCCCCCTCACATCAAGTCTACCTTTCATTTTGACCTTCACAGTTCAACTCAGCCTACACAGTCCTTTAGGGTGTAAAATGGACTACACTTAAGATGTTCACTAGCCTTCCTATGGTTATATGACCTTGATATCATGATGATTGTGTATACACATAATATTTTTAAACTTGTATTGATTACTAACACTTTGTATCTTATAAAAACTTGTTGAGTCTCAATCTCTCTAAGTGCATGCCTTAAGTGGTGTACCAAGAAAAGGGTGGGTAGACCATCAGTGCTTTGTAAGACTGTTGTCCATTTTTCCACTTACCATATACACACTTGTCTCCTAAAACCATTTAACCTAAGATTATTCTTCTTAGTCTTATTGGGTGAATATTTTTTCACCAGCTAACTAATGGGCAAAATAGGTTGTTTCAACCACAACATAAGGAGATTGATCAGCCAAATGTGTAGGTTTACCACATCAAAAGAGGAAAAAACTCTCCTCTCATCAAGGGGAGGTTCCCTATAACTATGAGGTGCTATATATTATATATATAAGTAGAAAATAACACTCAAGGTTAGGACAACACCATCCATCTCTCTTTTTTTAGAAATGATGTTCACAAACAAAGGAGAAATCCTAGTGAAATGACAGAAGGCACTTCTCTTCTTTCAGAAGTGGTCTGTAGAAAACAACAGGAATTATTTCTAGAAAGTAACTGATAAGTAAATGTAATAGGGAGAAAAAACTAGTAGAATGAGGTGTAGCATAAAGTCTCCACCTCAACTGCCAAAGAGTGATATACGAAGGAGAACGGGGGTACAAAGTCATCCCAAGATCCTTTACATAGAAACAAATTGAAAACACACACACTAAAGACAATTGTGGAAACTCAAAGTCTTCTCATAGTTGGATTCAAGACACCCTCCACGTTACTTCCACTAATTTTTCTTATTTAATTAAATGGACAAGAACACATTCAAGAAACAGACATAAGAACAATTTCCTCAACAACATAAGCTATTCCAACACAAAGTCTAAAAAGTCACTTGCTTTCTCATTCAAATAATGAAATATGATTAAAAATATGAGCTCAAAGTCTTAGTAATGCCTTTCAATTTGGGTAGAGTTTTACTTTTGATAACAAAAAGATCCCCTTTTTCATAAAATAAGAGATTACAATATATAGCAGCCAAGAAAGACTTGGCACTTTGTTTCATGGAATGGCCCATGCTGCATTCAATGCTTTGAATGCATTTCTAGTTCTATCAAGGGACCATGATGGAATAGGGAATCGGCCTTAATTGTGGTGTCTCAATCATCTCAAATGTCTCCTCTAAAGTATAGGCCACCTGGTCCTCTTCCTAATATTTGTGCAACTGTCCACTTCGCCTTTACTTGATGGAGAAAAATAGGCTGCATCCTTGATTTATTCGCACTCTCTGATGTCCACCTAGTGGACTATTTCACCAACTAGAAATAACTCCTGCATAGATATTTATAGTCTTTCCCTCTTTTCTTAATGCATTTGATCTCTTCCTCATGATCTGAGCTCTCAAGCTATCTTTTCCCTTTCTACTAGCTCTTTCGACTCCTTCTTCAGCTAGTCACTGAGTTTGTTCTCAATTTTGTGCCATAGTTGAAAATCAATAGATATTTCATTACCCTAAATTTGACATCTACAAGGATGTCATTGGTCATTGGTCGCTTGAACCATTTTGAACCATGATCCTTGAACCATAAGAGTGCATTGGTTTAATGGTTCAATGGTTCGGATGGCCCTATTGGCTCCTTGGTTCAATCGCTTCTTTGGTTCAATCGCTTCCTTGGTTTAATCGCTTCTTCAGTTCAATTTCTTCCTTTTCTTTGCTCAAAGCTCCCTTGAACCTTTGAAATTCCTTAAACCTTTGAACCTTTGAACCTTTGAACTTTGAACCAGTTTTAACTTTGAATCATTTTGGTTCAAAGTTCAACGGTTCATTCTCTTTCTCAGAATCCTTTGGTCTTTCAAACTTTCTAGATCTTTTTCTTTTCTATTTGAACTCATTGAAACTTTTGAACTTTAAACCTTCCAAGGTTCAAGGTTCAATGGTTCAACCTTTCTTTCTTAGCTCTTAGAATCCTTTATTCTTCTAAGTCCCTCAAACTTTATTGAACTTGTTGAACCTTGAACTCTTTTGGTTCAAGGTTCAATGGTTCAATGATTCAATCTTTCTTCTTCGAAGTCTTCTTTTTAAAGTCCTTTGAAGCCATTGAACTTTCTAAAGTGGTTGAACTTTAAACTTTCCAAAGCGCTTAAATCTTTAAGTCTACCGATGTTGTTGAAGCTTTGAACCCATTGAACCTTTGAACCTTTGGAGGCGGGCTTCAATGGTTCAATCTTTTATTTAAAACTTGCCAATGGACCTTTTGGTTGAACCTCGACATTGAACCAACCTTGAAATGCCTAAGTGTTGGGAACTTGTTCCATTGTGAGAGCTCACTTGTTAAAGTTGTTGAACCTGTTGAACCTGCAAGTCTATTGGCTAAAAAATCTTGAATAATTAAAGAATTGGAGCGCTCAAAATATTTTTTGAGAAGGGAAGAGAGAATTTTGGCCTGCAGGACCAAAATATTTGATATGTTGTCCCCAAAAATGAGTGAAAGATTTTGGGAATAACAAGTCCTACCTATTCCAATCTTTTCTTCTTTTCATCCCTCTTTTTCTTGCCTTAATACCCTTTTTGGTCAGTCAACTATACTAGGTTGTTTGGGTCGACCCAATATAGTTTAGGGGTATTTTTCACTTTCTTAGTTTGTTAGCCTTTCAGTTAACCTATCTCAAACCTAGTGAATTGTCCCCAAAAAAACACTGGGTTGACTGGGTTGACCCTATACAATCAATGTTCTTGAGAGGATTTAGGGTAAGATCTACCTATATATATATAAGTTCATTTCCCACCATTTCATAAGATAAGAATTATTAGAAAATAAATGTGAGTGAACATATGCTTATTGACCATTATACTTGATGAATAAAGCTTAGTTTTCCATATTTTATTTGGAGATATGGATCTTGTCTTGTGGAGAATTCTTTTGGATGCTTAGATAGGTTATGTAGCCTAGAGCTAATTTATCTTGGATATCCTTACATACCACAACAATATCTTGTGAATAACCTTGGCCAAGGGAGAGATTGAGGCTCGAAGGGTTCATCTTCAATGGTAAGTATTATTTCTCCTTTGTAAGAGTAGATTGATAATGCATTTATATTATTCTCCCATGTATTAGGATTTTGTATAAATTAACATGAGTATATGTCTTCTAATACATGTTTAGTCTAGTTGTTTATTTTATTGTTTCTAACCCCCACTTTGTGCCATAAGATTTGGTGTGCATTAGATTAGATTTACTTTCTTATTATTAGAATAAGTGAATGTTTTAAAACTTAGGACTCCATTGGGGTTGTTGTGTGATTGTGTTAGACTGTAGGCTTTGGAACCCTTCCTAACATGATATGTTGTGATAAGTAATCCCATAATTAGGTCTATTATATCCCCATATTGGTCGTATTCCTACTTAAAAAGTGTATCCCTAATCAAAAGTGTAGGTATGCTTAATCTTCTCTGAGCCAGGATTGATTTATAAACATGATGCATTTCTAATTGCATACATTATGGTGAACCCAATGTGAAACTAACCCTTGTAGTATTTCTTTCACTTATTTCATTCTTTTGGTCATATATTTTGACATACTAGATCAATTTTGTCAACCCAACTATTTTTATCTATGCATGAGTTTCCAAGAATAGGAAACTACATCAACCTAATTGACCTAGTACAAGTTTTCAACCTTTCAGACACCTAATTTAGTCTACTAGGTTGACCCAGTCAACCCCTTATAATTTTAGGAATCTACAGTAGGTTTATGTATAGCTTGATCAATTTTGTCGACCCATTCTATAGGTTGTTCCAACATACTTCAAGGTTCTTCATCAACAATCTTCCTTCATTGCATCTCTGATCCACCAAGGTTCCTTTCTATTTATTTAATGTCTATCTTTCCTTTCACAGTTTGAAATCTTTAAAACTTCCCTTTACACAGTCAAATGGATTGACCCTGCCAACCCAATTTTGTGTTGTATATGTTGTCTAAAATAAATGGATCAACCCTCCAACCCAATTCATTTTCATAATTTGCTTCTGTAGTATAGGTTTGAACCTATTCTATATTTTGTGCATATAGTGTTAATAATATACCTTGTTTCAAACTTGGAATTAACCTCATATCTTTTAGTAACTAATTCAAACTTTCTTTTCCTATTGATTTCATGATTAGAATAGATCACATAGTCTAATTAGGGGATTTTTAATTAATCACTTAGTTTCACTATTTCTATTTTATGGACACATGGCCAAATAAAAAAAACATAAACAAGCACTTTATATTTTGTCTACCCTAGGCCAACCTACTTGGATTTCATCACTAAGGAGGAAGCTGACTTGATGCTTTGGTCAAGTATAAAGCATGGTTAATGGTATATTTTGGCTAAGCACATGACACCCTTATTTCTATGATGTGTTAATTTAGGGGGTAGGCCCCAATACCAATCCTGTATCATTGCTACTATAGTAGCTTTCTTTCCAAACTACATAAAACCATCCTTAAATTTGTATCTAGTACCTTGATTATATCCAACTTCCAATCACATTAAAAATCATATCTTAATAATCTAATAAACATTCAGGTTAACTAATTAGTTAGCTCTTTACTTTTCAAGTTGATTTATTGCTCTTTATTTAATTATGTGCACAAAATCTTGCATTAGCTAGTGTTAGTGCAAGATTTTTTTTAATGTGTTTCAATTAGATTGGCTACCATTAATCCAATTGAATGTATATTTCCATTAAATACTTACTACTTTTCATTACTTACAAAATTATCTTGTTTCATTTTTATAATCTAATTTAGGCTTCTTAAATTCCTTTTCTACTATATTGGATCAGCCCAATCAACCTAGTAGCTTTTTTACCCTCTGTATAGTGTACTAGATCGATCAAGTTGACCTTGTATAGTTTTATAGTCTATATTTCTATGATAGGTCAACCTAATCAACCCTGTACTACTTTAGTCACCTCTTTTTCCTTTGATTTTTCACCTCTCTTCTTTTCCTTTCATCATGGACTTTCTGTTAGATAATGACACCAAGTTACAGTCAATAAATGTGATGAACTTTACCAATCCTAATAGAGTCTCCCATAGACAATGTAGGGCTCCTCTTTTGGATGCTATTAATTTTCATATTATCACTCACACAATGAACTATGGGACCCCTCCTCATACCTCTTCATAGAATACTCATCTTTTCTTATTAAAATACAAACTTGAGTTAGAGTATACTCCTAATTTTTTTTTCTTTATTTCCAAAATTCCTCAACATCGAGGAAAGGATCCTTCTACCATTTATAACCTCATGATTAGTGGTTAAATTGAAGAGCCTCATTTTCCTACTCCTAAATTATCAATGATATTTAGAGGTACCACTTTCTTTTGTTATCAACCTCTTCCTTCAATTTTGACTCATTCTTATGCCATGACATCTTCTTCTTTAACCTCTTCTACCTCCATGCCTAGTATATCAACTAACATGGTAGGTTTTACATCTAGTAGGCCTCTCATAATATCCACTATCCTTAATCCTTCCACTATTTCATTGTTTTCTACCTAAGTCAATCATGCTTCTAGTGCTTCTTCCTCTCAACCATTCACTAGTCCATATTTTGATTCACAAGCAAATTTTGCCACTAGTGCCTCACATTCTCATAATTCATCTCAAGCTCATATCAACACTAATAGTGGTACCTAATCCACTAATACCAATTCTAATTCTTCTAATTTTAATCAAACACATCAAGTTTTATTCCAAACTCTCAATCAAATGAATGCCTTTCAAGCTCATAACACAAATCAAATGATGAGAATGGAAAATCACCTTCTTAATCTTCAATATCATCTACAACCAATAGCTTGGGGCACACATAATAAAAATGTTTCCCTTCCTCCTCTTTGATATTTTCAAGGAAATCTCATTTCTCAACTTCCTTTAGTCAATAAAACCATTAAGCATCTACAAAATGAACCTCTCACTACTCAAATTACTAACATTGATATAGGAGGTATAATACTTACAATTTATTATAATGGGTCAACTAATCTTACCCTTCACCTCAAAACATTTAGAAATATTTAAAAGGATTGGTTCAAATTAAATACCTTTACCACTACCAAGATCCTAGCCAAAACTCTCACAGGTGATGCTTTAGATTGGTACAATCAACTTAGAGCTCATTTCCATTTCTAGTTTGGAGGACTTAATAAATGATTTATTTAAATAATTATAAATTAATGACCTTCCTAAAAACACTTTGGCCCATTTCATTAATTTCAAATAACATGAAAATGAAACTACCCAAGCCTTTGTTAAGAGATGGAAGATTTTGTCAAATAATTGTGAACATAACATAACATATGACAATATTTTTCATCTCTTTACAAATTCTCTCTTTCCTAAACTATAATATTAAATCCATACTCTCTCTCTCTCTCTCTATGTACATTAGAGGAAGCTATTGACCAACCTAAAAGACAAGATTTCCTAATGCATCAATTCAATCCACCCCAACCTTCTGTGGGTCCTCATCTCTTACTAAAGAACAAAAACCACAATATCACTAATGATGGTGTTACTAATTCTTATGACACCATTCACCATATTCAATCTATCATTCCTAACTCTTATTCAAAACCAACTCCTTCTCAATAATATATTAATCCTCATTTATCCTTACCCAATAACATCAATGTTCACAAAACTCTATCCTTAGCTAAATTACTTAAGCATCTACCTAGGCCTCTTCCATGAGAGCTTGACCCTACTCTACTTATGAAATCCTAGTATGCTCCTATCAATTTTTGTTAGTTCATGTTATTTGGGGTCATTCTCATGAGACCTATAGATAACTTCATAATTTAGCTATGGATTTTCTTGTTGGCCCTAATTTTGATCATGATTCCATTATCCATAAGCATCAACAAGCCTATGAGATTGATTTTAAAGACTATAAAAAACATGACAAACCTCAAGCCTTAAATCAAGAAAATACTCATTTAGCTATCTATAAGTATCCTTTACCTAATCATCAACTGATTCAAGACAACCAAGATAATCCCACTCCTTCCACCAATAATGTAGAAAGTCTTGTTGAACAAGATTCTGAAGAGAATGTGGTTAGCATGACTAATATGTGAAGGGTGGTAGATTTTAATGATTCCCAACCTATCTACACTCCTTCATCTAAGACATATTGTGTTATAGAATATTCTTCTCCAACTCATTTAAATGAGTTGGGACAAGCTGACCTAATTACTTTTGATGAACTAATTTTTGATTCCCCCTGGATAATACATCCCATACTATTTATACCATTCTTCCATCATCTTCCAATACTAATAATAACCAATTTTATAATACTACTTCTTATTCTCCTTCTCAAAATCAACTTGAACCAACTACTTCTTTGTCTTCACATGGTCATTCTTGAAAGAAGGCTCCTCCTTCTCTCATTTCTTAACTTTTAGTTCTTCCATCCCCTCTTATGGTCCCTTCACCACCTTTTGTGCCTTCACCTATGATCCCTCCCCCCGTCAACCTTCCCTCACCTATGAATCCTTCTCCACCCATGAGTCCTTCACCCGTGGATTCTTCTCCACTAATGATTCTTGCATCTCCCATAGATCCCACTCCCACACGTTCTCCTAAACAACCTTTGCCTAATTATCTTCCTCAACATGATCATTAAATAATTCCTAATTTTTAGTTGAGGAGATTAGAAAAAAATTATTTGCCCAATATTCATTGAAGATTGATGAAACTTTATCAATAGTTCAACTACAACTTCATAGAGACTTATCTGATGTATTAGATAATGTGTGTGGATATATTTACCAACATTTATGATCACATGAATGGTGATTTCACATTTATATTAGATTGGATGTGTGCTTCAATATCATTTATATTTTTTACATCATTTGACACTTTGTCAAATTTTTGCTTATCTTCTATCATGGTTTCTTACTTGTTGTACTATATCTTGCTTATCTTATCATTTATAGTTCACATATGGTTGTCTTTTATTTAACATTATTTTACTTTATTTCCCCTGGAATTTTTCTCAAAACTCTCTTTCTTGTATTTTTATGATTGTTTTATTTTCTTATCCTTATTTTTCATAGATATTTTGTCATGGTGATTTGGTTATACATACCCTATTCCCCTTGGTTATTATCTCTCTTTACCATGTGATCAATTATGAAAAAATCTATCTCGTTATTATCTCCTTTCACTAGTCCACTTTGGATCTCCTCTTTCCCTCTTCCTTTATGCATAAACTAAGCATATACACAGTTGAGACTTGAGATCACATATTAGTTCATTATCAAACCTAAGTATCCTAGTCATTCTTTGTCTTTGGTTACTTATCTTCTTTTAGCCTTATCCTATAGCTCATTCATGTGTATCACTATCTCTCTCATGATTGGTAATTCCAAATCCATATGGATGAGGAATCTTAAAAAGCCTTCAAAAAAATGTTAAAGTCCAAATCATTTAAACAAAAGGTAATGATATCAAAAGGAAAACATATTTATAAAAGTCTAATCACACTAAAAGATGTGATTCAAAGCACATCTCTTTCTTCTAGTTGAATCTCAAACTCCACATTTGGCCTCATGATAGAGCTGAGGCCTTTGGGGTGTGGTAGGATAGTATATTAGAAGAGGATCAAAAATTATTTTAGTGATACCCACTTTCTCATGCAAGTACCCAATCTTCATAGTAGATTGATGACTCTGTAAGGGGTTTTGAAGAATGGGGAACACATAATGGGAAGGTAGGTCCATTTTAATTTTCCTATACAAATCTACCTTCATGATATGATCTTAGTATCACACTTTTTTGCCTACAAAGCTTTGTGTCTATAGTGAATAGGTTTCCTTTTCACATACATGACCACTAGTCACTTAGTGTCTTCTCATGTACTTAGTATGCCTCTTGCCTCTTAAGGTCTTCTCATAACATGCCTAAGTCTTGATTTTTACATTCCCTTTTTCACTCCCTATATCCCTCATATTTCATATTGAGAAATATTGTCTTGTCTATTGATCACTCCCCTTGGTATCTCATTTGTGAGTTATATTATAAGACCACGGATAGGACCTGACTATCCTCATAAATTACCATCTTTTCCTTCTTATTACCCACATATTTGATTACCCAATTTTTTTCTATTTATTCCACCCCAATGGTGTTCTCTTTATTGAGTTGCAGTGTAAGACCATGGATAAGACCCATCCCTCCTCACAAAAATTTCCAATACCCAAGTCACAATCCAAATTACATGTGTCAAATTTGAGATAAGATTCGATTAATTATGAGGTTACATGTCATTTTACATGATTCTCATCTTGATTAAGTATGTTTTATGATTACTGCATTTTTCTTTCACCTTTTTATCTTTTTATTTTTTGAGTGCATGTAAGAATTCAACCATTTCTTGAATTTTTCATACTTCCCAAATTGAATTAGTATGATCAATTTAAGACCAATCTTTTACAAATTTGTTTTTCTTTCATACTTCCCAGCATGATTTATTATGATTGATTAACTTAATTAATTTGTTTTTATTACCATTTGTGCCCTTTTACATACATTCCATTTTATTACTTTTTTTTGTCATACTTACCAATATGATATTAGTATGATTTTACTTGTTTTACTTTGGTACAAAAATCTTTCACATTGGTTTAAAAACAAATTCCTTTTTACCATCTTGTTTTGCCATTTCTTGATTTATTATACTTAATCATTTATTGCTATTACACATTCCCCAATTTGAAATAGTGTGTAGTACTTTTTTTTATTGATTATATTTTTCCAAGTCCTTTTTACTTGTTCCTTTTTAACCATACATGTGTTTTTCATAATTCTAGAAAAGAAACCACATCTCATATATTTCCTATAGCATAGATAACAAAGTTAAATACATGTGATAGAGATAAATATATCTTAAGTATCCACAACCTCAACCATAATGAACAAACTAGAATCAACCTTAATGACAATATACACATCCAATAATAATATGCCAAAATGATCCATCACACACACACACACACACACACACACACACACACACACACACACACACACACACACACACACACACACACACACACACACACACACACACACATCTCATGAGTTCAATACAACATATGAAACTATATACAATGCTAAAAGTCTATGGTTGGGTCCCATCCTATTTATCTCATGGCCTAGCCACACTACCTATTAAGGCCTCAATTTAAATCTTCCAAATGGTACACATTAAGGAGGTCATTCAATATCTGAATCCATCTACCTATAACTATAGGTGCATTTCTCATATCTATGACTCTACTAGCTAGGTCTAGATCTCTATCATCTACACTACTCTATTCAAATGCACAACTCTCTCATCTTCTAGGGACTACCATGCCTGTAGCTCCCTTCCACCCATCATTTATAGTGGTTGCATCCTATCTCTCTATGCTTGTATCTACCTCACTACCTCTCTAGCTAATCTAAAGTAGTTTGCCTAAGCTGGGGTAGATGGTACACTTAGATCCTCTAGTGACATGGGATCTTATGGCTGCAGAGCCTCATCTAGGACATTATGGAGTACTACCCTCATTAGGGACCCCCACCTCTCCTCCTCATCCTCACCTACACTTACAAAATCACACAATATGGATATTAGATCATGGTTATATCTCAAAGTATCTATCTATCTCTCTTTCCAAACAAAATATAAGCAACAATCTAACCATATTTTATTACATGTCTATGTCTCAGATACTATGGTCTCTCCATTTGTACGACTACCTAAAATAGTCTCCCCATATTTACATCCCCCTAACACCTCTATAAGTCACCTCCTCAACTCAAACCTGATTGTCATGGCTCATTTTAGTCTCAGCCTACATCTGAGTGGTCATTCAAGATGGCAATAGTCTCCACTCTCTCCCACTCCTCCTACCTCCATTAACATCATGTCTTTAGTGGTCACCATTCATCTCATTTTAGAGTTGGTAGTGATACATCTAATATCTCTACCTCTACATCCCTATCCTCTTGCTCACCTCCTCATCATGCTCAGCTAGTCCATGATCACTCTTGATGTGGCCTCAATGTGAGCCTCACTATTAGTGGCCCTAGTCCTCTCCTCCCTTATAGCATCCTCACATGCCAATCCCACTGCTCATGCATCAGTATCAATGTTTTTGGATGAGGTAGGCCCATCTGTCCTGGCACCTATACCATAAAATGTGTTTCTCTCCACTAGAAATAGTGTCTAACCACCTTTATCCTCATTATCATTATTGCAACTATGTCCCATCTCACCCATGTAGCTAATATGTTCACATATGGCTACCACATTATGTTTATACATCTCACTGACTACAATGTTGGCACATGGGGCATGACTCATGCTACTTGGTCCTTCTATCTTCATACCTAAAGTGACCTATCATCAACTATATGGGGTAACCCAGTTGACTGATACATAGGAAACCTCTCATATATCTAAGCTATCAACAATATGATCAGTCCCATAGTCTTCTAGCCTCTAACTATCATCTCATACATATCTTATACAAAATAGAACTAGATGATATAGCTTAGGTCATATATAACTCACTCCTCCAAGATCATCATATTCAAGGCTACCATGAATAGTGGTACCTTATCATCTAACTTGAGACATAGCACCCACTATGTCACATGGCCTATCACAACCTTCTAGATATCCAAAATATATGATGTATAGACATCACACATGTTAACTCTCCTACCTAGTAATATCATCTCTGAGCCTATACCCCACATGGCTAAGGATCTCCTCTCTTATAGGCTATCTGGTATCCCTATGGTGACCTATACTCCTATTATAGGCATCATCAAGATGGTATGGACATCATCTAGTATGATAGTCACCTATATTATATCTCTATCCACCTCCCATCTAAAGGTGTTAGTCAATCATTCCCAACAACTGAGGAACATGACTAGTAAATTAACACTGAGGGGGATCTAGCACATCTCTGCTATCCCACCTAGACCTATGGATCCTAATCTAGCTCTATTTTCATTTGACAACCTATATAAAAAAATTGATAACCATGTTGCATTCACAAGTCTCCAAAATCCTCATCGTCATTGCACCTAAGAAACAATAAAGGATGTATCAATTCCTCCATGTCATGTATAGTCATAATACATTCTTTTTACATTTTAAAAGAATAAACAAGCATGAAATTACTTTATTTTATTCTCTTTAGATTAATTTTAGCCTACTAAGTCCTTCTTGACCTTACTTGGTCATTTCAGGCCATTCTAGCCCTCTTTCAACCTTTTACATGCTTTCCATATCATTCTAGCCTTTGGTCAAACTAGTTTGACCAAAATTGTCCTATCTTTTTGCCTGATTAACTCAAAAATCTGAGTTAACCCCCTTATCTTCCCCTCCTTAGTGCTGAGTTTCCATTCTAGACCTTTTAAACCACCTAGAAACTCAAAATTAGGTCTTCAACCTATAAAATGTATAGGATCAACCCATACATGCTAGGTCAGCATTGTGGATTTTGCCCATTTCTATCCTACTAAGTCGACCTAGTGCTTTTTACCCACCAACCCCTTTCATTTTCTTGAAAAAGTGTAATTTTCTTGTTTTTTGCCTAAACCATCCAAACCCATTTCCCATATTTCTATTTTATACCCCTAGAATCTAATTTTGCCTCATTTTGAGATCTAGAAATTCTTACAATTCAAAATTACTAAAAATACACTTAATTCAATATAAATTTCAAAAATTGGTTTGATATTCTTAGTTGCATACCTGTAGTGCACCTGTTGCCACCTCTAGAGACTCTCCCTATCTAGCATTTCATCTCCTCACCATCATAGCTTGTTTTATCATCCTCTCACAAGTCAAAGTAACAAATGACTTGTCTTTTCCCCTATTTCAAAACAATTTTCAAAATACAAATCTTTCAATTATTGTCCTATAGATTCCTTATTTTGCTTCTATCTTTGTTTCTAATCATCCATTATGTAAACCATAAAATGTATTAGATTAGTGATGATGTAGAAACTATTTTCCACTACCATATGTTTATTCTCCATTTTTTTATTTTTGGCTATTTTTTGCACTAACTTCTACAAGTTCATTTAGTTTTCTCTACATTGGACACCTTCACATTTCTTATAGTCTACTTCTTTATCTAAAACACTAAGAAGTTCAAGGTATGTGTTTTTCAATTCATTCCTTTCATTTTATCTTAGTTTTGCTAGCTACAGTTTACTTAGCATCATCATTGTGTGTTATCATGTTTTATCCCAAAGCACCATCTTGTGTTGTACTTACATGATATGTGATGAGCTTCAAGTGGGGCATATGTATACACATAATATTTTCAAACTTTTATTGATTACTAACACTTTTTATCTTGTAGGAACCTATTGTTTTTCAATCTCTCTAAGTGCATGCCTCTTAAGGGGTGTACTGAGAAAGGGGTGGGCAAACCATTGGTGCTTCATAAGATTATTGTCCCTTTTTACACTTTCCATTTACATACATATCTCTTAAAACCATTTACCCTAAGCTTATTCTTCTCAGTCTTACTTATTCTAGTATTTTCCTATTTCCATCCCTCCTTTTCTTGCCTTAACACCCTTTTTGGTTAATCAGTTGTACTAGGTTGATTGGGTTGACCTAGTACAGTTTAGGGGTATTTTCCACCTTTTTATCTTGTTAGCCTTTCGATTGACCTAGCTCAGACCTAGTGAATTGTCCTCAAAAGCACATTGGGTTGACTAGGTCAACCCTATATAGTCGACATTCCCTCAAGGATTTATGGCAAGATCTACCTATATATACAAGTTCATTTCCCACCATTTCATAAGATAAGAATTATTAACAAAGAAGTGTGAGCAAACATCTACTTATTGACCATTCTACATGAGGAATAAAGCTTAGGGTTCCATACCTTTTTTGGAGATATGGATCTTGTCTTGTGGATAAGTAATTTATATGATTATATAGGTTGTGTATCCTAGAGATAATTTATCTTAGTTATCCTTACATACCACAACAATCTCTTGCGAAACACCTTGGCCAATGGATAGATTGAAGATCTGTGGGTTCATCTTCAAAGGTAAGTATGCCTAACTTTATTTCTCCTTTGTAAGAGTAGATAGATAATGCATTTGTATTCTTCTCCCATGTATTAGGATTTTGTATATATTGACATGAGTATATGTCTTATAATACATGTTTAGTTTTATTATTTTTTTTATTATTTCTAACCCTCACTTTATGTCACAAGATTTGGTGTGCACTAGATTAGATTTACTTTCTTGTTATTAGAATAAGTGAATGTTTTAAACCTTAGGACTCTATTAGGATTTTTGTGCGATTGTGTTATACTATAGGATTTTTAACCCTTCCTAGCATGATATGTTGTGACAAGTGATCCCCCAATCAATCTAGTAGATCCCCATATTGGTCATGCTCCCACTTAGCAAGTGTATCCCCAATCAAAAGTGCAAGCTTGCTCTATCTTCTTTGAGCTAGGATTAATTTATAAACATGATGCATATTTTATTACATACATATTGAGTTGAATTTGGATTATAAAATATCATATCACTTTCTTTAACTATTTTTTGGTACCTAAGGTGATCTAGAGGTCTTGCAAACCTATAGGGTAGGTTCATCTATTTTCTTGTTGACTTAGAGATGACATACTATGACTCCTTGATTAGTTGGTGTTCAAAATCTCTTTGATATAGTCTTCATAGATTATTTGAATGTGTTACACTCATTTCAGAGGTATTAATTAATGACAACACCTTCATGAAGCTTGAATAGGGTTTATTCTACCATGGTTTCTTCAAATTATTTAACTACATGTGAAAATTATATGCGATCACTACTTTATGGGTCTTTAGGTCCATAAATAACTAATAATCCCTTATTTTAGAGCCTAAAGGATGTTTGGAAAAGTTTTGAGACCTCACCAACACTTTATAACCATTGGATACCTTGGAGTATCAAGAATCCCACTATTATCAACCTGTAGATTGCTCCAAAGAAGGTTTCTTATTTCTTGATGGGTCACATGTGTGAATTGAGTCTTAAGGATGGTGTATAAAGGTTTTTAAAACCCTGGATAAGTCACTTAACTTTACATTTTTTTTTCATCATGCTCAAAAAGGGATAAAATGAAGTAAACCTGAATCCTTTTTTGGATGGATGAGACATTATGAGTCCTTCACCTTCTTAGTGATTGTTCATAAAGGAGGGAGAGGAAATATAAGAAATAATGACATAAAATTGAATCCAACTAGGTTCCCTTCCTCTACCCAAAATATTAGGTCTTCACTTTCTATATCCTATATAGATCGAGCATAAACTTGAGTGGTTATCCAAGGCTGCCAAAAAGAGTGATGGAGAGAAGAGGTTGGTTTTTGCCATTTTTAAATTTGAAACTCATATATTCTCCTTCCTAATGCATGTTATATAAAATTCAAGTGAATAAGGTATGTCTAAGTTAGTTATGATCTCATCACACTTAGGTGCAAACATGGAGTTGTCTTTTTGCACTCGACATTTTACACTCGACTATGTTGACATCGATCCACATAAGGCAAAATCCTTATGAATTCACCCAAAGCATAATAGAGAAAGAACTAGTTCTTGCATTAGGATATTTATGCCATGGCATAATATTTCACTTATGGAACTTGGTCCAATCATAGAAGGTTTTAAGTAGTTCCATAGGTGCAAGCCTTTTAGGGGCTAAGCCTAGTGGTCTATAGGTGTAAACCTTTTGGTAGACTAGTTCTAGGCATAGGGGTGAAAGCCTTTGTTAAGATAATCCTAGGGTTATGTTGTTATGTGAAGGGTCAAAGGGATAATTTAGTTTAAGTGTTCATATTAGGATCATACCTCATGTAAGGATATCAATGTTTGGTGCATAATATACACTTAGTTGATATATAAGATATGTTGACATCATTAATTAACATAAGGACACCATTAATGACATAAAATAGAATCTCACATAACCTATTATTTAATAGAAGTGTATTAAAAATATGAAAGTTATATCAATTATTTCACATTTTAATAGCGATTCAAATATGAATAACTAGAATCAATATTTTAATGTAACCATTCTTTTTCATTCATCAAAGATCAAATTAAATAGATTCCATAGTAGTTAAAATAGATACTTAAGTTCCTAGGGGTGTATATGAAAGTTTGGGCACTATAATTGGAGCCTTATTAGTGTCCATGCTACTCCTAGATCTAATGGTGGCCATTAAAATGTTTAAAAAATCAATTCTCTAGAACTTCATTATACTAAGTTTGCCCCCTACTTCATTGGTTCAAGTTCCTTTTATAGCTCTACCAGAATGTTTCTACTAGGGTGGAGTGTGCATGTAAAGTGTTGAGATGGGGCATTGGTGATAATTTCACTATCTCCATCACCTTATGAGTTTCATGTTGTATTTTCCATATATCATCTAACCTAGAAAATTCCCAAAGAATCCTAAAATTGGTTAGCCACTAGCCAACTGGGACAAGGTGTACATTGATTCCTCTAACTGGTGCCAAGATGCCAAAAAGTCATCATCACATAAAATTATGCCTCATGCTGATGTGTCCATTATTCTAAATTGAATCCTTTAATATCAAAATAAGGGGCCCAACATTAACCCATACAAAATTTCTAGTCTATCCTTAGACTAGGCTGTCAAAGTCTTTGGTGCACAAAACTCAGACACACTCTCCTTAAGGTCAATGTTGAAGTCCTCAAAGCCATTTATGATTAGATTGATTTATTAAATGACATTATCTATTCTAGTGTAGACCACATTAAGCACAAGCACATCAGAATTTTCTAGGTCCTTTTTAAAGGCCTCTATATTTGCCTTAGCCTTAGTCACACCCCTAATAAAGATTATTGCTTGCTCATAAGATTTAGTTTGTAGAGCACTAAAGAGTGATTCTAGGTTATGTTCTTAGCCTCTTATCAGGGTTCTTAGTGCATTAACATTCCCCATTATATATGCACACTCCAACCTACTCATAGAGTACACCTACACCATCAACTTCTCTATTTCCTCCTTTTCTTACTTGAGGCACACGTCTATGATTGATGATTGGTTATAAAAGATCAAGAAGATGACATCAATTGCATCTATTCCCTCTTGTATTTTTACAAAGAGGTCCTCTACTTCTTTGATCTTAGAAACAAGCTCCTTTTATAACATAGTGCATGGATCTTCTTCTTCTTGCACTGGCTCCAATTTCATCCTTGTGAGCATTTGCTCCACTAACACATATCTTATCAACCTTAGAGAGGTTCAATGTATCAATGCTAACTAGAACGGATGGTTTAGCTATCTCTATGCACTCACATAATTGATGTATCTTGAATTTTGTGTCCTATACTTTATCTTCAACATATTTACACACTTTATTCCATGTATGTGCTTGAACATCATTAATGATATTTATTTTCACCACTTGAGTCACCATTATAATAAGTTTATTCTAATACTAGACTATGTTTATTGCATGAGGGTTTATCATGAGGGAGTCATGCCTTTCCTCTGGTTCTTCTGGGCTTAAAATCACCTTTCTAAGAACCTTAAAGTGAGGCTCATCTATGTATTGATCAAATACAAAAGCAAGTTGTTTTTGCATCTTGGTTATGGTGGCCTTAGGGGGCATGGTGTCAAACATGTAAAAATATTCATCCTTCCACCCCTTCTATACCTTATCTCTTATGATCAATTCTATGTCACCTTTCTCAATGATGGTCAAATCTATTTTCTCTTCCTCCTACTCACTGACACCACTGATTTCTTTAGCACTTTCCTTAGAGGAATCATCTTCTTATTCCTCAAGGGGTTCTTCCTTGGAATTTTACCCTTCATCTACTTCTTCCCCTTGGGGTTTCTCAATGCTCACCTCTAGTTTTATTCCCTCAGTGCTAAGATCACCTTCTTTCTACTAGGGTTCCTATTTTATATGTTTTTGTCTTTCCAAAGTGACATTATTACCTTCTTTTTCTTGAAGTGCCCCTTCACTACCCAGGCATGCCTCTTTTTTAGTTGTTTTTTCCTTGATGGTGGGGTCATTGGGTGCCTTCGTTAATTTCTCAAAGCCTGGTCCTGTGTTTTCAGGAACCTTTTTCATCTTCTTCTCTTTCTTGGCCTTCTCTTCTTTAGAATTCTCTTCCTCGACCTTAGCCTTCTAAATATCTACCTCACTGAGGCCCATTCCTTCCAATCCCTCCCCTTCTTTTAAAGTATCAACACCATCTCAATTTCTTCATTTTTATGACCCATTTTTTTCCACAACCTTCTCTTCTCTTCTTCTATTCATGGAGGTTATGTGGAGGGTTATTCTCTATATGAGGATCTTGCTAGCTTCTCTGCTTCTTTAAACACACCAGTTGTGTCACTTTGGATACCCTCCTACACATCCTTATCACTAGGATAATCCTCTTCTTTGAATTACATGTTGTAAGTCTTTGTTCCTTCTTCTTCCTCCATATCTTCCTCTATTTTCCACTTGAGGGTCTCTTCCTTATTTATTTCTACCATAGTTATTGTAGGGAGCATAAAAGGTCCCTTAAACTTTTTCTTTTTTTATTCTTGCTAGAAGAATCAGTATCTAGCATGAAGGTTACATGCTTCTTTGGAGATGGAGGTGTAGTTTGCTCATCATAGGTGATCCTCATCATGATGCACTCCTTGATCTCCTCAATTGTCTCTCCTTATCTATTTTGGGGAGACTTTTGTTGCATATTTAGTGCTAGATTTCCTTCATCATTGATCAAGAGGGGATAATCATCATATTTCTTAGGGTCAACACCCTTCTTCCATGGCTTCATCTCATAATACAAATTGAAGATGCACCCAATTATAATTTCCCTCTAGAGGGGATGGAGGTCCATTCAGTTGAAGTCATCCTCATCATCATTCATGGCCTTTTATCCTAGGCACACATACTAGTACCTTAACATGCTCCTTTCTTGGTCCATGACATTCACTAGGATATCAAATTGTTGTGCATTAGGAATCCTCCTTAGCACCATCATGATAAATTTAGTAAAAAATGCATAAGGTAAATTCAGCCAACCAGACATCATGGTGAATGTTATCATTCCTAACATGTGCTAGGGGAGCTCCTAGGGAATACACTACACACAAATATTGCATGATGGTGAAGGTCATCATTCCTAACATTTGTTAGGGGAGATCCTAGGGGATGCAACATTGAATATTGAATGACTCAATGTATTAGTCATAATACCCCTATACTCACATCTTATACTTTTGGGAAAAGCTAAGTGGGAAGATAAATTCTTGGTACTTCAGCATCAAGGAGTCATTATGAAGTGGGAACAACCAAATTCTATAATAATCACCATCAAGCATGTTGATCTCCTCCATCATAATCAATATCATCATATACCCCTACCTAATTATGTCACATGACTTATGTCACTCCATCACATTCTTCACAATCTCCTTAACAATAAATTTTATGATATTTAAATTTACCCCTTATGCCATTGATGGGTGATGTACAAGTAGGTCTTACTGATATCAAACCACCATCCATTAGGGCATAGCTTAAGCTAACAATGCATGCAACTAAATTCATGTTAGGGTATTTTATGTCCTTAATAAGGAATGATAACCTTACCTTATAGTATCCCATGAGTTTCATAACCTTCTCCACCTTCACATCATCTTCTATCATCTTACAAATGTCATCACCTAGTCTTGGGAGTCCTATGATCCTACTGATAAGGCATGTTGAGATCCACATACACCTCCATATGAAGTATAAATGATCACCATGGATTTGCAAGAGGAGGAATTAAACTAATTCCTCTAGTTTGTAAAAACTTGGTAGCTCATACAACTAGGTCATATCAATGGTCATTACTTTATCTCTGATGAAGATGTCAAACAACATTGTGCTCGCCTTGGTCTTCATCCTTGTATCAACCATCCAATCCTTTTTGATCTCTCTCACATTGCTCAACATCTGATGGTTGTACTCCTTCAATATTAATGTGTACATGAATGATACCCATGTCTATCCCATTATGACCTTGAGGGGGAAATAAATCTCCCTATACATAAGCTTTGCACTTGCTTTTAGGTCTATCTCCAAAACATTAACACATTCAACTAGCTACACCTATTTCTTCATAGCTACTACTTATTTTAGCATCCATGCCTTCTTGGCATCCTTCTACACCTATGATGAACCTAAACTTAATTTCTTTTTACCCATTTAGAGTCAACTATTGTTAAAGCATAGTCTATTGATATTTTTGAATCCCTTAATCTTGCTTAATTTTTATTCATAGTTATGAGGTTTACAACTATGACTTCAGCTCTCGAGCTTCTAGCATTGTTAATGGTGGCCTTGATGTCCTAAAAAGTTTTTATTGTCTAGTTTTGTCATAATTATCTCTCCACATGCTTTTTAATCAATTCTAAATAAAATGCAATCTCTATATATGTTTATTAATTCATTATTAGTGGCTATGGGTGCCTAGTTTTCATTGTGGTAGCATTTTCTCATTTTTGCTAGCTTTGGTTCTAGTTCAGCTCTAGTTCTATGTTAAATTCATACAATGTTTATAACCTTTTAAATTTTATCATTTGTCCTTTTATACCTTATTTTAAGCTACCCCATTAATGGTTGGTGAGTAATAGCATGGTGATGCATGGATTTATTAAAATCTACTAAACCCACAAAAAATGGGAAATCCACTACCACATTTACATTTATTATATATCTTTGTACCTCTACCATCACAGCCATTAGATTTTATTTAAAACTTATTTGGTGAAGTGATAGTTGATTCAAATGATCACTTCCCACTAATCATTGGGTGGGTGCCATCTATCTCGATGATTTATCTCCTATACTTCATTCACCTTGGTGTGACCTTCACCTTTATTATGGCAACATGGGTGTAGTAATTCACTTGTGTGTGATTTAGTCTCCTTGGTTCCATATCTCCTTCATGTTGTGATTCTTTTAAAGAATTCCTCTCTTGGTCAATTTCTCTATGCTTTCATCTTGATTTGGCCTTACCTACCCCATATAAATTCATTACACTGGTCCTCTAGCACTTCATTCTCTCAATTTCTTGTGCACTAGCATCTTGTGCACCCTTCCTTTGTCAACTTATCCTCATATCATTTTAAGTATGAAAATTTTTCCATGCCCAAAAACATAGGTGTTTGGCCTCAAGTACTTATAAAATCTCTATGCTTGACTCACTCAATTAGAGTTATGTGTGTAAACACTAGAAGAGTTCATCTATAGGCCTAAAAGTAACATGCTAATTCACTCAACGTGAACAAACATAAGAAAATATTTAGCTTGTACCAAATTTTATTTTGGGTAGCACAACACAACTGACTTATGATCAAGAAGTTAATGTTTAATAGCACAAGTGCCATCCTAATGACTAAAGGGATTCAATTTGTTGCCATTGAAATTCCCATAGAGTATTTCACCCATTAACATGTGTAGCTTACATGCACCAGTCTCCAATATTCTATGGATGATATAGGGTCCCATGTACCCAATCTTTAGTTCACCTAGTACTTAAGGTACTTTGAGTCATATAGAAAGAATATTGCTCCTTTATTAAGTACCTTTCACTTGATATGCTTGTCATGTCATTGCTTTTAGTGTACCTTTTCTATTTTTTGACTCCATCTTGATTGGGCATGTGTCTCATCTAAGTGCTCCAATTATTTTAAGAATGCACTCAAATACTATCAGTCATCTAGTCAACCAATATGTGCAATACGTAATGAGGGCACTAGAACCTCCATGGGTAGAATGGCCTATGTGCCAAACACTAGTTGAAATGGTGTAGCCTTGTTTAGGTGATTATATGTAGTGAAAGAGGCCCACAACACTTTTGACACCCATTCATCCCAATCTTTGTGACAAATATTGCATATCTTTATAAGGCACATTCCTAATATCTTATTGAATACCTCAATAATGCCATTCATTTGGGGATGATAAGGTGGTATCTTGTGGTGTGCCACCATGTATTAAGTTAGTAGGATTTGAATGGTATCTTTGATGAAGTGTACATGAAGGTCACTAGTCAAACTGAGTGATCACCCATAGTGACTAATGATGTTCTCCTAAATAAACCTTGCTATGGTGGTGATTGTGCAATCTTTGGTTGGAATTTCCTCAACCCAATTGGTGAATTATTTTATGGCCACCATAATGTATTGTGTACTTGTGTACCTATTAGCAGGAGTAATAGGCCTAATAAATTCAATGGCCCATTTTTTGAATGGCACCTGGGCAAGGATGGGAGTGAGAGGCATCTCATCCTAATGGTTTGGTTTTCCTTTTCAATGGTAGATGTCACATGCCTTGGTGCAATATTTTTCATCTTGGAACAAGGTTGACCACCACAAGATTGATTATAGAACCTTTCACATTGTAGTGTCTCCAACATAATGGCCTCTAGCAATCCCCTTGTGTTCCTCTTGAAAGACTAAACCCCACTCATGCTCTAGGACACATCAACATAGGACCTCATCTTGGCTCAACTTATATAATTACCCACTAATGAGTTGAAATGGGGTAGCACAAACTATGAGCTATTATTTTTCTTTGGTCATTATACTCTAGGGCATAGATCTAGATGTTAAAAATATGATGATCTATACCAAGTATTTTGGGATGTGTTAGACCCTATAAAATTTTTCATCAAGCATATCAACTTCTATAGGCATTACCACATCATCGAAGTTGATGCAAGATAGATGGTCTAGGCCCAAGTTTCATTTTCTAAGTCTTATGACTAGAGAGAACTAGAATTATTGAAATAAAACTATCCATCAACATAAGTGTCCATGGAGAATGGTCTTATTCATTATGTATTTAAGAACCTTATGATTAGTGAAGAAGATAAAGGGGGTCACCAATAGGTACTATCAAAATTTATTTAGGGCATAGACCATAGAAATCACTTTGTACTTAGTTTTGGTATAGTTATTCTCTACCTTAGTTAGTTTTATGCTTGCAAATTAAATAGTATGGTCCATTTTACCCTTACTTGGTTACACTAGAATAGAACCTATTGTAGTACTAAATGCATTAACATGGACATGGAATGGATTTGTCTAGTTAGGAAATTGTAATATTGACATGCTTGCTATTTTAAGCTTTAGGGTCTCAAATGTATCTTCTTATGTTGTGCCCTAATAAAATGATTCATCCTTTTACAAGAGTTATGTAAGCATCACTAAAATCTTGGCATAGTTATTTATTAACTTCTTATAATAGCCATAATGGCCAAGAAAGGTGTGAATGTATTTTTGTGTTGATGGGGTCTGGAGTTGAAGGATGATGGTAATATTTTCCAGATCAATGAGCATACCATCTTTGAAGATGATGTTCCCAAGAAAAGTGTTAAATGGTGTTGTGAAGACACATTTTTAAGGTTAAAAGAGATCTACAATTGCCTTCACCTCATAAACATTAGGTGAAAGTTGTCATAATGGTCTCTCACTAGCCCATACATGGTCTAATCATCTAAGTACACTTGGAGGAACTTCTGAATGAAGTCCTTAAAATCAAATATCACCACTTAGGAGAATATGGCTAGCACATTCTTGAATCTAAAGGGCATCACATTGGATGCAAAATAACCCCATCTTATCACAAAGGTCATTTTGGGCTTATCCTCCTTGATCTCGACTTTATGGTATCCTAAGAACCCATCAATGAAAGTGTATATTTCATAACTTGTGATTACATCAATAAATTTTTTGGTGAATAGAGTGTAGACACTCAAAAATCCCCCTCGACTAGTTTTTGATGTCACTTCACCATGGGCATATTCTTGACCTTAGTCAATTATTCACCTAGTTAACTCACCCTTTACATTTGATAACACACCTAAGCATCCCTTAATAATTTTTTTTAACATATTAACTTAGACTCATTTCAAAACACTTTTAACTTAGGGGTCAACTATCGATGGTTGACTTAACTATCAATGATTAACCTAACCCTTGATGGTTAGGTCTTTACTCTTACAAAATAAAAGATCATCTAGCTACAAGAATGAATACATGGATAAAATAACCCCATTCTAAAAGGCATCACATTGTATGAAAAATAACCCCATTCTATCACAAAGGTCATTTTGGGCTTATCCACATTCTTGAATTTAAATGGCATCACATTGTATGCAAAATAACCCCATTCTATCACAAAGGTCATTTTTGGCTTATCCTCATTGATCTAGACTTTATTGTATCTTAAGAACCCATCAATGAAAGTATATATTTCATAACTTGTGATTCCATCAATAAATTTTTTGGTGAATAGAGTGTAGACACTCAAAAATCCCCCTCTACTAGTTTTTGATGTCACTTCACCATGGGCATATTCCTAACCTTAGTCAAATATTCACCTAGTTAACTCACCCTTTACATTTTATAACACACCTGAGCATCCCTTAATATATTTTTTTAACATATTAACTTAGACTCATTTCAAAATACTTTTAACTTAGGGGTTAACTATTGATGGTTGACCTAACTGTCGATGATTAGCCTAACCCTTGATGGTTCGGTATTTACCCTTACAAAATAAAAGATCATCTAGCTACAAGAATGAGTGCATGGATAAAATAACCCCATTCTAAAGGGCATCACATTGTATGAAAAATAACCCCATTCTATCACAAAGGCCATTTTTGGCTTATCCACATTCTTGAATCTAAAGGGCATCACATTGTATGCAAAATAACCCTATTCTATCACAAAGGTCATTTTGGGCTTATCCTCCTTGATCTAGACTTTATGGTATCATAAGAACCCATAAATTAAAGTGTATATTTCATAACTTGTGATTCCATCAATAATTTTTTTAGTGAATAGAGTGTAGACACTCAAAAATCCCCCTTGACTAGTTTTTGATGTCACTTCAACATGGGCATATTCTTGACCTTAGTCAGCTATTCACCTAGTTAACTCACCCTTTAAATTTTATAATACACCTAAGCATACATTAATAAAATTTTATAACATATTAACTTAGACTCATTTAAAAACACTTTTAACTTAGGGGTCAACTATCGATGGTTGACCTAACTGTCGATGATTAGCCTAACCCTTGATGGTTAGGTATTTACTCTTACAAAACAAAAGATCATCTAGCTATAGGAATGAGTGGATGGATAAAATAGAAACTTTCCCATGCATACCTCACATATTTACCTCTCTTTGAATAGGCATCTTTATCCTTAGTCAACTTAGAAACTTTCCCTTTCCTCACTTGGCAAGTTTATGCTATAAATACAAGGCTCTTAGAGGAGTTGTGGATCCAAAAATTTGCATCTAGGCTCTTTTATTTTCTTTGTGCAGGCATTTAGCATCCCAAAATTTTATCTACATGACTTTTAAAGGTTAGAGTACTGTTATGCTACCCAATTTCATTTTGCTGGTCATTAGTTTCTACTTTACATCATTTAGGTATTATTCCTCCTATTTTCAATATTCTCTTTTCCCACTATCTCTTTTTGACTCAACCTGGTCACCTACACATCACCCCTCACCCTAATAGTCCACATTCTACCTTCTACCCATCAACCACTTCATCCCTATCTCTATTTCAATTCCTTATAGACCTCTTATAGGCAACCATCACTAGTTGTTGCAACCATTTTTGGTCACCACAACCATCACTTGTTACCTAACTATCATTGATCATACCCAACCATTGCCAATCACCCTGATCACTGAGGATCACTATCAAGAAAAATAATATATTTTTGTTTTCTCCCCTTTTTACCCAATAAAACCCCTGTTTCTATTTTTGACCTATCTATAGACCCTACCTAGACCTTTTTGGACCTAACCTTGATATATTTGTGCATGGTATTAAACTATCATACTACATCTTCTACCAAATGGGTACATTATTTATTTTATTGTATAAGAATTTATATTCTTGTCCATTTATCATCCTTTTTTTATATTTATAGAACACTTTTATCATTATGGGAGTGGATTGACATCCATCTAAGGGATATTTCACTTCTTGGATCTAGCATTGTTAAGTAGAATACCTTTCATACTCATCTAACAAACAAGTTAGTTTAGTGTGGTCTTATTGTAGGTAGTCCTTCCTCACCAAAAAGGATCTCTCACTTAGTTTGGTCATCAAAAAACACAACATGTACTAGGTACACACACCCTCATCTATTTTTTCACTCCTTTTTTCTTAAAAGCAAAAAAAAAAGATTAAAAAATAATAGGAAACATTCTGGCACGCTCAATGGGACCCCTTTTGGGTTCGTAGTTCTTTTAGGCATATAGTTGCATTAGTGAAATTTCATTCTCTTGCATTTATATTATTTCTAAAATTTCAAAATATAGAAATTTTATCTCTTTTTCTTCCTAAACATCTAAAAAAAAAAAAGAAGTTTTCATCCTAGGGATAGTTTGCATTTTCATCCTACATTAAGTTTATTTTTAGTTGTTCCTTATTTGTATGAAAAGACACCAAAAATTTCTTTTGGGTTAAAATTGAGTGCATCCATTATTTTGCCTACTTGATGATTAGCTCACCTAGATTAGTTAAATGCATTATAAATTAATCGTAGCACATATATGTTACACTACCAAACCACTTTCACAAAATAAATATCAAAACTTACTTGAGACAAGGCCCATTAGGATTTCATCACACTTTTGATCACCTTACCTTACTTGATGATCCCACTTAGATTCAATCACCAAGGGGAGGACCCACTTCATTCTATGGTGGAGTATAAACTCTAGACAAATGGTATATATTAGCTAAGTGGCCCAACTTGGCTTCAGGTTCATGAAGTGTGGGGAGCAAGCCTCAAGTACCAAGCCATGCATTTGGTCTAGTATAGATTTTTTAAGCACCAAAAATTAACTTGAAACCATCCTTATATAGCTATTCTAGTACCCAACTCATGAGACAATTTACCCTTTCATACTCTTTAAGGCATAAACCAAAAGTGATTTAAAATAAATCCTAGGATTAATTGCACTTTTAGTGTGCACTTTATTTGCTTTGGGCTTTTATTTGTTTTCTCATTATTTGAGGTGAGAGGTTCATTATACAGTTATAAATTTCTCATATGGTCTTAACTAGCAAAAATTTAGAAACCAAAACAACCACCCACCATCATCGTCTTCATCCTCATCTATGGATTATAACTCAAACATTGATAGATCACCCCATGCTTCATCTCACCATTCTCCCCCACCTATGATGCCTTTGATAGTTCCTAAAGGAGATCTAGATTTTTGTACCTTTCTAGACAACAATCCAATTAATTTACAACACTATCTTAATAACTTCTCCTATTGTAATTTAATGGCTTAGATTCCTCACACAGATCTACCCTATGTTATACCACACGACCTCATGGTTGGTGTTACATCGTCCCACTCTTCTGTTAGCAAAGCTTCATCTTCTACCATTGGTCAATCTACCACCACCACTCAAACACTTATTACCCTAACCAATACCTCTAACATTAGCTTAAATTTACCCCTTGTCACTTCTACCTTTTTGCTGGCATGGTGTCTTTCACACCCATTTCTACCATTCCCTTTAGCTTAACCAATATACCAATGTCAACCCCCTTTCATAACTTGGTACTATCTATACCAAAAATGCTTCCCCCTATTAACACTAGGGTGACTACCCATCAACAACCCACAAAAACTTTAACATTACCAACCCAAACCATACCCCATCAACCAACCCAAGTGTACCCCTAAACTAACTATTATCAATTCTTCTACAAGCCCTCATGGCCTCCTATCAATATATCCCCAACCCGTTGGGATATATTACACCTTCCATCCAAACCTTAATTCCTATTAATCTAGTTGGGACACTATCCTAACCTAAAATTACCACATACCAATTCATAGCTACAACCCAACCTCGATAGAATTTACCATCAAATTATGTAGTTGCCTAACCCCAACCCAACCTGATCCATATGCTTGTAGATAAGATGACCTAACTCAAGTCATCTATCTCTAGGTCCCACAAAATTTTATCTTATGACCAAATCTATAATTAACCTATCAACCCTTTTATCCTGATTTATGATTATCTTCCTCAACTTCCCAATTCTCTAAATTTTAAGAGAAGGAAGGATCCTCAACAACATTTGATCGCATATGATGATTCCCTTCTTATCTGAACCTTCCCGATGTATTTATCAGAGCCTACTTTGGATTCGTATAGTTCCCTTCCTAAGAATTCTATATTTTCATTCTTATAACTCATCCAAATTTTCCTATAACATTTTTCTGTCAATATATCCAAGAGGGTCTCCATAACTGACCTCTATTCCATGAGGTAGTTTGATGATGAATTAATTGTTGACTTTGTTGTATGATGGTGAGGCCTCATTAGTCAATTGTCCTTTTCACTACCCCAAATGGAACTCATTGATATTTTCTATAGGGGATGCACAAAACACATTGATCCCACCCTTCAGGTGCAAACATTTAGAACCTATGATTAAGTGTTCACAATGATGTGTAAACTCAAGAACCGAGCCATAGATGAGGGTAAATTAAAATTGTGAAATAAGAATTCCACTTTTAAATCTAATGACCCCTCTTATACCAAAATAACCAACCAACCCAATTATAAATCCAAAACATCTAAAAATTTCGTTGTCTTGAAAACTACCCCACCTCCATCTGTTAACCAACCACATCAAAACACACCTTTCAATCCTTCTTACCCACTAAACTAAAATTAAAACCAGGTTTCCCCTAAACAATTCACACCTATAAGGAAATCTTATGCATTTATGTTGGATAAATTTCTAAAATGTAATGTTATTAAACTTCCACCAATCAAGCCACCTCAACAATTTCACCCCTCTCACCTTATGCCTAGGTGGTACAATGAAAATGAACATTGTGCTTTCCATTGGGTCATTAAACATGATATAAACTAGTGTAACACTTTTATAATTCTTGTCCAAAACTTGATTAACAATGTTGAATTGATGTTTGATAACCCTAATGCACCCCCAACCATATTTTATATATTTTTTACAAACCATTCCCTAAACATCCTCCACCTACCCAAACCCATGACAAACAATTTGAACCATCTTCATCTCATGAGGCACACATAATTAACATCATCATAAATGAGCCCATGGAGTATGAGCCTCATATTCCCATTGCCTCCTCACCAACCTCACCTATGGAAGAAGAAAATTCACCTCTTATCCCATTGGAAACCCAAATAGAAGGATCTATAGCCCCTGCTTCTCTTCTTGATCAAACCATATCCATGCCTACCTTTCCTTTCATAGAACCAAGCATTGATTTAACCACCCTTCATCTACCCCACCAAATGAAATGATATAACTCCCTTCTCCTTTGGATACCCTATCAAAGGAAGGAGTTGAGACCATACCTACCCCCTCGATCAAATAAACATTCCCTCTCTTAATCACCCCACAAGTAATCATTATTTTGGAACCTTCTAGCTCAAGTAAATATGAAGGAACCATCCCCTCTTGTTCACATAAAGGATTGACATTTGAAACAAAATATCATGGGAAAAAACCCATTTATAATCCTTTTTCTTAGTGTAAAGTTTGGAGTTTGCCTCACAACCCAACTTAGATAGAGCCAATTTTTGGCATTGTTTGCAGCTCCCATACAAAAATAGATCCAAACCCTTGAATTCATTAGCATCCACTTTACAACCTATTATCTCCCCATCATCAAAAATTTATTTCTCCCAAGATGTGAGGGAACCATATCACCCACCTCCATGTAGATCATCTCATAATCTTCTATCTAAACTAGCTAAAAATTTAGGTATCCTTCCCACACCTAACATCACCCATACCCCCATCAAATTAGACCCAACCCCCTCTAAGCCACTTGAGAAATCAAAAACCAAGATGGATCAAAGGGTGAAGTTACCTAAACCTCATCCTTAAGATTTACGTATGCCACATCCTTCTCATTTGCCATCTTTTTTGGGACCCCACCCTTCTACCATCCCAGTCATTTATTCTACTTCAATTAAACTAGCACCATTTTCTATGCCTACCCCTCCACCACGTATCCCATCAACTTATTCATCATTCTTAGCTAATTTATCCCCCTCTACTTTTCTACGTACTATCAACCCCTCATCCTCTACTTCAAAACCATCTACCATTAACATGATCATAGCTAAGCCAACCCAACCTAAACCATCTACCAAAATTGCCTAACTAACAACCCTCTTGAAGGTCAAGACTATGCCTAAGAAGGTTGTTATTTCCCCAATGAGCATCTCAACACCTTCGAAATAGTCTTACTCCATTATTTTATGAGGTTGTTGCAAAAATCTACCATTAAACTTCCACCTATTAAACCATTCACCCCCTCCAATACTAAACCCTCTTGGTTTGATGATACTTAGATCCATGCATACCATAGGATGTTAGGACATGACATAGAGAACTAAAAATATCTCCAAGCTCTTGTTCATTGCTTATATGATGATGATTATCTATTATCTGATGAACCACTTTCACCTACCTTACCAACCCAACTACCAACTCAACTAATCCAACCACTATCCCAACCAAAACTTGCTTCCCCACTTTCATCTAAAAGTAAAGGGGAAGAAATGAAACCACCACCTAGTCTAATTGAGCCTGTTGTCCATACCATTCACATGATTACCTGATCTCAATCTCAAAAAAAGGGGAAAAGGAAGAGCCAATGCATCTATTCCATGGGCATATCCTTTAGAATCTCAACCTTCTAACCAATCCCCAGCACTAACGCCTTCAACTATGCCATCACCAAGGCCCAAGGTGTCCATCCTTGGTGCCCCTTTATCTAAGCCTTCTGAATCCATTCAACAAATTATGTTGAAGTAACTCCACCAAATGTTAGTCAAGATGGGTCTTTATGAGTTAATTAACACATCACCTCATCATCATCAGGCACTGATAAAGAATCTATAACCATAGAGGTTCAAAATGATGACCCTTAACCTCTTGCATCCTTCATTGGAACCCTCCAACATTTAGCCATTATTACCTTAAAAGATTCTGAGATACCTCCAACACACTCTGAGGAATCTGATCCTCTTCTTTTTATCACTACATACATTAATCACACCCATGTCAAAAGGGTGATGATTAATGGAGGAGCCAACATCAACATAATATCCTCTCATACTTTTGATCAACTACATTTACCAAAGAACAATATGACTAAAATCCCAATAGTTCTTCATTTCTTCAATGACACAATGGCACTACCTTGGGGACCATTATCCTTCAAATACACTTAGGGCCTCACATTATTCCTGAGCTAATTTATGTTGTAGAGGGTGAGTTCTAATATAACATTCTACTCAAACACCCTTGGATCTCAGCTATGAGTTATATCCCCTCTACTTTACACCATTATGTTAATTTTGAATGTGAAGGATAGCTTATAACCATCAAGGTTGATCCTAGTACTTTTACATCTTGAAACATGACCTATTGGCCTAATGATGTCTTTCTCCCACATTCATCTCCTAAATAATCAACCAAACCCATTACCACAATTGTACCACTGATTGTGACCCACAATACTTCTACCATAAATAATGATGAAGCCTCAACTAATGTCTCTATCTCCTCTTCCCAGATTCCCATTGAGAACTCCTTGGCATAAAATTTTCATTGTCTCTCCCTTGGGGAATACCTACTTTTAGCATTAGATGCCTTTCCCACTCCCTAGGAATATGGGAACCTTTGAAATGACCCTTCTTATGACCCCAACATAGGAACCTTCATCCCCTTTGGACTTCCTAACAATCAAACATATTTTATCTATGGGGACTCAATCGACCACTCCTTGCTCCTATCACCACCTCATATATTCAACCTTTCACTTACAAGTTTTCCTATCTAATCAATCCAGTCTTTGCCAAAACCTATATTCACTACTATGCTTGGAAAGGATTTGGTATGGACCTTTATGAACAAGGACCTCACTAATTTCCCATTATCAAAACTCAAAAACCTAGTGAGTTCTTTGGACTTGGGTTTGAACCACCAGAAGATCCCACCTCACCAAAACCTACTGCTACCCCTGCAAAAGAAATTCTATCCTCACCTAGTTCGTCTTTCCAATCTAAGGACTTTGACATTATTCCATTCAAATTTTTTTTTCATCGATACCTTTAGTTTAGGTCTACTAACCTATCATCAAGGTGGCCAAACCAAAACCTTTCCTCTCACCCATCTCAAAATGATAGACCATGATTTATCCACCATTCATACCATTCAGCATCAAGATGATGATTCCATCCTCACCTACCTTAATGAAAAAGGTTATTTTATCCATAAATCTCTCCCTCTTGATAAGCAAACCATGTTTAATGAATCAACTATCAACATTAACCTAGGGACCTAAGAGGATCCTTTTATCATTAAATTGGGCCAATCCTTGAACCTAAATGAGCAACAGGATTATGCCACCTTCCTTCAAGACCATAGCATTGGATTTTCCTAGTCTTATCAAGATATGTCTAGGATTGACCCCTCTATCACTCTCTATAACATCATTACTCATCTTGAGGCTAAGCCAGTATGGTAAAAGCTTCACAAAATGCACCCTTATATAACTCTTCTCATTAAGGAAGAACTTCAATGTCTTATTTATCAACTCCATTCAACCCATTGATTATCCACAATGGATCTCTAATATCATTCTTGTTACCAAACCCACTAGGGGACTCTGTCTTTGTGTGTATTTTTATGACCTTGACCTTGCATGCCCCAAAGATGATTTTCTTTTACCCAACATCGACCATCTAGTTGACCTTACCATGGGCCACAAGATATTGTCCCTTATGGATGGTTTTTCAAGATATAATCAAATCTTGATCACCTCCTTAGATCAACATAAGACCACCTTCACTACTCCTTGGGGAAACTTTTACTATAGGGTCATGCCTTTTGGTTTTAAAAACATAAGATTAACTTATCATCAAGCCATGACCTATATCTTTCATGATCTCATCCATAAGATTGTAGATGATTATGTGGATGATCTCTCTGGGAAATATAAACACCACAATGATCATTTAACTATTCTTGCTATCATTTTTGATCTACTAATCCAATTCCATGTTTGGCTCAATTCCAAGAAATTCATTTTAGGGGTTCTTTTTGAAAAACTCTTTGGCTTTATCATTTCCCTTTGTGGAATTGAAATTTATCTTTATAAGGTCAAATACATCCTATAAATTCCTCCTTCAACAAACTTGAAACAACTTTGTAGTCTACAGGGAAAAATCTAATCTATCCATCGCTTCATCTCCCAGCTATCAGATAGATTCCATCCCTTTCACCATCTCTTGAAGAAGGACACCTCCTTCAAATGGACCAAATATTTTCAATAAGCCTTTGAATCACTTAAGGAGTACATTATTTCTCCATTAGTTCTTATCCCACCTAGGGATGACCAACCTTTCTACCTTTACATCTCCACCACTAATCACTTTTTGGGTGCAATGTTGGCTCATCGGGATGAACAAAATAAGGAATAATCCATCTATTATATCAGCCACATGCTTTTTGAGTATGAGACATGATATACCCACCCTAAAAATATTTATCTCTCTCTCATTTTTGTCACCTCCAAACTCCATCATTACCTCCTCAATCAAAATACATATGTTATCACCAACACTGACCCACTCAAGTATATGCACTCCAAGCCATATCAAAATCTACATATGGCCAAGTGGCTCATGCTTTTGGCTAAGTTTGATGTTGAGTTTATTCACCAAAAATCTATTAAAGGTTAGGTCATTACTGACCAATTAGCTAGATCCCCCTCCCAAATAACCAACCCATTCTATTAACATGTCTAGATGAGTCTATTGTGACTCTTTCTTAGGAAGACCCCCTTCCAAATGACCATGTTTTCTATAGATCTAAATGCCAACACAATGGGGGTGTAGGCATAATTTTCATAATGAACCTCTTCCACTTTCCTTCAAACTTGACTTTGGATGTACTAACATGGCATAATATGAGGCTTTGGTTATCGGTCTCCAAACTACTCTTACCTTAAAAATTAAAACCATCTCTACTTTCAATGATTCTTAAGCCATGATCAACCAAGTCAATGGGTCTTATCAATGTAAAAATGACATTTTACAAAAGTATAAGCTTCTTATTGACAAGCTCTTGACATATTTTGAATGTTATCAGATGTAGTTGATACCCCACTCTACTAACAAATTTTTAGCTATGATGGCTTCCCTTGCATCTTAAATACCCTCTTATCCCACTAAATCCAATTATTTATTACAATCCATTGCTTTATCCAACCTTCATATATAAATTTGAACCTTCCAACTATTTGTAATGTGGAGGCATCTCTTTCAGATGTTTGATATAACCAAGCCTTTAACTACCTTAACCTTCACATCACTCCACTTGACCTCTCAAATAATGCCCTAGAAGGCCTTTATGTAGGGTACCTCTTATTATACCATAATAGAGGGAATCCTATATAAATGTGGCTTTGATGGTCTTCTCCTTTTTGTCTATGTAATCATGAGATTCCCCTAGCCATCAAGGAAACTCATGATGGAGTTTATGGGGGACATTTTAGTGTCCTCATTGTCTCCAAAAGAATCCTATGCCTGGGTTACTATTGGCCTACCCTCAATCAAGACTATTGTAACTATGTAAAGAAGTGTGTTAAATTCCAACAACATGCTAACTTGCATCACGTGCCCACTTATGGCTTTTAGGTATCCAAAGATTATTGACCCTTTTCATAATGGGGGCTTGATCTCATTAGAGAAATTAATCCTCACTCATCTCAATGGCACCAATACATCATCACCACTACCAAATATTTCACTAAATTGGTGGAGGCCATCCCCCTTATGTAAATCAAATCTAGAAAAAATATCAATTTTATTAATCATCACATCATCTATCATTTTGGTGTCCCTCACAAAATCATAATAGATAATGGAAAATCCTTTAGAATCAAGAAAGTTAAATCACTCTACAATGCTTTTGGCATCAAGATCAACCATTCCTTGTCTTATCATCTGTAGGCAAAAAATAAGTGGAAGCGTCTAATAAAACCCTCATTGATATTCTAACCAAAGTTATAATTACTTCAGGTCATAACTAGCATATACACATCCCATTCACTTTATGGGCCTACCGCACTAGTATTCAAACTGCAACATGTGCTACACTTTTTTCCCTAGTCTTTGGCATAGAGGTTGTTCTACCCCTCAATGTCTAGATTACTTATTTTTATATATCCTTACATGATATAATTTTTGAAGAGGACTATCATCAAGAATGGATTACCCACCTTGAGTTTCTTGATGAACATCACCTTACTGCCCTTAATCATCTTTACATCTACCAAGAATGTATTACATGTGCCTATAACAAGCATCTAAAAGAATATGAATTTAACATTGGAGACATCATCCTAAAATAAAACCAACATGTAACTAATATGGAGAAAATCAAAAAGGGCAAGTTTGATTTAAATTGGCTTGGACCCTATACAATCACACACAAGTATGGATCAAGAGCTTATAATTTGTCTTCTCTTGAAGGTAAACTAGAACCTGAACCTCTCAATGCTTTGCATTTGCATCCTTTCTACTGTTAAAAGAGATCTAAATGAACCTTGTGGTCTAACTTAAGCTCACCCCTTGGCTTTATGATATTCACCCCTCCCTTTTCCTATTACCCTATTCCTCTTAGGGAAATTTTATTATAATAGACCCATGTGATTGTCCATCATATTTTTAGTCCAATCTTAAATATGGGTACCACGGCTCTACCTATGCCATGGTTCTCATGCATAATTTTTGCCTTTAACTAGATGAAATTTTATGATCATTTATCTCCTAAAATCACCATTCCTAACCTTCTAATCACATTTTGTGGTAAACATATTACCTTGATAAGGTAAACCTATAAGCTTGGATAGACGGGTCCATATCTAAGAAAACATTAAAATATTTTCTATGGGATATAACATATTATTTGGGTCCATTTTCTTAAAAAATAGACCACTCCCTTGAAGGAAAGTTGTTAAATATAGTCAAAATAAATAGACTAATCCCTCTAAGGAAAATTATCAAAAATTTATTCATATTTAGACCACTCCTTCAAAGTATGGCTAAGCCAAAATATCAAAATAATAATACTTTTATAAAAGCTGCATTCGGATCAATCAAAGCACTTGAAGATTCCTTCATTGATCAACTTCACCTCTCTTATCAAAAAATGAAAAGCAATACATGACCCTATTATCCCACAAAATGGCCACAATCGATTCTCTCATAACATAATATATCTTTGTAGACTTCCTGCATCGATTAGTCTTCACCTTGTAAATACATGAAATTTTTGTTCTAGTTCTTAAGTCACCGATAAAAAGGTAATTAAATTCACATTCTATTCCTATCTTATCCCTTTTTCCCTCTATTTACCTATCATTTCCTTTTCCTATGTATCCTCTATAAATCAGTGGACTATGAGCTCACTTGGGAACATGGTGTTTATATTGATACCTTTTTTACTAGGAAGGTCATCATGCAAAGCCCATTAGAGGTTCATTTTCATTAAGCTCCTATCTAGCCTTGGTTCACTAGGGTCCTTGCCAATGAACCCAACATGTCTCTTTCTGTTTGGTTCATAGGGACATTGTCTCTTATCCTTCTCAAAACCTTATAAGCTTATCAAAGCATACCACAACATCATAATCCATAATAAACAAACATAACATAAAATCCACATCATCACCTAAGATAACTACATCTAACATTGTGAACACATATTTCCATCACATAAAAAACCAATAACATCATAATCAAAATCAAATCTTTATATATCATCACATGCCTATGATATGCAAGATAATCATCAACATCATAAGTCTCCTACATCAACATCATCTATCACATTTAACATTAACATAAAACATCCTCACCACATTATCAACATATAAGTATTCATTTCATAAAAACATAAACAAAATAAAAACATCCCAACCTTCTAAATCATGAATATATATAATCAATAAGATTCTAAAACTAAACATATCTCTCACTCATATACATCTTGCATCTTCGACACATAGGCCAGTATCAAAAACATATACAAAAAATAATCTTGACCATATTTGTATCAAGATCCTGGGTTACTAATGTCATTAGCCCTACCCACACCTATACCTACACCTGCACCTATACCTGTCCTAGGTGGAGGCCCTATCGGATGACCCACTACCATAGCCCAGTAACCTAGGGCCACAATCACTACTCCACCAGACAAATTAACTTGATACTCTCCCCACCTTGGCTCATTAGGACACTATGATAGCACAATGCCCTCATAGTATAATAACTCCTATATGGCCACTAGATATCTATCCTATGTAACAAATCTTAGTTGTACCATCACTGCTTCATCAACCTGCCATAGAGAATCTCTCTTGTGTCACCAAATCAAGTGAGACCCTTGCCTGGTCTTTCTCTCCTCTCACTATGGTAACCTACGCCTATAAAATGACCACTTGACTCTATAAAGTGGTGACCTATGATTAGGCCTAATCTCTTTGCATTTTCACTCCTCCTAACTGGCCCTGAAGAGTGGTAATCTACTCCTATAACATGATAATTTAATCTTGTGTTACTACCAATACCACTACTACCTGTGGAACTCCCTATGCTGGCCTTTGACCTAGGTCAACATCTATTAACTACTGGTCCCCATCTCATAAACCAAAATCAATAGCTATGTATCTCCCTTGAAACTAGGACAGATAGTTAGTTATACAAATTGCATCATCTCTATCCCTTAAGGGAAACTCCTCATGATCCAACTCTTCCTTGTATGACTATGGATTTGGTAAATAGACCTATGTATCCTCCTTCTTGTATTACAAAAAAACTTGAAGGATACCCTACACAAGCCCAAATTGAGTCTTTATTCACTCAAAGGGGATGCACTTTATCTCACCATCTTGCCTCCCATAGGCTCATCTCCAACTCTATAAAGATAAGGCATGGTACCTATACCCAACCATACTGACCAAGTCTGATATGGCCTCTAGACTATGTCACCAAGAACTAAGCCCTCCAAGGCTTCTCTAAACCAATCAATATCCCTAGAACTACCACGACCACCTGTCATAGCCCCATCTCTCCTTTATCAATAAAATCTAACTACATAATCTATTAGTTGGTAACCCTCTATAAAAAGGCCCAAGGGTTTCAATACCCATATATACTCATAGGCCCAACAATGAAGTACAAATCCCACATTGATGCCATAGTGCTATGCACTCTAAATCCTAATAGCTCTTCATATATCTACACTAGTAAAACATGTGCCCATCTAAAAATTATACCACCCAAAACCATTTCCACCAACACCCCCAATAACACACCAGGGAATCTCCCTCCCATAGAATCTAGTAGTGCATAAAAAGTAACCTTTAGCTACAACATGGTTAATAAATGTCTATCTCCAGGGGCCCTCTATTATAGAGACCTAATGATGAAACCTATAGAGTGAAACTATGCATCATCTTGATCATTTCCATATAGCATCTCCATGCACTCATCAATATCCTCCCCCTCTATGTGGTATATGAGATCTACATATATGGGTAGACATGTAATCTAGTGGACATCCTCTAACAAGATACTCATCTCCCCTATTAATAACTAGAAGGTATTAATCACTAGGTCCCATCTCTCAATGAGGGTGACTATCATCATGGCATTCTTGGGAAGGTGATGGTAATGCCACATCCCTCCAAAACCCACTACCTCCATGTAATGCCAATCCTTTGTAGACATGGCATCCCTCACCTCTATGAAAATCTTGGGAACTCGATCTTGTATCTAGATTTGATCCCATGCCTACAACAATAGGTATATCAAAAATCAAGTAAGCTACCTATTTCAACTATTACCCATATGCATAACAAATATTATCCACCTAATTCCATACTACTACAATTTCATCTATCAAACCACCCTTTAAACATGTATTATGTCTATAAACCCCTATTAGATATTTTGTATAACCTCCACCCTTTTGATCCTAGGCATACTCATATTTACCTAAAATTGAGAAATTCCCCAACCCATTTCAAATCCTATCCCAACCCATTTCAACCCAACTCTCTCTAACCCATTTTAACCCAACTCTCCCCAACCCATCTCAATTATACCCACCCCAACCTATCTCCATCCTAACTAATCCCACCTTTCAATTCTTCTATCCTACCTCACAACTCTTCCATCCCACAACACAACTCTTCCTTCCCACCTCATAACTCTTCCACCCCAAATCATAACACTTATCCCATACCCATCAACTATCGACAGATCTCCCAAACCATAGATGGTCCCCTTGGGACCATTTACTCCCAAGGTCAATCATCATCAATTGGGTTAATTTTTTATAGTCACTATTATGTGACCATTAGTGATGAGCCTTGACCCCCTGACCTCCTCCTAAAACCCTAACTCCCTCTTTACCACCCTTACACATTCCTACCTAGCTTTATATAAATAATACCCCCTAACATATAATTTTATAAACAAACAAGAAAAATAGTAAAACCCTATCACCACATTGAAAAACCCATAATTCCCTCATCTAACATACCTATTTATATTTTTCCCATTTAATTCACACATTAAAATTTACTTCTAATTTAAGACATATCCTACCTCATTTCATACCTAGTGTCACTACCTCAATCCATGCCCAACCATTTGTCCATGAGTGTCTCTAGCATCCATCTCAACCCCACCATCACACACCACAATCCTCTTAACAACTCATCAAACTTTCACCCACTCATGAGAAATCTTCATACAAATACTTAGAATGGACAAAGTACAAGTTATCAAAATCAAAAATGAGGACAAAATGGGCATAATTGACCTTTTCACCACAAATTTAAGGCTATACCCAACAATCAATGGTTATCTAATCATCAATAGTTAACCTTAATTATCGATGGTTACATAACCCTTGATAATTCACCTAGTCATCACCAGTTCCCCCTAACCATCGATGGTTAGGGTGATTTTCCTTTTCCCCTCGAAACCTACACTTTTTCTACTTCACCTAAAACTATTAATGCATACAAATGAGCTCATCCAATTCTTTCCACCCTTTAACCTATTTTGGAATTCCCTTCTCCCCACCAACCAATAACTACATTAGACCTAAATTCTATGTTAGATCCCCTATCCATAGGACTATGTAGGTAGCATCCTATTACCTAGTGTATTAGGAGGCAACTCGGCCATTCCCCACCCAACAACCACCCAACCCATTTACCTTCATCTACCTCGACATTGGTACTAACCTATTCGCATACCTTATGATAACCTTACTATGGTCATGATGACTACATTAACCAATTTTACCATGATGGACTTTTTTCCCTATGCACCACTTCATATTCAACCTGACCATTTGGTGTTTTTATTAGGATCACTTCCTACCCTAGATACCTGAGCAAACATTGACCTTCTCTAAGACATTTGACAACTATGACCTGATCAATTATGATTAACACTAGGGACTAGTTACCCTATCAATTATCTTAGACCCAACCCTTATTTTTTGCAACATGGTAATGTTAGTATTTGTGAACTCTTGACTCTCGTACTTAGTCACATTTTGTACATGTCTACATCACCAACTTTATGACCTCCATTTTACTACTTATTAAACTATGACCTAATTTTAGTGTTACCTTATTAACTCTTGATTTGAGGGGGAGTACCCTTCTCCCATACTCAAGGTAACTGAACCTTGATCATCAACACTCTATTTTTGTTCTATGGCTTATTGACCTAAAATATACATGATAAAAAGGGGGAAAATTTAGACACTCAAACCCCCCCCCCCCCCCCCCCCCCCCTCAACTAGTTTTTTGTGTCACTTCATCATGGACCTATTCTCAACCTTAGTCAGCTATTCACCTAGTTAACTCACCTATCACATTTGATAACATACCTAAGAATCCCTTAATAAACATTTTTAACATATTAAATTAGACCCATTTCAACCACCTTTTAACTTATGGTTTGACCATTGATGGTTGATCTAACTGTCGATGATTAGCCTAACTATTGACGATTAGGTCTTTACTCCTACAAAACAAAAAACATCTAATTACAAGACAATCATGCATAGATAAAATAAAATAAATTCCCATGTACACCTTACAGCTTTCCCTCTATTTAAATTGGCATGTTTATCCTCACTCAACTTATCAACTTTCCCTTTTCTCACTTAGCAAGTTTTTGTTATAAATACAAGGCTCTTAGAGGAATTATGGATCCAAAAATTTGCATCCAGGCTCTTTTGTTTTCTTTGTGAAAGAATTTAGCATCCCAAAACTTTATCAACATGAATTTTAAAGGTTGGAGTATTTTTATGTTTCCCAATTTCATTCAACTAGTCATTAGTTTCTACTTTTCATCATTCAAGTATTATTTCTTCTATTCTCAGCATTCTCTTTTCCCACTATCTCTTTCTGACTCAACTTAGTCACCTGGACATCACCCCTCACCCTAATAGTCCACACTCTACCTTATTCTCATCAGCCACTTCATCTCCATCTCTATTTCAATTCCCCAAGACCTCCCATAGATAACCATAACTGGTTGTTATAACCATCTCTAGTCACCACAATTGTCATCGATTACCTAACCATTACTGGTCATACCCAACCATCACTAGTCACCTTGACCATTGATGATCACTGTCAAGGAAAATGATAGTTTGTTAGTTTCTCCCCTTTTCACCCAATCAGACCCCTATCTTTATTTTTGACCTATCTATAGACCCTACCCAGACCTTCTTGGACCTAGCCTTGATATATTTATGCATGATATTGACCAACTGTGTTACATCTACCAAATAGGTATGTTATTTATTTTCTTGTATAAGCATTTATCTTCTTATCCATTTATCATCCTTTATTTATATTTAAAAAATATTTTATCATTAGGGGAGTGGATTTATAACCATCCAAGGGAACTTTCACTTCTTGGATGTAGCATTGCTAGGTAGTTAACCCTTCATACTCATCTAACAAACAAGTTGGTTTAGTGTGATCTTATTACATGTAGTCCTTCCTTACCAAAAAGGAGCTCTCACTTCATATAGTCATCAATGATTGTAATGATTACTAGTTACACATCCCTCATCTATTATTTCTCTCCTTTTTTCCTAAATTAAAAAAAAGAATAAGAAATATTAAGAAACATAGAGTCAAAAATAGGTTGGTTATGTAGGAAATGTTCAACAGTCTATAGTCAACACAAATCTAGATGCACATTTCATTATTGATGCTAATGACCATGGGGATAACCCATTCAAACTCTTTCACATGGTAGCTGATGTTTATGGCTAGCATACCATCAATGTTTATTTTGACCTTGGCATGAAGGTTCAAGTTCATCCTATAAGGTCTCTTATTTATAGGTCTTACACCATCTACTAGTTTGATGCTCATCATCCTAAGGGATGGGTGTGTGACTTTAATTTATTAATAATTATGAGGGAATAAGTCTTATATTTACTTTATCAGGTCCATAATATGTGTTAGATCTACATTAGACCAATAGGCACCTAGAGTAGCATTCTTTGGTTCTCTTTCTGAGTTGATATATACCTTTGTCATTTTTAGTAGTGCATGATAAGGCTCATTCTTCTCCTAATGCAAATCCTCAACTAGTATACTTATCTTAGTTGTTGTTATTCAAATATGGGTAGGCTATTCTTCTTCTAAGTAATTATCCTCAACTTGGTGTATTAACTTCTCTCTTATTAGATTTGTCCAGTTGCACACCTTTCATGTTTCATCATCCTTGTCACTACAGTCACTATGGAAGTTTTTCTCTTCAAATAAATTTAGGAGTGCCAAACACTTTCCACTAAACATGTATTTTAGGCACTCTTCTAATATCAAAGTGTCTTCAAACACTAATCTTCTAACTACTTATAGTGGCTCAATCAGTTTAAGGTTTTGCAAAGAAAAAGAGAAGGTGCAAACAAATTTTTATTTAAGTTCATCCTAGTTGGTTGTCTCATGGCGTGTCTCATTGAAAATGTACCATTATTGTGCCCATGTCTTCAAGGTCCTATATAAGGCATGCACTCATAGGTTCCTTCGGGCATTCTTACCACAAACAGTGAATGTTTCTTTGTAAAGGTGTACATGCACTATAGGGTCAAAGTTATCAGAGTAGGTAAAGATGTCTAGGTCCTCATTACTCTTCCATAATCTAATGAAAATGGATATCTTCACATCTTGATAAGTTGGAAATTTAGTCATCTATGTTGCCCACCAAAGAGTGGGAGTTATTTTCAATGTATACACTAATGTGCCCATCCTATCTACTTAATTTTAGGATGCATGATTCAATGTCTTAGACATACTCTTCTATTGGATTTTTCCTTATATATCGTAGTAGTGTCATAAGTTTACCTTTACTTAGGAAAAAACTCTTTTTCCCTTATTCTTGGCACAAGGGACCCACATTTTAAAAATGAGATCAATCTAGAGCCAACCTATCTTTAGTAGTATTAGCACCTTTTCTCACACCAAGTGTCATATCTAACCAATGGTCTCATATGCTTCCTTGACCCATCGATCACAAGAAAAATCATTAGTATCTAAGGTTGATTACTTATCTTCCTAATAAATCACTCTTTGATCATTAGGGTTTAGTGTCTTGGTGCCCTGCATCGTGATGTTACATATGTGGTTGATCTCATCCTCAAGGTCCACACTCTCAACATAAAGGGGTCATTGGTATTTTGAGAGGGATATAACTAACCTCTACTTTCCATTCTCAAATGTCATGTATCACTTCTTTAGGTTCATATTTATATTTTTTACAGAGCACCATGGCCTTCCTAGAAATATTAGGTAGTTGTCTTGTTATAATAACTCAATCACCTTAAAGTTGATGTGGAATTTGGAACCCATTATGTCTATAATTATGATATTCAAAATTATGATAGGATATGCTTGGGTATTTTTGTCCATGAAATTTACATGAGGGGAAGGCCTCAAGGCTAGTCTACCCATTTTTTCTTAGGTGTTCTTGGTCAATATGTTAACCTTGGTGCTTATATATATAAGGACCTCACAAATAGGCCATCCATCAATAGTGGCATCCATGAGGAGTTCTTGATCGTACTCAACATTTTGTGTATGCCTAACTTCTTGTGTATTCTCCATGTGTGGAAAAATAACTTGAACTAGCTTCTAACCCACATTCTCCAAGAGTAAGTTCTTTAATAAAGGTAGTATCCCCTCTATTTTTAAGAGGTGGAGGATCTTTGCTAATTCTTATATCTAAACCTCCTATCTATCCTACTTATTTTGGGAATGATCAACTTGTGCTTCTAGATCTCACATTAGTTGGAGATCCCCTTACAAGTTTTAGATTACACTCATAGCCTATTGCAATACATCCTTTTAATGTGTTGGGTCTAGTCAAGGCATAAATTTAGGTTTAGGCCATGTTATGTGGTTAGTATGACCCATATCCCCATATTATATGTGTAACTTAGGTATTGGAACAATTGACAACTAAGTTTTGAATCCACTACAAGTAGTCACTTATACTTTAACCATCTCTGTGTGGGTCAGTTTCACCTTCAGGGTTCATTTCTCCATCTTTGGGTTGTACCTAATCATTCCTACACCCTTGTTTATACCAAACCTACCTTGGTTTAACTTCATAAATAGGTCAAGGCATTCCTTGACTTTATGGGACCCTCAAAAATATCCACATATGGGATTTGTAGGGCAATCACATTGATATTGTTCTATGGAACCACACTTATAACATGAGTAGGGTGGGAACCTTCTACCACCATGTCCTACACCTTGGCCTCTGGTACCTCATTGAATTCTAAATATTATGCTCTATTGACCATATCCTTCATTTCTTTTGTTAGTTTACCCTTTGACTATTGTAGTTGTCTGCCTTACACCTCTTTCCATGTTGTCATGCATCTCAGAAATCACTCGATAATCATTAGTGGTATGAGTATAGGCATCATATAATTTATAATAGATGGTTGTGTTTACCTTGCCAACATATTGTAATAAGGGGTATTTATGAACATCATATGCCTCTTGATAAACTTTGCAACTTAGAAGCAACATGTGCATTTTCTTTGTGGGTAATTATTCCTATTATGGCCTTTTGTTTCATAGTCAATGCACTATAATCCACTTTGAGCATCTTAAAATCATTTAGCAATAAGCTTTTAGAGTTGTGAAACCATGGATGTAATCTATAACTCCATAAATGGGTTAATCTTAGTGTCGATGCTTTTGACTACCTCAGCTCTGATCATAGCTTCAAGCATTTCATGAGGTTTTATAAAAGTATTTATGGAAAGTGATATTCATAATGGCATGAGAAACACTCCAATAAACCACTATGCATGTTGGGAAGGTTGAATGTCATAAGGGATATTAGAAAGGAGAGGTTTGAACCTTTTATCATATAGATGCATGCTTTTTGAGAGTCTTTGGGTAATTTCTTTGAGTGCAATGATGTTATTTTCTTTAAACTCTATAATGTTGAATTACTTTAGGAATGACTCCTTAAGGTTGTCATAGTTAACCATAGGTTGGTTAGGGTCAAATTCCTTATACTAGGTATGGGCACAGTCAAGCAAAGTGGTCATCAATTGGGTTGTCCTACACTTTGATTGGATTATGCCGTAAGTATACCATTATAGTTCACAATTGAGCACATGATCTATGACATTTTTGACACCGTGATACTATAACATGTGTATGGACATTTCATAATAATTTTCTTTTGAAAGAGGGTAGATGGGATCTAAGGTGATTGTCCTCCTAGTGTTTATCTTGGTGGAATCCATCCAATGCCTTCAACCATTAGGTTAGGTGTTGGCCCTATTGTTACTACTGGTGCCATTGATGTTGATGTCATTGTACTACTTACTTATGGTGTCGTACCACTTCTTATGGGCTATTACCCACTTTGTGTTGCCAACATCTATTGAGATGGTATGCTTGTGCTCAAATTATATTATGGTGAGTTAGCACCCAAAGGTTTAGGGTTAGTTTTTATCACCTCCTCATATGGAATTATTTGTTCAATCATAAAATTACACTCAAAATTTTCAAAACATCTAAAATATATGTTGAAAATGGGGTCAATTATCACTTCTATGCTTTTTTCAAGTGGGGGATCCAGCATATGAGCATTTACCATAGGTTCAAAGGGGGTAGGCACATCAAGTCTACCTTCAACTACCAAATCTTTTAGGAACCCAATATATTCCACACCTATAAAATATTGAGCTCAATTCATTACTTCATTATTTCTCTCATCCTCATGCTACTGCAATTTAAGAGATCCTTCCCCATGCTCTTCTTGCTCACTATGACTTCTCTTAGCACTTCTAAGTTCTATATCTTCCATCAACCTACACCATCTTTTTTTATATATCTATCTTCTAATCTTTTGGGTGTCAATTTGGTCATCCCCTTTTATTTCACTTGACATACACATCCCTTTTTCCCCTTTTGTGTTGTTCATATGAAAAAGGACTTTAGCCTTCCATCCCCAAAGATTCAAACCCATAATCCAACATTATCTTTTTAAGCTATGTATCAAATTCATTTAGAAACATGCCTCTAGGTTCTCAAAAAAATTGATACTTAGCTTCCTCAAGGCATGAGTATGTTGAAACTATGAACTCAAGCATGTAACTATTTAACACTCCTTGCCACCATTTATCTAATAATTTAGTCCAAGTGGCATATAAGGTCTCAAGCATCTCTAGTCACTCCTTCATCTACTCATAATTATATCCATAGCTTATTCTATGGTGGTTTGAATATGTGACCAACCACAAGTACACATGCTTAGGTAACTTGTAGAAAAAGGCCTCGTATAAAGCATCATACAAGTTAGTTATCTTCCACATATTACAAATAGTTCTTGATGTTTTTGAGGGAGACTCAATATATTTATCTTCCACACCATTAAAAAAACAAAATTCAACATGGGTCTCAACAATGGATCTAAAATGTTGTAGAAATGTTAGGTGCATAAGGTATGTCTAATTTAGTTTTGGGCTCATCACACTTAGGCACAAACATGGAGTTGTCTTTCTGCATTCAACATTTTATACTTGATTATGTCAACATCAATCCACGTAAGGTAAAAGTGTTATGCGCTCACCTGAAACATAGTAGAGAATGAACTGGGGACCATATTAGGTTAGTTGTGCCATAGTAAAATATTTAACTTATGAAACTTGGTCAAATAAGATAAAGTTTCAAATAGTTCCATAGGTGCAATCCTTTCATGGGATAAGCCCAGTGGTCTATAGGTGCAAACTTTTTGGTAGATTATTTCTAAGAATAGGGGTGAAATCCTTTGTCAAGATAATGTTAGGGCCATATCAGTACGTGAAGAGTCAAGGGGCTAATTCATTTCAAGTTTTCACACTAGGCTCATGCTTCATGAAATGATATTAATGCTTAGTACATGATCTACACTTAGTCGATATACAAGATATGTTGATGTCATTAATTAACATAGGGATGCCATTAATGACACAAACCAAAATCTCACATAACCTATTCTTTAGTAGAAGTGTATTAAAAGTATGACATTATATCAATTAGTTCACATTCTAATATAAATTCATACACATATAACCAGAATCAATGTTTTAAGGAAACCATTATTTGTCATTTATCAAAGCTCAAATTAAATAGAGTCCATAGTATTAGCTAGGGGAAGTTATGGCTAGGGGAAATTGAAAGTTCACATTTCCAAGCATGTGGGGCCATTTTAGTGAATGAAATATGTGTTTGACTTCTAGAAAGACCCTTTTATGCATAAAACACCATGTCATGACATTATGATGGTAATTGTACCTTTTTTGAGACATTTCTAATATATTGTGACACCTAAAAATATCTTTTCTAAAGGTTTATAATGTGTATTTTGACTTATATGATATGCTTGAAGGGTCATTTGATGACTTGGAAGTTTAATTAAAGCTTGAAACATGTTTGAATAAGTATACCATGGAATGAAACCTTAGATACAACTTATACCTCGTGTTATGACTTAAAAAAGGTTTATAAACCCTCCCCATAGTTTTAAAAATGCATCTCCCATAATAAATGTCTAAATAGGCACAAATACTATGAGAACTAGAAACATTAACGTCCCCAAATTACCTTAAATTTTGTAAAATCACCTTAACCTTATCAAACAAGGCATATATCATTCATTAGGCTTTAAAAACACTTGACACCCATATTTTCACCCAAGAATAACCTATGAATACCTAATACATCATCTAAAAAATCAAATATTTTACTACATGAGGATCCTTCAATCAAGTTCTAGCATATACCATGAAACCTTAAATGATGATAATAAGGCTTTTAAGAAGCATCTAGAAGATCATGACAAGCTCTAGAATAACATGTAAAATATTGGAGTGGTTTAATGAAATGCTTTGGATTATAGGGGTTGATATTCATCCTAGGAAGCCAAAATATCAATATTCTTAGTGACTCATAGGGGTTGACCAATCTGCTGGTCAAGAGAAATAGCTATCTCTCTTATGACAGTCATGACTCAAACTCAGATGATCTATCTATTTGGATTGATAATTAGGCCAAAAACATAACAAACCTTTAAGGACTAATTAAAACTCTCACTCATAACAAATACACCAAAATAAAAAACACCTAAACCCCTAAGAAATCAACAAAATAAGAAAATTATGTTGACAACACTTATTGAAAACTATACAAAACCTACTACCTATCTTCCTCTTCCTAGATAAAATTGGAAACTTCCTGAATCATCATGTTCCCATGAGGTTGGATTTCCATATGTTGAGTGGAGTGTAATCATGTACTTATGGAGAGAGATCCTCCACTCATGTGCTAAGATGTTGATGTGTTGTTGGTCTCTTTGGGTAGCATCCATACCTTCTTGATTCATTGCCTTGTGCATAGGTTGGCTATGTGAACCAAGGATAAAGTCATATTCATCCCAAATATGGTTTCATGGTGAAAAAACACCATATTTTCCCAATTAATAGACTCTACTTGGTTAAACAGGGCCACTTAAAGCAAACATTATGTTTTAGAATTCCACAATGTTAACCAAATACTATCTCAAAAAGATTAGGTACAATCAAGCCTTCCTTTTAAATCATATGATTAGTTTCATCTTCAAATACTCCATCCTTAATTACAATCTCAATCTCAAAATACCTTCTAGGATCAAGGAGTCTTTTTTCAAACTCTATACCAATCATTTTGATCATTTGAATACCCTCAATTAGATGATTGTCTATTATAGTATAATCAAGTACCTCTCCTTTATGTTCCTTGATCATGTCCAAGTAGGAATACTTGATGTTATTAGAACCTTTTATTTTCTCTTGAGACTCAATAAGACTAGTTTCCATAGTGTTCTCCATAAGACCCTCTTTGAACTCTTTACCATGTTCATTGCCCATGTTGACAATTTTATCATTATCTTGATGAGGTGGAGATGTATCATATAGACTTGAAAAAAAGGTCTCTAAGTCTTCCCAAAAGGTAATTTTTTCATGATCAATAAAAAAGGCATGAAAATTACTTTAATTTTTACCATTTCCTTATGGACCAACATGTTGATCACATGCCTCTAACTCTATAACAAGGTCATGACAAGGCTCATGTTTTTTTGTAACTTGATCATACAAATCACTTGAAGTACTCTTAGTTTCAACCATGGGTTTATGAGGGCTATTTTTATGACTATATTCTAGAGAATAAGTTTCTTTTGCTTCATCCACCTAAAAAACATGCCATTGTCACTACCCCACATCATCAAACTTCCTTGTAGGCTCAAATTATTATCTATTGGGATGAATAAGAGTATCAATAGTGGTATCCTTGTGAAAGGTTATTGAATTATCTCTTTTAAGTTGTCCTTGTAATTCACTTACAACTGTAACATAATCAAGATTTGGACTATTATATTGGGCAAAGAGATCAGATTTATCTTGAGATCCTTCAATTTTATATTCTTTTACATCACTAAAAGTTGACCTATGCTTATCCTCACTAAGAGGTGTCCCAATGATAATCTCTTATTGAAAATCATTTGAATCACTTCCACCATATGTAAATACAACTAAACCTTTTTACTTTACCCCCTAGGAGATAGGTTCCTCTTCATTTTGATACTCCTCATCTACTCTCATACCATTTATCCTACATCAAACAAGGAGATGATGGGAGGGTATGAATGTCCAACTAGACAAGTTGGAATGTAAGGTTTTACAAGATAATATTAAGTGAGTTTAGGGGGTGAAGAGGAACTTTGAAAGCTTGGGAACTTCTTAGGATTTAAACTCACATCTTCCCTCTCTCTTTACATTCCTAATTATTCATGTACAACTTGAGATTGAGGAAGATATTATGAGTCTTAAAATCTTAGGAATTTCATTATAATGAATTTTGAAACCTTATTCTCTTCCTATTTTGGGTTTGGAATGGGATTAACAATCCAAGGATATTGAAAAGGGGTAGAAGAAGGTGGAAACTCATAGGATGGGTTGCATTGAGATTGTTCCTCCTTTAAGGCTAATATCTCACTAGAAATGTTTTGACTCATGCCTTTTAACTCCTCCAACTCATAAAAGAAACTAGGTGTGGATTGAATGGATTTTTGGGGAGGGAATTAGGTGTTATGCATCAAGTTTACACCCTAAAATAGGTATATTATAACCTCCTTAAATTTTATGTAACATGGAAACATTTCTCAAGTTGATGGTGACCTATGGGAGGGATGAGCCTATAGATTGAGGGGATATCTCCATTGAACCACACCTATAACTAACCACTAGTCTATTTTATTTGAAATAAAAGTGATAGAAGGGATTAAAACTAGCCTAATAGAGGTGATGTACCAAGTTTAACTCCACAAGACTACCATGAACTTGTACTATGAAACAAAATTGATCTCAATACCCAAGGTTTCTCTAACATAAGTATTTCAACATGGAGGTAAAATGCAATGCATTTCTCAATGTGGGTGAATGAAGGGTCTGATTAAAGACACTACTACTCTTACTTACACTTAAATTCATATAATAACAACTAACTACACTTCATGTGACCTATTCGAGGGCAAACTACTTGCACAAAACATGAAAGGGTAAGATGAACACAAAGACAGATGGTTATCACTTGACATCTTATTATGAACTACTTCACACACTTAGACAAGAATTTGAGAACTCAAAACTAGGTTTAAATATTTTATTCAAAGGCAAAATTAGTACTCAAACTAGGAGGGCTTCACCATACTAGATGTGGATCCTTTACAAAGCCAAAAGTGGTTACTTATATAGAGAGTTATGAAGAGAGAAATAGGGGCATAGTAGAAGTTTATTGAAAAGTGTCCTCATGAGTTAAAAAAAATTATTTATAGAATAGTCTTAAATAGACTTTTAAATCCATGTGTCTTACTCCTGAAGATGTTCCAACCCTCCAAGTGGCATATGAATTAAAACATAGCTTGACACCTTGACTAGATTCTTGAAAATTTCCCTTATTTGCATAAAAAGAGTGAAAAATGGACTTATAAATAATAAATTCACCATGAATTCCTTCAAACCAACTCATTGGACACCTATCATGCCTTAAAAAACTCCTTTAATCTAACATTTTATCATTTATATGCATAGGTGTCTTGAAATTCCTCATTTCTCATGCCTAACTTAGTCCAAGTGGATAAAAACTCAAGTTAATATTCTTAAATTCACTATATCTCCATGTATGGCTTTACCTACAACAATCCATTTTGGTTCCTAGAATAACTCCCAAGACTCCATTTTGTTCCTCAAGCTTTTACTAGGCCTATTTTCCTTGTAGCCCTAAAACCCTATAAACCTCATTTTGTGTAATAATGTATGGATGTTATTGAAAAAATTAAGTTATATTTTAAGACTCACTATGGCCTTACATCTTCATGTAAAATTTCATGTTCATGCTCTAAGTGGAAGTCTATTTTTCTACCTTTCTCTCTCCTTAATTAGGCCTCCTTGCCTATAACCTTATTTTTCTACTCCATACCTATCAAACACGTGATAAATCACAAAAAATAATGTGATTACTTTAAATATTATATCACCATACTCTATGTCAAATTTGGTCCCTTGAGACCCTACACAAGTGTGATAACCATGAAATAATATTGCCACGTAGTCTCATTTTAGGTATGTTTGAGAATGCCTTGGAAAATGAGTATTGTTTAAACAATTTTATAATATAATTTACTTATTTTTGGAATTTAATATGTTTAACACATACCAAATTTCCTCTTCCAATTATTTTTAAGTTTTCATTTGCTCAAAATCCCTAAAAAACACCAAAAATCATGCAAAATAAGGCATTTATTTCAATCTATAGATATGAAATAATAATAAAAGTACATTTGGAAAACCTAATTAGAGTCTTCAACAACATAAAATATGTTTTAGGATCAAAATATGTCATTTTAAGTGCTTTAGGATCCCATTTCCCTTGATTGGTCATTATCAGGGTTTTAGGCATGTTTCATTCTTAAAGATTGTTCATAAAGAATAGATCATATTTATCTCTCATAATTCCAAAATATTGTTTTTATGGGAACCATTAATCACCTCCAAACACAAATGGGTCCCATGAAAATCCTCATGAAACTTATGAGTGCGAGAAGGTAATCCTTGAGTTACAAATAAGCCATTTGAGAGGGCGGTGGGCTCTTAATATTTATTCATGTAGGTTAGAGATTAAATAAAATAATTGATTTTTATATAATCAATTTTATAAACCTTGATACCTAATTATAAAATATCTTAGATATATTCATAGGTTTCATGATCTTACCAAGTAGGGGAAGACTATTTTGGAAGTATAGGCTTGCATGAGAGGAACTTGAGAAAGGGTTTAAGGCCAAAATTTGTATTTCCTTGATTTTATATATCCATGGATGGTCTTGGAGACTATGAAATATGTATATAAACTCCTCAACACCTTCATACCATTACCTTATTCTATAAAATCCACTTGTTCATGACTGTACTTTATGGTCTATGCTTGGTATTAGGCTTGTTAAGCTTAAATAATGTCTTATCTTCATTCTATTATTTATCAATAGAATATGAAATATTATGGGGTCATGTTATAATTTTGTATCTATTAATTTAATTAAAACCATTATCCTTACCTCCAATTTCCATTCTAAACAAGAAATTTCTCTTGGAAATATAATCAGGCCTGTATGCGTCTTAGGTTCACTAGGTCTAGACAAAGTTTTAACCTTCTTCACCCTTGATATTAGGTCTGAGGGTTTAAATTATAGTATTTATGAAACTATGAACCATTTAAAAATTTAAAATCACTTTATACCTCTCATATAACTTTAACCTTCCCAAATCAAGCAAAATATCTCATAAAATAGTTAGACTTGAAGATTATTATCTGGTTGTGTATAGAGGCTTTGAGACTCTATTTGATCAACCTCACTTACAATTTCCTCATTTTTCCATTTGTATTCAAAAAACCCTATGATTTTTTTCTTGAGATATACCTCAATGTTCTTGACACACATTGTGTTTCTTTCATAGGCTTAAAACTAGCTTGTTCTTCATTATAGCTTATAGGTGCCTATTAGGGTATCTTGACTGTATCTAGGGGTTTTAGGTCTCCATAAAAGTCATTGAGAGTCCAAATCACTTTTCTATATATTTTAGTAACCTAATAAGGTTCTAATATGCCTTATACACCCTTTACCCCTTCCTTAGGCTTAAGACTAGTTGTCTCATTAGCAACCTATAGGTATTTATTAGGATCATGATTGTATTCTTGTTTAGGACCTCAATTTCATATCAATGATCCTCCAATGACTCTTTAACTTGTCTAAAATTAAAATTGGGATCCAATCATCCTTTTATACATGTCTTCCTTCTTTCTTAAGGTTTGATGCTAGATTAATCCCTCTCGCAGGTTTGTAGGTGACCTTGTTGACAGTTTGAGTGCATTTATGGTATCAAGGTCCTAAATTTCATTCTCATGATCATATAAATTATTATAATTTATTGTTTAGAGTTTTTAAACTCCTTAAAAGTGTACTCACAAGTCATTATGGATTCATAACCTATAATACCCTATTCACCCTTCAATTAGCCTAGTTGTAGGTCTCAAATTGGAGAAGGGTATTGATTGTGTCTTAGGGGTTTAAAACCCTAGTACAAATCCTTGAATGAAAACAATCATCTCACTAAGGTTTATCAACCTTTCATGAAAATTTATCCTTTTAAAGGTAATATATCTTCATTGTATGCACCTTTTATCTCACATCTAAGGCATGGCTATAGGTGTCAAATGTCCTGTGTAGAAATGCTAGTTTATGAAATTTTCTTCTTAGTTGTCTCCTGACTTGTAAGAAGCCTATTTTCTCTTCAATAGTTTGTGTCCTATATTAATCTAAATTTAAGTTAGTTTTTTTCTATTTTATATTTACTTTTGTTGATCTTATTGTTAGTTTTAGTCCAAAGTGAGGACCTAAAGGTCCTTAGGTTTTTATATTTTATATTTTCTTTTATTGATATGATTTTTGGTTTTAGTCCAAAGAGAGGACCTACAAGATTAGGGTATGTATATCTATATTTTATTGTTTAGGGATACAAAATCCACTTATTTATTTCTTAAGGTGTGAATATATATCAATTAATACCATGTCACTTATCACCCTCCTCATAAGCTTATGATTTTTGAACCAACATTATGGCATCATCAACTTATCTCTATAGTCTGTGCAAGCTTTTGTATGGAAAAAAACACTTATGACTCTCATTTTAAGGTGTACTTAGACTTATATATTTATTTTTTCATACTTCTAATGGTATAATTTTTGACTCACCAAACAACACACTTAGGAGATGATTGTTCAAACCTCTCCAAGTTTGGGGTAACATGGGGTTATCCCAAGGCTATGGGTGATCTATAGATGGGCTAAACCTTTACTTTATGGGGATAAATCCCTTGGTGCATCAATCATGGCTCAAATAATTAAGCCTACTAACTTATTGGGTTGAAAAGGGATATAAGAGAAACATAAAATGAAACCTATATTATTAGAGGTGATACACCAATATGATTTATCTACTTTATTTGACCTCTTAACAACACTAATGAACTAGATAAGTGACTAAACCTCTCTATCCAAAGGATTATAAGTAATAGTTTTTAACATAGAGATTATGCTAGGTGATCATAACAAGAGGTTCATGAAGGTAAGTTATGATCCAAGACACTTACTAGTCAAACTCCACTCTAAGCTTAACCACTAACACTTTCAAACACTATGTGACCTGCATAAAAAACATACTAGCTTCTAGGTGAGGAAAGGACTTAAAAAGGTATATAACCTACCACTTATGCATATCAAACAAGAATATAACACAATATATATTAACATGAAGAAGTTAAAATAGTCCTTGTATTAGTTTAAGAGGTGACAAAGTACAAATTTGGGTAGAATTTCTTCATACCCAATAAAGGGATAGATATAATGGCCTTAAAGCCTCAATTTATAGAAGAATGAGAAGGTGAGAGAGGGAAATATGTCATGTATAATGTATTAATAGGTAATTAATTACACTCATTCACTCTATCATTAGTTACAAGTAGCCATAATAATCCCATCATCTCTCTATGCATTGCCTTCATGGTTGGTGGTTTTTAATGAGCCTTTTGGGCATTGAGATGGAGTGGTGAAGGCTGATTCAAATTTTTTTGACCCATTGATATCATGTGTAGGAAAAATTGGTCAATTACCTATCCTCATTATAGTTAAAAATGTGGCATCATGCTCTAAATAGCCTTCATTAATCATTAAGTAGCCTCCTTCCCCTTGTGCATGTTGACTACACCAAAGAAAATTGCTCCATCCTCCATGATGACCATGAGAAGTGTGCTTGATTGCATTCATGAGGTAGTTAAAAATGTGTAATGGCCCTGCATTAACTCCATTAGTATCCCCTCTATTCCAAAATCATCTTCTCTTTCTTAGTCAAGTAGACTTACTAGGCAATTAGGCCTAGTTTCTCAGTGTTAGATGCTTGGTTAACCATGAGACCTAAATATTATCTAGATAATATGTTATTTAGAATGTTACATGTCTATAAAATTGTTTCACATCATGACTTATTCCTTTAAGGTAGTGAACACCATGCAAATTTTCCCATCTAGGTGATTAGGTCACCTTTCAATAGCACTTCCAGACTGGCCATTTGGTGCAAACTTATAAGGGCATTTTAGAGAATAATTGTGATCATTTTATGGATTGATAGGGTGGAATAAACTTCATATTACATTAACCAATGATATTTAACCTTATAAATAACTCATCACCTTGAAAATACCATAAAAATTTACAAAAATAAATTTTATGAGGGGTATATATAACTTTATATATAGGCCAATGCCATGAATGGGACCTGTTTAGAGTGAATCATGTGATTTAGGTGTTTCCAAAACCAATACATAGATTTTGAGTGAATTTTTTTCAAGTTTTATTCAATCAAGTTTTTATTAGGGTTTATGCAAAGTTTTAGTGGCCTACCATCTTGATGATGTTTCATAGAGTAAAGGCCTCAAACCCAAAAAACATTTCCATGGATTTTTAGGCCATATACCCTATAAAAAATCTTGAACTAATATTGGTCTCATGCAACTTGTATGATGAGTATTTGAGTGAAATTTGGTAGCCCTCAAGATCTTGGTAAGCATTATGGGTAGATTGATAGTCTTAGGGATTATTCATAAAGTTGGGATTTTAAATACCACTCTTTCCTCCATGGATAGTGAGTGTATAGGGGTCATCAAATCCCCATAATATTATTGCTGTTGAGTCATCTTTCCATGTGAGATGTGAGCATTGGAGTTGGTAGCTCTAGGTGGCAAATTAGGGTGTTGTAGCTTGGGAGAGGTAATAAGACCAAGTTGACCATTTAATTTCGTTCCTCATATTGATTCCAAATTGTACACCTCTCTGATCTAGCCTATCAAACTTGAACCAAATTGCAAACAATGATGAAAAACCTACTAGTATGTCATTATTACTGGGGAAGGGTTGGGCATAAAAAAATGGACTAGACTAAGAAAATGACTAAGAGGCACTAATAAAGGGTATGGTAAACTACATGATACTTCTAGATCTACCTAAAAAAAGTTGAGAGGACCTAAGAGGTAGCTTTCTCACATGGAGATATTATGTAATTCAACCTCCATGGGGATTATTGTCACAAAGAGACACATATGTGACCAGGGCACAACCAAACTTGCACACTCCACCCAAGGGTTGTTACAAGGAATGAACAAATGAGGTCATATTCAAGATAATAAATATAGATATGTATATTAATATAACTTTAATTCTAAAAGAATATTCAAAATAGAGGTCAAATAGAAAATTGTAACATTAGTATCCAGAGAACAAAATGCAAATACATGTTAGTGAAGCAAGATCTCATGCATTTATAGGGAAAATAATAATCATAATATGTAAAGGGTGTATTATATGCAAGGTGGAAAGAAGTAGGATAGTTATATGATTATATAAAATGGAAGGTGGCATGTTGGTGGCCTATTCAAACAATAGTATCTCTTACAATGTTCATGACACTATCCTTAGAAAAAGATGTAGAAAATACTCAAATATAAGCTAATGGAAAATACCAAATTATCCCTAAAAACCTAGAGCATACACTACGTCTAAAATTGCAAGAAACCTTTTCTTATCAAATATATAGACCTTAGGGTGCATTAAAAGGTCATTCAATAGCACATTTTCAAAGTTAAACTACAGAAAGGAATTTATAACCTAGATCTATGCTCAAGATGATAACCAGTAGTGAATATAAACCCAAATATCCAATCAAAGAGACTTGTAAGACATATTAATGCACTTCATCAACAATAAAGATCAAGGAACCACAATAATTTTCATTAATCTTGAAAAGAAACTTTACACACATTAATTTTTCAAACTGATGACAAGGGGATAAGCATGGTGAGTTTGCTCTTTTGACAAGGGAGACATACTTTTTCTCAAAGATTACTAATGGTTGTATAGATACAACCACCTTAGAAATAGAGGCAAGATATACACACAATAATTGATCCCTAAAAAATTATTGTAGAACCTAGACGTAGAGAATATGAACACCTAAAACAATGAGCAACAACCTTGAAATAGAAGACAAGCCTTGTATTTATACATTCTAATCCTAGGACTATGGGTTAAAATTTTCAAAATTTCAAATCATCCCCAAGTCCACCAAGATGCTTCCAACTATAAAATATTCCCTTGCTACACCTAAAATCTTTATCCATTTGCAAGAAAATCATGCCTCTAACTGCCTCTATAGGCAATGATGAAGATTCTATAACAAACTATTTTATTTCTTGATTTAAGATGCCTTAAAATGAGTTGGAAGGAGAATATTCATGGTTCAATAAAATAAACCATTTGCCTTTATATGTAACTAGCTAAGGATCACCCTGATCACTTGCTTGGTCAACTTGAGATTTTTGAATAGATGCTCTCTCCCTCATGCACACCATAAAACAACCTACTCTTACAATGATGATTGGAAAATATTCTTGATCCATGGCCCCTTGAATGGTCTTATTTAGAGTGGCCCACTTTGATATTGCAAACCTATAATATCTCTCTTAATGAAAGAGCTTAGAGAAATAGATTAGATGAAAAATGCCAAACTTAGTTTAAAATGACTTCTTTACCCTTTTGGCTCCAATTTGATTTTTCACATATTTGCACCTTGAAAATTTTTCATTTTTCACATCGAGTAGTCTTCATATTTTCCTTTATGAAAATTTCCCCTTTTATGATTTCCTTCATATTTTTGTAATGCATAAATGCATTATTTTCTCTTTTTACTTATCAGGGAAATTTTGACCCCACTTAGCAATTTTCAACTTATGAAATTGGCCCTTAGAGTCCCCTTGGGAAGTTCCCTTAGGTAATTCTCAAATGAGCACATAAGGGGTTATTGAATCCATTTTTAAATATAATGCACTGAACATAGGCTTTTCATTTTTTAAAAATTCCTTGTCATATAGGCTTTACCTAAGATCTACACATAGGTCATTAATTATATGAACATACACTCCTTTGTATTCGATACATTCTTCAAGCATGTAATGCATTTATCATGTAATCACAAATGGGATTTATGCATTGTCCAATTATTAGGGTCACACTTTAGAACCAATATTTGACATATCTGTAAATCCACTCTTTGTCTTAACTTTATACTTTAGCAAAAGTGCCTCTATCTCCTTACCAAAGAAATCTAGTGACATCATTAAGATTCAACCTCTATGATATTCACAACATCCCTGGGGACTACATTATGAGCCTCTAGATAAGGGACCTATGGCTTCCCAATCAACCTATGCCCTGTGGCTACAAAAATGCCTTCGAAATATCTTATGGAGCTCACATGGTTCATTGAAAAATTGCTTAGTTAATATGCTTATCACTGGTTAAAGCTCCAAAAAATACTTTGTATAGGACCTTTGAATATGATGTGTGTGCCTAATTAGCATTCACTATCTCACATTGGTATTTAACAAAATATTTCCCCCCTTTTTCATTTAAAAAAAAATGATCATAGCTTAAAATTAACATTCATGCACCCATTATTTGACATATGTATGAATATCTTTGATGGGCATGTGACCTTAAAATTTAAGCCCCAATAAATAATTATCATGGATTAAAATTGACATCCATGTGCTCATCATTTGACATTCACATGACTATCAATGACATCTGCATGACTGTAAAATTTAAGCCTTGATGAATAATTATCATATCTTAAATTTGACGTCTATGTTCCCATCATTTTACATTCATGTCACCATCAAATTTATGCCCCAAATGAATATTGGATGAGCTTAATTTTGATGTTTGCATGACCATCAAAGACATCTATATGGCCATCACATTATTGGTTCCACTCATCGAGATCTTGACATGTGTCCTCTTCACATTCTTCTAGAGGTTACTTTGACTTTGTTGACCCATACATGCCATTAGATCATTAGGTAACCCACCGAGATGGTGACACTTGTCACTTGCATAACACTCTTAGAGATTTTGACAATTCAATAGTGTTCATCATTTGATTAATTTAATCTATGTCAATGCATGCCATCTGATCATGATCTACCAACCCAACCATGATTGGCTCAAATTGGACAAGGAAAAGTTCCAAGTTTGACCTCAAGATATAAAAACTTAGGATAAATAATTTAGCCTAAGGTTTTGGGGCATTGATAAATATGAAGGGGACCTGGTACTTTTACACTAAGTGTATAACAAATGCACCAAACATTACTTGAGCCATGCTAATAAATAAAATAGACCATGCGCATTAGTTAGACCATGTAAATAAATAAATAAAAGGGAGTAGGCTACGAGATACAAAAGGGGACCCAAATATTAATTTTTATATTAAGGTTTGGTCATGTTAATAAACATGACCAAGACTTAATATAAAAATAAAACTAAGTCCTTGGCATATTTAAAATGTTCCTGCTTAAATTTCTCCCACCAAATTTGATTGTAAATCAATAGTTCTTAGTTAGGTAAATTGAAACAATGATTTCAAAATTATCAAACACAAACTCAATTAGATTTTTGATAGACTAAAGGCACCTAAAAATTAGAATTAGGAAAAGAAACTTAAGCATTCATACTTGACAAAAGATCAATTTCTTCAGTGCACTTTTGGGCACTAACACTAGCTCTCTCCTAGGGATGCATACCCCTTATGGGTGTGCAAAGAACCCCAAAATGTAAGACCAAGTGCCAATCCATTGGATCATAGAGACATGACTTAATATTTTACTAGAAATACTTATGAAGTCTCAACAAAACATGGCAGACTTAACAAAAACAAATCAGGAGGATTTAAAAATGAATACAAGACAAATGGAACTATACAAACAAGGCCCAAGGAAAAGAGGTGAAAAAATAATAGAAGGACAAAGAAACAAAACACTATACAATATATATATATATATATATATATAGTTGTAGATAGACTCAATCTAGGAAGTTATTCAAATGTCTACCATTGATTGGTAGCTCTCGTATCTCACCATCTAGGTCTCTTAGGAATAAAGTGTGTTCCCCAATTTGATAGTCAATGGAATAGGGACCCATCTATAAGGCATCAAATTCACCATGCTGTCCTTTCTCCTCATTCTTGTTGTCCCAAAGTAGAACCAGATCACCTACTTGGAAAGTTCTTGGAGTGAGTTTCCTATCAAATATTTTATTTGAATTTTCCTTGAACTTGAGGTGTCTTTCATGAGCTTGTCTTTGAATTCCATCAAGATCAATAATCTAGTCCATCCTAATTTCATAGTGTTTTATTTTCTCATCATCTTTTAGTTGTGCATGAGTTGATAAGTGGGTAACTACAAATTCATAGGCAAAAATTCTTGAGATTCATAAACAAGCTCAAAAGGGATTTTACCTATAGCTCTTAGGCATGATCCTATCATCCCATAAGGAAAACTTTAGATATTCACCCCACTTATTCTTATTTGCTTCCAAAGTTTTCCTGATGATTTTGAGAAATTTTTTGTTACTATATTTAGCTTGCCCATTCCCTTGAGGATTGTAATTGAAAGCATAGGTCAATTCAATCCCATATTCTTTGCATAATGCCACTAAAGGTTTAGTTTTAAATCTCATAGCATTATCAGAAATAATTTTAATAGGCACACCAAATATATAAATAATCTAATTTAACAAAAAATCCATAACTACCTGGTGTGTTGCTTTTTTTGTGAGGACTACTTCAACCCATTTTGTGAAGTAGTCAATTACAACTAGTATCCATCTATGTCTAGTGCTTGATGAATTACAATTTCTATAATGAAATCTATTCCCCATTATCTAAATGGGCCTTCAATCATCATAGGCTGTAAGGGAAGAGACCCAGAAGCTTTTATCTTCCCAACAAAGTGTTAAAATTTCTCACACTTTCTGACTATCTGAGCACCATCCTTGAACAAATATGGCCACCGATAACTAGAACTCATAATTTTATGAGTTATAAATTTAGGTGAAAAATGGACACCACATACTCCACTATGGAAAGTATTCAATTAGGTCAACAATATATTCTTATAGCATACATCTTAGGAAAACCCCATCTAGATTATTCCATGATAATTCATTCTCAATCATGAGGTATTTTTGGGACATAAGCTTAAGAGTTATTATTTGACTCTTATCCAAGTCAGGGGAACAAATCATATTTTTCAAGTAGTAAACAATATCTCTATACCATGAAGACATGTTAAATTGACTCAATGAATCATCAACATTAAAAAAATAGTGTTTACCTCAATAACTTGCAAATTGGTTTTAGCCATAAGCTTGGCCAAACCCATCCCTCTTACTAACTTGGCGGTCTAAATATCCATGTCATATTCTTGTAATTTGTTGACCTACCTGCATCTCTTTCTAGACACTTCAATCTAAGTTAAAATGTCCCTCACCATGTTGTGTAGGATATAGGGAATAATCTTTGAACTCAAAATACATGGCCTCATAATTTTAACAACCTTTAAAAGAGTGAAATCTTGTTTTTCCATGATAGTATAGCTCAGTTCAGGACCTTGCATAGCTTTTCTAAAGAAAGCTATGGGCTACTCATAACCGTCTTCATTATTTTGTAACAAGAGAGAAATAATAGTATTATATGATGCAAAACAAAATATCTAGAACGCATTTATGTAATTAGGACTGGCCAAAATAGGGGTAGATTTTAAAACTCCCTTGATGTCACTGAACACTTGTATGGTCTTCTCCTCTCATTCAATGGTCTAGTCCTTATTTAGCAAGGAAATAATAGGCAGAGTAATCTCTACAAAATTAGCCACAAACCTCCTTAAAAAAGTTAATCTATCCAAAGAAAAACTAAATTACTTTCTTATACTATGGGATAGGTACTTTGTCAATGGATTTTACCCTTTTAAGGTCAATCATGGCACCATCTTTGGACACCATATGTCCTAGTAACTTGGCCTTTTATAATCTAAAGTGGCACTTCTTTAGATTAAGTGAAATGCCAAACTACCTGCATCTAACCAACACCTACTCTAGATGCTCCAAATGTTCTTCTCTAACCTTGGAGTATATAATAATGTCATCTTGATACAAAACTATGAACTAGTTAATTATCCTATAAAAGTGACATCCACAGCTCACTGGAATAGTGTACCAGCATTCATCAACCTAAAAGGCATCCTCATATATACATATGTACCCAAAGGCATAGTGAACATTGTCTTGGACCTTAGATTCCTTCACCATAACCTGTTTATAACCTAAGAAGCCATCTAATATGGACAACATTTATGATCTAATGACACTTTGTAGTAGGTTTTCCATATTGGGTAGGGGATAATTGTCTTTTAAAGAAGCTTTTTTCAAATTTCAAAAATCCACACACAAGATTTCTTCTTCCACACAGGGACTAAGTTTTCCACCCATGATGAGTACATGATGTCATGAATGATACTACCATCCCTTAGATTATTTAATTATTCCCTCATCTTGGTGGCCAAGATTCTCCATTTATACCTAAAAGTATTTCTTTTAGGTTACAATGGGATGACATACTAGAGCAAGTCCTCCCTATATGCTTTTAACTCAAAATAGGACCATGTTAAGAAATCTTGGTACTTCCTTATCATCTACATATAAGCTTGTTTCTCATCTGCACTTAGGTCGTTACCTAGTCAAACCTTCCTTGGATTCTCATGAAAACTTAAATTTCACTCAGTCACATCTTTTGATATGAATGAATCTCTTGATTTTATTCTATCCACTCCATCAAAATATGCTTCTAAGCTTACCAGTCCTCTAAGGAGCATGTTTATCTTTAGTTGAATAATGTCCTTCCTAAACAAGGTTTCTTTTCCATCAAAAACCTTAACCATAAATTCCAAGTATATGAGTTGATCATGGAACTAAATTTCATAATTCAAAAACCTTTTAATCTATTCATCATCATCAAAGACCTACCAATAATGAACATTTTCTAAGATTGAAGGCCTGATAAGAACCTCCACTTAATACTGACAATGAGGGCTCATATTTGCAATATCAAATTGAGCACCTAGCATAACACTTGCCAAAGTATGACATAATATTAACTTTGATTTCATTTAGGACACATAATGGAATCACATTGTAGGAATCTCTAGAGTCAAACATGTAGTTGTGAACAATCATACCATTGATCAATAGGGTTTTATAGAACAAATCCACATCTAGCTAAATTTCTACCAATGTAGTCCCCAAATAAACTTCTAGAGTAGGTTCAAGAACCTCTTTTGATTCTTCATCACTTTCCAAGGGTTTTTGGGGTAAATCAATTTCATTCTCAATTTAACTTTCAACAAATTCTAAGTATTTTAAATCCCTCTTTCTATGTTTAGGTATTCTTAATAATTTAATAAGTGGCATGATTATTTTTAGTTGGCTTAACACTTGGGCCATGTCACATATGTTATACTGAGGAAGAGGAGTATTTGGTGGAAGGGTGACAACATTTTTATATATAATATAGTCACTTAAGGTTTGAAGTGGAGTAGGCTAGGATGGATTAAATTTTTTAACAACAACCTTCAAAGGTGGATTTTGTTTCGGTTCATTATCACCCTTAGGGATACTAAACAAGATGGGTACTCTATTCTTGGATGGAACATATCTAATCTTATCAAATTATGAAATAAGCACTAGTTTGGAAGCTTTAGGGACATTTTTAGTTTTCTTAGCATCCTTATTAGCATCCCCTAAATTTGGATTCATAGGGGTAGTGTCTTGAGGAGTAGCAGTCTAATATTTGCTTCTCAAGTGATACTCATTCTCTACTCCTCTTAGGAAAATTTTGCATTAATTATTAGTTGCCTATCCTCAACTAACAAAATTCCCCCATCATATTTATTGATCATCATGGAATGTAATAAATTAAAATCATGAATGGGTAATTCATATGCTTGTGACATATTAACTTCACATGCAAATTTAAGATTTACGTCACTTACCTTCTCAACTGTACTCTAAAATTGTCCAACAGTAGTACCACTCAAAATTTTTGTGGAGGTAATCATCTCACTTTGAGGGATTTGATAATTTAACATCCAAATATCATCATCTAATGATGTAGACCCAATCTCATGTGAATCTTCATCAATTGGTTTAGTAGTATCACATGGGGGATGTGGAAGGAAGTACTTTCCATACCAATTAATATCAATGTCATAATATATAGCATTCACCTTGGCATTTAAAGGATCAAAAACTTCTTTTTCATCCCCTCCATTTTTATTCTTCTCATTATTTCTTCATGTGCAAGCCTCTTTCCTCTATCATTATCTCTATTGTGGAAATCAAGCCCCATTGGCACTTGATTCTAATTTGTAGCTTGTTTGTAGCTAGTAGACACATAAAGTACCCCCTTTTTATCTCTAAATAATTTATATGACATTTATTTGATAATATAGGCCAAAGTTTTGATAGTTTCCTTCAAGTTTGTTGTCTTTGTGGGCTATGTCTTTTCCAAATTGACCATCTTCACATCAGCTCACTTGTTCATGGGATTTTCCACAACCTTTATGTTGTTCTCAATATGGATGTCCATATTGAATGCCAACCATAGGTTAGTGGGATCCTTTTCCCTCAAGTAGTATGTATCATTCTTATCAAAGGCATCATAATAATTTATCAAGCATGTTGTATCACCAAGCTTGATGTTTTTAGGTAGCTGCATCATAGTCTTGTTGAACTAGGTGTTAAAGTCTTACACACACTCATTAGGATTATTTTTGATATTTTAAAATTCATCCAGGATAAACCTTGGATCAATCCTAATAGCATACTAAATTCTAAAAACATTTTGCATCTCTTCCCATGAATCAATGCATCTAACAGGAAGGGAATTGAACCATTCATGAACATCTTCATCCAATGTGTACATAAATAAATTGATGCATACTTTCTCATACTCAAACTCATAATATTCAATGATATTTTTAAAATCCCTCGAGTGTTGATTTCCACTCACTGCATTGTTCCCTTGGAACTTTGGAAGGCATTTCCTTACTTCATTTAGGATTTCATTAGGATATCCTTCCATTTCATCAAAATTAATAGGCCTAAATCTAGGAATATAGAATGCAAGACATGCATTATCATCTAGATCCTTATTATTAATTATTAGTTTAATGGAATATTCAAGAACAAATCATAAAGGGATATGATCGGGTCAATGAGGTGGACTTGGTGGATCAAACCTGTGAGGGGATTTGGTTGGTTGAGAAGGAGATGCAAAATAAATGGGACTATGTGTTTCAAAATTAGTAAAAGAGATGTGATAGTCCTAAATAATAGGAAGATCAACAAAGATTTCAATATTATCAAAATCTTGAAAACCCTTAGTAGTTGAACTTTTCCATTCAATAGGCTTCTAAAATTCTTCCCTTCTCCTTAGATGAATACATAAAGGAGAGACAAGTTTCTTTGATGGGTCACTTCTGAAAGATGATCTCAATCCTTCCAGATTTGGGAACAAGAAAATACTCAAAGATAAAGGTTAATAAAATATTAAAAATAGGCACTAGTCTTCTTGAAAGTAGATGATAAAATGGAGTTTCCACTAGAATAAAAATTCTAGAATATATCAATTAACACACTGATGTGATATAGGCTGAAATTAAACTTGTTGAAGCTTAATAAGATAGAAAACAAAGACACTAAAATTTTTAGAATATGTTTAAAAGGGAAAATACACCTTCCAACATGCAATATTAATCTCTTTGTAACAAACACAATAAAAGTTAAATTTTCAAATATCTCAAATCTTGACATGTCCCCAGTGGAGTGATACAATGTTGATGACCAAGATGGTCAAATCAATGTAGTAACAATAGATAAATTCATAACATGAAATACTTATATCTCTCTATAAGATTTCCTGACAACACACAAGTAACTAGGATTTTAGTTTAATCCCAATAATGGCACCAGTAAAGTGTTGGTTCTCAGTTGTATACCTGTATGATCTAGCCTTGCACACTTGAAGAAAATGACAAATAATGATGAGAAACACACTAGTATCTCATTGTATTTGGGTAAGGTTTGGGCATCAAAAAATGGACAAAAATGATAAAATGACTAAGAGGCATTGACAAAGGGTATGGTCAACTTGATACTACTTTTGGCTCTTCTTGGACCAAGGTGAGAGGACTTAAGGGATAGTTTTCTCACATGGAAAGATTATGCAATTCAACCTCCATGTGGATTTTTGGCACAAAGAGACATAAATATAAATAGGGCACAACCAAATTTTCATACTCCACCCATGAAGGGTTGTCATAATAAATGCACAAATGCACTAGGTCACATTTAAGATACTGAAGATAGATATGTATATGACTACAACTTTTATTCTAAAAGAATTTTTAAATATAAGTCAAATGGAAAACTATGACATAAGTATTTAGAGCACAAAATGCAAATACATGTTAGGTAATAAATATATTATGCATACACAGGGTAAATAATACTCATATTATGCAAAGGGTGTATTATATGCAAGCTGGGAAGAGGTAGGTCACTTAGATGATTATATAAAATGGAAAGTGGCCTGCTAAAATAGTATAATATCTTACAATGTTCATGACATTATCCTTAGATAAAGATGTAGAAAAGACTCAAATATAAGCTAATAGGAAATACCAAATGGTCCCTAAAAACCTAGAGCATACACTGTAACTAAACTTTCAAGAAACATTTTCTTCTCAAATTTGTACACCTTAGGGTACCCTAAAAGGTCATTCAATAACACATTTTCAAATTTAAACTATAGAAAGGGATTTCAAACCTAGATCTATGCTCAAAATGATAACCAGCAGTGAATAGAAACCCAAATATCTAATCAACAAGACTTCTAAGACATATTACTTCACTTCATCAATAGGAAAAAGCAAATAACCACAAGCATTTTCATTAATCTTGAAAAGAAACTTTACACACATCAATTGTTCAAAATTCTACCAAGGGGACAAACATGGTGAGTTTTATCTTTTGATAAGGGAGACATACAACCATGATCTCAAAGCTTGTTGATGGTTGTACAACTATAACCACCTATTTTAGTGAATTTTATCTTATATCTCAAGAAAGGAAGAATAAGAAACCAGATATGGGTATGGTTGGAAAACTTGTTTGGTTATGCAAGTGTTGAATTAGATGATTGTGAAGATATCCTATTTGTCTTGGGAGGAATGACCTATAAATAAGATAGCACTAAATCAAATAGTTAGGTAGATAGATAGTTGGCTAGATTGTCTAACACTGGCTAGATCCCAAAAGTAGGAGCTTCCTTGGGGGTTGTTAATTCACATGTTTTTAAACAATTAAGTTTAGAAAATAGAAGATAAATTACTTTCATAAATAATAAAAAAAAGTATTAAAATTGAATACAAGAAATTCTTGGCAAAGAAATAGATCAAAATGACTAATTATAGCAATAAGTAGGTCAATACTAGTGCTAAATAGTTTAGCTGTGATTCAAAAAATAGGTTGGGAGTCTACGAATAGGCAAATGAAAAGAAATTTAGATTTAGTTGAGGGTAGGTGGATAAAAATAGCTTGTTATTTTCTACCATAGTGACTATTGGTGGTTAAGGTGACCATCGATGCTTGGATAGACCATCAACAATCAAGATGACTATCAATGGTTACTATGTGTTGGGTCAAGGTTGATAAAATTTAGATTAATGGGTTTCTAGAATATATTTTAGTGAGGTTGGTTTATGCTAGGCTAATCATGAAATATAAACAAAGTAATTAAATGATGGAAATTAAATACTTAGCTTATAGAAGCTTAATCAGATAAATGGTTAAGGTCATTGGCTCATTGGTAGAGTCTAGCATGATTCTAGTAGAGTAAAGTTATTTGGATATTGATCAAGGGGTGGTAGAAAATTAGATCTCTATCATGATGGCTGGATCATTAGATAGCTAAAAGAAGTGACCTGTAAAGAAAATCTAGATGTTAAAAGCTCTTAAAGTCATAGATAGAACCTTTTTCACTTCGTGATCCTCTATTATTATAGGCAAGGAAGGAGAGGTACAACAAGACATTAACAAGGGGTCCAACTTGATATCTAAATATAACTCATACATGTGTTAAATCATACATGAATTAGATGAGTTAATTATAAAAATTCAAGTCAGGGTGAAGGGTTAGTTAAGTTAGTTTAGATGGTGGACCCTGATCATTAGTGGTTAAGGTGATTATCGATGGTTAGGGTGATTGTCGATAGGTGAGGGTCAAGGTAAAGTTGGGTTAAAAAGTGGGTTTAGCCAATAGGTCCAGTTGACCAATGTTAAGCCTAGTTCATGGTCAAATGGTCCAGAATAAGATAAAGGGGGTCATAATGTGGTCCAAGGGAATTGTGACATTCAAAACCATCATGTGCAATTTTTTGGTTTTTACATTTTTCCCTTTTTCTTATGTAGTTTGTATCAATAATCTACAAAACAAAAATGGATTACAGGTTGAAGGTTCAGTTGACTTGAGTATGGGAGGAGGTATTCCCCTTCAAACTGGGAGTCAATGATGTAAAATAGAATTAGGTGTAGGTTTGATGAGTGGTGAAGGTGATGATGAAGGTATTCATCATAAAGTTGGGTGATATGGTGGGCACTGAAGCACAAACATGCACATAAAGTGTGAAAAAAGTGTAATAGCCAAGATTGCACATTGTTTGGGTTGCCATAGTTGGTAAAATAAAGGTTGGTGCTAGAAGGACAATTGACCAGTGGAGCACATGACCATATTTAGGTGTGGTGGTTAAGAACACTCATAAAATCAAGTCTCCTAGGAAAGGTATATGTTTTCATGGGTATCTAAGGTAGGAAGTACTCTTAGGAAAAATGCAAACTAGTTAAGTGAAGTCATGGGTATCCAAGGTAGGAAGTTATCTTGAGAAGACACCAATTAGTCAAGTGTACATGAAGTAGTAAAATTTTCAAAAATTAGTCAACATGGTAATTATTGTCATTGTGGTTAAAAGGACCAAGAAAAAGTCATCACAAAATACAAGCCAATATGGGCTAAATTAGACCAATGGTAGAGTGATGAGGTGGTTGTCAAGGTAGTCAGAGAAGGTAGTCTTCATGGGTGGGTACTTGGTTAGGTTTGCTGAAAAAGTGTGGGTAAAAAGAGACAAAGGCCAAAAGTTAAGCTCTTGACCATCAATGGTTAAGGGTTTAAGGGGAAACCATCAGTGATCACCCTGATCATTGATGGTCAGGGTTAAAACCCTAAAAGTGTGGAGGTCAAAATTAAATCCACTTATTTCATTTTCTCACTTATTACTTTTGGTTGTTGATAATGAGAGCTTGTGTATTTTTTGAATTTTAAAATTGCTTAGTTGGCAAGGTTAATTTCTAAGTGGGTGTGCTGACTGAGTGAACTAATGAAGATGTAGGGTGGGTGGGGTAAGGCATGTGGCCAAATAGTAGGTCCTCAAATTATTCCTTGATGATGGTTGAGGAATGAGGTATGGGATGTATTCAAATTGGTAGTTTAAATATGATTTAGCATATGCATTTAAATTGGGTATATGCTTGTTTGATTATTGTTGTGGGAGGGTATACTTAGTTTGACCTAGTTAAAGGGTTTTGATGTTGTTTGGCTGAAATTAATGGGTAAAAATTAAAATTAGGAGGGTAGGTAGGGTAGAAGACAAAGGTAGAGTAGTTGGTTGTCATATTTGGGTGTGTGGGGAAGTTTTTAGGTGGTTAAGGTTTGGGGGATTTTTATCAGTGATCACACACAATGACCATCGACAGTCATCCTAACCATCAATGGTTGATGATCATCAACAAAATGGTGAATTGATCATCAATGGTCATAGCAACCATCAATGGTCAACCAAGTGGCTAAGTTTTTTAATGAAAATATTTGTAGGTTTGAATGTTATAAATTTTGGTAAATGGGGTGTCAAGTGTAAAACTTAGGTAGTTCTTTGAAGATTGAAATAATGGCAAAGTTCAAGGGGATGGTTATGGTTGATAGATAATGGGTAATGGGAAAATAGTTGATGATGAGGGTATAGGGTAATAGGTCATGATTTAAGTGTTAAGGGTAGATAAAATAGGTTTAAGAGGTTAAATTCATAGGCAAAATAGTATAGGGAACTAAGTTATTTGCTATTAAATGTTTGTATGCACGAAAGCAAATTTAAATATGTCACTGGGTGTTATGTATCATTATAGAGATCCACCAAGGTATGACTATTGTAAATTGGGTTCACATGGAAGAGGTGGGATTTGAAGTGATAAGGCATTATCAATATGTGCCATGTGATACGGTGATGATCATGGCCTTCATCAAGAGATGGAATCTGACCATGAATACCTTCATACTACGCACTAGTGAGATGATGATCTTATGAGAGGATGTCCATAAGATCACTTAGTTACCCATATGTGGTGACCTACTTCATCACATAGAGTGGGAGGAGAGAGATGGTCTCTTAGATCTACTATATGGAGATGATCATAACTACAGGAGGTGGCACATCGAAGGCTTTAGCTATACTATATTGTATCATAGGGTGAGAGATGATAGGAGGCTGATTACCATGATGATTGTGGTGGTTTCATGTTTCATTATTCTTGATTTGAGTAGTGTGAGGTTATTATACTTACTTTTGGGAGTATTGGTTAAGATGCTACTAGGTTGTATGGTGTTGGGTTGGGTACTGATGCTACTTTTGAAGATATATGAGGAGCTATGGGGCTTCAAAGCTCATAGGAGGTATGGCATTAATGTGGGGTTGGCTCTACAGTATTGGGCCTCTGAGCACATCTAAGCGTTGAGGCTGATGGGGCTGTCATGGGTGGGGTATATTTAGATATATTTCTCAGTCTATTTTATGAGGTAGAGAGATAACTTTACCATCATAGGTGTAGGAAGATGGGTGCATGATATGGATTGGTTTAGAGGTACACTAGATGCCTTGGTCATCGGTGATACTACCTAGAGGCCCTATGTCAGGTTTCTAAAGTGGGTTGGATATAGGAGACACACCCTATCCTTGTAGAATTATAGGTGGGCTTTGGTAAGAGGGATGGGGAGGTAGATCTCATCCCATTTGATAGGGTGCAGAGATAATTCAACTTGGTATAGGGTATCTTGGGCCCATTTCATAGATATAGTCATGAGGATGTAAAGATCCTACTACCTGAGCCACATCTAGTATGAACCTTTATAAATTAGGAGGAGTTGTTAGCATGGCTAGCAATAGATGATGTAGGTTTTCTAGATAGTTACCCTACATGGTACTAAGAAATTATATAGTGGTATACTTTAGTGGGGATGATGGTGATAGGTGTCTAATAGATGTAGACCTAGTTGTTATAGGTGAGTGGGCATAGGTTTAGGAGGTTGCCTTAGATGCATAAGCAAGAGTATGACTAGACACTATATAAGCATAGGTTGTAGCATTATAGGGGTAGCTAGTAACATTATAGGATCAAGTGGATACACTTATAGGTGAGAGGGACAAAGATAGAGCTTCATTAGCCCTGGTTACCTAGGAAAGAGACTCCTTGAGATAGGCTAAAGGGGGAGCAACAACACCTTCAAGACCACCAGGCACTATCCCTATGGCATAGTATCTAGCCATGGTAGAGGATATACACTATTATGAGGCCATAGTTTTGAGATGTTGTTTAGATGAGCCTTGATAGGGTGAGTACATAACAAGTTTGGTAGGTAGTGGTAGCATGGCAATACCAGGTTAGTGGGCTAATTCTATAGGTGGATCGATAGGTACATTAGGAGGAGAAGCACTAGGAGGTAGTGGTGCTCTATGAGAGAGTGGTGCCTTAGGGGCATAGTCATGATATAATTTATGATATATTATATTTTTTTGTATATCATTTTTATACTAGCCTTCGTGTCAATGTGGTGAGATGTACATTTTGAGAGAGAGACATGTATATTATTATATATATTATGATGTTATTGATGACAAATTCATGATTTATAGATATGATCCTTATTTATTGATCATTTTTTATGGTTTGATTTGATGGTTATAATGTAATGCTTATATTGATCATTGATGATGTTATACATATTATGTTTGGATTATGGATATGGGTACTAAGGTGGACTTGCCTAGCTAAGCATTTGATGTGATCTATCTTGTTTTTATGTTCATATGATATGGATGTGATAATGATGTTCGTGTTAAAAGTGAATGAGTACATGCTTCCTCATTTATATTTATACATGATGTAGAACTAGTTTATTGTTTTATTGCTCATGGATGCTTAATTTTGACATAATGATGGATATGCTAATAATGCATGCTTTTGATCATCATACATGTTGGTATGATATGGTTATGGTTATTTTTACTTAAGGTATAACACATAAAGTAAGTTAAATAAAAACACTAGATGTGAGAAAGATAATATAATCAAGATACAAATGCCTTAGTGAATATATCAACTAGTCATGATAGGATAGGAAGAGGGCATGATGATTCTTTCTTGGCAAGGAATAAAATAAGATCAAAGTTGGATTCTCTTAAGGAACATAAGCCCTTCAACTACTTCATATTAGATTTCATTAGTTGGTTAAAAGGTGTCTTGATCACATAATGTCAAGTGAGTTCAAAATACCTTGTTTTATAGTGTATGAAGGAGAGATAGATGAAAATGGAACCTTATTATGAGACTAGCATGCCTCTTCTAGAGGTTACCAAAGAGTCAGTATAAACAAGTCTATTTCAAACAAAATTTAGAATGATCGATGCGGGAAGTCTACTCATGAGAGTTTATTGTGGCTTTCAAAATTATTACTAATGAGAGTCGATTGTAGCTTTCAAAATTCTATTATTTTTTTTGTTGCTTGATAATGGGTCTTTTGCTTATTTTTTCATTACTTGGGAAGGTTGGGGAAGTTATCGATGTGGGAAGCTTCCAATAAATTACTAGGTTTTGAAAATTTCTTTGCTTATAAATCCTTCAAGGTAGTGGTCTAAGTTTGTGTGTTTTGCTTAATGCCTTTGATAGCTATAATTCAAGGGAGCAGTCCACCTTACTTTAAGAAATTTTGAATATATTTCAACAACTATCTTTCAAGAGAGTAGTCTATGAATTCTAGGAATGACCCAGGATTGGTATTGGTTTGGATTTTGCTTTTTTCTTTGTTTGATTTTGATTGACATAGACTTGATTATATGGTTTAAGGGTTTACCTTTATGAAGGTAAAACTAAATTCAAAAGAAGGTTGATTAGGTGTAAAGAGGTTTAAGCAATAATGATCATGGGAATACATCCTATAAAAGAGGTGGAAATTACCATGAGAATCATGCCATGGGTAGAGCGATGGTACCCATTATTCAAGATGAGGCCATGATTGTGATGGATAATCACATGATTCAGTTTTAATAAGTTACTCCTAAAATGGGGAGATGAATATGGTGTGAAAGTAAGGGATGAGCTCAAGTTAGACATATGGTGATTTTTATCCTCTTTAACAAAAGAAAGGATGTAGATGTGAATCATTGAGGGGATTAGGTTATAGGTTGCCTTCAAGAGAAGAAAATTGGTAAGATCCTAATCCATACTTATGGGTTATGATATAAGGCCCAATCCAATTGAAATCAAACTTGCCATGTATTTTTTCTCCATATTGGTAACATGTTTATTTTCCTTTAGGATGAGGTCTTCGATGTTGAATTCTCACACTCTAAGGTGTTTTTTATAGGCATGTTTGATGCACTCTTGATAGATATGAATATGGGTGAGGGTGGTGAAATGCCTCTCACCAAGTAGTTCAAGATGGGTTAAATGGTGCTAATGATAATCATCTTTAGAAGTAAGATCTTGAAAATGTATGTGAAGAGACGGGATTTGGATTTTAAGAGCTAAGATAACTTCTACTCTAAACATAAGAGAGAATGAGGTAGCACCTATAGGGGTTTGAATGCTAGTATGATATGACCATAAGGTGAAGGGGATGTGCAAATGCCAATCCTGACTAGATGCATTAACCATTTTAGTGATCATGTTGTTAAGAGTTTTGTTAAAGGCCTCCACCTATCCATTCACTTGAGGGTGATAGGGTGAGGCTAAGCTTAACTTAATATTGAATGCATCACAAAGACCCTAGACTTGTTTGATTTTAAAATATTTACCATTATCAGTGATAATTTTGTGAGGAACACCAAAGTGGTAGATGATGTGATGGTTGATAAAGTTGAAAATATTTTTTAATTTGGTGGATACAAGAGGAATATCCTCTACCCATTTGGTAAAATACTCAATTGTGATGATGATAGAATGGTTTTTTTGTGAATAATGAGGGTTAATTTCACTAATAAGGTCCAAACCCAATTATGAGAAGGGCCAACAATCAATGGATATGTGAATACTATAGCTAGGTGCATGATGTAAATCAACATGTTATTTACATTTAACACACTTATTCACATAATCACAACAGCCTTGGTTAAGGGTAGGATAGTAGTAGACAAGGTGAATAATTCATTTAGCCATGGTGAGGCCACTAAAGTGGCCCTCATAAATCCCATCATGTGTTTCCTTAATAACATGAGAATCTTCATGACTACATAGGCAATGGAAGAGGAGACCATCAAAGTTGTGTTTGTAAATAGTTCTCCCCATAATGGTATAATGTGAGGTACTCTGGAGAAACACTCTTTAAAAATTCTTGGAAAGACTAGAAATAATGATGGCAAGGTTAAGATAGTCAAAAGTATACTAATACCAAAGGTTATGTTGGGTCTCTTCCACATTGAAGATGGTGGGAGAATCTAGTTTGATATATTAAGGTTGGGTAAGTTTGTCGATAATAATAGATATCTTAGAGTCAGATGGTGTAGATAGGATTTGAGAGGTGAGGGAAGCCGTGGTATTAATGAACTTGTTACTAGACCTAATAGGGTGGATTGGATATGGTAGTGTTTAAACTATGTTAAAAGTTCATCAACTAGTTATTTGTGCTTTTGTAAAACATCATTCTTACACTGGTAAGATTCATTGATTTGATTGAGCACAAGTTGGGAGCCACCAAATATATTGATTATTTTGACTCTCATGGCTAGCACAATTTGAAGGCCTATTATTAGGGCTTCGTACTCAGCCATATTATTGGTATAGTTGAAATCTATCTTTAAATACAAAGGAATAGGTTCACTATCAAGGGGAATAATGATGATTTCAGCACCTCCATCATGCTGACACTTTGATATGTCAAAGAACATGGTCACTTAATAGGTGAAGTCTTCTTGAGAGAGGGTTATAATAGACTCATTGGGAAACTAAAAAGGAAGAGGTTGATTGTCTGTTAATGGTGCTTTTACCAATTGGTTGATAATGACTTATCCTTTAATTAAATTTTACTAAAGAAAATCAAGGTCAAAATTAGCTAGAAGTATGAGCCACTTGGTCATATGTTGGTTTTGGTATGGCTTGGAGTGCATATACTTGAGTGGGTTAGTATTGGTTATGACATAGGTTTTGTGGTTAAGAAGGTAGTAGTGAAGTTTGGTGGCCATAAAGACTAAAGATAAGCAAATATTCTTGGTATGGGTGTATTGAGTCTCATACTCTAAAATCATGTAGATAATTTAGTTGACATTTGGTTCTTTGTGTTGTTCATCTCAATGAGCAAGCATTTCCCTTAGGGAGTGGTCTATGGCTAAGATATAAAGGTAGAAATGTTGCTTATCCTTAGGAGGGGTGAGGATAAATGGAGATAGGAGGTATTATTTGAGTGAATCAAAGGATTTTTGATAGTCATTGTTCCACTTAAAAGATACATCCTATTCAGAAGGTGGTGTAAGGGTTGACATCAATTTGAGAGCTAGGAGATAAAGTGATGAATGGATTGGAACTTCCTCTGTAGGTTAGAGAGTTGCTTAAGGTGGGTGGAAGGAGGCATGTTGAGGATTTCCTTAATTTTGGTTGGATCAACTTTAATTCCTTGAAGGGAGATGATAAAGCCTAGTACTTTGCCCAATAAGACCCCAAAAATGCATTTCTTAGGGTTAAGGTAGACATGGTAATGGATGAGGTGCTCAAAGATAATCTTAATAATGGATAAATGATCCTTATAATATTTGGATTTCCCAATAAGGTCATCTATATAGACTTATACTATCTTGTGGATAAGGTCATGGAAGATGTAAGTCATAGCATGTTGGTAGGTTACATAACATTCTTCAGTCTAAAAGGCATGACCCTATAGTAGAAGTTTCCCCATGATGTGATAAAGGCAATTTTGTGCTGATATTTAGGGGCAACTATGATCTAATTGTATCTCAAAAATTCATTCATAAGAGATAACATTTCATGGCTGGTTATAAAATTAACTAGTTGGTCAATGCTTGGTAAAGGAAAGTCATATCTTAGGTAGGCAAGGTTGAGGTCATGAAAGTCCACACAAATGCATAGTCCCCTTGTGGCTTTGGTGATAGGCATGATATTTGAGGCCCATTGGGGGTAGTCAATGGGTTGAATGAAATTGACAACAAAGAGATATTAAAGCTATTATTTGATGATAAGGGCTATGTGAGGGTGCATTCATCTAATTTTATACCTAATGGGTTTGACATCATGATGGGTGACTATGTTGTGGGTAGTGATAGAAGGGTCAATGCCAAACATGTCACTATAAGACCAAGTGAATGTTATGTTGTGGTCCTAAAGGAGGGAGGGGAGGTCCTAAATCTCTTCTAAATTTAACAATTGGCTAATTTTGATAATGTGTGGATCATCTGGGGTAACCAAATTGATATCCGTGGTGGATTCATTCAACAAGGTTAAAGTCTTAGGAGGTAGAAATTTGTGGATGAAAGAATTAGGTGCACCAAGATAGGTGAGAATGTAATCATCATCATGACACTGAATGGTATTAATGATATGAGTCATCTCTTATCATCTCAAGATGGGTCATAGGGATAGTTATGGTCACCCCATCCTTTTGATAGGTCAAGGGTTTGAGACTAATCATGTTGATGAAAAAAATTTAAGGGGGATGATGTAATCATCCTCACACTCAAGTAGAGAAAGGGTCAGTGAGAAAGGGATGTCATCCTTAATGACCATAATGGTAGGTGGTTTAGTTTTCCTCTTATTGGGTGGAATGAAATCAAGGTGATGTTTCTAATGAGGATTTTTGGTCTCAATTGGAATCAACACATGTGGGCCATACTCATATCATCCAAGACTAAATCCTTTCCAAGCACACCTATGAAGGTATGTCTTAGAAAAATCCAAGTTATCTAGATAGAGAAGCTAGCAGTGAATGGTTAAGGTGAAAAAGAGGTGGCAAAAACATCAAGTGGTTTTTCAAGTCCCCCATGGATGAAATAGGTTTGATGGTTTGAATGTCCAAGAGGAATAATGGCTCTAATATTGGGGTTATACTTGGGTTGGTGGTCAAGTTTCCCATACTCTTGGGGAGTAGGGAAAGTGTCAGGGGTGAGAAGGAAATATTCTCCCAGTGAAAGATGTTGGAATGTTGATTCCAAGTGGTCTATGGTGGGGAGTTGGTCTAAGGGGATGGATGAGTTAGTAGATACCTCATTAGTGGAAGAAGATATGATGTCAAATTTTGTGTTTAAAAGTTTGTCTTTGCTTGATGAGGGTATTTTATATGGAGGTAAGATGACATCATTGGATTGATAAGTCATGTTGCATGATGAGAAGGGACTTGGGTTAGCTTGTATGGTGATAACCTAGCCTTCAAATTCAAATTTGATGCAATGATGAGGGTATAGGGTGAAAAACCCATGGAGAAGATCTAAGTTCATCCCAACAAAATGTTTTACTAGAATTTTCCTTCCACTACATAGAAGAGCTCAGGGAGTGCGTAAAGTCATAAATGGATATGAAGGACAACAATTCCCAAAGTAGTGACCATGGTGTTGTTGAAGGATTGGAAGATGATTGGGGTTTCATACATGACATTGTTTGGTAGTTTAATTTGATCATAGGCATAAGAGGAGATGATATTAATACTGGCTCCCCCATCAATCATAACCCATTTGATGTGGGTTTGGTTGATGTAGGAAGTGATGAAAATAAGGGGATCTAGGTCATCAAGATGGATAGAGGATATTTATGAATCTTTGAAGGTGATAAGGTTGAAAATTTGGAGAGTGATAACAAAGGCCACTAGAGGTTGATGGTATTCAAAGTGGACCTATATTTATTGTAATGCCTCTATCATTGCTTGGTGATGATGAGGTGAGGTATAAATCAATTCATATAGGCTCATATTTATTGGGGTTTGGTGAAGTTGTTTGAGAACCACTCTTATAATGGATTTAGAGGGGTTGGGTTGAGAGGCACCTAAGGTAGATACCTTGGGTTTGGCTAAAGGTGAAGATTTTTGGGTTTGATTTGGCTGGGAGGTAGAATATGGATATCTCCATATGATAGACACTTTTGCCTTCCTCTTATCCTTCTATCGTGATCTTATGACCATGTGGATAGTATGGATAGAGGGAAGAGTTGGGGTAGGAGATTGGTTAGCTTCCCCATCATTTTAAGGTGAGAGTGGGGGAGTAGGTAGGTAGTGGGTAGTGGCTATCAATTATTGGATTAGTAGCAAGCTAATGGGAGGTTCATCTATTAATAGATAGTCCTCATCATAGAGCTGATGGATTATGGTTTGGAGAGCTTTGTAGTTATCTATGTCATGCATGTGTGTCCTATGGTAGGAACATGGTGGTCATTATACTAGATGGGTTTTGGACCTAAAGGGTCAAATGTCTTGATAGGAGGTAAGGTCAAATAATAATCTTGAAATAACCTTTACAAAATAGTTGAGTAAGACTCAACTAAAGGTGGCAAGTGTTTAGAGGTTTTTGCTTTGGTTATTGATATGGAATTTTTTTAGGAACAAACTTGGTGGTTAAGGTCTTGGGTAAGGTGGTGTTCTTAGTTGATAGTTGTGGTTTTGGTAAGGTGGCTGATAAGTTAAAGGTACAAGATGTCAAGGTAGTTAGGTTGGTTATTGATGGCTCAAGAAATATGGGCATGTTAGAAAGTAAGAATGATGGGGTAAACAAAAGTGGTGGTTAGGTTTTGGTTAAGACAATTGACTTCCCAATCAAAGATGAGGGATGAGGTCCCAAAATAGAGGGCAAGGTTGAGGGAGGTAGAAGTTTAGCCCTCTAGATATTTTATGGTTTTACCTCCTTGGCTGATTTGGCTCCTTGTTTGGTTGATGCGTCTGGTGAGATGAGGTCCAATTTCAAGGATGGGTGATTAAAGTTCTACATAAGGAAGAAACCAAAGTTTTTAGTTGTTTTTTTTGAAGTGATAAAAATTAATTTGGTTGTTTGAGATTTGGTTGCTTTTAGATGGTTGAGGAATGGTTGGGTTGATAGAGATTCTTATTGGCTTAGCTGATATGATAATGGGTTGAATAATAAAAGTTGCGGGTTGGCTTGCCAAAGATGTGGTTAAAGGTTCATGTTTGGTGCTATAAAGGAGCTCTAACTATAACTAAAAGGTGGCTCGATCCACATTGGGTTTGGAGACAAATTCCAACTTTTGAACTAGTCTAGAGAATGGCTTATAAATTGGTCTAGTTCCCTAGTCAGTGGACTAAAAAAATAAGCTCATAGTTTGAGAAAGGGGAATAATAACCTCATCATTCTCTTCAATCAAAATATTCAAGGTTTGTATGGGTGAATCCTCTATGGGAGGTGTATACATGGTGTCTTCTTCCTTGGGAATGATCTCCAAAGGGGAAGTGAAGTGTTAGGTAATTGAGGAAGAAGGTAAAATGGTGATGGTTGTTTGATCTGGTATGTCATTTGAAGGAGAGGTTGATAACTCCACTACCTCAATAAGTGGAGGAGAGGAAAAGGTTACTTCTTCAATTTGGGTCTTCTAAAGGGGAGAAGGTAACTCCACTACCTCAATAAGTGGAGGAGAGTAAAAGGTTACTTCCTTGGTTTGGATCTCCAAAAGAGGAGAACGTAACTCCACTACCTTAATAAGTGAAGAGGGAAAAGAATAGGTATATTGGGTAGTAGTTTATTTAGCAATGAGCATGTCAAGAACCATATTGATGGTATGCGTATCATGAGAAGACTCAACTTTGTTGCTCTAATTTTTGGTAGGTGCATGATTAGGAAAGGGTTATCTAAAAATATCAAGGGCTTGGTTCGAAGGTGCATTAGGGTTGTCCAATGCGAGTTCCCCCTTATCAATAAGGGTTTGTAAAACATTTTTAAAGGTATTAAACCCACTTATGTCATGCCCCACTACTCAATGGAAAGCACATAGGTCATTCTCATTATACCAGTTAGGTGAAAGATCAGAAGAATCAAATTATTGAGGGGGATTGATGGGAGGAAGTTGTATAATATTAGCTTTTAGAAACTTATTCAAGACCAAATAATAATATTACACAAGTAGAGTAAATTATTTCTAATTTTTTTGGTTTTGGTTTTTTATGTTTTATTTTGAGGAGTTAGAAGAGTTTGTTTGATTGACAGATGGTGGAGGAGTGATCTTAAGGACAACTACATTCATAGTTACCTTATTTTTGGCATTGGTATTGGTTTGGTTGTTTGGTTTGGAGGAAGAGGCCTCATTGGTTTTTTAGGTAGAGTTTTTGTTTTTCAAGTCTAACTTTCCTTCATTGATGACTCTATTTTCTAGTTTACGCACCATGGTAAAAGCTTTGTCAAAGGTTCTAAAGCTATGAACACATGATGTATATGAGATGTGCTTGGAACATGTTTGAGTAAAATGTTCTATTATTTTGGGTTGGGGTAAGGAGAAGGAAAGGTGATTTATTAAGATTCTATAATGGGCTACAAAATCAATAATAGATTCATCATCAAATTTCTAGATAGAGTAGAGGTCAGTAATGGAAACTTTCTTAGAGATGTTTATTGAGAAGTGATCCAAGAAAGTTTAGGACAGCTAGGTGAAGGAGAAAAGGGAGTTTTTGGTTATGGCACTATACCAGTTCAATATTAGACTGGACAGGGACATAAGGAAGGTACAAAGAAGGAGAGTATCATTATAGTAAATCAAATAACATGCATTCCTAAATGCCTTAAGGTTATGTTGGGGATCCTCCTTGCTTTGAAACGTAGAAAACTTGGGAAGTTCCCATTGAGGAGGATATGGTCTAATAGGAATAGATGGGTGAATGGGTTCATTATAGATCTGGTCATATGATAGAATATAATGAGCCTTGAAAATGGATGACTCTAGAGTGGTCATTTTATCCATTAGAATTTTAATTAGATCTATTTGGGGTTGGGCACTTGAAAGGTTGTAATGTGCATATTGTTGTTGTGGTTGGATGACATATTGATAACTAGTAGGAGGTTAAGGAGCTGCCACATATTGTTATGTGAACATAAGTGGTTGGGTAGTATGTATAGGTACATGCCCTTATGGGTTAGGGATGTAACCCAAGTTTGGTGTAATTGGAACCTATTGGGTAGAAGATATCATTAGGTTGTTAATAAAAGGAAGGGTAGTGAGATTTTTACTAATTAGTGGTAAGGTAGAAGGTATAGACACGACAAGAATTTGAAGTGGGGTAATGGTTAGTGGATTTGGGGTAGTCAAATGAAGGTTGGTAATGCTAGTGGTAGGTACTCCCATGGTGAGGAGAGCATAGGTGGCTAGTCATTGGGTTGTTCCTAAGATAGATGGTTTTTTTATGGGAGTGGAAGGTATAAGGGTATTTTTAGGGTGGGTAGGTTGGTTTTCCATAGCAGTATCAAAGGGATTGTTGGTAGATGAAGAATATTGGGTAGTAAATGGTTGGGTGGTGATTATGGTAATATAAGTGTTTCTCATAAGGTGGTAAGGCATGTTATAAGGTGGTTCCATAGGTGGAACTGAAGCAGGGGTATGATGAGGCATGGTATTAAGATAATACTAAAGGGCCACATGATTATTATCTAAGAAGGTGTCAAAGTCTGTATCTCCTTGTGTAAATTTATGAGGGAAGGAAGGACTTCCCAAAGGATGAGGAGAGTTCTTTCATTCAAAAACATAATCCATAGATAAGGAGGTAGAAGAGGTTGATTGGCTTGGTTATGGGTTCTATTCTACTAGGTTATTTCACTGTTGGCAAGTTAAAACCATACAAGACAAAGGAGAGAGAATACACAAGCAATCTCACCACTCAAATAGAGAGAAGAAAAGAAATGAGAAATGAAAACAAAATAAATGAGCAAGGAAAACAATCACACACTAGAAATTACATTAAGTACTAAAATACTTTTTAGTCCCTCTTTTGGATTATGCCTTAAGATTTTAATAAATTGTGTGACTTCACTTGGGCTGATAGAATAGGTACTAGAAAATAAATCTATATATGGTTTTAGGTTGTTTAGGCTCTCAAAAAATATTTGTATTAGAGATCAATATGTGGCTTCGTATTGGGGCATGCCCCCTCACTTCACACACCATAGTGATAAGGGTGTTGGGTACTTAACTAATATATACCAATTTTTAGATTTTATACTAAACTAAAGAGCCAAGTGGGTTCTCCCCTTTGTAATGACCTCCAAGTAGGATTACTAAGAAAGGGTAAGGTGACCACTAGATGATGAAATCCTATTTGATACTTATCTCAAGATTTTTTATGTTTGATTGATTTAGGTGGTTTGGTTTAGTGTTTGCAACAAAAGTGATGCTATGATTAAATTACCTTGATTTAATTTAAACTATGTGAGCTAAATTTGTAAGAAATTGATGTATGTAGTTGATTTTAAGCCCAAAAGAAATTGTAATTTCATTTATGAGCATAGAATAGGGATAAGAGCATGTAGATGCAAACAAAGGAAGCCTAAGTAGAGACTCAAGGTCCCATTGGGCATGTCAGAATGTTTTAGTGAATTTTAGTTTATATATTAAGAAAGAAAGAAGAAGAAACTAGATACATGTATAGTTGAAAAGCTTGTTTGGTTGTATGTGCATTAAATCATGTGATTTTGAAGATATCCTCTTTAGCTTGGGAGAAATGCTTGCAAATAAGACAACACTAAAGCCAATAGTTGGTTAGATAGATAGTTGCATGGATTGCCTAGTGATAGATAGATCCTAGAAGTAGGAGCTTCCTCGGGGGCTATCAATCCACATGTTTTTAAACAATAATTTTTAGAAAATAGAAGATGAAGTACTTGCCTCAATAATAAAAAAACATACTAAAATTGAATATAACAAATGCTTGGTAAATAAATAGATTGAAATGACTAATTATAACAATATGTAGGACAATATAGTACTAAATAGTTTGTGTGTGGTTTAGAAAATAGGTTGGGAGTCTATGAACAAGAAAATGAAAAGAAAGTTGGATTTGGTTGAGGTTAGGTAGATGAAAATAGCTTGCTATTATTTTCTACCATAGTGACCATCAATAACTAAGGTGACTGTCAATGGTTGACATGACTGTTGACAGTTGGATAGACCATCGATAGTTAGGATGACCATCAACAATTACTATGTATTGGGTCTAGTTTGATAAAAGTCAGATTGATAGGTTTTCAAAAGACAATTTTATGAGGTTGGTTTGTGTTAGGCTAATCACAAAATATAAATAAAGTAATTAAATGATGGAAAATAAATACTTATCTTGCATAAGGTTGATCAGATAAATGGTTGAGGTGGTTGGCTCGTTAATGGATTATAACATGATTATGGTAGAGTAATGGTACTTGGATATTGATCAAGGGGTAGTATCAAGTCAAGTATCTATCATGATGGTTGGATCATTGGATAGCTAGAAGAAGTGACCTGTAAAGAAACTTTGGATGCAAAAATCTATTAAAGTCATGGATGGTTCTTTTCTTCACCTCCTACTCCTCTCTTCTTATAGGCAAGGAAGGATATGTGAAACAACATGTTAATAATGGGTCTAACTTGTTATTTAAAGATAAATCATACATGCATTAGATCACACATGAATTAGATAAACTAATTATAAAAAAATCAAGTTAGGGTGAAGGATTAGTTAAGTTAGTTTAGATGGTAGACCCTGACCATCAGTAGTCAAGGTAACCATCGATGGTTAAGGTGATCATCGATGGTCAAGGGTCAAGGTAAAGTGGGGTCAAAATGTGGGTTTAACTAGTATATCAAATTGACTAGTGTTAAGCCCAATTTAGGTTTGAATGGTCTAGGCTAGGTCCAAAGGGGTCCTAAGGTGGTTCAAAGGAATTACAACATTTAGAACTATCATGTGTGGATTTCTAGTATCTACACCACCTTATTAAGAGAGTCAATATATACACATGAAAATTTATCCTAGAAAAATTATTTTAGAACATATACTTAGAGAAGATGAACACCTAAAACAATGACCAATAACCTTGAAATAGAAGACAATCCTTCTATTTATACATTATAATCTTGGGACAATGGGTCACAACATTCAAAATTACAAAATAGACCCAAGTCTACCAAGATGATTCTAATTATAAAATATGCCTCACCACACCTAAAATATTCAACCATTTTCAATAAAATCATAGCTCTAGCTACCTCTACAGGGAATGATGAATATTCTATAACAAACTATTTGATTTCATGACTGGAGATGCCTTCAAATAAGTTGGAAGGAGAATATTCATGGTGTAGGTAAACAAACCATTTGTCTTTATGCATAACTACATGAGGATCACCCTAATCACTTGATTTTTCAACTTGAGATATCTAGATAGCTTCCCTCTCCCTCATGCATGCCATAAAAAAACATGCTCTTATAATGATGACTAGAAAATATTCTTGATCCATGTCGCATTGAATGATCTTCTTTGGAGTGGCCCATTTTGATCTTGTAAACCTATAATATCTCTCCTAATAGATGATCTTGGATAAATAAAGAAGATAAAAAATTCCAAACTTAGGTTAAAATAACTTCTTTACCCTTTTGGATCCAATTTACTTTTTCACAAATTTGCAAATTACAAATTCACCTTTTTCACGTCTGGCAATATTCACATTTCCCTTTGTGTAAATTTTCCCTTTTATGATTTATTTCATATTTTTATAATGCATAAATGCATTATTTTGACTTTTGACTTATTGGGGAAATTTTGACCCCACTTAGTAATTTGTAGCTTATGCAATTAGCACTTAAATTTTCCCTGGGAAGTTCCCCTAGGGAATTATCAAATGAGCACATAAGGGGTTAGTAAAGTCATTTTGAAATATAATGCACTAAACATAGGCTTTTCATTCTTTTAAAATTCCCTGTCATATAGGATTTACCTGAGATCTACATATAGGTAATTAATTATATTAACATAATCCCCTTTATATTATATACATGCTACAAGCATGTAATGTATTTGTCCTGCTATCATAAATGGGCTTTATGCATTATATAATTATTAGGGTCACACTTTAGAACTAATATTTAACATATCTAGAAACCCACTCTCTATCCTAACTTTATACTTTAGCAAAGTGCCTTTATCTCCTTACCATGAAAATCTAGTGACATCATTAACATTCGATCTTTGTGTTATTCACAACATCCCTAGGGACTGCGTTATGAGCCTATGGAGAAGGGACCTATGGTTTCCAAATCAACCTATGCCCTATGGCTGCAAAAGTGCCTATAAAATTTCTTATAGATCTCCCATAGTTCATTTGCAACTTGCCTATTCAATCCGCTTATCACTAGTGAAAGCTCCACAAACTGCTCTACATAGGATCTTTGAATATGATGTATGTGCCTGTGTGGCATTTGCCATGTCACATTGGTGTTTACCAAAAAATTTCCCCCTTTTTCATTTTAAATAAAAAACCATAGCATAAAATTGACATTCATGCACCTATGATTTGATGTCTACGTGAACATCTTTGACGGGTACACGATCATCAAATTTAAGCCCCAATGAATAATTATTGCGTCTTAAATTTGACGTCCATGCACCCATCATTTGAAATTCATGAAACCATCAATGATGTCTATGAAACCATCAAATTTAATACCTAGTGAATAATTATTATGGCTTAAATTTGACATCTATGTGCCTGTAATTTGATATTTGCATGATTTTCAATGACGTTCATGTGATCATGAAATTTAATCCATAAATGAATACTATCTGAGATTAATTTTAACATTTGTGTGACCATCAAATACATCCACATGAACATCAAACTACTAGTTTCACTCACTAAAAGCTTGACACATGTCCTCTTCACATTCATTTGGAGGTTTTTTTGACTTTATTGACCCTTGCATGCCATTGGATCATTAGGTAACCAATCGATATGGTGAAATTTATCACTCTCAGGGATCTTGGAAATTTTGATGATTCAGAACTACTCACACATCGTTTGATCAATCTACTCCATGTCAATGCATGTCATTTGATCATGATCCACCAACCCAGTCATGATTGGCTCAAATTGGATAAGGAAAAGTGCCAAGTTCAAGCTTAGAACATAAAAACTTAGGACAAAGTATTTATCCTAAGATTTGGGTTTTTGATAAATATGAAGGGGACCCAAGACTTTTATGCTAAGTGTATAAAAAAGGGCCTAAACATTACTTGGGCCATGCTAATAAATAAAATGGACCAAAGGTATTAGCAAGACCATGTAAATAAATAAATAAAAGGGACCAGGATATGGGATACAAAAGGGGACCCAAATATGACTTTTTATATTAAGGTTTGGTCATGTTAATAAACATGCCCAAGCATTAATATAAAAATAAAACTAAGTCCTTTGCATATTTAAAATGTTCCTACTTAAATTACTCCCACCAAATTTAATTTTAAATTAATAGGTCTTAGCTAGGGAGATTGGACCAAGGATTTAAAAATGCTCAAACATGAACTCAATTGGTTTTTTGATAGACTAAAGGCATTTAAAAACTAGAATTGGGTAGGAAACTTAGGTATTCATACTTGATAAGAGCTCAATTACTTCAGTATAATTATTAAAACTAACACCTCCATCTCAAACACTCTCCTTAGGTTTTGTATCAACATTTTACACCTCTCAATGAATTTAGGCCTAGCATGGGGGTTTTGGATCTATCACCAAGATGGAGGTTGGGGTTTTGAGGGCTAAAGATGGTCTTAGGCTTTATAGGCCTAAACTAGGTTTGAGCCACCTGTAGGTGAATTAGTGACTTTGATATCACCATAGCATCCCCTTATATCTAATCTTGACCTTATTCACTTTCCCATATCTCCCTTGAACATCATATCAATCCCTCTCTTTCTTAGGTCTACGTCTCATTACTAGCCTAAGTGTTTGACTAGTTAGTGTTATTAGGGACCTGAGTAGTTTCCTTTATTCATCTCTACTATTAATAGGATTTTTAACTCAGGTGATATCATATCATGTCTTCATAATACCTTTTGGATTAGGCCTCCATGGATTTTTTTCTCTTTATCTTTCATATTCTTGCCTAGATTGTATGGGCAGTTGGGATGGTGTAGCCCTAATGGCTTAATTTAGTGCATTCTCTTCTCAACTTGAGGTTTTAATCATCCTATAAACATTTTTTATGTCTTCCTCACTTCCCCTTTAGGTTTTTCCAACCCTAAAACACCTCTAAATATATGAATGTATTCAATTTTTATGATTAGGTTTGTAAATGCCAATTTTAGGCCTAATACTCTTGATAGCTTATCAAGGCTCTCCTTTGCATTCAAGGAACCAAAGCACTCAATAGATACTGATAACCTTGAAATAAAATTAAATATACCTTATTATCTCCCTTTCACTCCTCTTTAACAATCATGGTGCATTACACTTTCAGTATCTTATTCATGACCTTGCCTATAGGTGCTCAAATGAGGCCTACCTAGACTGTGAGTGTATACCTCCTTCCCTTGCTATAACTTTAAGGTATATTTGAATATTATATGATTATGTAAATTAATTCCATCCTATACATAGACCTTTTTACTCTTCTATCCACTTTCAATTCAATCAATTTAGTATTTATGACTATATGTAGAACATAGTCCTAGTTTATTGCCTATTTGTCTTTTTGAGAGGTAAATTGATGTTCCATTGTATCTTTGAGTGACATCAACATGTTGGTTGCCATATATTATTACTCTTACCCCTTGAACCTTCTTAACCTCATCACTCTATTAGTGCTTTTTTAACATTATAGCTACAGTCTTGTGTGAGTGAACCTTTGAGCCTGTAGACTTAGTTAATCCAAACCCTATAATGCATTGATCACCTCATGAGAGAATTGTTATATTTAACTTAGACTGAGTAGGTCTCCCTCATTCTCTAATTTTCACATGACTAAAGACCTCATGCTCAAATTTATATATGCGTACTTCCCTCATCTTAGAGATAGACCTATAAGTACTAATTTAAGCTCACATTTTCAAGATATATGATAACCATATAAGTGTAACATGAAGGTTTGGTTCTAAATGAATAGATCTTCCTTATATTCTAGGTCTCTAACATGCATTTTTAGGTATCATTTACATGAGTTCAACCCTTAAGTGATTCAATATCTGATAGTTTCTTGTGTGTCTTTACACAGTCCTTTTGAAGTTTAGATTTTGGAAACCTTAAACCATTATGAGGTGAAAATGGCCTTGGATCTTCATTATAGATAGAAATTCCAATAAGACCATAAGGACTACCCTTCTCCTACTCAAGACCATCCTACTGAGCCCTAGTAATCCTATACATGGATATTTAGCAAGATATGATATTTGGCTGAGTGGATCAGGAATTATAATGAAGAAAAAAGAAACTTGGGAGATCTCAAAAAACCTTAACTTTTGATAAGAAGCTTATGAATGTAAATTTTAAGCTAGTTTATGTGTTTTTGTCTTTAAAGGATATAAGGAATTTTTTTAATTTGAGATAGAGATCTTCCACATCCTTGAATCACTCTTTCCACTTGAAAAAGACAATCAACTATGTACATGCAACCTCAAGATAGACTACTTATGATAACAAACTTGAAGTTTTCTTTCCTCATTCACATAATGAGCATTGAGATAGATTAAAGGAGTTATGACCTTATCAATGGTGATTTAATTTAGAGTGTGATAAACATGGAGGAAACATAGAACTATGTACTAATCTTATTTCATGCTTTGTATTTTAATAAACATAAAACTCTCTCACATAACCTATAACTTTTCCAATCCAAGGGGTCTATGGGTTGATATTCCCTTGCAACTAACATAGGGACATGATTAGGGGATTCTAAAACACTCAACAGACCTTTATATACCTTATCATGATTGATCTACCATAGTAAGCTTAAAATTTTCCCTACTTGTATTAGGGACTATGGGGTTTGTAAAGGGATTAAGACCACATGGGGGTCTTAGCAATCATTCATAAAGATCAAGGGTTGGATCTAAGAACCAATTCCACTCATTACAAGCCCACTATGGTCCCCACTTTTATCTAAGAGCTTGGGTTCTAAATCTCTTTATATAGATCATACTATATAACTCAAAATGGGCCTTATGATCCTGTCAAGGGATTGATGGGAGTTCAACTACCTTTCCTACCTTTCCTTGCATATTTAAGCCATGAAAATTCTATTAGATACCTACCATGATCCCTTATGAATTTTTTGACTTCCCTTTATATGGACTTGACCATATAAATTTGTACAAGATTATAAACACCTATAAAATGCCTTAGTTTCTAAAAAAATTCACGTTTGAAGATTTGATTATCCATTTGAGGGAAGAGGGAGGGAAAACATGAGACAAAATGAGTTTCAAATAGATGGTACAGATGGAGGGAATTTGGAGATTCACTTTCAATGTGAGAGGTCCATTTGGTTAATAGAAAATGTGTTTGACTTCAAAAAGGACCCATTTATGCATATGAAACCATCCTAAAATGACATTATGATGGATATGGGGACCTTTTAAGACTCTATAATACAATTTTACATAAAAATGTACCCTTTTCCAAAGGTTTAAAAATAAATTTGACTCATATGAGATGTTTGAAGGGTCATTTGATGACTTGGAAGGCTAACTAAAGCTTAAAAGAATCTTGACTGAGTAGATCATGGAGGTAACCTTAGATACAATTTTAGGCTTCATTTTATGAATTAAACAAGGCTTGGTCACCACTATATCATGATAAAAAATTTCCTTCTTTCATAAGTGGCTATAATAGGCCTAAATACTATGAGTACTAGCAACCTTAATCTCTCCAAACTACCTTAGTTTCTGCTAAGAAACCTTAGCTTTATCAAATAAGGAAAAGACCATTATCTAGGATTCAAAATACCTTTGACACCCCTCCAACAATTTAATTACCACCATGATAACTTGGAACATCACCTAAAAACTCAAAACATGTTATTATATGATGATCCCTCGATAAACCCATGGTACATATAATGAAAATTTGAACAATGCTAAAAACCTTAAGGAGCATAAGAAGATCATGAGAAGGTATAAACCACCATGTACCATATTGGAGAGGTTTTAATGATTTTTTTATTATGTGTTGATGTTTTTCCGAGGAGACCAAACTATCAACATATTTGTTGACTCACAGGGGAAGACTAGCTGCTAGTCAAGGGAACCCACTATCTCTCCATGATAGTCATGACCCAAACTGAGATAATCTCCTTGGATGGAATGATAATTAGACCAGTAACTTAGAAAACCTCTTAAGGGACTATAAAAACCTCACAAACATAAATAAACCAAAATCAAGAAATGCCTAAATTCCTAAGAAAGTAACTAGATAGGATGACAAAGCAACTAAGGAATCTAACACCACACTTGTGTTGACACACTTATTAGAAATAAGACAACGTAATAGAAATAACTAACTTAAACAAAACTTATTTATCCTTTAAAATAAAAAATAAATATTATTTTATCACCATGGCAACATAAGGTCAGATTATCATATGTTGACTAAAACTTAATTAGGTTGTTCATAAGATGAGGACCTCCACTTGCATCTATAGATATTAGCACACTCATATCCTCTTAGAGGAGAAACTAGGCTATCTTACCCCATTATGAGGTTCATAATTAGGCTATATGAATCAAATACCCAGTCATATTCATCACATACTTGTCTACTTTGCTTGAACAATCTCATCTCTACCTCAGTCATAGGCCGTTCCTAATCAATCTGAATAGTTTGAGGTAGATATTGTGTCATGCTTGGAGAGTTGGCTTCTAAGAGAGATTAGTATTGATTCATGATATATTTAGACCATTAAAATTCAATTTCATTCACCAAGATTGAGGATATACATAAAAATGGGATGAGAGTTTGATATCCTTGTTTAAAGACCTCAAATAAGTCATCTTCACATGAAATAGCCTCTTGAGATGACATGTTTGGAGGGTTAAATTCCTCTTGTTTGGTGAGACTACCTTGTTTAATATAAATGGAATCATTACATGATTTAATAAGAGATTAACCTAATCTTATGATGTGTCATGTCCCCTTTTTCCTGGACATTGATAGTCTTGACGATTAGCCTATTATGCGACCTTCGTAGGCTAATATGATGGATAGAGGGTCATAATGGAGCTTGGCTTGACTTTGATTCACATGATTTCTACATTTGATTTTCATTCGGGCTCTTTCGAACACATTTAGTCTGAGCTCCTACTTTTTAGGGATATTTGATATGCAGCGGAGCGCCTTTATTTTGATATGGTTATGTGCGGAATCACTCCCTGATTCACTAGCTTCGATCGGTTCGAGGATCCGACATGTATTGAGGGAGATATTAATATTTGATTGATTTAATCAAATATTAATTATTTAGCCTATTTTTAATTAGAAACCCTAATTCTAATTTAAGAAAACCCTAATTAGGGCAAGCATATCTTTTTGAGGGTATAAGGGTTTCTCATGGAGGCCATTATTCATTATGCATAGATTATTGATTATTGAAAATTGAAGAAATTCTTCTGTGAAGACTGAGCCAAGGGTTACAGGATTCCATTACAGTGGAGAATGTTAACTCTTCATTGTGTGCGATTTAGAGGCTGTGAAATATCAGCTGATTTATTGCCAAATTGAGAGATAGCTTCATCTAGAAGTTATCACAGAGGTACAGATTTGAGAGATAGCTTCATCCAGAAGTTATCACAGAATTTCAGGGTTGAGAGATAAGTTCACACAAAAGTTATTACAGATATTTTAGGTATTTATCTTTATTTAGTTTTTGATCCAATAAATTATATAGATAGAGATATTCTATATTAGAATAGTATATCTTCAGATCAGGTGGTTCAGCAATCAGGGGTTAAGAACAGACAGGCTGGCAGCCATACTAAGTCCGTACAAGTTCATACAGATCCACGCAGATACCGACACCAGCAAACAGAGACCCCCAGTGACCGACATCAGCCGTCTGAGGACCGATGTCGGTAGATAAGGACCTACAGAGACTGACATCGGTAGTATATCGATCGACGCCGGTGACTGTGTGTTCGACACAGCAGGCTGAGACTTCCAGAATTGCAAGTTTCTTCCCAGTTTGCATAATTTCAGGGGTTTAAGACCATATCTATAATATTCTTTGGTTTGCATAAGAAAGGACATCTATTGTAATCAGCTGGATGAATGTTAAGATCTGTGATTTGTTTATGCATGTTTGAATCTATTCTGCAAATTATATCTTGTTCAGAGCTTTATATGTTTCTATATTCCCTGATTGAAGGGGATATTACAGTTGTTCAAGAGCTTTTGTAGGAGAAAAGGAGCCCCTAAGTAAGGGACATCACAGTGGTATCAGAGCTTTGTAGGAAGAAAAGGAGCCCCTAAGTAAGGGACATCACAGTGGTATCAGAGCTTTGTAGGAAGAAAAGGAGCCCCTAAGTAAGGGACATCATAGTGGTATCAGAGCTTTGTAGGAAGAAAAGGAGCCCCTAAGTAAGGGACATCACAGTGGTATCAGAGCTTTGTAGGAAGAAAAGGAGCCCCTAAGTAAGGGACATCACAGTGGTATCAGAGCTAATGTCTTGCCATCCTATTGGGTAGTTTGGGTAGATTGAATCAGCAAAGTATCATGATGCCTTCATATACTCAGAAACAGTGGGACAATGATATGAAAAAGCTGGAACACAGTTTGAAGCAGTTGGATGAAACCCAGAGGAGGATGAAGGAAATTCTTTCATATCCTACATCCAAAAACAAACCCGCAAGGTATAAGACAACGAATGATGAGTGGGACTTATTACCTCCTCATGTTCAAGAGAGGATGACCTTTGATCATTTTGTCAAGCTGAGGAGAGAGCACTACAGATCACTTAGACGAGAGAGCAGCATGTCCCATAATTATTATGATTATGAGATAGGATATAGTGAAGATGAGGATGAGTTAGATGCTTGCACTCAGAGTGTACAGGTGGGCTCAAATGTTAGTGCACTGAGGGTTGATGATCTCTCAGTTATGACAGAGATTGTAGAAGAGTCTTAGGATCCTATTATTGCAGATGACACTCAGGAGAATGTAGTGGACAGTTTTGAGGACTTAGTTTCACCGGTTGTTTCTCTCCGTATGGAAGAGTTAGACAGTGATGCTATAGGGGTTGATACTCCATCTGTTGATATGAGCTTTGGTGTTGATTTACAGAGTATGGATGATCATTTGTATATTGAGGTGGTTGGTGATGAGTACACGCCTGCAGTTATTGCTGAGGAGAATGTTGCTGATGCTGATACACATGTTCAAAATTTGGGAGTACCTGATTCTGATGAGTTCGAGATACCAGTGGAGTCGAGTCTCTAGTTTGATTATTCTCACATGGATGATAGTGTGGTACAGTTGGTTGTGCCACCTTTACAGATAGATCAGTTGGGGTGTGTGGGGGAGTATGTTGATGCTTCCACATATAATTTTTACTGCACTAAACCATTCATGGAGTATTTGCTAGATAGTGCAGGTGTTCATCTGGACTCACATAAGATGACAGAAGGTGTTCTTGTCCGAGGTTCTAGTGCTATTAGCATATTGGGTGAGGAGATTTTATGAACCCTTTCTACTATGTTACCTTACAGGGATGTTGAGGTGATGTTTGTTGAGCCGAGATTGGAGCCATCCATTGAGTCCTAGTTTGGCAATAGTGAGCCAGCAGCAGAGTTTGGGGGTTCTTACCAGCATCATACGGTGAGGTATGCTCCTTATTTTTCTTTGCATTTAGAGATTAGTTTTGGTGTCAGTGACTCAGGGACCAATGATTGTCATGTACACGGTCCAGTTGGATGTGAGTATCAGTTAGATAGGGACTTGAATTTTGACAGAGTTGATATTTTAGTTGGCTTGAGTCCCTCAGAGTGGTTTCTTCTACCGGCATCTATGGTTGGTCTTCAGATAGTTGTTTGGGTGCCGAGTGTAGTTTTTCAATTGCTAATTTTGATACTGTTGATGCTGTTGATGTTGATGATTTATTCACATGGGTTGATTGTTGACATGATGGATGTTACACAACTTTTTCCTTGGGATCTAGGTGGATTGAGTAGTTCATTGTTCCGAGATTGCTTGGGGTCAAGCAATTTCTGGAGGGGTGGATTGTCATGTCCCCTTTTTCCTGGACATTGACATTCTTGACGATTAACCTATTATGCGACCTTCGTAGGCTAATATGATGGATAGAGGGTCATAATGGAGCTTGGCTTGACTTTGATTCACAAGATTTATACATTTGATTTTCATTCGGGCTCTTTCGGACACATTTGGTTTGAGCTCCTACTTTTTAGGGATATTTGATATGCAACGGAGCGCCTTTATTTTGATATGGTTATGTGCGGAATCACTCCCTGATTCACTAGCTTCGATCGGTTCAAGGATCCGAGATGTATTGAGGGAGATATTAATATTTGATTGATTTAATCAAATATTAACTATTTAGCCTATTTTTAATTAGAAACCCTAATTCTAATTTAAGAAAACCCTAATTAGGGCAAGCATATCTTTTTGAGGGTATAAGGGTTTCTCATGGAGGCCATTATTCATTATGCATAGATTATTGATTATTGAAAATTGAAGAAATTCTTCTGTGAAGACTGAGCCAAGGGTTCCAGGATTCCATTGCAATGGAGAACGTGTGAAATATCAGCTGATTTATTGCCAAATTGAGAGATAGCTTCATCTAGAAGTTATCACAGAGGTACAGATATGAGAGATAGCTTCATCCAGAAGTTATCACAGAATTTTAGGGTTGAGAGATAACTTCACACAGAAGTTATTACAGATATTTCAGGTATTTATCTTTATTTAGTGTTTGATCCAATAAATTATACAGATAGAGATATTCTGTATTAGAATAGTATATCTTCAGATCAGGTGGTTCAACAATCAGGGGTTAAGAACAGACAGGCTGGCAGCCGTACTAAGTCCGTACAGGTTCGTACAAATCCACGCAGATACCGACACCGATAGACAGAGACCCCCAGTGACTGACATCAGCCGTCTGAGGACCGACATCGGTAGATAAGGACCTATAGAAACTGACGTCGGTAGTATATCGACCGACACCGGCGACTGTGTGTTCGACACAGTAGGCCGAGACTTCCAGAATTGCAAGTTTATTCCTAGTTTGCATAATTTTAGGGTTTTAAGACCATATCTGTAATATTCTTTGGTTTGCATAAGAAAGGACATCTATTGTAATCAGCTAGATGAATGATAAGATCTGTGATTTGTTTATGCATGTTTGAATCTATTCTGCAAATTGTATCTTATTCAGAGCTTTATATATTTCTATATTCCCTGATTGAAGGGGATATTACAGTTGTTCAAGAGCTTTTGTAGGAGAAAAGGAGCCCCTAATTAAGGGACATCACAGTGGTATCAGAGCTTTGTAGGAAGAAAAGGAGCCCCTAAGTAAGGGACATCACAGTGGTATCAGAGCTTTGTAGGAAGAAAAGGAGCCCCTAAGTAAGGGACATCACAGTGGTATCAGAGCTTTGTAGGAAGAAAAGGAGCCCCTAAGTAAGGGACATCACAGTGGTATCAGAGCTTTGTAGGAAGAAAAGGAGCCCCTAAGTAAGGGACATCACAGTGGTATCAGAGCTTTGTAGGAAGAAAAGGAGCCCCTAAGTAAGGGACATCACAGTGGTATCAGAGCTTTGTAGGAAGAAAAGGAGCCCCTAAGTAAGGGACATCACAGTGGTATCATAGCTTTGTAGGAAGAAAAGGAGCCCCTAAGTAAGGGACATCACAGTGGTATCAGAGCTTTGTAGGAAGAAAAGGAGCCCCTAAGTAAGGGACATCACATGATGTCAAACAAGCATTTTCCTTGATCCTTACATGGTTTCAGTTTGCTTAAACTCTTTTACTTCATAGGGGTTGATGTATAAGTAGGAATAAGACAACTTGATAAGGAATTAAAAACCATACCTCCTTAACCATGTTCATGGAACTATAAATCACTTTTTAACACCTCTAATAGATCACTAAATGTTCTCTCATCCATCACAACAACTTGATCAACTTGGCTAACATGAAGGTTACCTTCATGAAGATATATACAAGCTAGTTTTCATCAGTATTGACCCACTAAAACCTCTTGAGGGTTGTCTCCTTGTTCTAAAAATTCTAAAAGTTAGACAAATGCCTCACTCTCATAGTCTTCAAGATTTTCATGGGAAAGAGAAACTACCATGTCATCAAGGAAATATTCAAGATCATCTTCTTCTTTGCTAATGGATATGCATTCCTTTAAGGGCTCATCTTGCTTACCTTGATCCTTTTGAAGTTCACCATCTCTTTCATTGATGAATATTGATTTGTGTTTCTCCTCACCAAGAGGTGTCCTAATGGAAATTTATTTTTCTATCTCAATTACATCACATTCATCAACTTCCACCATAGCTTGACCCTTTTCACTTGCCTCCCTAAGGATAGGCTCCTTTTCAAGAATTAGAATGGGAAACTCTTCAAAGGATTCTAGAAATGAGGTCAAATTTAGTTGTGTCATGGATGTTTCATTATTATCATTATGCTACTAAATTTTAACAACTATCACCTCATTATCCTTCTACACATTCTCTCGAATGGACCTCCATGATGGGAATACTTTGGAATATTGAGGAGGGAGGGATGGGGATTGAATGGTTTCGTATTTTTATTTAGCTTTAACATCTTGGTGTTGGCTTGAATGATCTTATTTTCCTCGTGAATCCACTACTTTTTTCCACATTGGAACCTTAGATTTATGAGCTTCTTCTATTTCATGTGTTACATCTTGTAGAATGAATGAAGACATATTACCTTGAGATTTCATTGCTTTTATTATTGTCATTGATTGAGATAGATGTTCATTTACAATTTTAACTTATCTAACTAGGTAAGCTTCAAATTCAAGTCTCATCTAATAAAATATCTCCTTAGGTTGATTAGGAAAGGAAGGGACCTACTGAGTTTGATTTGAACCATGATATTTAGTCCTCTCAACACACATTGCTTCCCTCTTTTGCATTGTTTCTTAAATAGACTTCCAAGTATGAAAGGCTTGAGGAACTTGTGAGGGACTTAAGAAGTCTTGTAATTCACTTGCCTGGGTCTTTTTAGGAAGGATGAGCTGATCAATAGAGGACTAATATGGAGTAAGTGAGGGTACATGAGGCTAGTAATATTAGACTAATTTCCCCTCCTAGACCACTAACTTCTCTTCTATACTTACAATCAAACCACCTGCATCTAACATGTCACTATTTGGCCTTGACTAATTCTCTTTAATAATAAATTCCCATTATCTCTTGATTTATTAAAATGAGTTCCTCACATTCTTAATGAGATTATTAGGAACCTCTTGACCATACCATCTCTTTGTATCAATGCTAATCATGCACGTCTCATAACTCAAAGGAGTTTTCTTAAGGATTGAAATGGACTGGTTTGGAACATGGTTATGTTGACTAAGAGCACCATGACCTTACCAAGATTGGTCAAGAGGATAGGTAGGCTACCAATAAGGTGTAATTGGGGTGGGGAGTGGCATATAGAACTAATGATTAGGTTGAAGAGGTTCACCATAATACTCATAAGGGTCAACACATTACTAGTGATAAAGAATATAAGATTGATATGGGTTATAATATGACTGATAGGGCTATGTAGAATGGAAATTTGTTTTATATCTATCCATTAGACATTATGGGGAAAATGAAAACAATGCAAACTATCAATAAAAAACTACTTTTACATTTGGATGAATAACTTATGAGCATTTTAGCATGGTTTTTTTACTATAAGTATTCCACTAGAGTGCCTAAAGCTACCTGAGATCATCAAATACTATAAGTGTTCTAGTTTATTTATTATTTATCCCATAAATCATGATATAACTATCGACATACCAAATTATACCCTTAGGAGAGGATTGTTAATATCTCTCCAAGTTTGGGGTAACATGGGATTAGCCCAAGGCTATGGGTAACCTATCAGTGGACTAAACCTCTAGTTTATGGGGATAACTCCCTTGATGTATCAAGCATGGCTCAAATCACTAATCCTACTAATTTTTTTGGGTGAAAAGGGTTAGAAGTTAAAAATAAAATGAAACCTACACAATTAGAGGTGATGCACCAATATGATTTATCCACTCTATTTAACCTCTTAATAACACTAATGAACCATAAAAGTGATTAAAACTCTCTCTCTAAAGGATTCTAAGCAATAGTGTTTCACATATAAGTTGTGTTAGGTGATCATAACATGAGGGTAATGAAGGGAAGGTTTGATCTAAGATACTTACTAGTCAAACACTAGTCCAAGCTCAACCACTAACACCTCCACACACTATGTGACTTACATAGAACAACCTATTGGCATCTAGGTGAGGTAAGGACCTAAAAAGGGAAAAAAATACCACTTATGCATATAAAAAAATATAATAACACAATAGAGATTAACATGAATAAGCTGAAACAATCCTTTTATTAGCTTAAAATGTGGCAAAGTATAACTTTGGGCAAAATTTCTTCGTACCCAGTAAAGGGATAGATACAATGCCCTTAGAGCCTCAATTTATATAAGAATGACAAGGAGAGAGAGGTAAATATGGAATGTATAAGGTATGGAGGGGTAAATAATTATACTCATTCACTTGATAGTCATCTATGAGTAGTTATAATAGTCCCCTCATCTCTCTATGCATTGCTTTCATGGTTGGTGGTTTTTAATGAGCCTTTTAGGCATTGAGATGGAGTGGTGGTGGTTGATTCAAATTTTTCTGACCCCATGAAGATCATGTTCATAAAAAATTGGTCAATTCCCTCTCCTCATGATAGTTAAAAAGGTGGAATCATGCTCTAAATAGCCTTCATGTATCATTAAGTATCCCCCTTTCCTTTGTACATGTTGACTAGGCCAAAGAAAACTGCTCCATCCTCTATGATGACCATGAAAAATGTGTTTAATTTACTTCATGAGGTAGTTTCAAAAGTATATTGACCTTGAATTGACTCACTTAGTATCTTCTCTCACATAATCAAGTAAGCTTACTAGGTAACTAGGCCTAGTCTCGTAATGTTAGCTCCTTGGTTGACCATAATATCTAAATAGTATCTTGAGAACATGTTAGTGATCATTTTATAAGTCTAAAAAAGTGTTTAACAACATGAGTTATGTCTCTTAGATAGTATACACCATGAAACTTTTCCCATCTAGGTGACTAGGTCACCTTTCACTAGCACTTGCAGATTGGCCATTTTGTACAAACCTCTAGGGGAATTTATATTTATAACTATGAGCAATTTATGGAATGAGAGGGTGTAATACCCTTCATATTACCTTTCCAAATGACTTGAAACCTTCCAAATAACTTTGTACCTTAAATATACTATAAAACCTTACAAAAATAAAGTTTCTGGGGGACCTATACAACTATTTATAAAGACCAGTGCCATGGTTAAAAACTCCTTATAGTTCATCATGTGATTTATGTGTTTCCCAAGCCAATATAGATAATTTGAGAGCAAATTCTTTAGGTTTTATTCAATTAGATCTCTATTAGGGTTTTAGTGGCCTATCATCTTAATTATGGTACATAGAATAAATTACTCAAACCTAAAACATTTTACATGTATGTTTAGTCAATATACCCCCTTAAAAATCCTAAACTACTCCTGGTCCCATACAACTAGTACGATGAGTACTAGGTGAAAGTTGGTAGCCCTTGATCTCTTGATAAGAATTATAGGTGGGTTGAAAATCTTAGGGATTGTTTATAGAGTTGGGATCTTAAATCCCACTCTTTATTCCATGGATGGTAAGTGCATATTGATACTCTAATCCCCCTAAGAGTATTGGAGTTGGCAACTCGAGGTGGCAAATTAGGGTGGTGTAGATTAGGAGAGGTAATAAGACCAAATTGACCATTTATTTGCCTCACTCCATTTGAAACACTATCCTCAAGGTTTTTTAAATCAATATCATACACCTCTCCATGAATTTAGGCATAATATGGGGGTTTTATATCTATCACTAAGATGGAGGTTGTGGTTTTGAGGGCTAAAGATGGTCTTAGGCCTTATAGGCCTAAAATGGGTCTAAGCTACCTATAGGTGAATTGATGACTTAAATTTGACCAAAAAATTACATTACATCTAATATATGCATTTTAAAATTTCCATTATCTCCCCTGACCACTCTCTTAGTCCCTCTCTCTTAGGTATACCTTGAGTCTCATTATTAACCCTAGTGTTTGACTAGTTGGTGTTACTAGGGACCCAAATAATTTCCTTTCTTCATATCTATTATTGATAGGAGTTTTAAATCATGTGATATGCTCTCATTTACTATTAAAACCTTTGGTAATATGTCTCCATGTATTATTCTCTCTTTACCTTGCATATTATTTCCTAGGGTTTATGAGAAGTTAGGTTGGTGTAGCCCTAATGTCTTGATTTAGTGACTTATATTCTCAACTTGAAGTTCTCATCATATTGTAATTTTTATTTATTTATTCATCACTTCCACTTAAATTCCAACCATAAAACACCTCTAAACATGCAAATGTCTTCAATTTCTATGATCAGGTTTGTAAATGTGAGTTTTAGGCTTAATAGGCCTGATAGCCTATCAAGGATATCCTTTGCATTCAAGGCACCAAATCACTCAATAGAGACTAATGACCTTGAAATACAATTAAATGGACCTTATTATCTCCCTTTCACTCCTCTTTACCAATCATGTTGAATTATGTTTTTAGTCTCTTACTCATGACCATCCCTGTAGGTGCTCAAATGAGGCCTATCTAGACTGTGAGTATATACCTACTTCCATTGCTAGAAATTTAAGGTATATTTGAATAGTATAGGATCATTCTCATGACCTCCATCTTATACATATAAATTTTTAATCTCCTATCCACTTTTAATTCAATCACTTTAGTCTTTATGACTATCTACAAAACACAGTCCTAGTTTGCTTCTTATGTGTGTCTTTTTGAGAGGTATGTTGATGTTCCATTGTCTCCTTGGGTGCCATTAGAATATTTTTTTCCCATGAATTATGTTTTTAGTCTCTTGCTCATGACCATCCATTTAGGAGCTCAAATGAGGCCTATCTAGACTGTGAGTATATACCTACTTCCATTGCTAGAAATTTAAGGTATATTTGAATAGTATAGGATCATTCTCATGACCTCCATCTTATACATATAAATTTTTAATCTCATATCCACTTTTAATTCAATCACTTTAGTATTTATGACTATCTACAAAACATAGTCCTAGTTTGCTTCTTATGTGTGTCTTTTTGAGAGGTATGTTGATGTTCCATTGTCTCCTTGGGTGCCATTAGAATATTTTTTTCCCATGAATTATGTTTTTAGTCTCTTACTCATGACCATCCCTATAGGTGCTCAAATGAGGCCTATCTAGACTGTGAATATATACCTACTTCCATTGCTAGAAATTTAAGGTATATTTGAATAGTATAGGATCATTCTCATGACCTCCATCTTATACATATAATTTTTTAATCTCCTATCCACTTTTAATTCAATCACTTTAGTCTTTATGACTATCTACAAAACACAGTCCTAGTTTGCTTCTTATGTGTGTCTTTTTGAGAGGTATGTTGATGTTCCATTGTCTCCTTGGGTGCCATTAGAATATTTTTTTCCCATGAATTATGTTTTTAGTCTCTTACTCATGACCATCCCTATAGGTGCTCAAATGAGGCCTATCTAGACTGTGAGTATATACCTACTTCCATTGCTAGAACTTTAAGGTATATTTGAATAATATAGGATGATTTTCATGATCTCCATCCTATATGTATAAATTTTTAATCTCCTATCCACTTTTAATTCAATCACTTTAGTCTTTATGACTATCTACAAAACACAGTCCTAGTTTGCTTCTTATGTGTGTCTTTTTGAGAGGTATGTTGATGTTCCATTGTCTCCTTGGGTGCCATTAGAATATTTTTTTCCCTCAATTATTACTCTTACCTCATTAACCTTATTAACCTCATCACTCTATTAGTTATTATTCAACATTATAGCTATAATATTTTTGTGTGTGAACCTTTGGGCTTGTAGACTAAGATAATTCAACTCCTCTGAAGCATTGATCACCTCATCAAATAATTTTTATATTTAACTTAGATGGAGTAGGTCTACCTCATTCTTTGATTTTCAAATGACTAAGGACCTCATGCTAACATTTATATATGCATACTTACATGATTTTAGAGATAAACATGTAAGTTCTAGTTTAATCTCACCTTTTCAGGGTATATGATCACCATATAAGTGTAACATAAATTTTTGGTTCTAACTGAATAGATCCTCCTTATATTCTAGGTATCCTTTACACTAGCTAAAGCCTTAAGTTATTTAAGATATGATAGCTTCTTGTGTGTCTTTACATAGTCCTTTTGAATTTTGGAGTTTGGAAACCACATCCCATTATGAGGTAAAACTAGCCTTGGATCTTTAATACATATAGACATCCCAATGAGACCATAAGGACTGACCTTTTCCTACCTAATACCATCCTTCTAAGCCTTAGGTATCCTATACTTAGATATTCAACAAGATATGATATTTGGATGAGTGGATCAAGCATTATAATGAAGAAAAAATAAACATGGGAGCTCTAAAAATACCTTAAACTAGGCTAAGAAAATTCAAAATTTGCTAAGAAGCTTATGAATGTAAATTTGAAGCTAGTTTATGTGTTTTGGTATTTGAAGGCTATAAGGAAACTTGTTTCTTTGAGAAAGAGATCCTCCATATCCTTGAATCACTCTTTCCACCTTAAGAATACAATCATTCATGTACTTATAACCTGAAGATTAGCTGCTTATGAGAATAAACTTGAAGCTTTTCCTTCTACATTCACATGGTGAGTATTGAGATAACTTAAAGGAGGTCTAACCTTATTAATGGTGATATGATGGAGTGTGTGATGAACATAGAGGAAACATATAAATATGTATTGATCTTATTTCATGGTCCATCTCTTCATGATCACAAAACTCTCTCACATGACCTGCAACTCTACCAACCCAAGGGGTATATGGGCTGATCTGCCCTTGAAAATACCATAGGTACATGCTTAGGTTAGTCTAAATCACTCAAAACACCTTTATATTCCTTATTCCATGCTTGATCCATTATAACGAGTTTACAATTTTCATGAACTTTCTTGTATTAGGGAATGTGGGGTTTGTAAAGGGCTTAAGACCACCTAGAGTTGTTAGCAATCATTCATAAAGATCAATGTCTATATATGAGAACCAATACCACTAATTTCAAGCCCACTAGGGGCCCCATCTTTGGATAAGATCTTAGGTTTTGAATATCTATTTATGAACCATAATATATAACTCAAAATGGGCCCTAAAACCCTACCAAGGGCTCAATGGGAGTTCAACTAACTTAACTAACTTTCCTTGCATATTTAGGCCATGAAACTTCTCTGAGATAGCTTCTATGAACCCACATGAAGTGTCTAAATTCCCTATATAGGGACCTAATCATACAGATCTGTACAAGCTTAAAAATAGATGAAAACACATTATTTTATTCATTTTTTCATTTCTAAAGCTTTGAGAATCCATTATAGGGTAGAGGGAGGGGAAATAGGAGACAAAGATGATTTTAAAATAGATAGTATAGATGGATGGAAGTTGGAGAGTCATTTTCAATGTGTGGGGTCCATTTGGTGAATGGAAAATGTGTTTGACTTTAAAAGGACCCATTTATGCATATGAAACCATCCTAAGAAGACATTATGATGGATATGGGGACCTTTTAAGACTTTAATATAATGTGACATACAAAATGTACCATTTTCCAAAGGTTTATAATGCAAATTGGCTCATATGAGATGTTTGAAGGGTCATTTGATGACTTGAAAGGCTAACTAAAGCTTAAAATAATCTTAACTAAGTAGATCATAGAGGTAACCTTGGATATATTTTCAGACTTCATCTTATGACTTAAATAAGGCTTGTTTAACCCTATATCATGCTAACAAAGGTCCCCCTTTGTAGACACCTAAAAACTGCACACAATAATTTTTAGTGTCACCCTTCCCTTAGACTAATAAATAAGCTCATTTATGAACCTAACTTTACCAAACCACTTTTTAATTCACCCTTTAATTACATTTTTTTACCCTTTTTTTCCATAGACCCACTGATTACCCTTAACCATTAATGGTTAGGACCCACCTTCAGCTTTCAAAATTTAAAGCATGTTAGTTCTTTGTGTGAGATTAACAAATTCAAAAATGGCAACTAATCTTTAAAATAAAGCTTTTAAGTCTAAATAAATAGGTAGCTTTACCCTTGATCAAATTAGCAACTTATTTCATCCCATTTAGTAACTTCTACCTATAATAGAAGTAGAGGAACAAGAGAAAGGGATCATCAGTTATCAGTTATCAGGTATTCAAGCTTTATTGTAGGTATTCAACATCTATATCGGCAAGAGAGAATCATCAATTGAGATCTAAAACTCTATCAAAATCACTATAGAAGGCCCAAAGCACCATCACTTTGGCCACATCACTCTAGACTTCTTCCACTTGGTTATAGGTATTTTATGTTTGTGTTATTTATCTATTTTTAATACCATTACCTTACCTGGTCCACCAATACCTCATTTTCCAATTTACATCCTTATATCCACCTCTCTTTGCCCAAATCCCCAATATATACATTATGATTTATTCACTTTTGGGTTTACACAAACAACTATCGATGGTTTACCCTAACTACCAATGGTTCACCTCAACTGCTAATGGTTCACCCTAACCACTGATGGTTCCCTATGGTAGTATTTTATAGTAAGTAATTTCCACCCTTCTACCTTCAATAAAACCCCACTTTTTATGTATTTATTTGATCATAATACCATTCCTAATTTTTTGAACTAGACCCCAACCATTTTACCATCTAAATTTGATCATTTTCTTTAATAAGAAAGTTATCACTTACTTTCTAGCATGCATTTAATTTCTTATCATTGAGTGCAAATATCATCTTTTATCATTTCAGACTTGATTGATATAAAAGTGGATTGATATCCTCCTAGCAAGCCTTGTGCTTCTTAGATCTAGCGTACGCTAGGTAGTCCACTCAACCAACGATCTAATAGCCCCCTTTCAAGTGTGTTTGCTACTTGCAAGTTATTCCTTCCTATCTAAAGAGGAGTTGTCACTTTTGTCTAGATTCACGTGCACTTTATACCAGGCATTCTCCTACACACCTTAATAACTAGATTTATTTTATTTACTTTAAAAACTAATAAATGATGAAAATAAATTGAAACATTTTAGTACACCCGATGGGATCTTGAGTTTTCTTGGGTTCATAGATGTTCAAGATAATTTAGATTTACATTAGTGAAATTCATTTAGTTTTTTTTTCATTCTTTCTTTATATAAAATCAAATGCAAAAAATATAAGTTTTAGTTGCATCCATCCTAGGATTAGGATTGCATTTTCATGTTACATTTAATTGCATCGTAGTTGTTCTATTTTCATTGAAAAGAAATCAAAAAAATCATTTTGGGTAAAATTGACTACATACATTACTTTCTTGCTTGTCTTAGTTCATCTAGACTATTTAAGTAAATCAAATTAATCATAAAAACACAAAAGTTACACAAAACAAACCACTTACACAATCAACACATCAAACATACCTGAGACAAGGCCCGACTAGGATTTCATCACCTAGTGGTAACCTTACCCCTTCCTGGATATCCTACTTGGATTTCACCACCAAGGGGAGAACCAACTCATCTCTTTTGTTGAGTATAAACTCTAAACTTTATATATTTTGGCTAAGAACCCAACACAATTACCAATGTAGGACCATGAAGTGAGGGGGTAGGCCCTAATACCAAGCCACGTATTAAAGTTCAACATAGATTTTATCTCTTGACCGCTTAAACAACCTAAAACTAGCCTTAGACTATTTCTTTAGTACACGATTTACAAGCCAAATCTTCCTTCACACTTTAAGGCATAAGCCAAAAGCAATTTAAAATTAATCTTAGGATAAATACACTTGTAGTAGATGCATTGATTACTTTGAATTCTTTTTGGTTGATCTTTGTTTGAGGTGTGAGTTTTGTCATAACTTTCCCTTGATTTCTCATATGGTATTTACTAGAAAACAATTGATAAATCAAGCTCATCAACCACCTTCATCCTCTTATTCCTCCATAGAGTATAATTATAATGATGGGGGTTCACCTTATCTTTCCCCTCCTCCTACTATAATTTTGATTGTGTCTGAAGGTGATGCTGATTTCACCACTTTTCTTGACAATAATTAGGAAGATATTCAACACTACCTTAACACCATTCCCCCATCGAGTCTTCCTTGCTTTGGTTTTTCCTACTGACCCTCCTTATGGAATGCCCTCTCATCTTATGTTGGGTTCCACCTCAAACTAACCTTTGCTAACCCCTGTCACCTTCTTCTATCTTTCTATTCACCAATACCCAAACTCAATATAATGTTCCAAATTCCAACCAAACACCACCTACCACACCCCATATTTCACACGTGGGTTCATCCCTACCTTTGGTTACCTATTCCCCACTTACCATGGGATTATCTTATAGCCCCTCTTCATCCCTTCTTTTAATCTCAACCAATACACCAACTTCTACCCTATGACAAATCTTGGTGCTTTCTATAACACAATCCTTCCCACCTATTCACACTAGGGTCACTGCTCAACTTCAATCTACCCCAACTCAACCTACCACCTCAACCATGCCCACATCTGTCCCCCAAAAACTACCTACCCCAGACTATCAACATGGAAACATACCACCTTTTACCCAACCATTCATACCCATAGTTCATATGTGGCTCCATCTCAACCTTTTGTATCCCCCTATCAATATGTGGTCTCTTCAATGCCTTCCACTAGCTACCCTCACATAACAATTTCTTATCCCCAACACAATGCAACCCTCAATTATACATCTTCCCAACATCAACTAGACTTGATTAAGATGCTAATGGACAAAATGACTAACTCGGAGTCATCAATTTTTGGGTCTCATAAGCTCTTATCCTATGACCAAATTCATAACAAACCTATCCACCCATCCATTCCCATCCACTCTTATCCTTCTCAATGGGAATTGCCTAAATTTTCTAAATTTCAAGGCAAGAAGGACCCACAATAACATTTAAGAGCATTCTATCATTCATGTTACTTGATCACATGATGATTCTCTCATCCTCCAAACCTTTCCAATATTTTTTTAGGACCTGCCTTTGATTGGTATATCAGTCTCCCTACTCATTCCATCTTCTCCTTTTCCCAACTAGCCCAAATCTTTTTGGAACATTTCTCAATAAACATAGCCAAAAAGGTTTCCATAACTAACCTCTATTCCATCAAATAATTTGAGGATGAATCCATTGATGATTTTGTGGTTAGATGGAGAGGCCTCATCAACCAACTTTATTTTACCTTACCCCAACCAAAAATTAATTGAATTATTCTCTAGGGGTTATGCTAAGCATATCCCACCCACTCTAAAAAGTCAAAACTTTTTGAACATTTGATGAAGCATTCACCATGTTGCATAAACTTGAAAATTGTGCCATTGATAAAGGGAAACTAAAATTATGGAATAAGAATTCCACTTTTAAACATAATGATTCTCCCTCAAATGAAACCACCAAACAACCTAATACCAAGGCCAAGGCATCTACAGTGGTTTTGAAAAATTCTCCACCTCCAATTGTCAGCCAATCCAATCAAAATAATTCTCCCAAACCTCCTTATTAGCAAAATTAAACTTAAAACCAAGCATCTCCAAAGTAATATACTCCTATTTGGGAATCATATGCATCTATTTTGGATAAACTACTCAAAGCCAATCTTATCCAACTTCCACCCATTAAATCACCTCAACAATTTGATTTTTCTCACCCTATACCTGGGTGGTATAATGTAAATGACCACTTTTCTTTTCATTAAACTATTGGACATGACATTAATAGATGTAATACTTTTAAAAGTCTTATCTAAAATCTCATTGATAGTGGAGAATTGGTATTTCATAACCCCAATGCTCCCCCTAACCAATCTCTCAACATTTTCTATAAGCCTTTTCTAAATCACCTTCCTTCCACATAACATCATAATAATAAGCCCAAATAATCTAACTCGTAAGAAGTGCATACAATCAATGTTATCAGTAATGTGCCCATTATTGAGGAAAATGCTCACTCTACCACCCAAATAGTGAAAATCAATTTACCATCCATTACTTTCAAGACCCAAGCAAAGGAACCCATTTCCTCTCCTTCTTCAAACAGTGAAACCACAGCCTCATCCTCTCCTTCATTGACGTAAATATCCAAAGAGGCCACTATTGATTCAAATACTCCCTCTAATCTATGAATCCAAATGGGAAAATCACCAATTTCTTTGGATAGTCTAGCCAAAATAGAAATCCTATATGAAATAACCATACCTACCTCTTCTATACCCTCTTTGGAAATCATCCCACAAGAAGCCATTACCTTGTCCATCCAACCACCACTTTTGGAACCACATACCAAAACCAAAATCATACCTTCCACCATAACCCTTTCTTCTTATAAGGGCTTACACTTCAAGACTAATGATTAAGGAACTGTACCCATTTATAATCCCTTCTCAAGGTTAGTTCAAAGTTTTGAATTCACATCCCAAACTAACTTTGATTGAGCCACCTTTTAGCATCAACCAGGCCTTTCTTATCCATGCAAATTTGAGTCCTTGACTCTACCTGAGTCTACCCTTGCACCCATTATCACCCTATCACTAGTTACCTCTTTTAAATCCATAAATAAACCATCTTAAAAATCTCTACTCAAAATTTCCAATTTGCCTCATGTTTCTTCCACCAAACTAATCAAAAATTTGGAGATTCTTCCCACACCTAGTCCCTCTCACTTTCCTTTAAGGTTAGACTTAACTAATTCAAACTCACCAAATCTAATTAGGTTCATTAATAAGGAAGGCTTACCTAAAAATTTACCTTAAACTAAGCCCATACCACCTCCTTCACATCTACCTTCTATATTAGGACCACAAACTTCCACTATCAAACCATCTTCTTATTCTCCATCTTTAATCACCAAACCCTCTAGTCCATCATCCTTCTTAACCAACTTGTCCCCATCTACTCTCCCATTAATAACCAAACCTTCATCATTAATTTTTTTTGAAACTAAATCTGTAACCCATAAGCTAATCATATCTAAGAAATCCCATCAACCAAAATCACTCCTTCAAGAATTACTTCCATTAAAAAACCAAACCTAAAACCTACCCCACCTTCATCAAAATATTATACAACTATTTTGCAAAGGTTTTTGCAAACTTATTCTGTCAGCTTTCTTCTAATCAAACCATTTGACCCATCTCATCATAAGCCAACTTAGTTCAATGATAACTTTATTTATCTTTATCATAGGACTCCTGGGTATGATACAGAGAACTACAAAGCTCTCCAAGCACTTTTCTATAATCTTTTGGATGAAGATGATCTATTATAAGAACACCTAATTCTTACTCCATTATCTAACTCACCTATCCAACAAACTCCTTTCCCCTCACCTAAGAGTGAAGAGGAATAATTGAAGAAAATGTCAGAATCCCACATCTATACCATTCATATGGTGACCTGTTCCTTGGCCCAATAGAAGGAAAAAGGGAAAGCCAAAGTATCCATCCCTTGGACTTATTCATCAACTTCTCAACCCACCAACCAAACCCAAGTATCTTCACCTTCACCTTTATAACCATCCAAACCTAAAGTCTCCATTTTGGGAGCCCCACTTTCCAACCCCACTCCATTCATCAAATGGCTCATGTTGAAACAACTCCACCAAACACCAATAAAAATGAGCCTCTATGATCTAATCAGTACCTCACCCCAACATCACCAAGCATTAATGGAGGCTTTGCATTCCATAAAAGTCCAACCAAATGATCTAGAACCTCTTACCTCCTTTGTTGGAGTTCTCCACCATTTTGCCCTTTTCACCTTTCAAGATTTCAAGATTCTACCTTTCCAAGAGAAAGTAAAAGACCCTCCCCTATTCATCACAACATACATTAATAAAACTCACATAAAATCGGTAATGATTTATGTGGGAGTGAGCATTAACATCATCTTTTCCCATGCATATGATCGATTATAACTACCTAAAAAAATTATTTCTAAGAGTTTAGTGGTCCTTCAATATTTTAATGATACCATGACCACCACCTTAGGGATTGTTGTTCTTCATATCTTTCTGGAACCTCACACCATTCCTAAGCTATTCTATATCTTCAAAGGTGAGTTTTAATATAATTTCTTATTTGGATGCCCTTGGATTTAAGCTATGTATTACATTCCTTCTACCCTACACTAGTGTGTCAAGTTTGAGCATGAGGACTAAATTATTACAATCAAAGCCGATCTGAGTCCTTTTTCCTCTTTAAATATGACATATCAGCCTAATGATGTTCTCATTCCTTGTTAATCTTCCATGCCATTTATTTCTAATCAAACATCCACACCAACCCAAAACATCCATACCTATACGTTAAATAATGATGAAACATCAACAAGATCAACCATTCCCTCTTCTCAAATTTTGGTTGAAGAACCATTGCAATCAACTTTTCAACATCTCTCACTTGGGGAATATCAACTTTTGGGTTTATATTATCTTCCCACTTTGCATGAATATGGGAATCTACAAAATGACCCTTCTTATGACCCCAACATTGGAACCATCATCCCCTTTGGGCTCCCCAACAATAAAAAAAAATTCTATGGGGGACTTGATCGACCACTCCTCACTCCCACCACCACTTTGCATATTTAACCTTTCACCTCCAATTTCTCTTATCTAGGAAATCCAGCCTTTGTCAAAACCTATCTTAATTATTGTGATTAGAAAAGATTTCCCATCATTAAAACTCAAAAATATCATGAGTTCTTTGGGCTTGGGTTTGAACTACTAGAGTAACCCACATCACCAAAACCCATTATTACCCCCACAAAAGAGATTACATCCTCACCCAGCTCATCTTCACAATCTAGAGACTCTGATATCATCTTTTCTAACTTTTTTTTGGATCAATACCATTATTCTAGGTCCATTAACCTATCAATAAGGTTTCCAAACTAAAACCCTTCCTCTCATCCACCCCAAGATGATTGATCATGACTCACCCACCATTCACACCATCCAATGCCAAGATGATTCTTCCATCCTCACCTACCTCAGTATAGGGGATTCTTCTATCTATAAATCTCTCCCTCTTGAAAACCAAACCATGATGAATGAGTCAACTATCAATGTTAATTTGGGCACCAAGGAGGATCCTTATATCATCAAAATGGGCCAATATTTGACTCCTAAAGAGTGGTAGGACTATACTTCTTACCTCCATGACCATAGCATAGCATTTCCTTAGTCATACTAAGATATGCCTGAAATCGACCCTTCCATTATTTTCCATAAAATCATCACCTATCCTAAGGTTAATATGGTTTGATAAAAACTTCATCATATGCATCCTTACATAGCTATTCTTATCAAAGAATAACTTTAGTGCCTCTTATCTATTAGTTTCATTCAACCCTTTAACTATCCACAATGGGTTTCTAACATTATTATTATTACCAAACCTACAAGGGGCCTTCACCTCTGCATTGACTTTCATGACCTTAACCTTGCTTTCCCAAAAGATGACTTTCCCCTTCCCAACATTAAAAAAATCCTTTATCTCATGGATATCCATGAAATACTATCCCTCATGGATGGTTTCTTAGGGTACAATCAAATCATGATCGCTCTTATAGATCAACATAAAACTTCTTTCATCACTCTCTGGGGTACTTTCTGATACCAGGTCATGACCTTCATCCTAAAGAATGTTGAAGCCACTTATCAATGGGCCATGACATATATATTCCATAATCTCATTCATAAGATTGTTGAGGACTATGTTGATGATCTTCTTAAAAAATCTAAAAATTGCAAAGATCACCTCACTATTTTTGTAATCATTTTTAAAATGACTAATGTACTATCATGTCAGACTCAATCCTAAGAAGTACATCTTTAAATATTATTGGGAAAGCTATTGGGATTTATCATTTCCCTTTGGGGGATATAATTTGACCCTACCAAAGTCATATCCATTTTGGAGATGTCCCCTCTCATTAAATTGAAGCAACTTCTCATCTTACAAGGTAAACTTTAGTCAGTCTGATGTTTTATTTCTCAACTATCTAATTATTGTCAACCTTTTCACCATCTCTTAAATAAATATGTTTCCTTCAAGTGGACCAATGAATTTCAATGAGCCTTTGATGCAATCAAGGAGCATCTTATTTATCCACCTATCCTCTTGTGATCATTTTTGTCATTAACCAAGTCACAAGAGCTTATCAATGTAAAAATGATGTTCTCCTAAAATACAAGCAACTTGTGGACACACTCTTGGCCTTGTTTGATCATTATGATATCTAATTTATTCCTTTATTAACCAAAAAATTTGTAGATACTATGCCCTATCTTACTTCCCAAATACAGTCTTAGCCTATCGAATCCAAACTATTTATTAGCATCCACCATTTCATTACCCCATCTTATATTAGTTATGATCTTCCTACCATTTTCAAAGTGGAGACCTACCTTTCTGATGCTTGGTATAACCAAATTTTTTATTATCTTAACCTTGACATTCTCCCTTTTGATCTCTCAAAAAATGCTTGAAGAGCCTTTATCTAAGGAACTTATCATTATATCATACTAGGAGGTATCCTTTACAAGTGAGGCTTCAATGACCTCCTTCTTCATTGCCTTCATAGTCATGAATATTCTCACATCATCAAGGAAGCTCATAGTGGCATATGTGAGGTACATTTTAGTGGTATGGCCATTTATAAGTGTATTATTTTCCTTGAATACTATTGGCCCACACTTAACCAGGATTGTTATGATTATGTCAAGAAATGTGTCAAATATTAACAACATTCCAACCTTTAGCACATAACTTCCCATAGTCTTCAATAATCTCAAGATTTTTGGCCCTTTTCACAAAGGAGTCTTGACCTTATAAGGGAAATCAACCCCTATTCCTCATAATGACATCAATATATCATCACTACTATGGAATACTTCACCAAATGGGTGGAAGCCATCCCACTGATATCAATAAAAGATAAAAAAAATCATTGATTTCATCAATCATGACATCATTTGCCACTTTAGTGTCTTTCATAAAATTATCACTGATAACAATAAGTCTTTGAAAAATAAAAAATTCCAAGCACTTTGTGATGATTTTGTCATCGATTTAAGTTTCTCTTCTCCTTATCATCCATAAGCCAATAGATAAGTAGAAGCTTCCAACAAAACCCTTATTAAAATGCTCACAAAGGTGGTCATTGCCTCTGGTCAAGATTGACACCTCCATATACCATTCACTTTATGGACTTATCACACTACTATCAGAACCACCATGGTAGCTACACCTTTCTCCCTCATCTATGGGGTTGAGGCAATTCTTCCTCTCAAAGTTCAAATTCCTTCACTATATGTATCCTTGCATGAAATCTTTTTAAAGAGTGATTATCACTAAGAACACCTCACATGACTATATCTTCTTGATGAACATCACTTGGCCACCCTCAATCATCTACATTTTTATCAGGAGTGAATCAAATGTGCCTACAATAAGCATATGAAAAAATGAGATTTCAACATCAGAGACCTTGTCCTTAAAGAAAACTAACATGTCACCAACATGGGAAAAACCAAGAAGGGCAAGTTTGCTTTTAATTAGTTAAGACCCTATATTATAACCCATAAGTATGGATTTGATACTTACCATTTATCCTTTCTCAAGGGTAAATTAGAGCTTGAGCCTATCAATGTTTCACATCTACATCCTTTATATTACTAAATAGGATTGCACTCACTTTTGTGTCTAACTCAAGCTTGTCCCTTGGTTCATGAGATTTTACCCTCCCTTTCATTTACACTTATCCTTTGAAAACACTTGATTTCAACAAAGAACCATGTGAATTAGCCATCATAAGCATATAATCCCATTCTTAAGTATGAGTACCACAACTCTACTTATAACATGGTTTTCATGGATACTTTTCATCTTTCAATAGATGGAATCCCATGGTTAGTTTTTCTCAACCCCTTCCTTCCATTTATCATTATGTCTTGTGCACAAATCTTGCCTCCATAATGGTAGACCCTTTTGCCTAATAAACTTATCCATGTCAAACTAAATTGCCTTCCAAATAAAAAATCCTCAAATAAATGTAGACTAATTCCTTGAAGGATAGCTACCCATATAATTCCAAATTACTTCAAAATAGACTACTCCCTTGAGGGACAGCTATAAAAATCAAAATTCTAGACCACTTCCTTGAAGGATGGCTAAGTAAGCACAAAAACATTTGAATCTTCTTGCATTGATCAACTTCAACAACCTACTGAAATAACAAATGTAATGAGTCAAATTTTATCAAGAATTTGAATAAGTACACAACAATTAGCTCTTAACAATGCCATTTTTTTAATATCATCATGCCATAATTAGATCTTATACATGGCATTGGTAGACTTCCCACATTGATCAGTCTACACATTACTATAAGGCATGAACTTGTCTATTACAACCCTCTAGTCACCTATAGAATAGGTAAGCTAACTCACATTAGGTTTACCTTTAAAACATTCACTTTTCACCCCTATTACCTTCAATCCTCTTTGAACTCAAGGGAATATGAGCTAACTTGATATAAAGTGATCAAGACAATCTTGTTATAAATTCAAACATGCTTTTATGAAGCACCTGATCAACTTTTGTTCACTAAGCCAATCCAACTGTGGATTGTTCTTATTTGGCCCTTTCTAATAAAAAATGTACCTACTTCTTCACCATTTCTTGAGACATATGGGCCCATTAGGGTATTTCTTTTGACATGGTCATTTTGTTGCACTTCCACCTATTGTCACATCCTAATCAAACATCATGCATCCAACATTCATTTTACATATCATTATAATCATCCTAATAACATTAACATTAACATCAACATAATCATCATCAATAATCATTAATAACATAAAATCATAATCATCATAGTAATAGTCCACATAACCATAATGATCATCCATATAACATATAATGACATCATCATACCATCAACATCAAAATCATATCTCATAATCAATATCATAGGCATCATAAGACATTATGCTCATACATAACATAACATAAAATAATATAAATAATAACCAATATCATACACATCATATCATTGTAACCACAATCACATGACACTCATCATGACATCTCATAATCAACTTCATGACTCAGAAAAGCATAATGATCATATTCAACAACATGCTCCACAACATAATTTTACCCATCATAAATATCATCAACATAATCATCATAATCAAATCCAACCATAAAATCATAACAAAATCATCATGCCTACACTAACAGCTCATCAATAAAAAAAGGAAAATGTGCCATAAACATAAAACAATACATGATAATAAAGTAGACTATCATAAAAGAACATGATACACATGCTCTATATCTCTTTCACTCTTATCATTACACCTCACATATTTGGCATATACGTTAGTATCAAAATACATATCAAAAAATAATGTACATCATATAAGTGTCATCATGGCCTATGACACCAGAACCACCTGTACCTGATCTACCATCTAGTGGTGTACCCACTGATGCACCTCCTTATGTTGCACTCAATACCCACTGACCTAATATAGGCAATGATGGTCCCCCTACTAGTCTAGTCCTATACTCATCATATATCATAGTATCAAGTAATTATGTGAATATGATCACCTCATAGTATCTCAATTCTTCAATAGTAGCTATATATTGTGTCCTAAAAAACATGCCAAGAGCTCTTCCTCCTCTTGCAGCTATCACCCCTACCTTATACCATAAAGTATCTCTCTCCTAAGTGACCATCATAAGGTTGGACCTCACCTAGTTCTACTCACTTGTAAGAGTGGAAATGTATCCCTCTAAGGTGGCTTTCTACACCTACAAAGTACTCACATGGGACTATGCCACTACAAGAGTTGTCACCATCTACTTACCTATAGCTTTTACCTATGCAAGATCCACATCTATAGGTCCCTACCCATCATTCCCCAACAAAAAATTGTAGCCACATATCTAGTCTGATACAAACCTATATATCTCTCTATGACATGGACATCATCAATAAGAGCTCTAACTAGTAGCTCCTCAAAATTAGGCAAACCATCCTCTAGTTGTGGCTTAGGCAAATCCTGCTCGACATTCTCCCTCCTATAGTGTGGATCATTTGGAGGTATATTTTGTAGCATCCTAAACTATCTCCAAACTTGATCTATAGGGATCCACTCTATCTCCCCATCTCACCTTATATATACCCATTTCCATCTCTATAATGATAGTGTATAGTACCTCTACCTTGTCCATATTAGCCAATCCAAGTATGGCCTCCATATGATATCAATAACAATCAAACCCTCCAACTCATTTGAAAACTACTCCACATCCCTGGCTCCACCACTAGCCCCTGATAAGGCTAGATCACCATGCCATCACATAAAACTAACTCTATAATTAGTAGGTACAAAACCATCCCATGGGAATCTGATTGGTCTCAACACTTGTATGTACTCATACACCCAATAATGGAGCATAAACACAATATTTATTCCATATCATCTCCTCATTGTGAAATCCTATAGCTCCCTATAAATTTGTACAAGTAATACCAGGGCCCATCAAAATAGTGTGCCCCCTAGCAGCATCTCAATCAAAACTCTCAACAATAAACTTGAGAATCAACCACTATTCAAATCAAGAATATCTTAATAGGAGATACCCATCATCATCATCATCATAGTAATCAAACACTTATCATCTAGATCCCTCTGGTATAATGTCCCATAGTACAATCCTCCCATATGTAATCTAGCCTCTTACCAATCATCACCATATATCCATTCCATAAAATCATCTCACTCATTACTCTTTATGTGGTATATCATCTCCCCTTGAATTGGTAGCCATGTGATCCTATGGATGTCCTCTAGTAGAATCTACATCTTATGATTCAAGAACAAGAAGGTGTTTATGGTCAGGTCCCATATCTTGATGAGGGCCATAATCATTGATGCATCTCATGGTAAGTGTTGGTAGTGTCTCATAGCCCCTAGGCCAATAACCTCCATTTACATTCATTCTATGTCTATCATCCTATCTTGGTAGTCTAAGAATATCTTAGGGACCTGTTCCCTCATTTGGATCTACTCGCATGCTTGCATATCAATCCAACACTATTTCTATTTTTACATTAACCTTCATTACTTACCATTTACCCTTGACCTCTTACCTCTAATCTTTATCTAAGACCTATTATTTCCCATTTTAAACCCTCTAAGACCTCATAACCTACATCTTTCACCTTTTTTCAACACACATGTCATCTAAACCACCCTACTAACTCATGTTTTTGACCTCTTAGACCTCTCTAACTTTATTTCATTCAACTCTTTCATCAACACCTATCTTTTTAACCTTTTTTTACCTTGGTTAACTTCATGGTTGACCCTTATTTTTGCTAATCATCGATGGTTTGAGGAGCTGCCAATAATTTTGGGGCATTATTTGAACCCCTACATTGACCATTGATATTTAGGGTCTAACCACTGATGGTTACTATGTGTAAATATTGACGATGAAACCCTACTACCTCTTCCTCCAAAAACCCCAAATCTACTACTAAAATTAATTAAGGATCATAAAATTCTTATAAATTTAGTACTTAACTACCTTAAATCTCAATTTTACTTTGTTTTCTTCCTCATTTTATCAAATTCTACTCTATATAAACCTAGGGCATCACAACCCATCTCTTTTGTTTTCCCTCCCCCATTTTCTGTTTTTCTACTTTTCTTAGAAATTTTTACCTTTTCCAATCAACAACTTATTCCTATTATATCCAATTGAAGATAAAACCTACCTCATTCTATGTTTGGTGGTGGGGTCAGAGCCCCCTCACCACAGCTCAGCTACATACCCATCACCCATCCATTACTCTCGCCTGTCCTCACCCACTCAACAATCTCCCCCTCAACAAGTTCCATGCTCCAAGAAATTGTCCAAATCACTCAAGCATCAAACACTTCACCAAAATCAATGTGTGAAAATGACACTTTATTTTTCCTTTTTACCTCAAAAACTTTTAGGGTTACCCCTAACCATTGATGGTTAGGGCACCCTAACCATCCATGGTTAGGTTTTCTCTCTTTTTTTCTTTTTCCTCTTGCTTTCCTCACTAACCCTTTCCCCTTAAACTTACACTTTTGCCTAGAACTACATTTGGATTGAAACTCTTTTAGATAAGGGGTTTAGGGAACTATGTAGGTAACATCCACTTACCTTATATAGTTAGAGTTAGCTTAGCCACCTCTCTAGCCCAACCCTACCCCTCTTACCTCACTGCATCTTCCTTGATGTTGTTTATTTTGACTAGATATTTTACATATTTTACACCACCATTGCATTTTCATTTGAATGTTTTGACCAATTTTTTACAAGTTGACCATTCAATTTTTACACTAACTCATGTGTAACCCAACCATTCAAGTTGTTTTGTGAGAGCACTTCCTCACCTGAATACCTATAACCTACCTAGCTTTACCTAGCTAGTTTGATAGGCTTAACCTGATCAGCTATGACGAATGTTGTGGACTAGTTACCCTCTCTTATCTTTCTTGACCCCAACCTTATTTTTCAACTTTGGCAAATTTAGTCATTGTGTGATGTTGATATTGCTCTTCATCTCTTTTTATATGTAAGCTCACATCTCTACAACTAAATCAACCACCTTATTTTACCTATCAAACCATGACCCAATTTTATCTCAACCTCAATCATCTCCTATTTTAAGGGGGGATACCTCCTCTCATGACTTGGGGAAACCTTACCTAGACCTTAACTAGCCTCTTATTTTTGTTCTATAGCTTGCCCACACTATATAACAAAAAGGGGGAAAATGTAGACACCTAAAAACTACACATGATAGTTTTTAGTGTCACCCTACCCTCAAACCAATAACTAAGCTCATTTATGAACCTAACTTTACCAATCCAATTTTTAATTCACCCTTTAGTTACCTTTTTTTCCCATAGACCCATGAACCACTAATGGTTAGGGAAACTGTCGATGGTTACCCCTAACCATTAATGGATAGGACCCACCTTCAGCTTTCAAAATTTAAATTGTGCTAACTCTTTATGTGAGAGTAGCAACTTTAAAAATGACAACTAATCTTTAAAACAAAGCTTTTATAGCTACAAAAATAGGTAGCTTTACCCTTGATCAAATTAGCAACTTCTTACATCCCATTTAATAACTTCCACCTATAAAAGTATAGGAGTAAGAGAAAGGGATAATCAGTTATCAATTATCAAGTATTCAATCTTTCTTATAGGTATTCAGTGTCCATATCATTGTGTTATCATCATCACTTGAGATCCAAAACTCCATCAAAATCACTCTATAAGGCCTAAAACACTGTCACTCTAGCCACATCACTCCAAACTTCTTCCACTTGGTTATAGGTATTTTGAGCTCTTGTTATTTATCTATTTTCAATACCATTACCTTACCTAGTCTACCAGTACCTCATTTTCCACTTTCTAGCCTTGTATCCACCTCTCTTTGCCCAAATCCCAAATATATACTTTTTGATTTATTTACTTCTAGGTTTACACAAGCAACCATTGATGGTTTACCCTAATTGTTGATGGTTTACCTTAACCACCTATGCTTTACCTTAATTTTTGATGGTTCCCTGTGGTAGTATTTTCTAGCAAGCAATTTCCACCCTTATGTCTCTAATCAAACCCCACTTTCTATTTCTTTCTTTGATTGGAAGACCCTTTTTGATTTTATAAACTAGACCCCAACTATTTTAGCATCTAAATTTGATCATTTTCTTTAATAAACAAGTTATCATTTAAATTCTATCACACATTTACTTTCTTATCATTGATTACAAATATCATCTTTTATCATTTCAGACTTGATTATTATAAAAGTGGATTGATAGCCTCTTAGCAAGCCTTGTACTTCTAAAATCTAGCATACACTAGGTAGTCCACTCAACCAACCATCTAACAACCCCTTTCAAGTGTCTATGTTGCTTTCAAGTTATTCCTTCCTAGCCAAAGAGGAGTTTTCACTTTCATCTAGATTCACATGCACATTCTACTAGGTATTCTTATACACACCCTAATCACTAGATTTATTTTATTTACTTTTAAAATTAATAAATGAGGAAAATAAATTGAAACACCCTTTTATAAGTGGCTAAAATAGGCCTAAATTCCATGAGAACTAGCACCCTTAATCTCTTCAAACTACCTTAGTTTATGCTAAGAAACCTTAACTTTATCAAACAAGGAAAAGACCATTCTTTCGGCTTCAAAAGACCTTTGACACCCCTTCACTCACTCAAGGGCCACCATGACAACTTGGCACATCACCTAAGGAATAAAAAAATTCTAGTATATAATGATCCCTTGAGTAACCCATGGTACATATAATTAAAATTTGAATAATGCTAGAAGGCTTAAGATACCATAATAAGATCATGACAAGGTCTAGACCACCATGTACCATTTTGGAGAGGATTTTATGAAATTGTTTTGATTATAGGGGTTGACGTTTGGCCTAGGAGGACAAACTATCAACAACAATGTTGTCTTAGAACCTTATACTACGATATGTCATTGATATCTGAGCCAAATTTGGCAATCAAACATGTAGAGGATTGCATAACATAGAAAATATCTCTAAATACCATAACAATTCAAGAATTCATACAAGAAAAAAATCTAATGGAGAGTACATGAGTGTCATGAATTTGAGGGATCTTCCATGTAACATCTCATATGTCAAGAACAATCATAGAAATTATTTTGAAGCTAATAAATTATAGGTTCAACATCCATACAAGAAGATCAAGCAGTTTCAGGTGGTTTTAGGTCGTTATATAGCCTATATAATAGTTATAGCATGTGGGAAGACTTCAAAAAGTGTCTCTTGATATCCTCATAGCTCACATCCATGTTTAGGCAGCTTTGACAAGTCAAAAATTGAGCAAAGCTTCTCTCTCCTATCACTCTCTTTGTTATTAATTAAAATAATTTAAACCAAATTTAAATCACCATAAAATCACATAACCAGATTTTAAATATGTGAAAATTAGATTTAATTATGCACTAGCATGCATCACAGAAATAATTCCTCAAATCATAGTTAAATGAAATCATAAATGGAGATAATAAAGCCAATAATAACACATAACATAGATATATCATGGTTCACCCAATGTGGGATACATCCACAAAAAAGTCCTCAAATAAAATAGTACTATGAAATAAGATTATAATGAACTCTCATAGAGATAAAAAAATTTCATGTAGATTATGCTACACAAATAAATGTTGCACTTTCACCTACACTTGCATAATATTATATCTCACAAGATACTATACCACACTTTTTAAATGAACACCTACACTTTTCAAAACATCTACACTTTGACTCTGTCTCTCAAAAGCCACAACTACAAATAAAATCATCAATAACCTCTAAAAGGTCACTCCACATCCTGTATATATAACAAATGATGAAGAAATCAACCTCACAAGGAGATACTCACCATCCTTATCCAAGGAGGCCTTATTAACCTAAGAAATGCTTATGCACAAGCTCCTTGAGAAGAAACACACCATCCCTCTCCTCCAAGCAAGGTTTGCACAACTTCTAATGAGAAAGTCCATCCCACTCCCATAATACATCATATAAATTATTAAATAAAAAATTTAATAATTTTCTCCCATAATACATCATATAAATTATTAAATAGAATATTTAAAAACTTTATCCTCCTCTAGAAATTAAATATATAATAATTAATTCCCTAAAATAAGGAAATCAATCCCACTTCCAATAGACATGGAAGTTAACATGAAAATTATTAAATAAGCATTTAATAATATTCACACACATGAGGAGTAAATGAAAAATGCACTCCCCACATCCTTATATCTCTCTAAGCCCCCAAAATGTACCATCATGGTCACGTGATATCCCCAAAAGGCTCCACACTCAACAATCTCCCACTTAGAGACTGTTTCTCCTAAATAAAATCTATCACTGCTCCATGACCACTAAGGCCAACCAAATCTAAACATAGTCTCAATTTGTCCAATGTGACCATCTTGGTCATCATATCCATAGGATTTTAGATAGTATGAATCTTCTCCATCTTCACCAAGATTTCCTCAAAAGCTATCATGATGAAGTGATAACGTAACTGAATGTGTTTCATCCTTGAGTGGAAAGTAGAGTTCTTTTCCAAATGAATAACAATCTGATTATCACTGTTTAGTCTCCCAACTTCTTTCTCATGCCCTAAATCTTTAAATAACTCTTGCAACCAAATCATCTCCTTGCTAGCCTTTGTAGTAGTAAAATACTCTACTTTTATGGTTGACAAAGCCACAACCTTCTGTATCCTAGAAATACAACTAACTATTGTATCTCCAATATTAAATATATAAATTGTCATACTTCTCCTACTATTAATATCCCTTACCATATCTAAGTCCACATAACCATGAAAAGTGGTATCTGATCCACGAATAACATGATGCAAAATCCATGGTTCCTATAAAATACTAAATAATCCATTTCACTTCTTGCCAATGATCATAACTTGGATCACTCATATACCTGATCACAATTCCCACTACTTGGGAAATATCCAACCTAGTACAAACCATGGCATACATCAAGCTGCCAACTACTAAGGAATAAGGTACTTTGGACATCCTAAAATTTTTAGCTTCTATCTTGGGATACTGCTCTTTTGATAATCTAAAGTGGCCTACCAAAGGAGTACCAATAGATTTAGCATCCAACATATTAAACCTTTCCAAGACTTTATTCACATACTTTGATTGAGATAAAACCAAATTTCTCTTTTTCTTATCATGATTAATCCTCATACCAAGGATATGCTTTGTAATACCCAAATCCTTCATAGAAAAGGAGTCACTATGCTATTTCTTGAGCATATGAATGTGTTATATGTTCTTTCCTGTAACTAACATGTCATCCACATGCAAGCATAAAATAACAAAGGAACTATCATCAAAATGTTTGATGTAAATGTAATGGTCAGAATTACACTTTCGATATTATTTTTCCAACATAAAACAATCAAATTTCTTATACCATTTATATGGAGCTTTTTTTTAGGCCATACAAGTTCTTCTTTAGTCTACACACATAATTCTCCTTCCCTTTGACCTCATATCCCTATGGCTACTTCATATACAACTCTTCATCCAAATCACCATGAAGAAGAGTAGTTTTTACATCTAACTAGTTTAAGTGAAAATACTCAACTGCAACTAAACCAAGAATAGTCCTAATAGAAGTCATTTTTATAGTAGGAGAGAAAATTTCATCAATATCAATACCTAATTTTTGTGCAAACCCCGTGACCACCATTCTAACCTTATACCTTTTTATCCCTTCATCCTCTTCCTCTATTATGAAGATACACTTGTTTAGCAATGCACTCTTGTCCTTGGGTACCTTACCAAATCCCATATTTGGTTCTCCATGAGAGATCTATGTTCTTTATCCATGGCTTGCTCCCATTTCTTCGTAGCATCTTCATGCATTACTTCCTCATAACACTATGGTTCTCCACTGTCAGTGAGCAATAAATAATTCAAAGAAGGAGAAAAACATTTAGGTTTTCTTCTTACCCTAGAAGACCTTCTTACCATAGGATTTTGGGGTCTTTGTGTAAAATGTTCCTAAACCAAATCATTGGATACTTTTCCATCCGCAATATCATCCAATACTATGTACTCTTTTTGTTCCTATTCTTGAAACTAATTCTTATACATGACTTTTTCATTAAAGACTACATCTCTAGACTAAAATATTTTCTTATCTTTAATGCTCCATAAATGGAAACTAAATTCATCCTCACCATAACCAATAAATGTGCATTTCTCTAATTTAACCTCTAACTTGGTCCTATCCTCTTTCTTAATGAGAGCAAAAGCCTCACATCCAAAGACTCTAAGAAAAGAATAATCAACATTCTTACCAGACCAAGCTTGTTTAGGAATGCCTCCATCCAAAGGCATAGAAGGTTCTCTGTTAATTAGATATACTATCATGCTAACTACTTCTACCCAAAATTATAAATCCAACCCTACATGTAACCTCATGCTCCTAGCATGTTTTATTATTATTTTGTTCATCCTTTTATGTACTTCATTCTACTATGTATTTATTAGAACCATCCTTTACGTATGGATTCCATTGTTAGAATAATAATTAAAGAACCATTACAAAAATACTCACCTCCATTATTTGATATGAGACATTTCAACTTGAGACCTGTTTCATTCTCAACCAAGGCTTTCCACTTCTTAAAATTTCAAAGACATGAAATTTATTTTTAATATAATAAACCCAAAATTTCTTAATTGCATCATCAATAAAAGTGACATAATAATTGAATCTACCAATATAATATACTTGAGATGGTCCCCATACATCTGGATGTACCAACTCTAACTTGTGTTTTTTCTTTATGGGTCAAAATTTTAGGAACTTAACCCTCTTCTATTTCCCAAACACAAAATTCTCACAAAAGTCTAGATCTAGATCTTTCAATCTAGGCAACTTATCTTTTAAGATCTCCATGCCCTTATGGCTCATATGACTAAGCTTGTAATGCCACATAGTTGTATTTCCATCTACAATAATTAAATCACAAGAATCAACACTACTATTCAAATATAAAGTACCAAATTTCTTACCTCTCAAAATTACAAGAGTACCTTTGGTAACTTTACAAGAATTTTTAGTAAACATTATTGAACATCCCTCACTACCTAATTGCGCCACTGAAACCAAATTCTATCTCAACATAGGCATATGTTTAACATCCTTAAGTAGCCATGTGTTCCCATTCTACATTTTAACCTAAGCATAACCTTTCCCTACTATCTCACATGGTTCATCATCACTAAGATAAACATGTCCTAAATTCTCTTGAACATAATCAATAAAATAATGCCTATGTAGTGTGGCATGAAAAGAAGACCCTGAATCTAATACCCAAAACTCAAAAAAACTATCCATAAAAATAATTGAGGCATCCTAAAATAATTTACCTAATATCACACTTACCTCATTTTTTTCTTCCTTATTGGCATTCTTATCCTGAAGTAACCAATAATCCTTATTTGAGTGTCCACTCTTCCCACAATGCTAACATATCATCTTGGATCTAGATCTGGATTTAGATCTACCTTTTGACTTTCCATGGTTGCCTTTGATCTTGTCCTTTTTCCTCTGTCTAGTATCAATGGATAAATCATTAACTAAATATGATTCACCATTTCTTTTCCTTCACATTTCCTCGCTGAGAATCACACCTATAACATCTTCAAAATTTAAGCTTCCCTTAGCAAGGACTGCATTACTCACAACCATAACCAAACTATCCAAACTATTAGGCAAAGAACATAAAATTAACAAAGCTCTAACTTCATCATCAAACTTAATTCTAACAAAAGAAAGCATACTTATAACTATATTAAATTCATTTAAATGACTATCAGTTGAACCATTCTCAGACGTTTTCATGTTAAACAATCTTTTCATAAGAAAAAAATTATTTAAAGTTGAGGGTTTCTTATATAACTTCCCAAGTTTATCCATGAGATCCTTTGTAGTTCTCTCATTATAAATGTTAAATTTAACAGAAGATGCAAGGCATAACCGTATGGATCCCAATGCCTTCCTATCAAGTAATGACCAATCTACATCACTCATACTTACAAGTTGTTCTATTTTCCCCTCTAAGAGGAGATGAAGCTCCTTTTGATATAAGTAATCTTCCATCTACATTTTCCACAAACCAAAATTATTACCATAAAACTTCTCCACTTTGAATTTAATTTTTTCTCCTATAGCTCTCACTCAACATAATATCCTTCCTATGATTTGCCACTTCAACAAAACACACAACCAATGGCTTTGAAACCAATTGTTAGGAATTAAAAGAATTTAAACTAAATTTAAATCACCATAAAATCACATAACCATATTTTAAATGTGTGAAAATTAGATTTAACTATGCATTAACATGCATCACAAAAATAATTCCTAAAATCATAGTTAAATGAAAGCATAAATAGAGAGAATAAAACCAACAATAAAACATAACATAGATATACTATGGTTCACCCAATGTGCATGACATACATAAAAAAAGTCCTCAAATAAAATAGTAATCTGAAACAAGATTATAATGAACAATCACAAAGATAGAAAAATCTCCTATAGAATATGATGTACAAATAAATGTTGCACTTTCACTTGCACCTATACAATATTGTATCTCAAAAGATGATATACCACACCCTATAAATAAAAACTTACACTTTACAAAATATCTTCACTTTGATTCTATCTCTCTAAATCCACACCTCTAAATAAAATCATCAACAACCTCTAAAAGGTCACACCACACCCTATATATATATATATATATATATATATATATATATATATATATATATATATATATATATATATATATATATATATATATATAACAAACCATGAAGAAATCAACCCCACAAGGATACACTCACCATATTTATCTATGGAGACCTTATACACCTAGGAAAAATTCCATATTACACCTAATAAATCCTTATCCACAAGCCCCTTAAGAAGAAACATGCCATTCCTCTCCTCTAAGCAAGGTTTGCACAACTTATAATGAGAAAGTCCATCCCACTCCCATAATACATCATAGAAATCATTAAATAGAACACTTAATAATTTTCTACCATAATAAATCATATAAATTTTTAAATAGAGCATTTAATAATTTTATCCTCCTATGTAAATTAAATATATAATAATCAATTCCCTAAAACAAGGAAATCAATCCCACTTCCAATAAACATGGATATCAACATGAAAATTATTAAATAAGCATTTAATAATATTCACACACATGAAGATTAAATGAAAAATGTGATCCCCACATCTTTAGATCTATATAATTAACCAAAATGTAGCATCATGGTCATGTGATGGCCCCAAAGGGCTCCACACTCAACACTCTGGGACAAGGTCAAATAGGTCAATAGTTTTCCTTCAATATAGATAGGAGAAGCAGATTCCAAGTGAGTTATTTTGGTGGTTGATAGTAGTATATGTTTACTAAAAATTCATGTTCATATTTCTAATTTTAGTTATTCATGCTTCATGAACCATTACTAAGAGTGATGGTGACTCTAAACTGCTTGCACATCCCCAACACCTCAGTTTTCCTTCTCTATTTGCATTGATTTGAATATAATAGGTGGTGTAAATGTTATTGAAGGGTATTAACATCATTATCACATGTTTTTCATCTGTGTATATCAAAATAATCAAAACCACTCCTTGTACTAGGAAGTGAACATAGTGATGGTCTATAGAGCATATGTTGATAGCTGCAAGTGAAAGTATGGAGTTAAGTTTTGAGGAACAACATGAAATGAAAAATATTTAGTAAAATGTGTCTTATGTAGCTTAGTTTATCACATTAGTCATCTAGTTTGATGTTATAATAGACATAGTCTCTCATTGTCATCTGTAGGTAGTATGCATCTTGACTGTGTATACCTCAAAAATTAAATGTCAATGATTTGAGAGGAGTTCAGGTTGTCCTCTAAGATTTACAAGAGGTATACACCATATATAAGTCCATAAAATGTTTAAGGTTTCCATCACCTCCAAAAAGAGAATTGTTTTCCAAATAGTGACACCTTTTTCTACAGTCAATCTTTGATAGAGACCAATAGGAGTAAAGATGCCACATAGATCTGAGTGTTGATGAAGTTTAGAGTTTTAGGTTGTGAAAAGTTTCTCAAGGTAACACAAGTAGACTAATCATTTGAAAGGGTCTTGAATGGGTTTATTAATTCATATACATGGTTATGACTATTTCATTACCACTCACAAAGGTGTAGAGTAAGGAGGTTGCTTAGAGGATATGGTTACTTTAACCTCTCTAAATGAGGGTTTTGCCCATATTCAATGCCATCTTATAAAGAATTTGAGGTTTGTGTGAGTCTAAATGTCTTATTTCCTATAGCCCAAGCATAGATATCACATTTTAACATGATAAGGTGGTTTATTGATCAAGAAAGAATGTATTTGAGTGGTTTCTAACTTAGACAAGTTTTGACCTAAAACACTTTGTAAAACATAATGCTAAGATGACTAAAAACAACACAATTTATAGTGACCTATAATAGTGATTGAGAATATGGTTTGTAGGCATGATATGAGTAATTTAAAGTGTGCAATTATCTTAATGACCTTAATATATATCAAGGGCATAATGTATAGTGTTAAAATATCCATCATCAACTACAATATTTCCATGATTCCCCAAATGAAGCATCTATAGTTTGACTGTAGACCCATAGAGTGTTGATGGTGAGAAATAAGAAGTGAGAACTTTACAAACATAAAGGTTAAATCAAGTTAGAAATTAATCAATGATATCAAAGGGTATAAATATAACCTAATTTAGTACTTAGACACATATGAGCACCTACAAGGGTCTCATAACTTCTCCTAAGGTGACACCTCTAGTTGAGGCATAATTTGCAGACTAGTTCAAGTTAGTGGGAGAACGAAGGTCTTGGATAACACAATAAATGTGTATTATGGATTTAATATTATTTATACCACTCTCATATTGGAAATATGAACTTAATGTGACTCTTAGTGAAAGGGATTAGAGCAAAGACAAGTCCTAACTTGTCATTAAGTTTGAGGTTTGTAGACCCTATAAACAGTATACAAACTTGATAGCTAGTCTTAAGAATTTGTGATATTGATATGTCTATGTATGTGATGTATCTATAAAATTGTGTAAATATAATTACCATGACTTATTTTATCCTTAAAAATATTAATTTGGCCAAAAAAATAGAGGATATTACCTCTATTTTATCTCAGATTGAGGGCACTCTAGGTGTAAGATAATTGTATGTTTGGTATGTGAATGAGAGATAGATGAATGGTAAAGTCCTGAAGGATTGGTGAATGGTGTATATATTTTGATTATATTTGGACAGAGATATAGGATCACCTATAGTATTTGGAACCACTTAGTGGTGGTCATTCATAAAAGTATAATCTATGCCTATTAGGCCTAAAATTGGATGTGAAGCCTAATGATGCTCAACTTCACTTATAAGACCATATGACCTTTCCAATATAATTGAGAGACTCAAAGGGGAATTTTAAGGTTGATTATAACCATTTATTTATATAGGGAATCACAATAGTGGTTAATTTGGACTAAGACTATATCAAACATACTCATAATGCAGAGAAGAAGCTCAAAGACCACTTTCCTTTGCTCACACTAGTATAGATAGTGTGCATGGTGCCTCAAGGAGATAGGAGTAGTTGAAAAGGGTCATAAAATTGGTCTTAATGGCATTTTTAAGGTAAGAATCTAGTTTTTATGAACCAATATTAAGAACTAGAATAGCTCAAAACCCTCCTCAAACCCTTATTTAAGACTCGATGGAGAAAATATGAAAATTTATACATTAAAAGGTGTTCAAATGGTTATTAAATTGATATTAACCTATCTTTCAGTCTTATAGGCTCCTTACCATTTAGATATTTCATACTATCTCCATCTGGACAAGCCTAACACTGAGTTTCTTGTAGGTTTTGATGTGTTTTACAAGTGTAGAGGAGAATTTATGAATGAAAGTTATGAAGGGGGTCTTTAAATACTTTTAATAACTCCTAAAACTCATTTATCACCACATATAAACATAGAAACCTCTCTGCTAATCTTTCTATTATAGGCAATCTTGGATAGATAGTGAAAAAATAAGTGACTACCTAATAAGAAGATGAAAAATCTAAGAGTGGATATTTTAAGGTCTAAATGATGGAATAGAAGATAAAGGAGATTTTAAATGGTGTCCTAAAACCTATTACATGTATTTCATTGAGAAACTTCTAGTCACCTTGATGACAAATGTGAATATTGAAGCTGAGAGGGCTAGTAAGTGACTACAGATAGTGAACACAAGTGTCAAGAGGAAGGCTATCAATTAGGTAGATATCTAATGAATATCACATCTTTTTTTTAAGCTCCCATGATATATAATATGTGTTAAAGTATTCTTAAGATGGTTTAGAATATTCAAGTGATGTTTCATCATGAGGGCAATTTTAAGAAGGTTAATAGAGGCCTCTATGCCAATTTTAGGAGAAGGATGAAATTCTGATGGACACTTCTATATGACAACCTCTTGAACCCTTTTTCACATTTAATTATCTTTAAATTTAACTAGTTATCATAGTTTAACACTTGTCCTTGTGACTCTTCCACTTCTCTTCTTCTCTCTCCTCTCCTATGCTCTATAAATGCAAACCTTTTTAGCTTTGTAAAAAAATCCACACCTAGTATGGTGAATCCTTATTAATTTTAATAATATATTTGCCTTCAAAATAAATATTTATAACTTATTTGTTATCTCATAAAATTATTATCTAAGTTTGTTAAGTGGTGCATAGTGGAATGTCAAGTGATAAGTATTTATCCTTGTCTTCTCTTTACTCTTTCATGTTTGATGCAAGTAGTTCTCCCTCTAATAGGTCAAATGAAGTGTAGCTAGTGTGTTTGACTATATCTAAGTGTAAAAATTAGTATTAATGTCTAAAATATGACCTATTATTCACTAACCTTGAGTATTATAATGCATATCACCATCCATGTTTGAAATACTAATGTTAGAGCAATATAGGATGTTGAGACTAGTGTTATGAGTCATATTTCATAGTACAAGTGTATGGTAGTATAGTGGAGATAATTTTAGTGTATTGCATCATTATTATAGGTTATTTTAATGTTCCTTTCTATCTATTTTCATCTAAGAAATAAAATTAGTGTAGGTGATAAGATAATAAAGTCTATTCTATGGAGCTATCCCTCAAACATAGAGGTTTACCTCTATTATAGGAAACCCACATGCCTAGAGGTATTCCACTATTTCACTCAATATAGAGAAGGCTTGAACAACCTCTCTAGGGTGAAATATTAAGTTAAAATATGTCTATTTGTCTAGGAATGGATATTTTTTCCCACAATGGGATTATTACATGAACCTTCTTCATTTACTCCATAATATTCATTGGAGAATGACCAACCTTCTCATGCACTTTAGAAGCCATAAAGCTACCACTATTTTATGAAACTTTATATGTAATAGAAGGCATATAAGGAGCTATATCATTATAAGTTTTATAATTTACTTAAGTCATGGGAGTTTTATTTGGAGTTAAAATAGGTCTATTTGTCTAGGAATGGATATTTTTTCCCACAATGGGATTCTTACATGAACCTTCTTCATTTAATCCATAATATTCATTGGAGAATGACAAACCTTCTCATGCACTTTAGAATCCATAAAGCTACCACTATTTTATGAAACTTGATGTGTAGAATCCTTAAGGTACTTGAGAGCTCAAATTTGGACCACTCCTTACTTATTAGACTTCTTCAACCACTCTCTTCTTTGACCTTGTGTTTACAACTATGGAGCTTGAACCAATGTTAATATTCCCTTGGTAGTTGATTGAAAATGAGTCCTCTTGATAGTAATTTATCAAGTTAGCACTTGATCGATCACCTCTTCCAATGTTCTCTCCTCCACTAGGTATCTCTTATTGAGTCATAACAGACATTAATCCCCATTGAGCTATATAGGTTTGATCAAATGCATAATTTATGTAATTGGAAGAGTCATGAGGTTGGTCACATGAAGGATACTCTCCATTATCTTATAAAATGTTGTTTTAGATAGGTAAAAGTGTTTTATAAATAAAAAGAACATTCTAATTTTGTCCATTGAGTTTCCTTACTTGAGTTAGCTACCCTTGTCCTTGATATTGACCTTGAAAAGGTTGTCTAGGAGCTTGCTAAGAATGGTAGGGTTAGAAAGGGAATTGAAGAGACCTAAATTTTAGATGTTATATTTTCCTATTAATATATTTAACCTATTATCTAAGATCCTTAATCATATATTCATCATTTTTTTTGGTTGGTTGATTATAGATAGCTTGATTGTGCTTCGGTATAGGAATATGAGTAATGGTAGGCATAGGAGATTTCAAATCAAGAAATAAAGGCATGGGATTTATATGGGATATCTTCCCATCTTGAATAAGGTAGTTATTATCCCTTATGGTAGTCTCATAATCATTAGGCAAATTATCCCCTCCCATGGATTGAATCATCATAGAGATATCACAATTGAAAACTTTGAGTTAGTAAAAATAATCATGATGGGTAGTAGGCCTTACCAAGAGTGTAATAATATCCCAAGTATTTTTTAACCTTGTGATAAAGTATTTAATGGCCTCATGAGGTGATATTTGTATTGTGGTTATCCACTCAATCAAAGACAAGTGTTCAAATTTGTCTTTAAAACTCCTCAAATAATCACCCAACTCATCCCTTGTAGTGATAGAGTTAGAAACCAAAGTACCATACCAATAAAGTTAATTTACCTTGAAAGAGACAAAAAAAAACTAATTTTAACATATTATTTAGTGGTTTTATGAATATTTCAAAATTTGGCAATGTTTTTTATGTGCTCAATAGGAGTAGTGGCATATTTTCCTATGTATGAAGGCACACTTTTAATGGCTTTCATAGTAATATCATTATAGTGAGAATTGAATAAAGGAATATGTAAATTTAAGGAAATAAATGGAATATTTATATCCATGTTATCAGCCTTAGGAGAACTTGGATAATTTGGAATAGTCTCCTAATGGGTAAGTGAGAGGCCAAAGATTTTTTGGAGTATGGATGGGTATTAACAAACCTATTTTCTCTAAAAGAATAGTAAGGTATCTCTAAAAACTCAAATAGAATTCCTTTATTAGATGATATTATGTTTAAATTAGGCATGAAAATAAGGCACTAGTCTACAACCAATATCTAATGAGTGATAGAGTAGCCAAATGTTGCATGAAGGAAACCTTATAACTTAAATTTTTCCAATTTCATCATCTACCTTTGATAACTTCTTGGACTTTGAGTCCCACCAAGAATTCAAAAACTTGTAGACATAAAATTTTCACCCTAAAGAGGTATATTCTACACTCCTTTAATTTTATGTAATATGGAAACATCTCACAAATTTTAGGTGACCTATGGGAGAGATGAGCCTTTAGATTGAAGGGATAGCTCCCTTACACAACACCTAAAACTAACCACTAGTATATTTAATTTGAAAGAAAAGGGATATAATGGATTAAAACTAACATAATATAGGTGATGGACCAAGTTTAACTCCACAAGACTACCATGAACTTTCATTATGAAAGATAATTCATAAAATTGATCTCAATACCCAAGGTTTATCTAACACAAGTGTTTCAACATGGAGGTAAGATGTAATGCATTTATAAAGGTGGATGAACAATATGTTATATTATAAACACTATTAATCTTATTTACACTTAAATACATCCAATAATAACTAATTATGCTTCATGTGACCTATTGGAGGGTGAATTATTTGCACAAAACATGAAAGAGGAAGATGAACACAAGGAGAGATAACCATTACTTGCCATCCAATTATGAACTACTTCACACACTTATGCAAGAATTTGAGAACTCAAGACTAGCTTGAAATATTTTATTCAAAGGAAAAATTAGTACTTAAACTAGTAGGGCTCTGCCATACTAGATGTGGATCCTTTACAAATCCAAAAGTGGTTGCTTATATAGAGAATTGTGAAGAGAGAAAGATGGCTATTGTAGAAGGGGATTTACAAGTGTCATCATGATTTATTAAAAAAATTAGTTATATAATAGTATTAAATAGACTTCAAAATCTATGTGTATAACTCCTAAATATGCTTCAACCCTCGAAGTAGCATAGGAGTTAAAACTTAGCTTGACACCTTGACTAACTTCTTAAAAATTGCCTTTCTTTGCATAAGAGTGAAAAATGTACTTTTAAATCTTAAATTCACCATGAATTATTTTATAATAACTCATTTGACACCTATAATGACTTAATAAACTCCTCTGATCTAACATTTCATTATTCATATGCATAGGTGTCTTGAAACTCATCATTTCCCATGCCTAGCTTGGTCTAAATGGATCAAAACTCAAGTTAATATTATTCAAATCACTATATATCCATGGATGGATTAAAAATATCTTATTATACCTTAAAAAATCCATTTTGTTTCCTGTAAAAACTCCTAAGACTCCATTTTTCTCCTCAAGCTCTTACTAGGCTTATTTTCCTTGTAGCCCTAAAAGCCTATAAAAATCCTTGTGTAGAAGAATGTATAGAAGGTAATTATAAAATGTATTAATATTATAGGAAAAAATATGTCCTTATAGACTAATTTCAAATTTAATTTTCAAATTCTAAGTGGAAGTCCATTTTTTATACCTTTTTCTCTCCTTAATTAGGCCTCCTTGCCTATAACCCTATTTTTCTGATCCAAACCTCTCCCACACATTTTAAATACCTAAAACATGTGATTAACTTTCCCTAGTATATCACCAACCTCCATGTCAAATTTTTAGCCCTAAGACCTTTTAGAAGTGTGAGAATCATTAAATGACCTTGCCACCTAGTCATATTTTAGGCCTGTTTGGGACTACCTTAGAAAATGAGTTTTGTTTGACCACTTATAGAATTTATTGTGAATATTTTTTTACTTTATATTTTAAACACATCCAAATGTCCTCCTAAAATTATCATAAATTTTTCCTTTTCTCAAAACACCAAAAATCATTTAAAATAGGGCATTTATTTTAGTTCATACACTTTCAAGTAAATAAAAAGTACATGTGGATAACATAATTAGATTCCTCAAAAGCATCCAAGAGGTTTAAAGAGAAAAACATTTCATTAAAAGTGATTTAGGAGCCCATTTCCCTTGACTAGTTATTATCAGGGTTAGGAGGGTTTTAGACATATTTCCTTCTTAAGTATTGTTCATAAAGAACATATCCTATTTCTCTCTCATAATCCCATAATATTATTTTTATAGGACCCATAAATCACCTCCAAACACCATTGGGTCCCATTAAAATCCTCATGAAAATTTTGAGTGTGAGAAGGTACTCCTCAAGTTACAAGTAAGCCATTTGAGAGGGGTTTGGGCTCTTAGTATTTTTATGTTTATATAATGTAGTGTAGATACCTTGATACCTCTTTATAAAACCTCTTATCTCTATGCACAAGGTTAGTGATCTTACAAAGTAGGGGAAGGCTAATTTTGAAGTGTAGGCTTGCATGAGAGGAACTCGAGAAAGGGTTTAAAGCCAAAATTGGTATTTTCATGTTTTTCTCTATCCATGGATGGTATTAGAGACTCTTCACTATGCCTATAAACTCTTAAACACCTTTATAACATTACATAACCCTACATAAACCACTTTTCAATGATTGTACTTTATGGTTTATGCCTAGCATTAGGCTTGTTAAACCTGAAAAGGGTCTTATCTTCATTCTATTATTTATAAATAGAATATGGAGTCTTGTGGGGTCATGTAATCACTATGGAGATATTCATGTAATTCAAACCATTTTCCTTATGCCCACTCTCCATTATAAATAAGAAATTTTCTCTTGGCAATGTAATTAGGCTTGTATATGTCTTAGGCTTATTAAGTCTAGATAGATTTTTGACCTTATTAGGTCCATTATGCTAGATTAATCCTTCTAATAGGACTTTAGGTGACCTTGTTGATATTTTGAATTCATTTATGGTCTCAAGGTCCTTAATTTCATTCTCACAATCATCTCAATGATTCTTCTCTATTGTTGAGAGTTTTGAAACTCTTTCAAAATGTACTGCCAAATCATTATGGCTTCACAACATATAGTACCTTTTTCACCCTTCAATTATCTTAGATGTAGATGTCAAATTAGATAAGGGTAATGAATATGTCTTAGGTCTTTATAACCCTATTCCAAATCCTTGGATGAAAAAAGTCATCTCACTAAGGTTTCTCAACCTTTTACACCAATGCAACCTTGTCAAGGTACTATCTCATCACTGTATGCACCTTTTATCTCACACCTTCCAATGCATGGTTGTAAGTGTCAAATTTCATATGTATGCCTGCTATTTTATGAACTTGTCTTCTTATCTATCTCCCAACTTGAAAGTGGCCTAGTTTCCCTTCAGTATTTTATGTCATATCTTCATCTTCATTAAAGTTAGGTTTTATTATTTTGGCTTTGTTTTTGTTGATCTAATTATTGGTTTTGGTCCAAAGTGAGGACCTATAGGCTTAGGGCATGTAGGTGTCTACTTACTTGTTTAGGGATAAAAAAACCACTTCTTTAGTTCTTAAGGTGTGAAGAAATGTCAATTCATGCCTGTCACTTATCACCTTCCTCATAAGATTATGCCTTTTGACCCATAAGTATGGCATCATCAACTTATATCTATAGTTCATACAATCCTGTGTATGGAAGAAACATTTATGAATCTCATTAGAGGGTGTAATCTGACTACTATCTTCATTTTATCATACTTAAAATGGTACAATGTTATCTTGGAACCTTATACTATGATATATCATTGATGTTTGAGCCAAATTTGGTAATCAAACAAACAGAGGACTGCATAACATAGACCATGTCTCTAAAGAGCATAACACTTGAAGAATTCATACAAAAAAAAATTCCAAGGGATAACACATGAGTCTTATTAATTTTAAGTATTTTCCATGAATGGTGAATCATTTGGAACCTCTAAAGATGACAAATATCTCAGGCAACCAAAACTTGTAGTAGGAGTGATTGAAACACTATATACATCAAGACACTTTTCCTCATATTGAAAACACTTCATGGATATTAGTTAGTTAATGAAACAACCATGAAAAGGATATCTTTGACCTTATAAAAGACACCTCAAAACTATTATGCTCCATCTAATTCTAAATTGGAGAAATAAATGCAAAAATAGACCTTGTTTAGATGGACAAGTCATAGTGACCTACTGTCACTCTTAGAAATTGTTCATAAAGGAGAGGCCATGAATATGAAAAATAAAGAAAATAATTTAAATATTACTAGGATCCCTAAAAATGGATAAAGTTTCACATCCCAACTCTCTCTCTCTCCTGACTGTACCATCCACTTTAATTTTGCCTTTCTGAGCTTGTGAAGGTAGTGATGGAGGAGAGAGAATGTCTAAAGTATCTATTCAACCTAAAACTTGGTAAACATATTTATAATAATTTTAGGTATCCCAAGGGACACTTTAAAACTATTTCCAATTGAAATTTGAGCTTGCAAGGTTTTACAACTACCCAAAAGTTCTTATAAAATGCCATTTTGCTTATTTTAGGTACTGAACTATAGATATTATTAGTATCTAACCATCCATAAAACATTAGCTAACCTATTTTTGACATATAATACATTATTATTATTTAAATGTATAGATTATAATGTAGTATGTATAAATCCTCCATATAGGTCAAAAGGTAGCCAAACTGTCATTTTAGCACCATAGAACATAATAAAAGGTTAATGCATGATACTATGACATTAATGACATTTAAATAACCTTTTATAATGAATTTAAACCATACTAAACATTTTACCATTTTTTAAAACATCAGGACCTTGTAATTGACCCTTTGGACTAGACAATTATACCTAAGACCAAACCTTAGACAAGGTTAAACAAGATCAAATGTGACCATATAAAACTATGGAAGACCATTTAAATCATGAAAATACCACATATAAGTTTTGACAATCCTATGAAATTTTTAACTTAGAGGGGTTGACCATTTTTGACTTGAGTTTAAAATTTTGGTGAATAGGAGGGATAGTACTCCTAATAGGAAGGCTATCAAGGACATTGATACAGGGTACCATAGGGCAAGTATGATCCATCATACTATTGTTAGGGTTCATTATAAGGTTGATATGGCTCATAGTGAGGATAGAATGGGTAAACATATGGTTGGTAAGGAAATTTAGGATATATATCTCCTCCATGTCTAACCATTAAGCATCATGAGTCAACAAAGAAGAAAAGAACCTATGAACATATCTAGTTTATTCTTACCCTTAGATGAAGACCCTTTGATGACCCTTGGGATGTGATTTTGATTTCTAGTCTGATTATTTAATGATTTTATCTACTTGAGATCATCAAATAATGATGTAATGTGCTCAAAGATTCATTAATCTAGTCCCATCATGTGTGCTAGAACTAGTAACCACCAAACTACATCCTTAAGAGAAGATTGTTTAGACCTTTCCAAATTTGGGGTAACATGTGATTAGTCCAAGGCTATGGGTTACCTGTGGATGGAATAAAACTCTAGTTTATGGGGATATCTCCTTGATGCATCAATGATGGCTTAATTCATAAACCTAATGAATTGATAATGAAAAGGAATAGAAAGGAAACATGAAATGAAACCTATGCTACTGAAGGTGATGCACTAATATGATGTATTCAATCTATTTGACCTTTCAAAAAAAACTAATGAAAAATATAAGTAACTAAACCACTCTCTCCAAAGGCTTCTAAGAATCAGTGTTGCAAATAGAGGTTTTCCTAAATGATTAGAACTTGAGGGTAATGAATAGAAGGTCTGATTTTAAGACACTTACCAGTTAAACACCACTCCAAGTTTAACCATTAACACCTTCACACACTGTCACCTACATAAAAAATTATAATAGCATCTAGGTGAGGAAAGGACTTGAAAAGGGAGAGAAACCTACCATTTATGCAAATAAAACAAGCATGAAATGTACTAAACTAGTATAGATAAGTTGAAATAGTCCCTTTATTAGTTTAAGAGGTGACAAAGAACAAATTTAGGTAGAATCTCTTCTAGAGGAATAAGTACAATGGCCTTAGATCCTAAATTTATAGAATAGATAAGAGGATAAGAGGAGAATTTGGTGTGAAAAAGGAATTTATAGGTTATGAATGACCATGATTAACTTAATTAGTAGTTATAATATGCACAAGGATTAGTAACATCTCCCTCAACTCTCCCATGCACTACCTTGAATTGTTGGTGGTCTTAAATGATAGTATGGTGTAGTAAATGGCATAACAAAAATTCCTTCAATTTTTTTTTAACCAAATTCAAAGTGTGAACATTCCAAATTGGTTATCCATCTCTCTTTTTGATAGTTTTAAAGGTGACATCATGGTCTAATTAGTCTCCATGGATCATTAAGTAGCCTTCCTTCTCCTTGTGCATGTTAACTAGGCCTAAGACCACCTAATCATCCATAATGTTTATTAAGTGTGCATTATTTATTCAATGTATCAATTAAAATTGTGTTTATATCCCTATATTTACTCACTCAGTGGTGCTCCATGCTAAGAAACATCTTTCTTAGCTAATCAAGTAGGCTTATTAGACAACTAGGTCTAATCACGTGGTACTTGTTGCTTAGATGGATATGAGACATAAATATAACCTTTATAATAGGCAATTGAGAATTTTTTAGTTATATATAATCATATTACACCATGAATTGTTCTTTTTAAACATTGTACACCTGTAACTCTGCCCAATTAAGTGACTAGGTCACCCTTCACTAGCCTTTCTAGACTAGCTTTTTAGATCAGACCTATAAAAGAATTTATAGGATGATTGGAGAGTATTTTATGATTTTATAGGAGGTAATACACATCACACCACTTTATTTAATTATTTTCAATTCTTAATATATCTCAACAACCTATTTTGACCTTAAAACCCTGTAAAAGTATACTTTTTTATGAATATGTAAAACTATTCATACTTGTAAACTCCATGATGAGGGTCCCATATGAGTTAATGATGTAATAAAAGAATTTTATATACCAATAAAATCCATTTTTATCCTTTATTGAGCCAAAAACCTCCATCAGGTCATTAGGACTAGTTTAGGTAGGTTTCATACATGTTTGATTTCTTAATGATTGTTCATAGCCATGATGGATTGAAATACAAACAAAAATTCAAAAATAATCAAGTATACAACCCTAATTAACTTACCTTAGTATTTTATTACCCCATGCATCTACTTTATATAGTTCTAACATGAATAAAATTGCCATCATACTCAAAACCCTACATTCAGGGAGGTCGAGGGAGGAAAAAAAAGGTGTAGTGGAGAAACATTTGTTTGATCCTATCTTCCAACACCTATTATATGTCTATTAGAAGCCATATGACCAATTAAAATGGTTTTTATTTATTTTCATGTCCTTTATGTGTATATAGACCCCTCACACCTCTGCCTAGGGTTCTTGAGTTATTGTGTTAGTTTGACCCTAATGGTCTAGTTATTGGCTTTTATCTATCTTTTCTAAGTCTAAAACCCCTAGAATTACCTTATGAAATTTTTATCCTCCCCTATGATTTTTTAAAACCTAAAATTCTTTCAAAATGTTCAATATATCCCCAATTTTCATGTATAGGCTTGTATATGCCAATTTAGTCCTACTAGGCCTAATTAAATGATTAAGCTCTTTCTCGTTTATCTCAAAACACCAAATCACTAATTATAGATTGATATACTTAAGAAAAATGTTAGGATACTTTTTTTAACCCTTATAATTCACCTCCCTACAAGGAACCTCACACTTTCACTCTTCTACTCATGACCCTATGTGTAAGTAATAATTATGCATTCTTGACTGAGTAAGTGTAGACGTTTTATTCAATTGAAGCCTATGGTAGTTTGATAACATTGAAAACCATTTGTGAGTGCCTCTAATTTCCATATAGGTACCCCATTTTTATTTTTTCCCATGAAAACATTGATCTTTTTCACATATGTACCCATAGGCCTGTGACTATCTATCTAGGCCTACTAGGTCTAGTTGGACATTTTTTCCCCTTAGGTTGTCATTGGTTTATTTAGTAAAAATATATGAGGGTATGTTAGAATTTATATTTAAATTAACATGTTTCTCAACATCATACAACCTCAAACCTCTTTAAGGGCTTATTTAATTCTTCCATAAGCCTATAGATGCTCTTAGCCTTAAGACTGAAAATCTTTCAAACAGACTCCTTGGGTTGGCTTCTTATTTGTTTTTGATCCTTGAAATTATATTACATAAGGTCCTATTAGCAAAATAGTCCTATTAATTTATTTACTAATCCATCTTCCACTCATCTATCTTGCCTTCTCATACTAACTTGTAGGAGGCAATTTATGACTTTGACTATGTGCAAGAAGGTGAATCTCCTCTTCATGGAAACTTTCATATCACTTAAAACATCTCTAATTTATATTATTAAGTTTTGAAACCTATTACACCTAATAAAATTTAAATTCACACTATGATAGACTCTTTTACCCTAATTTCTCTTCTTCTATAGTTAGGCTTTCAAATGATAACCTTGAGTTCCTTGACTATGAGTGCCTAGGGCTGAGTACTATTTTGTTACACTTGACTATCACAAGGTCTCCCATAGCCATAGATACCTATAATTTTCTCTCTATACAAGATATGATGACTCCTAATCATCTCACCTTATATCATAACTCATTTCTCTGGTTGCCAAGAGACCTTTATCTTCTTAGTGTGCAGGTATAGGCTTGTATGAGCTAAAATATTTCTTTGGTTAATTATTTTAAAAATGGTCATCTATTATGATTATTATTTTAATGAATACAATAGAGAAAAAATGTTATTATATTCATCTAACTTTTCTTTTGGGTCCCCTCATAAAAAGCCTACATTCCATTTAGACCTACATAGTTCAACTCAACCTACATAGACCCTTAGGGTGAAAAATAGAATATACTTAAGATGTTCACCAATATTATTATGTCTAGAAGACTTTGATAACATGAGGATTAAATTTAATTTGGATTCCAATAGATTATATTACTTTATTTAACTATCTTTTTGGTACCCAAGGTGATTTATAGGTCTTGTAAACCTATAGTGTAGGTTCATCAGTTTTCTTGTTGACCTAGAGATGAGACACTATGACTCATTGATTAGTTGGTGTTAAAAACCTATTTGAGATAATATTAATGGATTATTTTAATTTTTTACATTCCCTTAAAAGGGATTGAGTAATGACAACACCTTTATGAGGCTTGAACAAGGTTATTTTGCCATTATTTCTTTAAATTATTTGACTGCATGTAAAAATTGTAGGTGATCACTACTTTGTGGGTTTTTAAGCCCTTCAATCACTAAGAATCCATTGTTTTAGATCATAAAATAAGTTTAGAAGAGTCTTGAGACCTCACCAACACTTTGAAACCATTAGAGACCCTGGGGTATCAAGAATCCCACTTTTATCAACATGTAGATTGCTCCAAAGAAGTTTTCTTATTTCTTGATGGCTTACACATGCAAATATAGTCATGAGGATGGTGTAGAAATTTTGTGAATACCCATGAGAATTTTCCCAAATTTAAATTTCTCCATCATCATGCTCATAAATGGATAAATCAAAGTAAACACGAACCCCTATCTAGATGGATCAGACACTGTGAGTCCTTCACCTTATTAATAATTATTCATAAAGGAGGGAGAGAAAATTTGAGACCTAATTCCACAAAATGGAAGCCAACTAGGTTCACTTCCTCTACCCAAAATCTTAGGTCCTCACTTTCCATTTTTAACTATTAAACTCATAGATTATCCTTCCTAATGCAAATTTAAGTTCCCTATAAATATTTTTGACTTTTTTTAACATTAACATATTTTATGAATCCATATAAGCTTGAAAACACCTACAAAACACTACTTCCTAGCTTTTTCTTAGGTTTCAAAACTTGAAATGTCATTGGTGGGTAGGAGGAGGGAAATAAGGAGGCCAAGAAACATTTCAAAACATAAGGTGTATGCATAATATTTTAAAACTTTATCAATTGTTTATGTTTTTAATCTTGAAGGAACTTGTCGAGTCTCAATATCTTTGAGTGCACACCCTAAAGGGTACACTAAGAAAGGGGTGGACAAACCATTGGTCATTCACATGATTATTGTCCCTTGTTACCACTTGTTATCTACACACTTGTCTCTTAAAAACCATTTCCCTAAGCTTTACCTCCTATTTTCACCCTCTTATAGTCTTTTTCCATCTTCATTATCTCTTTCCCTAACCTAAAACCCTTTTTGGTAGTTTATATGACATAGTTAGCCACATTGACCATGTATCCTTATTGACAAAGCTTATTAGTGACTAGGTAAGTCCATGGCTGACCTATTTCATGACCTAGTTTATTTTTGTCAATTATGATACTAGGTTGATTAGTCGAACTTGATAGCCTAAAATTTAAGAAGGGTTTAAGGTTAGATTTGCCTATATAAACACAATCATTTTTCCATTTCTAAGAGAAAATAAGAAAAATTAAGATATATTGTGAATCTTATTATCCACCATTCTACTTGAGAATCAAGCTTATGGTTTCATACTTTCTTTGGAGATATAGATATTTTCTTGTGGATAAGTATTTTGGATGCATTGATAGGTTGTGTAGCCTAAATCTGATTTATCCTTGTCATCCTTACATACCACAATAACCTCTTGTGAATCACCTTGGCCAAGGGAGATATTGAGGCTTGATAGGTTCATTTATAAAGGTAAGTGTTCCTAACTTTATTCCTCCTTTGTAAGAGTAGATATATATGCATTTATACTTCTCTTCCATGCATTAGGATTTTGTATACATTAATATGAGTATATGTCTTTTATGCATGTTTAATTTTCATGTTCATTACCACCATTTTGTGTCAAAATATTTGGTGAGCACTAAATTAAACTTTAATTATTATTAGTTTAATTAATATGAAAACATAGGACCTAGTTAGGGTTATTTCATAATTTTTCTTGACTGCAGGCTTTAGAGCCTTCCCTAGTAACATTATTTATGATAAGAGATCCCTTGGCTAGGTATAGCAAATCCATATTGGTCATGACTCAATTATCTAATGTATCCCCAATTGAAAGTGTAAGTAGGATTTATCTTCTCTGAGATAGGATTAACTTGTATATCTATGGAATTTTCCATTGCATAGATTCTAGTAAAGACAACATGAATCTAACCATTAAAAGTCTTCTTTCACACTTTCATTTCTATAATTTCATTATTTTTCCTTTTTTGTGATACTATATCAAACTTGTTGATATTTTTCTAAATTTTTATGCATAGGTTTAACACACAATCGTATCAAATGACATTATTCTTTATATGCAGGTCTTTATTAGATACATGTTATTAGTTTGGATAGGTCAACATGGTATTCCTCTATAGTCTCAAATAACAAAATATGTTGAACAGGTCAACTTAGTATCTTAGTCATCATTCATATCAACAAACTAAGTCAAACAGGTCAACTTAATCTTTCAGTTAGCATCTAGATCAACAAACTAAGTTAAACAAGTTGACTTAGTCATCTTATCTTTATTCAACATAGAGTTTTGAAAAAATAGGTTGAATAGGTCGACTTAGTTTATAGAATTTTAAAGTAGCCTTGAAGGCACTTTATTAGAAAATTTACAATACTAATCATCTTACAACCTACCAAGGTTCCTCTCTTTCTCTCTTAGTCATTTCAGTACTTCATTAGAGTTCTATTTTTTACAAGTTTGTAGTCTTTAAAATTGAAACCCTACAACAAACTAAGTTGACTTGATTGAATTTTTTATTAAAGACTCTTGATTTTTCACAATAGTAGTGACCCAATTGACTCTATTCTATATTGTTTACATATAGTGTCATCTGAGCTAATTCTATACCATTCTAACTTGGGAATTAAAAATTATTTTCTAGTTATTAATTTACACTTTCTTTTTTATCTATTTTCATGCATAGATTATCTCACATATTAAAATTAGGTATTTTTTAAAATTACCATTTAGTTATAATATTTTTCTCTTTTTACACACACTACCAGATCACACAATATTTAAAATGCATTTAACACTTGTCTTCTCAAGGCTTACCTACTTGGATTTCATCACTAAGGGGGAATACAACTTAGTTTTCTAGCCAAGTATAAACACATGGTTAATGGTATATATTATCAAATCACCCAACACTCTTATCACTATAAGATTATGAAGTGAGGGGGTAGGCCCTAATACCAAGTGAATACCATTGCCAACACAGACCCCTTTCAGCCTAACATCCTAAAACCATCCATAGATTGATTTATAGTTACTTATTTTCATCTAAATACCCTACCACACTTAAAATAACACTTTATAATAATCTAATAACACTCAACATGACCACTTAGTTAGTACTTACTTTTTAGTTGACTACTTTCTCTCTAATCATTGTGTGTTGTATTTAAAATATTTGAATTATCTAGCATTGGCAAAAGGTTTTATGTTGTGTGTCCCAATTGTATCACTCACATCTATAAAATTATTTATGTGTGTGCTTCCATTTCTTTCTTCAATTATATTTTTTAAAAAATCCCTATTTTAGCACACTATCATTATGTCTAGTGTAGTCTCTTATAGATTGTGTTTTTGCTATCAGCAATACATAGTCAACCTCTATGATTGTGTATCCATTTATTCATAATTTATCTCCTAATTTATAGTATATATTTGACCTCTATAACTCTTTACTCACTTTTTCAAGTCAAGTTACAGTACTAAGTTGACCTGTTCAACCTTGTATTCTTATCAACTCAATTTCTTACCCTATCTATAGTATAGAGTCAACATGTATGACTCTTTACTCTTTTTTGATAGTTAGGTTATAGTAATAAGTTGACCTGGTTGGAATTTTATCCTTATCAATCTTATTTTCATACCCTATTTTTATTACTAATTTAGCCCGTTCAACCTTGTACCCTTATCTGCCTCTTGGATCACATAACATAGTCAACTTGGTCAATGTTGTATCATTCCTATCTCTTTGCTTTTGCATCAAATTTTCATTCCTTAATATTTCTCCTTCATCATAAAATTATTATTTGAAGACAACACCAAGTTCAATTTAATAGATATAATGATCTTTACCAACCTAAATAGGTTCTCCCATAAGTAGTTTGTTGCTCCTACTTAGATGAAAGTAATGTGTATGTAGCCACTCAAACTACAAACTATGGGATCCCTCATCATTCCTCTTTAATTCACAACCTTCTCTTCTCATTATAAGATCAACCCAAATTATAGTATACCATAGAATGATCTTCTTCATCAATGAAATTCCTCAACATCAAGGAAAAAATCCTTCTACTATTTACCATCTCATGATAAGTGGTAAAATTGAGGATCCCCATTTATCCTCCCCCACATTCTCATATGGATTTGGGGACACTATTTTAATTTATTCCCAACCTCTTCCTTCTCTATTGACCCCTTCTCATACCATGACATCTTCCTCTTTGATTTCTTCTATCTCTATGCCTAGTATATCTACTAGTATGGCAAGTTCTGCATCTAGTGGGCCTCTTTTAAGACCCATTCTTCTCAATGCTTCCACTAGTTCATCATTTTTTACCTATGTTAATCATGCCTCTGGTGCTACCTCTTTTCATTCCTCTATTAGTACATTTTTTTCCATACAAGCAAATCATTCTACTAGTGCTTCACTTACCAATAATTCTTCTCAAGCTATTACTAACACCCATAACAGTACCCAAGCTACTACTACCAATTCTAATGCTTCACATAATTCCAATAACACCACTAAAACCCATCAAATTCTATTAAAAATATTAATAAAATTAATTCTTTCCAAGCTAATAATGATAAACAAATTACGTAAATGCAAAATCATCTTATCCATCTTCAAAATCACCCTCAATATGTTCCATGTGGAACACATAACCAAAATTCTCCCCCATATCCTCTTCAAGATTCTCATGGTAATATTAACCCTTAACCTCCCCTTGTTAACAAAAAAATCAAGCACCTTTATAATGAGCCTCTTACACCTCAAATTTCTAATATTGATATGAGAGGCATCACCCCTACCATTAGTTAAAATGGGTCAACCATTCCAACTCTCCATTTAAAAACATTTGGAAATCTATATAAAGATTGGATAAAATAAATTAATTTTGCTTCTACCAAGATATTAGAAAAAAATCTCATGGGTGATGATTTAGATTGGTACAACCAACTCAAATCTCCTTCCATCACTAATTTGGAAGATTTAGTCAATGCTCTTGTCTAAGAGTTTCAAACTAGTGATCTCCTTGAAAATACTTTGGCCCATTTTATTAATTGTAAACAACTTGAAAGTGAAACCACATAATATTTTATCAAATTATGGAATACCTTGTCTAATAAATGTGAACATAATATGACAGATGATAACCTCTTTTATATGTTTACCAATGCTCTTTATCCCAAGTTATAATATTAGGTCTAGACTCTCTCACCATGAACTTTAGAAGAGGCCATTGAACAAGAAAATCACTAAGTTTTACTCATGAATTAATTAGATCCATCCCAACCTTCCATATGTACTCTCATGTTAATAAAAATAAGAATCATTAGGGTACAAATGATGGTGTCATCGGCTCTTATGATACAATTAATACTATTGAAACTATTATTCCCAACTAGGTTCCAAAATAAGCTTCCCCTCCTAACCACATCACTAATATTCATTTATCTTCAATAAATAACATCAATGTTCATAAAAATATATCCTTAGTGGAATTACAAAAGTGTTTACCAAGGTCTCTTCCATTAGAACTTGATCCCACTTGTCCCATGAAATCCTGGTATGATCTTAATAAATTTTGTTGGTTTCATGCTAGTTGGAGTCATTCTCATGAAACTTGTAGACTATTGGATGATTTGGATTTGTATTTCCTTCTCAGTCCTAATTTTTACCATGATTCTATCATTTGTACATGTTAACAATCCTATGAAATTGCCTTAAAATCCTATGAAACGCAAACTAAATCTCAAGCTTTGAACTAGGCTAATGCTCATTTGGCCATCTATAAAGAACCTATTCCATACCACCAAGACAATCAAGACAAGCCTAATCCTACTAATAATGTTAATAGTATTATAGACCTATCCATAGAATATAATGTGGTTAATATGAATAATATGTGAAGGGTGGTTACCTTCACTGATCCTCATCCCATCCACAATCCTTAATTGTCTCATACTTTTTGTGTTATCCAAGAGTCTTCCCCAGCTCACTTAATAGAGTTGGAGAAACAAGACCTTATATATTTTGATGAACCAATTCCTACACCTCCCTTAGATAACAATTTTCATACCATTTATACCACTCCAGCCTCTTTACCCATCACCAATGATACACTTATATTAACACTTCTTCCAATCTATCTCAAACCAAACCTATATCAACCATCCATCTTATCAAGACAATTAACAAACTTGTCTTCCAATTAAACCTCCTACATCTTATCAACATAAATTCACATGCACTTTGGCTCATCATTTCAAGGACATCCTTCAACACTATGCATCTCTTTCTAATATTCCTCTTATGGGATATGATAGTGGGATCCTATTACAGAGCTTACTAATCTCCCATCTCAAATCCCATTTCTTGAACTTCTACGGACCTCTCCACATCATCATAATCATCATATGTAGATTTTATTTGAAATGATCATCCATCATCCTCCCATAGTAGGATTTGAATCCACCTTATCTAGATTTGAAGATAGCATTTTACAATAGTGCAAAGAGATGTCCATACACATTGATGAATCCATGGACACTTATTTTTCCCTCAAATTTCCCATTTTTTCTATGATCCTTGATGAGATTATATTTTGTGTGGATGACCCTTTTATTTTTATTAGTGTCCAAATTGATGATATCCAACTCAATCATACCTTGATTAATGAGGGTTCATGCACTTGCATTGCCTCTCTCATTTTTATTCCACATGCAACACATGTCAAGGCTATGACCAAAGGTGAATACCTCCCTTAGGTTGTGTGTGGTTTCCTATCACCATCCCACCTATCATTGTTTGAGTGAAGGTGATGATCTTAAAATTTCCTCTATCTTATAACATTTTTATTGTTAGTCCATGGACTTATTGCATGAGATAATTTGCCTCTTTCACTTTTTAATGTGTCAAATTTCCTCACAATAAAGCAATTTATAGGATTTAAGGTGATACTAACCCTTAGAATTTTGAACAATTCCAAGACCATGGTGTATTTAAGATCTTAACCCTTGAACCCTTTTTGAGCATTCCATTTCATGAATCTCAATAATTTAACGTTCTTGTCAACTCCACCCAAGGTTACAATGGTCACCCTGAACTCATCATGAATATACCACCCAACCTCCTAGATTTAAATGATGATGAGCCTAATGAGATCAATATCAAAATCAAAACTTAGGATCTCTCACCCCATCTCATTTCTTAGCTTCTACCTTCTTTGAAACCATGTTATTATTAACCACCTAGTGATGATATATCCATTATCTTAACTAAGACTCAACACTCAATTCATCACATCACATCAGATGGTAAGGTCATCCCTACCTATGCTATTAATCTTCATACACTTAACTATGATGATGTCTATACCTTGGATGATTCATTCTTATGAGGTCTTGTTCAAGCTCAATATAATGAAATTATCCATTATCATTTCTCTTTACTTCAATCTTTCCATATTTCTTCTAGCATTCCATCCTATATAATTCCTAGTTTTAGAATTTTTCCTTTTGTTCATAGGGTAGATATGGTGTGTACACTTCTAGTTTTTGAAGAGCCTCATAGGAGTATGCTTATGGATCATTGTATGACTAGTCCTTATCACTTTGTTAGATACTAGGACCCCTCTAGCCAATTTATCCTTGAGATTCTTGAAACTATCCTTCATCCTTATATCCATCTCACCCCTCCCTCATCTGAGCCCAGTTCAAATCCTATTCCCACTCCCTCTCTAGCTGAGTCTCTTCCAATTTTATATCCTATTGCTCCTTCAATTGAGCCCTATCTAGTCTCTCCAACAACACCACCTTGCCTTGGTGATGGTTTTCTCCCTTTACTATAACTTACCCTTTTGCCCACCAAATGGCCCAATTAGCCATATTTTGATATTCATTAATTTATTGGTCAATAGACTAGAGATTATTCATTATACCAACCATCTTTGGCTTCTTTTTCCACTCCTTATGTTAGCACACCTTTAAAGTATACTAATAAGCATATATGTTTATTCCATACCATATATTATCATTTATTCATGCATCATAAGTTGTGTAATATAAATATACCTTATATCCCACCACTCCTTAGCCCATAGATAAGGCTATACCTACCTCAAAAGTATTACCTAAATATCTTCCCAAATATGGAGAGGTATATTATCTTTGGCACCAATGTGATACACATCACATTAATCATTTTTACATCCTTCAACAACATCTCAAGGATCATATAATGATCATTCATGTGCCTCTTACCCTTCATCCCATAGGCCATCCTCAAAAGAAGGCTCCTCCTTATTCCCCCATGACTCTACCACTTATGGTCCCTTTTTCACATACCATTTTTTCAACTATGATTCTATCACCCTTGGATCCTCCTTTCTTTGTGGCCCTTTCTCCATCGATGACTCCTTCCCCAATGGCCCATTCCCCATAGGTGACCCCTTCATATCCTATAGAGTTCATTCCTATTCCTTATATTTATCATCCCTTGCACAATATCCCTCATCATCATGATCCTTTAGAAATTCCTACCTTTGCCATTAAGGAGATTCAATGCAAAGTATTTTAACAACTTTCCCTAAAGATTGATGAGACTTTGGTTGTAGATTGATCTTAGCTTCATAGAGACCTATTAGATGTTATGGATAATGTGTATGGACAAATGTATTAGTATTTATAAACACAATCATGGGGTTCTTTCATTTCTTTCTTCATTTAGATTGGACATGTGCTCTAAATCTATTTTATATCATTTGACATTGTGTCAAATCCTTATTTATCTTACATGATGACTTTTATTTAACATTATATGTTTCTTATGATGTCATTATTTTCTTTATGTTCTCTTATGTATTTTTTTCATTATTACATATTATTCTTCATGAGTTCCCTTTTTATGATTATCTTATTCACTTTCATTATTGTTTACTATCTTATCTCTATAAAAATGGATAATTATTATTATGACTTGGTTATACAAAATTTACTCCCTATATTCATTCCTTATTTACCATGTGATCCTTTAGCAAAAAATTCATCTCATTATAATCTCCCTTTACCATTCCACTTTGGATCTCCATTAATTCCCATTCTTTATTTTTGCAAACTAAGCATACACATGGTTGGGACTTGAGATAACATGTTGGTTCATAGTTAAGCCTAAGTATTCTGGTCAATCATGTATTCCTAGCCTAAGTATTCCTTATATGTTGGTTAATAGTTAAAGCTCATTTGTGTGTATCACTTTATCTCTCATGATTGGTCATTTCAAGTCTATATAGAGGAGGAATATTAAAATCCATAAAAATTCAAAATCCAAATCATTTAAAAAAAGACAATAATCTCAAAGGCAACATTCAAATTTTTAAAAATTCAAATCACACTAAAATATGCGATTCTACACACATCTCTTTTTTATCATTAAAGTTCAAATGTAGACACTAGAAAATTGCACACTCAGTTCTAGTCATCAAAGTGCCTTGATCATCCCTTTTACACTTAAAGCATCAAAATGACTTATTTTTATCTAACCCATTCATCTAACTAATCCTAACCCACCTTGAGTCCAAGTTATCTAAACTTAGCCAACTCAACTACTCTTTCAAGCTAACACCCTTTTCCACCCTTTTAACCTCTCCAAATCCATTCATGTTTAGTATCTCAACCATCGATGGTTAAGGTAACCATTGATGGTTAGGTCCTTGAGCTAGTAACACATCACTAGCTATTCTTGAGGCAATCATGCACAACTTTGATAATTTTTACTTGATCCATCTTATAAAACATCATGAACACCTTTTGCTTATAAAAGGAAGAGAGCAAAAGGAGAAGGGGATCCCAAAAAATACATATCCAAATTCTACATTCAAGATATCTTCATATAGGTACTCAAGTCTTCTAGGCTTTTTAAGATTCTTCACAAAGGTTTCTCCAATAGCCACCAACCTAAACCTCTAGAAATTTTCTTCTAGCTCTCCTTTAGATAGTGTTATCCTGTCAAAATAATTTCAAATTAGGTAAGCATTAGATTGCCTTCATTTATCTTTCTTCATTCTACTTAAGTATTCCTATGTAGATCTTACCTCTTTAAATCCTTCCTATCCAACCTCTAATCTCATTTATAAGAACTCATTTATTCACCTTATCATCTTCATATCCCAAAAAAACCTTCTACATCAGACAAAGTTTGATCTCAACCTTGTATCCATAGACCTTTCTAAATTTCCTAGTCCCAATAGGTAACCATCAATAATTTCTAAGAACTATTGATGGTTCCCCTAACTAGCAATGGTTTCCTATAACTTTTGATGGTTAACCCTTTGACCTAAGACCCTAATTTTCTACCATTTAACCAAGCCCTTGACTAGACCCTATTTTCCCTTTTTATATACTAGACCAGACTAGAACAAGCTAGAATAGAATAGAACATAACATTCATTTAATAAATTAGCATCTCTTTTGTTAGTTTATTAGATATTTAGCTTACATTAGCTAAGTATTCATCTTGTTTAATTTTGTGCATGCTTGCTTTCATTCATCTACTTTCAACATTCAATTTTTTATGGGTTTGGATTGATAGCCTCCATAGATAGCTCACACTTTCTTGGATCTAACACCAACTAGGAAATCCATCCTTTTTTATCTAATAAACAAGATTTCTTTGAGTGCTTTCTTATGTAGGTCATCTTCCCCTAGCCAAAGAAGAGTTTTCCACTTCATCTGGTTCACGCGCACATTTCTACCAAGTTTTTCTACCATATCCATTTTACCCTTTTCTATAGATTTTATCTTTTTATTTCTTTTTAGTAATAAAAGTGAAAATTATAGCTTAAACATTTTGGCACACCCGGTGGGACCCTAGTTCTCTTTCTTTTTATTGTGGGGACTAGTTCCCTTTCTTCTTTATTATATGCTCATTGAATAAAATCTAAATATTTCCTTTTGGGTATAAAATAAATTTTTGCATTCATGGTTTTTTTGCCTTATTTATCTCACCTAGTTAATTAAATAATCATGAATTAATCATATCATACTTATGTTACACAACAAAATAACTCATATAAAAATAAACATCATAACATACTTCAGACAAGGCCTATTGGGATTTCATCACCCATTGGATCACCTTACCCTTTATGGTGATCTTACTTGGATTTAATCACCAAGGGGAGGACCCACTCTATTCTCTGGTAGAGTATAAACTCTAGATAAATATTATGTATTGGCTAAGCAACCTGACTTGGCTTGGTTCATGAAGTGTGGGCAGCAATCCCCCAGTACTGAGCCATGTACTCAGTCTAGTATAGATTATTTTTTACCACCATAACAAACATGAAACCATCCTTAGATTTCTTTTTTAGTACCTATTTCACAATCTAAACTTCTTTTGCATTCTCTAAGGCATAAGCTAAAAGTGATTTAAAATGAATCCTAGGATTAATTGCACTTTTAGTTTGTGCTTTGTTTGCCTTGAACTTTTTTTTTATTGCTCATTATTTGAGGTGAGAGGTTCTTTATTCATTTCCAATTCCTCAGATGGTTTTTACCAAGCAACAACTAAGGAATCAAACACATCAAACATCCCCTACCTCTTCTTCATCATCATCCAAGGGGTATAATTCAGAGGTTGATGATTTTCTTCATCATTCTTCCCCACCTACCATGCCTTGGATTTTTGTTGAGGGTGATGTTTATTTCACCACTTTCCTTGACAATAACACCATTTCCCTTCAACACTATCTTAACATTTTAGCTCAACATACCCCAATTTCTTTGGTTTCTCCCATGGATCCTCCTTTAGGCATGCCTCATGAGCTTATAGTGGGTGTTACTTCTACAAAACCCTTGGTTACCCAAGCTTCATCTTCTACCCATAACTCATTTTCTACCACCACCCAAATCCAATCCAATATTTTGACCCATAATCAAATACCCCCTACACAAACCAACATATCTAATGTTGGGGTAACCCAACCTCTTGTTACTTATCCCACACCCACCTTAGGGGTAAATTCTACCCCTATTTCCACCATTCCCTCCACCATCATCACCCAACCAACTTATACCCATCTTAAAAACTTGGTACTTTATATACCTAAAACTCTTCCACCTATTAACACATGAGTTACTACTCAAACTCAACCCCAACCCACTCAGACATCCATACCTCCAACTACAATAACCTCTCAATAAGTTTTCACAACCTCTTATCAATATGCACCTAATTCACAAGGTCACATGGCCCCTTAAAATCAATCTCATGCACCCATGAATCCTTATGGGGCACCATCCCAACCTCTTATGACCACCTACCCATATAAAACATCTTCACAACCTCCTTATCAATATGTTAAATCTACCATATCTAAACCCAACCTATCCTATAATATTCCATCTACCCAACCTCAAACTGAATTGGTCAAGATGTTAATTAAAAAAATGACCAATCTTGAATCATCCATCTCAATAACCCATAACCTTCTCTCTTATGACCAAAGATTCAACAAACCTATCCACCCATCTGTCCCAATCTGATCCTATTCTCCTCAATGGGAATTGCCTAAATTTTCCAAATTTGAAGGAAAAGAGGACCCACAATAATATTTGAAAGAATTTCACCATTTTTTCTATTTAATTTCACATGATAATGCCCTCTTCCTTATAACTTTCCCCATGTCTTTGATATGACCCACTCTTGATTGGTATAGTGCTCTCACCAAGCACTCCATCTTTGCTTTCACCCAACTCACCCAAGTCTTTTTAGATCACTTTTTGGTAAGCATATCTAAAAAGGTTTCCATAACCAATCTTTATACCATTAAGCAATTTGATGATGAATCAGTTGCTGATTTTGTTGCTAGATAGAGAGGTCTTATTAACCAACTTTCTTTATCATTAATGTTTCTATCTATTTTTTTACTTTTTTCTAAGTGTGAAAAGTAGAAACTAGTTATGAAGGGTGTGGGAGAATACATGTTGAATGTGCACACATTGAATCTAGATGATTGTGGAGATATCCTCTTTGGCTTGGGAGGATGAAATACAAATAAGAGAACACTAAAATAAACTTGTTTGTTAGATAATTAGATGGGTGGATTGCCTAGCATGAGCTAGATCTTAGAAGCGAAAGATTTCTAGGAGGTTGTTAATCCACCTACTTTTAAACACTTAAGTGGTAATGATAAAAGAAATATATTTTCCTTATATGACTATAAAAATGAAATTAAATACAATAAATAATATCAAATTAATCAATAAAACTAAATTCTTTGCTTAGATGGCTAAAATAAAGCAACTAGTTTAAATAATGCTAATGCTAAAAATTAGCTAAAATAAAGTTGTGGTTTTTGGTTTGGATTGGCTTGATAAAGGTCAAAAGAGTGATTTGGTTGGTGTTGGAAATGGATTGAGATGGTTAATGGTAATGTGTTAAATAAAATAAGAGGGATAAATGGTCAAAAGAAGGCCAAGAAGGTAAAGGGGCAAATGGTCAAAATGAGGCCAAGAAGGCAAAAGGGTAAATGGTGATCAAGAAGACAAAGGGGATATGGATAAGAGGATAAAATTATAATAGGGTGATGAAGGAAATAATTTAAAGAAGAAATCTAAATGGAAAAAAATACATAAATTAAGATAACTAAACAACAAGATTACCTTGATGCTTGTTGATGAAGATTGGCTTGTTGATAGTTGATGAAGACTTGAAGTAATTTTGGTAGAGTTTTGTTGCTTGAGCTCCTTATCTTAAATATGATGACCTCCTTGATGATACCTCCAAACCTAAAACATAATTGTTAATAAAAAAAATACTAACTTCCAACTTAACCTTGGGTGAAGGAGAGGGTGGGTATTTATAGCATTTGATGTGAAGAAACATGCCAAAATAGAGGAATAGTGAAGCAATTCAAATTTCTCCAAGTGGTCTCATGAATGAGTCAAGGATGAGGTTGGTGGGGATTCCCACTTTAATCATAAGTCTCCCATTTTAGGTTGGTTGTCTCCCACCTTGCACATGAGTCTAATTTTAAATGGGAACCATGCACATGGGTTTAAATGAGACCAAAGACTTCTCCCCACCCTTTCTTGCTTTCACACAAACACTTAAAGGGGTGGAACACTAAATGTGGCACCATTTTCCATGTAGGGGATGAAAGTTACAAGATGAGGTTGTGGAAGATTCCCATTTGGGTTGAGAAGTCTCCCATTTTGGTTAAGAAGTCAAAAATGGGTGCCATTTATTTTTCCTAAAGTATTAAAGAGGTAGGTATCTATTTTAAAGTCTAATTTCATGTGGGGAAGACAAAATACATGTTGAATAATGACCCCTTAAGGGGAAATTTTCCATATTTCATAGGGGAAACTTTGTGATGCTAAAATGAGATCATTAGACACTTTGGGAAAGGGTCCCAAGTGTGGTATGGTGTCCCAAATAAAGCCATGTCATTTCTAAGCCATGTCACTTGCCACATCACCTCCAAATCACATGCCATGTCATCATTCCATGTCACTTTCCATATCATCATGAATAGTGATAGTGGGGCCCATATTGAATAATGATGATGAATAATACTTTCAAATACTGAAATTTTAGGGGTCCCAAGGTAGTTAGGCATTAAAAATTGTAAGTGTGCAGTTTTCTAGTGTCTACATTTTACCTCTTTTTGTTATGCAACCTTGAATTGACAAGCTACAAAACAAAAATGAATCACTTGGTTGAAGGTCAGGGTACCTTGATTATGGGTGGAGGTGTTCCCCCTCAAACCAAGAGTTGATGAGGAAAGGTCAAATTAGGTGTAGGTTTGATAATTAGTTTATGGGGAGGCACTAGGTGGTGCCATAAGGTAGTTGGGCATGTGAAATGCCAATGGGTTCATAAAAAATGAATAAGCAAAATAGTCAAGATTATGTAGAGACTCAAGGTGTCAATGTTGATTAAAAAAATCTTAGGTTCTAAGATAAATGACAAGGTACCTAGTCCCTAACATTGGTCATAGTTGATCAAGTTAGTCTTATCAAGGTTCTTAGATAGGGTCAATGTTGACTCAGGTATCTAGGGTAGGAAGTACTCCTAAGAAAACACAAATTATCTAGTTTTGCATGAGGTGGTGCAAATGTTTAAAAGTTCAACATGGCAAGGTTGGTTATTGTGATTAAAATTTATTACAAAAAACACCAATGTTCTAGGTCAAAAGTAACTGACATCAAGGTGGATGTGGTGAAAGCGTGGGTGGATTGGGTATGGGTTGGAAGGGGATAACCCAAATAAATCCATATGGACATGACAAGTGTATGTTTCCTACATAGTTCTATCAATAGGAATATAAAAAGAATGTTAGGCCAAATGTAGTTATTTTGAGGTGAAGGTTGTTGGTTAATGAGGTTGCCCAAATTTGATATGTAGGTAGGTCTAGGTGAAGGATGTTGGTGAAAGGGAAGTGTAGACACCAGAATTGTGTCTAACCCTTGTCGTCCTCCCTTTGACCCCTGTCGACCATTTTCCCACAATCCTTGACCTTGATAGCATGTAAGAATGAGTAGAAGGCTAAAATTAACCTCTGTCTCCATTCTGCATCTGCTAACATCGGTCACTACTAGATCAACGTCGCCGACGTCGATCACCTTTTTGGCCGACGTCGACATTCCTACCGGCGTCGGTCATCCTTAAACTGCGTTCGTTAATTCATTTCTCAATCTGTTATCTGTTATTTAGTTGCCAATCAGTTTGGCAACCGGTTATCAGACCTGCGGCATCAAAACATTTCTTTGATCCAAACCTCACAGCAACGATCAACCAGTCTTCTTGCATCCAACTGAACGATCAACTATTTTTCTTGCATCCAACGAATCTGTGATCAATCTCTCGTGTCTCTCTCTCCAGTACAAGAATTTTGCTTTGGTCATCTGGCAGCACAGCGACAACTTCAGTCATGTCTCTTATCATGTCTTCAGTGTGTAATAGGTAAGTATCTTGCTCTGTGTTTTTGTTTTATTCTCTAGTTATTGTTTTTTTATTTATTGTCGTCAACTCCTATTTAAACTTAGACTACAGCCTCGAGCCTTATTTCTTCCCGTATCAACTCTATCTACCATTCCAAAATATACAGTCACTCTACCTAGATCTCTGTAAAAACCCCCAAACAATCCTTTTGACTCCTAAACTGACTCCTTAACCCTCAAACACCATTTTGTAACCCAAAAACTTGTCCAGAACTCTGTCTAGACCCGACCAGACCCCATCTAAAACTGCTGCCTTGACCGATGCTGGTTATTACCCCGACCGACGTCGACACTTTAATCGATGTCGGCACCCTTCCCTGACCGATGTCGGCACAAAGACGGACACCGATGAATGTGCAAAACATTTTACTGCATATCAGGTATGCATTTTGCTTTTTATCTATTATTTGCTTTCATTCTATCTCTCATTTCTACCAGTCAAATATTTTGTTTTTAATCAGTGGGTTGATATCCCTTAAGGAAGTCTTTGTACTTCAGGGATCAAGCGTTTGCTTGATAGCCCACCGTCTCCTTGTCTAACATTTTTTGTGTTTAGTCTCTTTCTCTTCGTAGGTGTCATTCCTCCACAGCCAAAGAGGAGTACCTTCCAATGTCTGATTTCGGTGCACACGACTATATCCAGGTATCTTCTAGCCTTGACCATTTCTTTCAGTTTCTCATTTTCTTCTTTTGAATGTAGAAAGCAATTTAGCGTAGAAACATTCTGGCACGCCCGGTGGGACCCTAGGGCCTTCCTTGGGTTCTTTCTTTCTTTCGTTCATATAGGGTGCATTAAGTTCCTTCCTTTTTGCCTCTTTCATCTCTTCTAAATGACATCATAAGTAGGACTAAAAAGAACTTTTCTTTTCTTTCTTGCATTTCTAGACTAGCCAAAACTCATATTCTTCAACTCTTTCTCCATTCATCTTCATACGAACAAACATTTCAACTTGGGCTTAAAACACATTGCACTTTCATTTCTGCTTGTGCTTGCATTCTTAGATCACACTTAGTAATTAATAAACGCATATTGAATTAATCTAGATCACTTAATGTTACACGACCAAACCACTTGCACAAAACAAACATTTTAACTTACCTGAGACACGGCCCGACTGGGATTTCATCCCCCAGCAGATACCTTACCCATCCTGGCGATCTTACTTGGATTTCATCACCAAGGAGAAAGCCCACTCTGTTCTCTGGCAGAGTCTAAACTATAGGAGAAGTATATTTTGGCTAAGTGGGCCCAGTTTATCACTGGACTCGTGAAGTGAGGGGAGCTTGCTCCTTAGCACCAAGCCTTGTACGAAACCTAACACAGACTTCTTAAACACCATAATTAACCCGAAACCATCCATAGACTGCTTCTTCTAGGACCCGACTCAAAAGCCAATCTTCCTCCACACACATTCTAAGGCATAAGCCACTATAATCCTAAATATTTACTCCTAGGGTTTTAGGATCTACTTGTGTTCTTCATCCTTTTATTTCTTATTTGCTTGTTTGAGCTTGTCAAGATGTTCTTTCTTGCCTTGAATGGTTCTAACTCATAGTCAAGCCAAGGCTCTAGTCAATCACACGAGGCATCACCCACTTCCGTCTACCTCGTCCATAACCAGTCCTATAATGGAGTTCCACTCGAAAATTGAAAGAACTCCTACTCGCCCATCCCCGACCCAGACGCCTATCATCCTAGAAGGGGACCAAGATTTTGCACGATTCTTAGACCTCAACGTCAAAGCCTTACAACACTATCTCGCGAATAGCCAAACGTGAGACCCCTTGGGCAATCCAATCTACGAAATGCCGACCTCTCTTCTTGAAACTACGGTTGTATCAATGACATCCGTAATTCAACCTTTAGACGCCCAGGCTATTGCCTCGACCAACGACCAGCCTTTGACCAACCATCCAAGTGTGGCCTCTCCCTCTATCATGGGGCCCACTTCCATTGGGGTTTCAACCCCCCATCAACCTCAGTCCACTCAACCACTTTCTACCCCCTTTCAGAATCTGGTCATCTCTATTACGCCTACCCTTACTCCTATCAACACTAGGGTGGCTACCTATCCATTGGCCCATGTTACCACTAACCAACCTCTCGTTGCAATGTCGAACCTAGCCGTGCCTTCTACCCAACCATCTTTAGTCTCCTCTTCTATCTCTATGACTAGTCATCTGTACGTTGCACCCTTACTGGTACAACTGACTATGTCGTACGCCTCTTCTAGCCTCATTCAAGAACCTTACAATCTAGGGGGTGCTCCACCCACCAATTCGTTAGTAGATATCATCAAAATGCTTATGGACAAGATGTCCAACCTAGAGACCTCCATTTTTGGCTCACGCAATACTCTGTCATACGAACAAATTTACAACGAGCCTATCCATCCTTCCATCCTGATCTGACCATATCCTTACCAGTGGGTACTTCCTAAGTTTTCTCATTTTCAAAGCAAAGAAGACCCACAACAACACTTATGGGCATTCAGACATGCCTGTTACCTTATCGCCCACGAAGATGCATTGCTTTTACGCACGTTCCCTATGTCTCTTTCAGGTGTTGCGCTTGACTGGTATAGCTCCCTTGCCAGCCATTCCCTTTTTACATTCACTCAGTTGGCCCAGCTCTTCCTCGATCATTTCTCCATCAACATCACGAAGAAAGTCTCAATCACAGACCTCTATTCTATCTGCCAATTCGAGGATGAATCCATTGCTAATTTCGTTGCTCACTGGAGGGGCCTTATCAATCAACTTTCCTTTTCTTTACCCCAACCTGAACTTATTGAACTCTTCTCTCAAGCCTGTGCCAAACATATTTCTTCCACCTTGAGGGTTCAGACCTTCCGCACTTTTGACGAAGCCTTCACGATGGCCCGTAAACTTGAGTTACGTGCCGTCGAGGAGAATAAAGTCAAGTTGCGGAGCAAGAATCCCCATTCCAAGACCAATGACCCCTCTTCTAAACCTTCATCATCCAATCCTAAGTCTAAAGCTTCAACTAACGCTGTAGTTGTTAGACCATCATCCTCTTCAACCAATCAACCTAAGCCATCTACATCTCAGAGCGCCACCCGTCAATTCCAGCAGAGATACATACAGCGACAATATACTCCACTTGGAGAATCATACACGTCTGTGCTAAAAAAACTCATCAAACAGGGGGTCCTCAATCTCCCTCAGATCTGACCACCACCACAATTTGATCCCTCACGTGCCATCCCTGCGTGGTATAGGGAAAATGACTTCTGTAACTACCACCGTGTTAAGGGACATGACATGGGCAACTGTAAAAGCCTTAAAAACATAATCCAAGCTATGCTGAAAAAGGGTGACCTCATCCTTGACAATCCCAATGCACCACCTAATCAAGGCATCGACATCTTTAAACAACCATTCCCTAATCATCCACCAACTCAAAACAATGTCCAGACCTTGACTGACAACATTCATGAACACAATATACGAACAGTCAATACGGTCTCGCCCTTCATTTCCGACCAACCTCAAGAGGTGAGTCCACCCATTAGTCCATCACATGTGGATGAACCTCTTTCCCTGATTAGTTCTCCGTCAACCTCTCTCATCTTGGAGGATGCCTTGACCTTACCAGCATCGCCAATTTCACCAACCTCCTTTCTGCTGCCCATGGAAGACCTAACCCTTCCTACTCCTTGACCGCAAGTGGAGGGTACCATCATCCCTGCCCTTTACCCGCTTGAGGAGCCTCATTCTCCAGTTTCTTCTCCTCCCAGGGAAGAACCTACCTCTCCTTCATCTCCAATCACAGATGAACCTGTCATGACTCCATCATGCCTTGGGTCTGAAACCGCTACACCAGTCTCATCTTCAACCCCACAACTATCCACATCTTCTCAAGAACCCAAACCTCATCCCACATCTTCTCAGCCATTTTCTCGACTAGTGGAGAAACTCAAACTTCTCCCTTCAAGGAAAATGGAGCATCGGGGATTGTGGGAGCGTCTCACAGCTCTTCAACATGCCCGTGCCCTCTCATTTCATGCAGCCAATCCTCCTATGGCAAAATCTCCCAAGACCTTTAACAAAAACTAAACTCCCATTTCTAAACCTCAACTGACCCCATCAAAACCAAAACCTACATCTACCCCATCTAAACCTATCAAATCACTTGGCGTTCACCCTGTCTTCAACCTCACTCATCCACAAGTGAAGGTGGACATAGACCAGACCTCAACCAATAGTAGTCTTCAACCCAACTCACAGAAGACTGCCAAATCATAGAGGCGAATGCCTCCTCCTCCATCACCATTGCCCTCCATTCTGGGCCCCTATCCTTCAACCTTGACCAGAGTCCTTCCCACTCCAACCTTTAATCAAAATCAGTTGCCTCCTTTACTTCCTTTGCCTACTGCTAGCCTACCCTCTCCCAAAAGGGTGGTACCTCTCATGAAGAAAGTGCCATCTCTGTCTGTCGCCACACCATCAACCCAAAAGGTGGTACGAAAGCCTCCTTCGACTCCGCCCAAGCAAAAGTCACCAGTATCGCATACATCGACGAGCACAGACCCTTTAGTGGGCTCATACTCTTTGATCTTGCATCGACTTTTGCAAACTTCTAGCATAACCCTTCCACCCATCAGACCTTTCCGACCTCTCAGGTCTAAGCCCTCCTGGTTTGACGACATGAAGATTTGTCTATATCATCATACGCCAGGACATGATACTAAAACTTGTTGTGCTCTCAAGACCATCATTCATCGCTATCTAGAGAAAGACATTCTTCTCTTTGAGGACACTCTCGACCGACCCCTGACTCCTTCTCATAACCCTCCAACCTCTTCAAACCCATCAACATCTCATCAACAAACCACGACCCCTTTATATCCTTTACCCACTATCTTCGAAATCAATGCCATTCACATAACCACCAAGTCACAAAAGGACAAGGCGAAGGAAAAAGCTGCCATTCTTTGGACCTACCCTTTCGTCCAGCCACCTCAACCACCCAAGCCTAAGATTTCTATCCTTGGCACACCTTAACCCTCCTCTTCTTCTTCTTCTTCTTCTTCTTCTGGACCAATCCATGACTCCATGTTGAAACAGCTTCATCAGATGCCCATGAAGATGTCCCTTTATGACCTCATTCAAACCTTGCCTCAACATTGTCAAGCCCTCCTCAGAGCCCTGCAGGTAGTGGAGGTCCAACCCAAGGACCCCCAGCCACTTGCTGCCCTTGTCCACTCCTTAGCCCCCGTTGCCTCCATCACATTCAATGATTCTGAGATTCCCACATCCAACATGGAAGATCAGGATGCCACCCTCTTCATCACCACCTATGTTGATCGGACACGCATTAAATGCGTTATGATCGATAGAGGCACCAACATCAACATTATCTCCACCCATGCCTTTGATTAGTTGGCTCTTCCCAAGAATTGCATCTCCAAAACTGACACAATCTTGCGCTCCTTTAATGACACTACTGCCATGACCATTAGCATAGTTGTCCTTCACATTTACGTTGGTCCACGCACCGTCCTAGAGCTCTTCTATATCATTGAAGGAGAGTTTCAATACAACATGTTGCTGGGCCGACCCTGGATCTGCGCCATGGCCTATGTCCCCTCCACTCTGCACCGTTGTGTGAAATTTGAGCACGATGGACAAGTCCACACCATTCCCGCTGACCCTTCACCCTTCAAAACTTACAACACCACCTACCGTCCAAATGACGTCCTCATTCCTATCAAGCCATCAATCCCAGGACTGCCTCCATCCGTAAAAGCTTCGACTAGTTTGCAACAGGCGGTCACCCTCACACTTCCCCTTTAAGCGACGACCACAGACCCCATGGAAGACATCTTCCAAAGACTTTCATTGGGGGAGTATCACTTGCTGACCTTAGATATGTTCCAAACTCCACAAGAGTATGGACGCCTTCATCACAACCCCAATTATGACCATCGGATCGGGATGATCGTACCTTATGGTCCTCCTCACCTTCGAACCAACCTTGTCTACAGGGGGCTCAATCAAGCTCCTGTTGATTGCAATCCTCTTCCTTCACCTCAACCTTTCACATCAGACTTCTCATTCCTTAGCAACCCTGCCTTTGCACATACTTACCTTTATAGGTGTGCATGGAAGGGTTTTGGCTTCGAACGCTATGAGCAGGGCTCCCATCAGCCCATCAAACTGCTCAATGATGATGATGCCAAGAAACGGTATGGCTTGGGATATCACAACCCCACTTAGACCCCTGCAGACCTTTGTCCCAAACCAACCCTTGACCAATCTCTTCTAGGCTCACTCTTCCCTCCTCCTTCACCTATGGAGTCGGTGGTTTCCACCCCTCCTAGTTTTTTTTTTCATAAACACCATCTGCCTAGAACCCCTAACTTATCAGCTCAATGGGGTGTCCAAATCTCTCCCTCTCATTTTTCCCAGCATGGTAGAAGATGAGTCGGCAATCATTCACACTGTCCACTGTGTTGATGACGATGCCATTCTTTCCTACATGGGCACCGATGACTCTTTCATCCAGCGCCCTCTCCCTTCTGAGACCTAGGTTATGTTAAATGAATCAACCATTGACATCAACCTTCATTCTGCTGATGTTCCTTATGTCTTAAAGATTGGCCAATCTTTAGACACTCAAGAGCAGCTTAACTACACCCAGTTCCTCTCCGACCATAGCAAGGCCTTTGCCTGGACCTCCCATGACATGCCTGGCATTGACCCCACCATCGCTATCCATAACATTGTCACCAAACCAGAGGCTAAGCCTATCAAGCAAAAGCTTTGAAAGATGCATCCTCGTGTTGCCCTCCTTGTCAAAGAGGAGCTTCAATGCCTCCTTTCTATCTCCTTCATCTAGCCCATTGACTATCCGTAGTGGGTCTCTAACATCGTCCCAGTTACCAAGGCAACTGGGGGGATCCAGATCTGCACGGACTATCGCGACCTTAACCTAGCCTGTCCCAAAGATGACTTTCCTCTTCCTAACATTGACCAACTTGTTGATCTCACAGCCGGCCATGAGATGCTATCTCTCATGGATGGGTTTTCAGGATACAATCAAATCCTAATTACTCCAGAAGATCAGCACAAAACCACTTTCATTACCCCATGGGGGACTTTTTGTTATCGAGTCATGCCTTTTGGCTTGAAGAATGCAGGCGCCACTTATCAGCATGCCATGACCTACATTTTCCATGATCTCCTCCACAAAATCATGGAGGACTATGTGGATGACCTGCTCAGCAAGTCTAAGCTTCACCATGACCATCTGACCATTCTCAAGATCATCTTCTCTCACCTTCTTCAATACAATGTTCATCTTAACCCCAAAAAATGTGTCTTTGGGGTCATCTCTGGCAAGCTTCTTGGCTTCATCATTTCTTTTTGTGGCATCGAGATAGATCCCACAAAGATTCACGCTATCCTCGAAATGCCGCCCCTGACCAATCTCAAGTAGCTTCGCAATTTGCAAGGGAAGCTCCAGTCCATTTGCCATTTCATCTCGCAGCTTTCTGACTGTTGCCAACCTTTTCATCATCTCCTTAAGAAGGACGTCTCCTTTACATGGGATAAGGACTGTCAAGAGGCTTTTGAAGCCCTTAAACGCTATTTGGTCTCTCCACCAGTCCTCATTCCACCTAAAGATGACCAACCCTTCTACCTTTATATCTCAGCCACTAATCATTCGTTAGGTGCCATGATCGCGCACTGAGACGAGCATCACCGTGAGCAAGCGGTTTATTATATCAGCCGAACACTGGTCGACTATGAAACTTGGTACACCCATACTGAGAAACTCTATTTGGCATTAGTCTTTGCCACTACCAATCTCTGCCACTATCTTCTTAATCACAAGACCTTTGTCATCACCCACACTAACCCTCTCATGTATATGCACTCCAAGCCATATCAGAATCAACGTATGGCTCGGTGGCTCATGCTACTTGCTGAGTTTGACCTTGAATTCATCCAACAAAAATCTATCAAGGGGCAAACCATTGCTGATCAACTGGCAAATGCCCCTCTTCCCAACAATCAACCTTCACAGTGTGATTTCCCTGACGAATCTATCGCTGTGCTTTCCACCGATGACACTGTCTATCAGATGACTATGTTCTTTGATGGCTCCAAATGTCAACTAGGTGGGGGTGCTAGGGTCATTCTCATCCCACTCAAAGGGGAGCCCATGCCTCTGTCTTTTAAGCTCGACTTTGATTGTACCAATAATATGGCCGAGTATGAGGCCTTAATTTTAGGACTTCAGAACGCCCTCTCTCTCAGCATCAAGTCCATTAACATCTTCGGTGACTCACAACTCATCGTCAATCAAGTCAACAGTTCATACCTCTGTAAAAATGAAAATTTTCAAAGGTATAAAAACCGTGCTGACATTCTCCTTACATCTTTCGACCATTACCTCCTACAGACTATTCCTCGATCCATGAATAAGTTCGTTGACACCATGGCTTCTCTCGCTTCCCATATCCCAGCTTCCTCATCTGTATCTAGACTTTTTGTCATGGTGCATCATGTACCGTTGCCTTCCTATATCTCTCCTAACATTAATCATGTCAACACCATAGACTCTAGCCCATGATATGTTTGGTATAAGCAACTTGTGGACTTCTTGTCTTTGTCTGTCATTCCTCGTGACCTCTCTAGCAATGCGCGGCGAGCTTTTTTCAAGAGCACCATTCGCTATACCATGCTAGGGGGTCTTCTCTATAAGCGAGGCTTCGACGGCCTCCTTTTTCGCTGTCTCACCTCCATTTAAGCATCTCAGGCCATTAAGCAAGTCCATGATGGGATTTGTGGTAGACATTTTAGTGGGAATTCAGTTGCTAAGTGCATCCTTCGTCTGGGCTATTATTGGCCCACCCTTCATCAAGACTGTAGCAACTATGTTCAGCATTACATCAAGTGTCAGTAGCACTCTAACTTGCTTCATCTTCTTAGTCACGCCTTATAAGTCGCTCAAGATTTCTGGCCTTTTTCTCAATGGGGCTTAGATCTCATCGGTGAGATTAACCCTCATTCATCTCTTCGTCATCAATCCATCATCACAGCCACTAAATATTTCACCAAGTGGGTGGAATCCATTCCTCTCATCTCCACAAAAGCTGACAAGATTGTCAACTTCATCAGTAGCCACATCATCTGCCATTTTGGTGTCCCTCATAAAATCATCACCGACAATGGCAAGTCCTTAAAAAACAAGACTGTCCAAAAACTCTGCGACTCATTTGGCATCAAGCTCAGTTTCTCATCGCCTTACTATCCACAAGCAAATGGGCAGGCTGAGGCTTCCAACAAAATCTTAACTAAAATTCTCATGAAGGTGGTCAGCGATACTAGAAGGGATTGGCATATTCACATTCCCTTCGCTTTATGGGCCTATCACACTAGCATCCGAACCTCCACAGGTGCTACCCCTTTCTCTCTTGTGTACAGAACAGAGGATGTCCTACCTCTTGAAGTACAGATCCCGTCTCTCCACATCTCTCTGCATGACATCCTTTCCAATGATGACTTTCATCAAGATCGCTTAGCTCAACTTGAGCTACTTGACGAGCGCCATCTTGCTGCCCTTAATCATCTCCATGTCTATCAACATCACATCAAGTGTGCCTATGACAAAAATCTGCAAGAACATGATTGCAACATCAAGGACCTCGTCCTCAAAGAGAATCAACACATGACCAATATGGAGTGAAGTAAATGAGGCAAGTTTGCTCCTAATTGGCTCAGACCTTTCATTATCACGCACAAGTATGGATCAGGGACTTATTATTTGTCCTCTCTTGATGGACGACCAGAACTTGAGCCTCTTAATGCGTTGTATTTGTGACCGTTCTATTACTAGTCGAGTACTCATCCACTTGACACTTAACTTGAGCTCGCCCCTTGAGCAATCCCCGTCCTCTTAGTCCTAATTCCTTTCATCCCTATTCCTCTTAACAATTCCTCTATAACCCTTTTATGATGTATGGATGCTTTGTCCTAATAAAAGGGAACCCTTGACCTTCTATAATCTTGTCCATGACTCACATTTCTGTAAAAACAAATCAAGATGTCAAAATATCCATATCAATATCACATTAAAAATGCAGACTACTCCCTCGAAGGACAGCTATACTATCATTGCTGTAATTAAATAGACTGCTCCCTCGAAGGACAGCTATTCAAAAGCCCTTATATTAAACAAAATTCTAGACCACTCCCTCGAAGGATGGCTATGACTAATCTGGCAATAAATAGCACTATCTTCAAAGCTTCCTGCATTGATCAGTCTGCACCCAAAAAAAAATGCGTCATGGACTTGACTTATAGTTGTCTCAGGGTCTCCTATAAAAAGGGGCAAAGTTATCTCTGCTCTTAAAATGGGTTACCCTATTTCCCCTCCTATCACCTGCTCAAGGGACTTCGAGCTCACTTTAATGTCAAAGTGATTCGATTACCATTCTAACACAACATCTGGTCAATGATGTCATGCATGAATGGGGCTCTTGGTTCTAATAACCCCTATCTCTGCTATCATTCTGGTCCTTGTCAATGAAAGAGCAATATGCCTTTCACTTCTTCTACACTTTGGTCACATTCACCTTCATCACTTGTCAATTACCTCAATTCAACTCTCTTTTCAAGCCACTCCCATAGCCTATTCACACTAGTTTCTATGAACACCAATACACAAGGAAACTATCAGCCCGACACAATTTATGTTAATCATAAACCAATACTTGCTGAAGCATAAATAGACCTCAATTCATCTTTACAATACATCCATCATGAATATGGAAAATTGCTAGGGATGAATGACCTCTTGACCAATGTTACAGAATACACCATTACACAATATGGAAAAGGCTGCAACATCATCTCTTCTCCTTCATCATTTCATCATGACCAAGACCAATCTATCGACCACTTTGACCACCTATCTACCACTCGGACCCTTTGTCTAAACTACATTGGTCTGAGGCCCTAAGACTGGGGCTATGTAGGCAACACTCAGTTGACACGACCATCTTCTGGGGTTAGCTTGACCACCCTCATTTGTTCGTCTCTCTGATGGACAAACCTTCTTTCCTCCTTTTGACCATGACCTTGCCCTCAACCAAGACCAATTCCATCCCTTTGACCCTTCCTCCCTTTTAGGGAGAACTACATTGGCTTGAGGCCCTTAAGACAAGGGCTATGTAGGCAGCACTCAGTTGACATGGGGTCTCCTGGGGTTAGCTCAGCCATCCTCTTCATCACTTTCTTCCATCCCATTCTCTCGTGACCTGTCAACCATATCACAGTTAGTCACATATTTTCATAATCATTAGCATAATCATTTTCATCATGTTCATTCATAGTCATTAAACATCACCATTTAATCTAAAAATCATAACTATTCACATCAAATATCAACATCAATATCACTAATCATCATCATATAACCATTTCATTAAACATCACATTCATCATCACATTAGTCATCATAATCATAAACATAACAAACATATCATCATCATTATACACATCATATCAAAACATACATCAAATCAAAGTGCCATAAACATTAGACACATCCATACAATTTCTCATAACTCATGTCAATAATCCAAAATAATCTCATCATATATATGTCAAAGTTTTATACAATCGCACAATCTGTGTATCTCTCTCTCAAAAACAAAATAATCAAGTACATCTCGCATCATCAGCACGCAGGCCAGTATATACATCATATCGAAATCTACCCTCAAGGTTGTGGCTGTGGTGGTGGTGGCGATGGCTAGGAAGATGCTGTATCCTCTCCCCCCTCTAATCTGTGCCATCTGCGAGATCCAGAAGCTATCACTCGAGACATAGACCGCTATTAGATCTACTCTGCCCTCATCTCTGAGTATTGTTGTATCTGAGGGAACCCCCTGATGGCCCTCTCATAATAAGCAATCTCATCCAACGCATCACTGTATCTAACTAGAGATACAGTCTGTGGTGGACCCATCTGCCCTGCTACTATGCCCTATAATGACCCTTGTGGCTATGGCTAATCAAGCTGCACCGATGCTAACTATCCTGGCCCCTGTGAAAATGCCGACTACTGAGATCACTACTGCAATGGGCCCTGCCCTCCAAAGCTCTAACCTGCCACTGCTTGTGTCTGGGCTGCAGCCAGCTGTCCCTGTAATAGAGTGACCTGGCTTATCAACGCTGCCACTCAACCTGTCATCTCTATCACCTATCTTGTCACCCCCACCAGCTACCCCTGCAAAGTCATGACCTGTCCCTGCAAAATGTTCACTTGAGCCTGTGTTGCATCCCTCTCTTGTCACGCTGTGTCCCTCTCCTCATGGGCTGTATCTTGCTCCTTAGTGACAGCCTACAGATCTAGCTGGGGATCCACCTGTATGCCTGTGTACCATCCTATCCACCATGCTGTGTAGGCCTTTGTACACCCTGGGTCTACCACCCTAGGTCCTGCTGATAACTCCTAAAAATCTAGCCCCTCTATCTCCTCTAGCAGTGGGAGCGGTGCCTATATATCATCCTGCCTGTACTACAGAAATGCAGGAGGTACATCCTGAAGCAACCCGTATTGGCACTGCACTCTCTCTACTGGGATCCTCTCAAGCTCATTGGCTCACCTACCTCTGACCCATCACATGCTATGAGTCCCGACCATCTGCTCGTGTTAGTCTCTGAACGCTGGATATACCAAGTATGGTCTCCAGATGATATCTACCAGAATCAGGGCCTCCAGTACCCCTCTATAGTGATCAATATCTCTGACCACTCCATCCACCCTCGTCTATGCCATCACCTCATGCCATCACCTGAATCTGACCCTAAAGCTGGCCTAGATCACCATTGGGAGGCTGAGAGGTCGAGTAACCACAATATGCTCGTATGCCCAACAGTGTAGAAGGTGGCCTACACACAGACTGTACTGTCACTGCCGACTGATGCCCCATAGCTCTCTATATAACTGGGCCAAAAATATAGGCACCCAGGTGAACACTGTCTACTGCTCCAGCATGTCCATCAAAACCCCAGTCATGGCCATCAAAAACCTACCTCCCTCTGCATCTGGCAATGCATAGACTGTGATGCTGATCATCATCAGAATAGCCAGCCAATGTGTGCCCTCATCCATCGCATACAACAGCTCATAAGCAAAACTGGCTAAATGGTAGCTCATCTCCGTGACGTGCTCCCCAAATAGTGTAACCATGTGTATATCATGTGCCTCTCTCGAGCATGCATAGATGTCAGCTCCGTGCATCGGCAGCCACAAAATCTGGTACACGTCCTCGACCATGACCATCATCTCACCCGTGGGCAGGTGGAAGGTGTTGGTGGCATGGTCCCACTGCTTGATCAATGCCACCATGAGGCTCACATCCCTTGCCACTCTGCAGTAGTGTCTCAGCCTGCCTAGCCCCACTGTGCTCATCTGTGCCCACTCCTCGACCGTCATGCCTCCACGTAGCCACGTCAACAAGGTCAGGAGGTGATCCCACAACATAAGAGTCTGCCTTGCCTGCATCCATCCATAGTCAATCTCATGTTAAAACTATTCCTACTCTTCCTATTTTACCAACCATTCTAACCATCTATGCCTAACCTGACACCTGGGAAGCCCTTGGCGTAGCTTCGACCTTTCAACTTGACCATTTTTCACCACCCTTTCTAACTAGGCAACCACTGACATTGGTTAACGTGTCAGTGACGGCACTCACCTAACCGATGTCAGTAGGTTAGTGATCGACATCAGTCACTGGTTGGTCAATGTTGGTGAAACCGCTGACATCAGCGACTGGTTCGGCCCTAGGGCTGAACGGGGCGAGCCCTAAAAATTAGGGCTTCCCCATTTTTAACCCCTAAACCCCCCTAAACCCTCTAAAAGACTCTTAATCTCTCCTAGATCTATTCCCCACCCTCCTAGCTACCCTCCCCCCTCATTTTATGCCCTTATCAACAAAAAATTCAAAACACAAACACAAGCAAAAACTTAACTAACTAGGGCTTAGAGACCCTCCTACCTCATCTCGGCGTCGCTGGCATGGTGGCACAATCGGTGCCACTGGTGGTGGACCTCCCGTGGGTCCTCTACTACCCTCTACCATCACTTTTGCCTCTAACTCTTGCTGACCCACCACTGATTCTTTAGCCTCTAATCACTCTCCAACTTGACTCCTTCTCTTCACCAATGTTCTTCTGCCACCTCGCACCGCTCCTCGATCAACTCTGGGTCACTTTCACTCAATCAACTCTAGAGCTCTTTTTCCTCTCAATCAACAAGTAGCAAATGACTTTTGGTGGGCTGCCAATCCAGTTTTGTCAGATTTGGCAGGCCACCGACATCGGTAGATTCGTGCCCTAGGCCATCGATGTCAATCGATTTTGGCTGACGTTGGTCCTTTAGGGACATCGGCATCAGTTTTATCACTGACATCGATAGACTTCAACCCTCCAAATTCTTCGCCATGACCAAAATCATGCCCCAATCAGTCAACTTTCTTAGTAGAACTCATCTTAGCCCCTTGGGGCACACTTGAGATCACTCTTCCTTCGTCCATTCCTCCACCTCGATCAATGACCATTGGAGATCATGCCTATCTCCTCTGGCTTCGACCACTTCTAAGACAATGTTGCCTTGGTTGTTTTTGCATGTATGTTACCTCATGACTGGTTAGCAGAATTATGCATAGACTATTTTTAGACCCTCACAAGTATAGGATCGCAAGCCGATTGATCTGCACTATTTGTGACTTTTTCATGTTTCAAGGAGCACTTCCTGAGCCTGGGATACCTGGAACATGACGACCATTTGGAGCTTCAACTCAGATTGAATAACCCAATCAACAAATGACTAAATGCTGGGGCTCGATTATTTCAATTTTGGCACTCCTTAACCCTCAACCTGTGACACTTTGACCTGACCATCTTGTGTAGTGGTATGCACACAATCACAACTTTTGTAGCATTTACCCTCACCCCATTTTCATCCACTCTTTGTCAAATCAGCACCCGATTCCCAGTTCCCTTCCCTCACTTCCTGCTTTGAGGGGGAATACCTCATCCATAATCGGGGCAATCCAATCCTCTTGTTTTTGTCTTGCAGTTCATTCGAACAACCAACAAGACGAAATCAACCTTATCCCACACCTGGGGCAACCACCTCCTATTTTTGTCTTACAGTTCATCCAGAATAACCAACAAGACAAAAAGGGGCAAATGTAGACACCAAAATTGTGTCTAACCCTTGTCATCCTCCCCTTGACCCCTATCGACCATTTTCCCACAAGCTTTGACCTTAATAGCATGTAAGAATGAGTAGAAGGCTAAAATTAGCCTCTATCTCCATTCTACATCTGCCAACACCGGTCACTACTAGATTGATGTCACCGACATCGGTCACCTTTTCGGCCAACATCGGCATTCCTGCCAGCATCAGTCATCCTTAAACTGTGTCTGTTAATTCATTTCTCAATCCGTTATCCGTTATTCGGTTGCCAATCGGTTTGGTAACCGATTATCAGACCTGCGGCATCAAAACATTTCTTTGATCCAAACCCCGCAGCAATGATCAATTAGTCTTCTTGCATCCAACCAAACGATCAACCATTTTTCTTGCATCCAATCAATCTGTGATCAATCTCTCGTGTCTCTCTCTCTAGTACAGGAATTTTTCTTCAGTCATCTGGCAGCACAGTGACAACTTCAGTCATGTCTCTTATCATGTCTTCAGTGTGTAACAGGTAAGTATCTTGCTCTGTGTTTTTGTTTTATTCTCTAGTTATTGTTTTTTTATTTACTGTCGTCAACTCCTATTTAAACTTAGACTACAACCCTGAACCTTATTTCTTCTCATATCAACTCTATCTACCATTCCAAAATATACAGTCACTCTACCTAGATCTCTATAAAAACCCCCAAATAATCCTTCTGACTCCTAAACTAACTCCTTAACCCTCAGACACCATTCTGTAACCCAAAAACCTATCCAGAACTCTATCCAAACCCAACCAGACCCCATCTAAAACTGCTGCCTTGACTGATGCCGGTCATTACCCCGACCGACATCGGCACTTTAACCGACGTCGGCACCCTTCCCTAACTGATGCTGGCACAGAGACTGACATCGGCGACTGTGCAGAACATTTTACTGCATATCAGGTATGCATTTTGCTTTTTATCTGTTATTTTATTTCATTCTATCTCTCATTTCTACCAGTCAAATATTCTATTTTTAATCAATGGGTTGATATCCCTTAAGGAAGTCTTTGTACTTCAGGGATCAAGCGTTTACTTGACAGCCCACCATCTCCTTGTCTAACATTTTTTGTGTTTAGTCTCTTTCTCTTCGCAGGTGTCATTCCTCTACAGCCAAAGAGGAGTACCTTCCAACATCTAATTTTGGTGTGCATGACTATATCTAGGTATCTTCTAGCCTTGACCATTTTTTTCAGTTTCTCATTTTCTTCTTTTGAATGTAGAAAGCAATTTAGCGTAGAAACAGGAAGCACCATAGGGTGGAAAAGATGGTTATCAAATAGTTTTTGATGGGTGTGGTATAAATGGTAGGTGAGATTACCTAGGATGCAATTAGATGATTGTGTCCACTATGCAAAAGGAATATACAACCATGGATAAGTAGGTTGAAGCATGGAATTATGGCCACCTTTTTAAAGAAAAGAAAAGGGAGAAAAATGCTTTACCAAGCTTTGGAAAATTTGGAACTACTCAAATTGCCATAGTGATCTGATGGGTTCTTTCATCACCATCAAAATAATTTGACATTGTGCACATTCTAAATAATGTCATTAACATGTTATGGAAGGTTATTATTCAATGATTCAAGGAATAAAAGTAGTAGAGTGGGTAAATGAGAAGTGGCAAAGATTTGAACCCTAGATCCTTGAGTCAGTGGGGCCCCAAAATAAGTAAGCATTGAGTTTTTGAGGGAATTCAGAGAAAAACTCTAAGGGATTTTAGAATATGGAGTGAGGTGAATAATATTTAAATGAGGGAGTAGGTTGTGGATTTCATGCATTAAATTAAGGGCTATTTCAAGGTGTAAGATGTAGTCTAAGAAGGGAGAATCAAGGGGAATCTTAGAAGGTAGGGTACATGAGAGGGTGTAGCTAGCATCCCCAAATGGGTATCCCAAAGCTTCCATCTGAAGGTGGTTTTAGTGTTTATTATAACACCTTCAAAGGTTGGAGTAAAAGGGTTTGAAAATAGGTAAGACCAAAAGAGGTGGGGGAGGAATTTTCATCCTAATGGCTTAATAATGCTCAAACTTATTGATTAGTCGTATGAGCCTATAGTCCTACCTAATTGTGTTATAGAGCCATAAGATTGGTATATATCTCATAGTGAACCAAAATTGAGTGGAAGACCTTGGAGGCTGTAGCATGTTCAAAATGGGTAGAGGTTTTAAAAGGAAAAAGTTAATAGGGAGAGTTAAGGGAATAGTTGGAGAAAGACAAAAAAGAGAGTTTGAGTGAAATATAAAGAGGCATTAAAATAAGAAAGGGATGATCCTAAATTAATGAACTTGACTCGATTTCATGCATTAAGGCAAGTGCATGAAGGATATAAGGAAGAAGACAAGGAGATGTATGTAGAAGTGGTACAACTAGTGACTACACTCTAAAGAAGTGGAGTTTGAATTGGATAAAATAAGGTAGATCCAATAAGGGATGAGATGAAGGCAGAATAAGAGATGGATGAAGATAAAATAACAAGGTCACAAATAAAGATGAAGGTGGAAAAGGATGGAAGAAGCTAGGCATGGTCATATAGGTCGGGAAGAGCAAGGAAGGGCATCAAGGGAGATGCAAAAAATGAAATGAAATGGAGAAAAGAGAAAAATAAAATGTAGAAGATGGGGGGCGGTAAATGAACTAAAGAATGATAGATTGGAGAATTGAAAAGGATGGGAAGAGAAGTGTAACAATCTTGAAGGGTAAGGGGAGGATGAGGGATATGGGCAGCCATGAAAGGTTTGAAAATGAGTCTAAAAAAGATAAAGGAGAAAATAATTTGGTGATGTAAATGAAAAACAAGGAATAAATAGAAGAAAAAGAAATAAAGATGATGACATGAGAGTGAAGAAACATGTGGTATCTTGACCAAGTAAGCATGGATCATGATGGATAATGAAGTAAAGTAGATGGTAGTTTTGGAGATGAGAATGGGATGGAAAATGGGAAAGGGGTTAAGAAAAATAAGGGGAAGCAAAGGATGGGTGTTAATAAGCTTGTTAAAAGAGATTAACAAGATGAAAAAAGGTGAGGTCGTGAAGAAATAATGGAACACAATGAATGGGAGTGAGGTGAAACTAAAGGATGAAAATCAGGGATGATAAGGACAAAAATGAAGAATTGAAGCAAGGATACAAATCATGGATACTCACATAGATGCAAAAGATAAGTGAGGACCAAGAGGGAAAGAGGAAAAATGGAATGCAAAAGGGAAAAAGGCAAAAAGAGATAATAAGAAAAGGGAAATTATGAAAGTCTTCTCAAAGGATAAAGGCCCAATTAGAATCTAGTTGTGGAGCGAAAAAAAGAAGACAACAAGGATGGAAAAAAAGCAAACAAAAATAATGAAAAACGGGAAAGGTGGGAAGAGTGGTGTAATGGTAGAGAGTGGTGGTACATGTAAATAAAAAGTGTAGTAATATAAGAAATATAAAGCCTATAAGATTCATAGTGTGAGGTGGAATGGGTGAGGAAAAGAGAGTGATAAGGGGGGTATAACAAATAGTCAAGGGTGAGGGGAGATGATGAGGATGAGGATGGAGAATAAAGTTGAAGGGGATAAAGGGAAAGGATGGTAATAAGGTGAAAGAGATTTAGAAAAAGAAAAAGGTGGGTGGGGAAGTGAGTTTCAAAGCATGCACAAGAAAAGATGATGGGGAGGTTAATGAAGCAGAGTAGGAGGTGGCTTTATGGAAAGTAAGAGGTCCCAATGGGGAAGGTTATCAACCCTTATGTTAAAAGAGATTTACAAGCTAAAAAAGTGGTTAAAAGAGATTGACAAGCTAAAGGGAGGGAGTTGGTGAGGGGATAGGTAGAGAAGTGGAGGAAGAGATTTTAAGTGATAAGGGAAAACAAAATTAAAGGATCTGGTTGAGTTGACCTCAGTAACTGAGTGTTGCCTACATAGTCCAAAAAGACCTCAGGACAATGTAGTTCTCCCAATAATAGGGGAAAAACGTAAGAGGAAGTATTAGATAGTTTTAAAACATAAGGATTCTTAAGAAATAATTCAAATATTCCTTGATATAGGATGCCTAAAGTAAGAGGGCACTGTTAGCAGTAGAAATGAGTGAGAATAAAAAAGGGATGGGAATTAGTTGTTAGTTTCCAAGCTACCCATAGAAGTGGAGCAACACTTACATAGTTCATGGACATCAGGCAAATGTAGTTCAACATGGGTTGGAAAATAGTGCTCAAATTGGATGTCCTAATTTGATGGATCACATGGGTTGGTTTGGGCTGATGGAGAAGGTTTTGTAAAACAAAGGTTTTGAGTTTTGGTAAAGGTGTCAATGAAAGTGAATGGGGTAGGTTGGTAAATAGTTACCATAATGATCCCAAATTTAGTAGGATGAGAGATAAAAATGGGTAAGGTAGGATAAATTATAAGGGAACACAATGCTAAGTACAACAAATGATCTTTAATGGAGCTAATCCAAATAAGAGGTGCCTTTTTTAGGAGGTTACACATTCTAAAATTGTGTGAGGGTAGGAGTTTGGAGATAGTGTTTACCACTATGAGCTGAGTATTAGGAGGTAGGAGTCTATCAAAATCTATATAGTTATTGTGGCCAAGGTTCATCATCACTATGAGCCAAGTTTTAAGAATAATAGTGAAGTGATGACCTGTAAGGAATTTCTTTGAAAGTCAAATAGATTCTATAAGTAAGGAAGTTAGCAGCATGGTGAGTGATAGAGGATGGACCTTGCCTAACCCAAGAGCTACATGGGCAGGCTAGACAAATAGTGGCCATGTTTATATCCTCTATTATATCTCTATGGAAACAATGAATTATTAGTTTTACTAGTTTGAGCCTAACCAATAAGAAGTTGCATGGCTGGGAGAAGATGGTGGTTCCCTTTCTACGAATGAACATTTAGCTGGCACAAAAGAAAAGACTGCCATTTTTGAGTAGACACTACCAATGGTTGGGGTCTAGTACTGAGGGCATGTGGTAATGGGATGGTAGGAATAGGAGGGGAAAATGGTCAAGAAGGTGAATGTATCACTTTTAAATACCCAGAGTAGAGTATGATTCTACCCTATGAGGATAAATGTGGGAGAGGAGAATAGTGTATACCCTTTAGCAATTACTGAGATAGGGAATGCTACAGATATTAGTTCAGGGAGTAATTAAGTAGAAGGATAGTTAAACACAAATCCAAAGTCACTAGATAATTAGTCTAATGTTTAGGTAGGAAAATAATGTATGCCTATGCAATAGGCAATGTGTGTATAATCTGATCACTATGTATATGTCATGTGACTCCTCACACCCTAAATAAAATACTGCATAGTTTGACGTAAACATGTATAAAATGTGTTCGATGTTGTTGGTTGAATGTTGTGGTTATGGTTATTATTAGTATGGTTATGGTTCTTGTAATCTCACTCAATGTAAAAGGAATGACTATTATTGTTTCAATGTTAGATGGTACATGTCACAGTGAAAACATCAACTAGGCACATTAGGATAAGAATAGGGCATGATGTTTTGTTTTTGATAAGGACTAAAAATAGAACTAAAGTGAGATCATCTTAATGAATATAATACCTTCAAATATTGTGCATGAGTGGTCGTTAGTTGATAAATAAGGTCTCTTGATCATAGGGTGTCAAGTAAGCTCTAAATCCCTTGATCTATAGACAATCTAAAAGGAAGATGGGTGATAGGTGGTGTGAAGGGTAATAGGTGATATGTATGATAACCTCATGTGAATTAGTGTACCCCTTCTATAGGTAGCCTAATAATGATAATAGACAAGTCCATGTCTTATGCTATATGTAGACTGATCAATGCAGGAAGTGTACATGTGAAAGCTAATTGTGGCTTTAGATTTTTTTTGTGATAGTGGGTCTTTTGCTTTATTACTATATATGGGAAACTAATCAATGCAAGAATCTTCCATGAAATTTATCTACTTTTGACAAATTTAACTCAACCATCCTTAAAGGGATTGGTTTAATCTTATTGGCTTTGTTTTTAATGTTCTTGATAGTTGTCCTTCAAGGGAACAATCTACCTTACATGTGGTAATTTTTAATTTTGTTTTTGGGTAGCTATCCTTTAAGGGAGTAGTCTAAAATGATTAAGATATTGACCCAATTAATTGTTGCAAGATGAAATGTGGTTTACCTTTATGAGGGAAAAACTTTACACAAGAAGGTCAGTGATATGTGAAAGGGTGTGGTTTTGAGAGACAATGACCATGGGATTCTATCTTGTTAGAGATGAAAAGTATCCATGAGAAACATGATATGGGTAGAGTTGTGGTACCCATATTTAGGATTAGGCCATGAATGTAAAAATTAATCACATGGTTATATGTTATAATTAATTGTCCTCAAAAGGGGGGGAGGAAGGTGAGTGAAGGTTAAGATCTCATAATAAAGGGATAAGCTTAAGTTAGACAAATAGGTGAGTGTGATCCTTTTTTAATAGAAAAATAGATGCAGATGCAAAGCATTTCAAGGCTTAGGTTCTAGTTTTCCTTTGAGAGAGTAAAAATGATAAGCTCCTAATCCATACTTATGGGTGATGATGTAGGGTCCAAGCTAATTTAAAGTAAACTTGACTCATTTAATCCTCTCCATGTTGGTCACATGTTGGTTTTCTTTTAGGATGAGATCTTCGATATTGAATTCCCATTGTTTTGAGGTAAGGTTTGTTAGGTTTGATGGATAACAGTAATTTACAATGGTTTTATGGGAGAATTTGAATCCCAAATAGTTCAAGTGGTGTCTAAATAGGTTCCCCCAATTTGATATACCACTTGGTTTAAGTTGGGTTGATGGATACATTTGGTTGATAGGTTGAGGCAAAAAATCCAAGGATTAGTTTAGTTAATGGTTAAATCTTAATGGAAGGAAATTTCCCCTAGTTTACTCTTTGCATGGGTGGGAAAAAGATCCCAAAGTGAAGTTGTTTATGGTTGGGTTTAATTAGAATGTTGAGGGTTTGAAGGGTATGCTCATGGAATGGACATTTTAGCCTTTCTCTTATCTTTTTGTTGGACTTGAGAGTGGGTAACCGTCAAGATGTTGTGGATAAAATGAAGTATTGGTTTAGCTTGCTACCTCAATTTCTCCTTACTCTCAGGTGAGAATGGGTGAATAGGCAAGTGTTGGCTAGATTTGGTTGATGGTTGGATTGGTAATGGGCTCAAAGGATGTTCATTTGATAACATATTATCCTTGTCATAAAGCTAGTGGATAATGGTTTTAAGAGCCTTGAAGTGTTTCGTATCATGGCCAAGTATCCTATGGTAAGAGCACACATGGTGGTCATTGTACCATGATGGTTTTGGTCTTGAAGGGTTGAAATTTTTGATAGGGTCAAAAGGTTTGATAGGTGGAAAGGTTAAGGAATAGGTTTTCAATAACCTTTATAAAATGGTTGAATAGGATTCATGCAAAGGTGTTGGTGGTGATAGGTTTTTAGTTTTGGGAACCTTCATAAAATTAGTTTTTACTAGGAAAGTTATGGGTGGTGGGGTAGTTTTGGTTTATTGGTTAGGTTGAGCTAGCTTGGTTAAAGGGGGCTTATATAATAAAATATTGTCCTCATATAAGTTATGGATGAGTGCTTGGAGACATTTTCCATTCTCTATGTCATTTCCAAGTGTCCTATGGTATGTATAGACTAAGCTAGCATTAAACCATTTTGGTTGAGGACGTGAAGGGTCAAAAGTTTTGACAAGTTGAAAATGTTTGAGAGGTGGTAAGGTTAAAGAGGATTTTTCAATAACTTTTATAAAATGGTTGAATAGGATTGAATTAAAGGCATTGGGGGTGATTTATTTTTGGGCTTTGGAGTGGGAGCCTTCTTAGGAGTAGGATTTACCCTGGAAGTTGTTATTTATGGAATGATTTTAGTAGATTGGTTAGGTTGGGGTTATTTGGTTGGTTTAGAATTAGAATATTTAAGAGAAGTGGGGACCATGGGTATATTTTGAGATGGTTTAGAACATTCCACCCTTTTAATAGGTTTAGTCAAAGTTTTATTTGATGGACTTGATGGAGTTAGGTCTAATTTCAAAGATTGGTGAGTTATGTTAGGAATAGAAAGTATTCCTAGATTCATAATAGGTTTAGTCAAATAGGTGTAAGAGTATTTAACAATTTTATATGGAAATGGGTTGGATGGTTCCCTTATGGTTTTGGAGGATGGAGTATCTGAGGATGGGGTTGAAGTAGTGATAGGTTTGAGGGTGGATTCTAGTAAAGTTAACGGTTATTGTTTGTTTTGGTAGGTGAGGCCAAGATGATGCTATAAAGTGGCTCTTTTAATATTGGGTTGAGAAGTGAACTCTAGGCTTTGTACTAGCCTAGAAAAGGGGTTGTAGATAGGTTTGGTTCCTTGATCATTGATTTCAAAGCTTAAAACCTTGGGTGGAGAAGAGAGAATGGTTTCCCCAACTATGTTTTTGGTGGAAGGTTCAAAATTTAGAGAAGTTGTTTCTTCCATAGATGGAGTGGATAAGGTGACCTCTTATAAAGGAATGATTTCCAAATGAAGAGTAGGTGATTCTATGGCGGGGGAGGAAGGTGTAATGGTGTCAAGTGAAAGTAATGGAGTGGTTGATTCCTCTATTTGGTCATCCAAAGGAATGAGAAGTGATTCCCCCACTTCAATGAGTGGGGTGGAAGAAGTAATAGTAATAGGTTTATCAATAAGAACATTGATTGTGTGCAACTCACAAGTGTCAGATGATTTTGGTTGGCTTTGATTCACTAAAAGGGGAAGTGGAAAATATTTTTTGGTTTCCTTAATTGTGATTTGTAATGAAAATTTTAAAGGTTATACTTAGTCAACAAATGGATTGGTTAAGGTTGGTGTTATTATAGTTTCTTCAGTTGTAGGTTTTACTAAAGGCTAGAAGAGGGTGTACCAATGTCTCAGTTATCACATTAGGGTATGAGACTATTTATAAGTTATTTGGTTGGATAATTTAACAAGTTAGTTGGGTTTATCAGTTAAGGGTGATGAAATTTATTGGGTTAACAAGGTGTATTGAGGTTGATATGATGGTTAGGGGAAATGGCCTAAGCTTTGACAAGGTTGGGGTGATTAATATGATAGATGTTTATAGGTTGTTGGTTAGGCATGATAATAATTAAATGTCTAATGATAGATCATTGGTTGGATATAAGTGAGGTTTGATTGATCATGTATATCAGAAATAGATTGCCTAATTTTTGACTCTAATCTAGTTATCTGATCTATTATCACTGCAACAAACTTAGGCGGTAGTTCAGGTGAAGGTTGATAGTTTGTGGGTTGGTTAAATTTGGAGTCTGATGAGTTATAGGTAAGGTTAGGTTTATTTTAAATAGGGTTGGGTTAGTTATAGATAAGGTTGGGTTGGTTGTATATAGGATTGGGTTGGTTGTAGAGAAGGTTGGGTTTATTTTTGGTAAGGAAGGGATCATAAGTGGCTTACAATGCAAGGTACCAATTTAAGGCAAAAGGATTGTTATCCAAGATCCTAGAAAAGTTAGGATCTCCAAGAGATAAATTAGGAAATATCTCCATTAAACAATATAGTGGAGATGAGGTATTTTAAAATAGGTTCTTGGTTGGTTTGATTCTTTAATTTGTAGTTAGGTAAAGACTATGTGAACAATGGAGAGAAACAAATCTCACACCTCAAACAATAAGTAAGCAAAATAAAATATTCAAGGAAATAAAATCATAAACTAAGATATATTAAATCATAGAGTTTTAATTATCTCTCTTTTGTCTTATACCATAGAAAGTGTGAATAAGAAATATGGTTTGTAGAACAGGTCCTAAACAAGGTAGTCTATGTTTGGTTTCGGGTTATGTTTAGGCACTCAAGAAGAAGTCTATATTAGATAGATTACATGGATTTGTTCTTAGATATTGATCCCCTCACTTCATGATCACATATCTAGTGCAAGTGATTAGACAATATATACCAATTATCAGAGTCTATACTCAACCAAAACTTTGAGTTGGTTATCCCCTTGGTGATTAAATCCATGTACGATAACCGATAAAGGGTAAGGTAATCTTCTAGGTGATGAAATCCTAGTTGGGCCTTATCTCAAGTGAGTTTTATGTTTGTTTTGTGTAAGTGGTTTGGTTGTGTAACATTTGTGTACTACGGTTAATTTTATTTACCTTTAATTAATCTAGGTGAACTAATTAAGCAAGCAAGCAAACAATGTATGCAGTTAATTTTAACCCAAATGAGAAAAATTTTGATTTTTTTTTTAATGAAAACAAGAAAAAATACAATGCACCTAAATGCATCATGAAAATTCAATCATAATCCTAGGATGAATTCTCATTTTATTTTACTTATAAATGCAAGAAAAAAATGAAAAATTATACTTTTTTATTTTTTCTAAGTTTTTAAATAAAAGAAGCTAAAACTTACATTATGAAAGAGTCAAATGATTAATTTTAAAAAATGAAATTACATATAAATGTAATTTTAATAATGAAACTAAATGTCCTAAAACAAATAATTAACCCAATAAAACTCAAGGGTCCCACTAGGCATGCCAAAATGTTTCTATCTAATTTTTTGCTTTTTTCTAAGTGTGAAAATTTAAAACTAGTTATGAAGGGTGTGGAAGAATACCTATTGAATGTGTGCACATTGAATATATATGATTATGGAGAGATACTATTTGTCTTAGGAGGATGACCTAAAAATAAGATAAAACTAAAATAAACTTGTTTGTTAGATATGTAGATGGGTGGATTGCCTAGCGTGAGCTAGATCCTAGAAGCAAAAGCTTTCTAGGAGGCTGTCAATCCACCTAATTTTAAACACTTAAGTGGTAATGATAAAATAAATATATTTTCCTTTTATGAATATAAAACTAAAATTAAATACAACAAATTAATCAATAAAACTAAATGCTTTGCTTAGATGACTAAAATAAAGCAACTAGTTTAAATAATGCTAATGCTAAAAATTGGCTAAAATAAGTTATGGTTTTTGGTTTGGATTGGTTTGATAAAGGGAAAAAGAATGATATGGTTGTGATTATAAAGGGTTTAATATGGTTAATGGTAATGTGTTCAATAAAACAAGAGGGATAAATGGTCAAAATAAGGTGAAGAAGGCAAAAGGTCAAATGGTCCAAAATGAGGCCAAGAAGGCAAAGGGGCAAATGGCCAAAATGAGGCCAAGAAGGCAAAAGGATAAATGGTGATCAATAAGACAAAGGGTATATGGATAAGAGGATAAAATGACAAGAGGGTGATGAAGGAAACAAGTTAAATAATAAATCCAAAGTGAAAGGAATACATAAATTAAGATAACTAAACAACAAGATTACCTCAATACTTGAATATGCTTGTTGATGAAGATTGGCTTATTGATAGTTGATGAAGATTTGAAATAATTTTGGTAGAGTTTTATTGTTTTATATCCTTCTCTTAAATATTTTGACCTCCTTGATGATACCTCTAATCTTGAAACACAAATTTTAATAACAAAATACTAACTTCCAACTTAACCTTGGGTGAAGGAGAGGGGGGGCGTATTTATAGCACTTGATGTGAAAAAACATGCAAAAATAGAGAATAGTGAATAAATTAAAATTTATCTAAGTGGGACAATGAATGAGTCAAGGATGAGGTTGGTGAGGATTCCCACTTTGATCATAAGTCTCCCATTTGGGGTTGGTGTGTCTCTCACCTTGCACATGAGTCCAATTTTGAATGGGAATCATGTACATGGGTTTAAATGAGACCAAAGACTTCTCCCCACATTTTATTTCTTTCAAAAAATAACTTAAAGGGGTTTCACACCAAATGTGGCATCATTTTCCATGTGGGGAATGAAAAGTCCAAGGTGAGGTTGTGGAAGATTCCCATTTGGGTTGAGAAGTCTCCCATTTCATTTAAGAAGTCAAAAATGGGTGCCCTTTATCTTTTCCAAAGTCTTAAAGAGGTAGGTATATATTTTGAAGTATCATTTCATGTGGGGAAGACAAAATAAATGTTGAATAATTACCCCTTAAGGGCAAATTCACCATATTATAAGGGGGGAACTTTGTGATGCTGAAATGAGGTCATTAGGCACTTTGGAAAAGGGTCCCAAGTGGGGTATGGTGTCCCAAATCAAGCCATGAAATTTATAATCCATGCCACTTACCACATCACCTCCAAATCAGATTCCATATCACATACCATGTCACTTTCCATGTCATTAATCCATGTCATCATGAATAGTGATAGTGGGGCCCACAATGAATAGTGAAAATGAATACTACTTTTAAATAGTGATTTTGAATGATATTATGTGACTAGAAGAATAATTATTTAGTTGGGTTCAGGGGGGATTTGGGAATGTTTAAGAAGTTTTAGGTAGTCTCAAGGCATTTAGGCATCAAAAAATGTAAGTGTGCAGTTTTTTAGTGTTTGTAATTACCACAAGCTAAATTGATTGAGCTTTTTTCATGAGGTTATTCGAAACACATTTTACCCACTCTCAAAGTTCAAAATTTTTTAACTTTTGATGAGGCCTTTACCATGGAATGAAAATTTGAAATTTGATCTATAATTCCACCTTTAAATCTAATGATCCTTCATCATCATCAAAACCCACCAATAAATCTAACCCTTCTAAATTTAAGGCATCTACTAACTCAGTTGTTTTCAAAACCACTCTACCTCTAACCATCAACCAATACAACCCCTCAACCAATTCCTCATAATATTTAAAATAACCCAACCCAAATCAAACTTGTGGACCTCCAAAACAATACACTCCTATTGTATAATATTACACTTTAGTTTAGGATAAACTCCTCAAAGAAAATGTCATTCAACTTCTACCCATAAAACCTCCTCAATAATTTGACACTACTCACCCCACACCTAGTTGGTATAATTTAAAATTATTTATGTACATACTATCACATTATTGGACATGATGTTAGCAAGTGTAATACCTTTACAATGATTGTCCAAAGCATGATTGACAAGGGGGAACTCATATTTGGCAATCCCAATGCACCCCCTAATAAATACCTTGATATTTTTTGTAAACCATCTCCTAACCATACATCCTCTACCAACTATAACAAAAACCAACCCAAATCATCTCACACACATGAGGTCAATACGGTTGATACAATCATTGATGAACCCTTTGTTGAGGGGACCATTACCTCAACCTCTGTTCCATCCATCCCACTCATTGAGGTGGCCAACTCACCAACCCTTCTTTTGGGCATCCAAACTGAGGAATCCACCTCACCCTCCTCCTCACTTGAGAAAACCATGGACTTACCCACACCTCCTTTAAAAAAAATGAAGAAGGCATTCATTGCTTCAACCACCTCTTCACCTATTTCTTCACCCATGGAGGATAACTCACCTACCATTCCTTTGGAGGTTTAACCAAAGGAAGAAACCATATCCATCCCCTCACTTAAACCTATCACATCTATCATTTAAGAACCCAACCTCTCTTTTGAAACCACTCCAAAAGAAGAAACATCTTCACCTACACCCTCCATGGTTGAATCATCCTCCCAAACTTTACAATCCTCTCCCAAGAACATTCCCTCACCTCCACTTAAAGGCTTGATTTTTGAAACTAAATATCAAGAAACTAAGCCCATCTACAAACCTTTTTCTAGATTGGTTCAAAATCTAGAATTCACCTATCAACCTAGTCTAGATAGATCCACTTTTTGGCATCATCTAGATATACCTTATCAAAACCAACCTGAACATTTAATCACACTTCATTTAACCTATATATCCATCATACCTCCAACAAACCCTTCTCCTTCCATGACTCTAGGAGAACCTTCCCACCTTCCTCCATTCAAAATCCCCAAATCATCATCTACCCCTCAAACTAAACCATTCATATCCCAAACCAAACCCATCATAAACCTGGGGATACTTCCTACTCCAACTATTATTTATGTACCTTTGAAGTTGTGATTGACCCCTTCTAAACTACCAAAATAAACACCCACCAAACCTATCAAAAGGATAAAACCAATAAAATCTCCACCTCAAGTTAGACCCATTCCACCTCCTTCCACATTACCTTATATTTTGGGACCTCATCCCTCAACTCTCCCTATTCCATATTCCTTATCTCACCAAACTTCACACTTTTCCTCACCTATATCTCCTATCAAATCCTTAACTTCATCATCCTCATTTCTAGATAAACATTTCCTCACTACTCTCCCACCTATAACCAAATAAACTCCCTCAACTTCTAAATCCTCCATAAAGCTAACACCAACTATATAGTGCCAACCTAAACCATTCACCATGTAATGATCTTGATATTCAATATATGCAAAAATACCCTTAAGGTAGGGAAACACCATATAATACTCCTTTAGGAAGGAATAACTCCAGAATGTCTCTTCGAGGGGACAACTTCCAATATCCTCTTATAATAGAAGACTCAATTCTTACTTGATATATTTACCATGATATTCATCTCCTATATATATACATCTATCTAACCCATGGATGGGTAACCTCCTAGTCCAATGTAGGCCGACCATTACCCAATGTAATACTTCCACAAGTTACTCTATTATCCTAATATATTGTACCCATATAACTAACTAAGGGGATGTGTGCCACATGTCGACATCTCCATCAACCCATATATCATATCCATAGGTACATAACACACCAAAACTTTCAATCATCTTCCAAATCCATGGTGAGACCTCCTCCAAAAGGGACTCCCACTCTAACTCCTAAAACCAAAACCTTAGTACCGTCAACACCTTTGACTGAATCTTATTCAGCCATCTTGAAAATGTTGTTGCATAATTTATCTATCTACTTACCACCCTTATAACCATTTAACCATTATAATAAATTTAACCCCTCATGTCCTACACCATTTTGGTTTAATGACCAACTAATCTGTGCCTATCATAAAACACCTGGACATGATATAAAAAGTTGTAAAGATATTTAAGCCCTTATCCATAACTTGATGGATGAGGATAATTTGTTTTCAAATGAATCACCTCTTATCACATTACAAACTCAACCATCCATTCCACCCTTCTAAAGCATACCCTCTCCCATACTCTCATTTGAAAGTGAGGAGGAACTAGAACAACCATCTAGTCCAATGCCTTCTCTTACCCATACCATCCACATGGTTACCTGATCCAAGGCCCAGCAAAGAGGTAAGGATAAAGATAAATAATCCATCCCTTAGATATACCCTTCCTACTCTCGACCTACCAACCAACCTCACATATGCTCACCTTTACCCACTCTATCACCAAAACCCAAGATATCCATTTTGGGTGTCCCTTCCTCCAACCCATTTGAATCCTTGTAATGTGTAGTGCTTAAGAAAATTCACTAAACTCTAATAAATATGAGTCTTTATAAACTCATTACCACCTCACCCCATCATCACTAAGCATTCATTGAGACCTTCCAATCCATTAAGGTTCAACCACATGATCTTCAACCTCTGGCCACCTTTTTTGGATCACTTCACCATTCAAAACTCATCACATTTTAGGATTCTAAGATTCTATTTGTTCATCCTAAGGATCTTGATCCTCCTTTTTTTATCACTGCATACATCAACCAAACCCACATCAAAAGGGTGATGGTTAATGGATGATCTAGTGTCAACATTATCTCTTCACATTCTTATGACCAAATACAACTACCCAAGAACGTCATGTTTGAAAATATAGTGATCTTTCACTCTTTCAATGACACCATGGCCACTACTTTAGGCATAGTCATCCTTCACATCCACTTAGGAGCTCACACTATTCCTAAAATCTTCTATGTTTTAGAGGGTGAGTTTTAATACAACATTTTATTTGGATGCCCTTAGATTCATTCCATGATTTGTGTCCCTTCCACCTTACACTAATGTGTCAAAATTTGAGAATGTAGATCAAGTCATTATCATTAAAGTTGACCCAAGTCCATTCACTTCATGTAATATAACCTATCATCTAAATGATGTCCTCATTCCTACCTCATCCACTTCAACACCCAATAAAAACACTTCTACCACTACCCATGATGAAGCTTCAATGAGCTCATTCATCCTTTCATCTCAAATTCATATAAAGGACCCCTTAGAACCCACACTTCAACATCTCTCACTAGGAGAATACTATCTTTTAGCTTTAGATACTTTCCCCACTCCTCAAGAGTATGGGAGCCTCATCCATCATCCCAAATATGACCACAACATTGACACCATCATTCTTTTTGGGTTCTCCAACCATAAAACCAACTTCATATATGGGGGCTTGATCATCCTCTTTTTGATCCCACCATTAACTCTTCTACCAAACCATTTACCATAGACTTCTCATACCTTGAAAAACTATAATTTGCCAAACTATATCTTCACAGGTGTGCCTAAAAAGGATTTCGTCTTAGCCTTTATGAACAGGGACCCCATGAGCTACCCACAATCAAAACTTAAAAGCCTCATGAATCCTTCAGCCTTGGGTTTGAACCACCTGAAGATCCCACTGATTCATAAAAACCTATCATCAACATTGAGGATGAAACCCATTCCTCACTAATCCATTCCCCTTCCAAGTCTGAGGACTTTGGGTTCATTCCTCCTAACATTTTTTTATCAACACTATTAGTTTAGGCCACTTTATCTATCAAAAGGATGGCTAAACTAAAACCTTTCATCTCATCCATTCTAACATGATTGAATATGATTCTATTACCATACATATCATTTGACAACAAGATGATTATTCCATTCTCACCTACCTTGGTGAAGATAATTCTTCTATCCATAAATCTCATCCTCTTGAGAAGTATACCATGTTGAATGAATCTACCATCGATGTCAACTTTGGTATTTAGGATAATCCTCACACAATCAAAATTGGTCAATCCTTAGATTTCAAGAAGCAATGATATTTTCCTTCATGACCATATCATTGCATTTACTTGGTCCTATAAGGACATACTAGGAATTGACCCTCTATTTCCCTCTATAACATTGTCACCTATCCTGATGCCAAAATCATGCACCAAAAGATTCATAGGATGCATCCTCACATCACACTTCTTGTAAAAGAGGAGCTATAATGTCTCTTATCCATTAACTTCATCCAACCTATAGATTATCCTCAATGGGTTTATAACATTGTCCCTATCACCAAACCCATAGGGGGACTTTGCCTCTACCTTGACTTTCATGACCTTAACCTTACTTGTCTAAAAGATGACTTTACTTTACCTAGCATCGACCAACTTGTTGACCTTACTACTGGCCATGAAATGCTATCTCTTATGAATAGTTTCTCAGGATATAATCAAATATTGACTACCCCCAAGGATAAACTTAAAACCTCTTTCATCACCCCATGGGGAACCTTTTTATATAGGGTCATGCCCTTTGGTTTAAAGAACATTGGGGCAACCTACCAATATGCCATGACCTACATCTTCCATAACGTCATTCAAAAAATTGTTGAGGACTATATGGGTAATCTCCTTGAGAAATCTAAACATTGTAATGACCACCTAGTTGTTCTCACCATCATCTTCGAATACCTCTTCCATTTTCATGTCAGACTAAATCCCAAGAAATGTATTTTTGGGGTCTTATCTATAAAACTCCTTGGCTTCATCATCTCTCTTTGATGAATCAAAGTAGACCCTACCAAAGTCTGAGCCATCCTTAAGAAGCCACCTCAAACCCACCTTAAACAACTCCATAACCTACAAGGAAAACTCCAATCCATCTGTCATTTCATCTCTCAATTATTTGATAGATGTTAACCTTTCCACCATCTACTCAAGAAAGACACTTATTTTAAGTGGGAAAAATACTGTCAATAGGCCTTTGATTTAATTAAAAAATACTTTCTTTTTCCACTGGTTCTCACACCTCCTATACAGGATCAACCCTTCTACATCTATATATCCACCACTACCCATTCCCTAGGGGCAATGCTTATGCATCAGGATGGACAAAATAAGGAATAAGCTGTCTACTATATTATTCAAACACTTATAGAGTATGAGACTTAGTATACCTATATTGAGAAGCTTTGCCTTACCCTCTTCTTTGTGGCTACCAAACTTCATCACTACCTCAATCATAAAACCTACATCATCACCAACACTAACCCCCTCAAGTATATGCACTCTAAACCATACCAAAACCAATGTATGGATAAGTGGCTCAATTTCCTCATTGAGTTTAACCTTGAGTTCCTCCATTAGAAATCAATCAAAGGGCAATTCATTATCAACCAATTGGTTGAAGCTCCTTTACCAGACATTCAACACCTTCCTCTTACATTTCTATATGAATATATTTTGACTTTATCTTTGGAAGACACCACCTATCAAATGACTTTATTCTTATATGGATCCAAATACCAACATGGTGGGGGTGACAAAATTGTTCTCATTCCCCTTGATGGATAAGCCATTCCTCTTTATTTCAAACTTGACTATGAGTGCACCAACAACATGGCTGAGTACAAATCCCTAGTAATAGTTCACCAAACTACCTTAGCCTTGGGAGTCAAAACCATTAATGTCTTTAATGATTCCCAACTTGTCATCAACCAAGTCAATGGTTCCTACCAATGCAAAAATGATGTCCTTAAAAAGTATAAACAATTAGTTGATGTAATCTTGGCATCATTTGACCATTACTCTATCCAATATGTTCTACAATATACTAACAAGTTTGTGAATACAATGGCTTCTCTTGCTTCCCAAATCCCAACTTAACCTACCACTTCCATATTCTTTATCACCATTTCATCATACCCTCATATATCCACTCCAAACTTCTCACCATTTTCAATGTGGGATAATCTACCTCAGACACTTGGTATGAACAAACCTTCAACTACCTCAACCACGGTGTAGTTCCTCCTAAGCTCTCTAGGAATTTTAGATGAGCTTTCATCCAAACCACTTCCCACTATACCATATTAGGAGGAATCCTCTACAAATGTGGTTTTGATGGCCTTCTTCTCCATTGTCTTTGTGGTCATGAGGCCTCTCATGATATCAAATAAACCCATGAGAAAATCTATGGTGAACACTTTTGTGGCCTAACTATCACTAAATATATCCTTTGCATTGGCTACTATTGGCCCACCCTTAATCAAGACTATTGTGACTATGTAAAAAAGTGTGTTAAATGTTAATAACATGATAATTTGCATCACACACCCACATATGGCCTTTAAACATCTAGAGACCTTTGGCCTTTTTCATAATGGGGATTAGACATCATCAAATAAATCAACCCTCATTCTTCAAAATGTCACTACTCTATCATCACCGCTACCGAATAATTCACTAAGTGGGTAGAGGATATTACTCTTATTTCCACCAAAGATGAAAATATCATTGACTTCATCAACCACCATATCATCTGTCATTTTGGAGTTCCCCATAAGATCATCATTGATAATGAAAAATATTTCCATAACAAGCAACTTCAAGGTATTTGAGGTGCCTTTGGCATCACACTTAGATTTTCTTCACCTTACCATCCATAAGCAAATGGACAAGTTGAGGCTTCCAAACAAATTCTAAAAAAAATGCTAACCAAGGTCATCAATGCTTTAAGCTAGGATTGGTACTTGCATATCCCATTCACAATATGGGCCTATCACACCATCATTTGAACCTCTATAGGTGTTACCATTTTCTCCCTTGTCTTTGAAGTAGAGGTAGTCTTGCCTCTCAAAGTACAAACTCCCTCTCTTCACATATCATTACAAGACATTATTTATAAAAGTGACTATCTTCAAGAAAATTTATCCCAATTGGAGATACTAGATGAACATCACCTCATAAACCTTAACCACCTTCATATTTACCAATAGTACATTACACATGCCTATAACAAAAAACTAATATAGTATAATTCAAAATCAAATATCTCATCCTCAAAGAAAACCAACATGTCACTAACATGGAGAAAATCAAAAGAGGAAAGTTTGCCTTTAATTGGCTTGGACCCTATATCATCACCCATAAATATGGATGAGAAATTATCATTTGTCCTTCCTTGAAGGCAAAATATAACTTTAACCTCTTAATTTTTTACATCTACATCCTTTTTTAAATTAAAACAAGGATCGAACTCACCTTCTTGTCTAACTTAAGCTCATCCTTTGATTCACAAGATTTTATACCTTCAAACTCCTTTTATCCTTTCCTTTTTAGGACAATTTGATTAAAATAGAACCATGTGATTATTCATCACAAGTATTACCTAATCCTAAATATGGGTACCCCAGCTCTACCCATAGCATGGTTCTTATGGATACTTTTTGTTTTTTATGAGATGTAATCCCATGGTCTTTTGTCTCTCAGAACCCATTCCTTTCCACCCTGCACTACCTTCTTGTCCTAAAATTTTTCCCTCATAAAGGTACACCTTTAAGCCTTATTAAACTTGTCCATGTCTAGAACTAGCATTCAAACTATTTGGGATACCAATATATATCATTTGGGTCACAAAATTTTAGAATTTTATGGAATACTCCCTTAAAGGATAGTTGCTCCCTTTCTTGAACATTACTTAAAAGATAGATTGTTCCCTTAAACGATAGTTACCACAAATTAGAAACTTATAACACTCCCTTGAAGGATGGTTACATCTAATATATATTAAGAATAATTCCTTGAAGCTTCCCACATTTATTAGCTTCACAAACTTCTCAAAATCAAAAAAGCAAAGGGAAAATAGACCCTTTCTCAAAAACAAAATAAGCATCCCAAGAAAGATGTTATCAGCTTTCCCTTCAGTAGACTTTTTACATTGATTAGTTTACACTAAGCATGAGACATGGACTTGCCTAAATCTAGTTCTTAGGTCACCTATAGAAGGGGAAAGCCTACCCACATAAGGTTATCTTCACCATTCACCCATATACCATTAATTTACTACTTATTCCCCTTCTTCTATTCTCTATGAATCAAGGGATTTTGAGCTTACTGGACATAATGTGATCAAGACACCATTTTATCAACCAAAGTATGCTTATGTGAAGCACTCAAAGGCTATAATTCACTAATCCCCACCTAAATTTAGTGATGTTTTAGGTATTTACCAATGAAAATGCATCATCTTTCTTTTCTTTTTCCCCTATTATTAATTATTTGAAGCATGCATCTCCTAATTCTCCCACATTTCACCTTTTCATGACTTTGCACACAAACCAAACAAGGCCTCTATCTTGGAGATTCCTTCTCCATCACTTATTTCTTGAAGATTATTACTCTTTATCCCTTTATTAACCACTTTCTTCAATTATAACCAACACTACCTTCAACCAAAACCAGACCATGTGGTATGTCAGATTGGGGAATCTCATTTAAAAAGCACCTCAACCTATCTGGGGAGTTTCATTCCCTAAGTTTTTTGGAGATTACTCTTTTCATTCTTCCTTTCTCTTTTAAAAATCATCTAATCAAAACCAAAACTACATATAGCCTAAAGTTTATATTGGATACTATGTCCATAAAACTATGTAAGCAACGTTCATTTTCTTAGTGCATCTGGAGTCAACTCAGCCATCCCTTTATTTTTAACCATCAACCATTTAACATTATCCTTAAAACATTACACCATGCCCATATCAACATTGACCATTTTGACCCAAACCTTTCACATCTTTTTGTGACAACCTTACTGTGGCCCTTTTAACCGCACCAATTGACTTTACCATATTGACCATTCAAACATTTGAAAATTTTGCACTTAGTGCATGACCAAAACATTTGAGTCCTCCATGGGATCACTTCTAATTTTAGATACCCACACATAGGATCACTTATAAATTTAGATACCCCCATAAAAAATGATCCATTTTTCTTAGAAGGCTAACAAGTGTACCCATCCATCACAATATGGTTACATGGTCCATTGGTCACTTGTCTTCTTAGCATTGAGTTTATTTTTACCAATATTATCATCTTTAATCTTTGTGTGATCTTTGATATTGCATCTTTGTCATATCTTATGTGCATGTTTGTGTTACAAATGCCTAGATTTGAATCACCCACTTGTCACCCACCTTTTTGACTAACCATAAACCATTCATCAAACCCTGACCTGATTTCATTTTTCCTCATCATCTCCTAATGCAACCATTTAGGAGATGATTGTGAATTCTCATAATCATCTATGGCCATAAAAAGGGAGTGGTATAAGTTTCTAATTTGTGGTATCCATCCTTCAAGGGAGTAATCTATCTTTTAAGTAATGTTCAAGAAAGGGGGTAGCTATCCTTCAAGGGAGTAGTTTATAGAATGCTAGAAATTTTGTGACCCAAATGATATATTTTGGTATCCAAAATAGTTTGAATGTTAGTTCTAGACATAGACAAGTATAATAAGGATTAAAGGTGTACCTTTATGAGGGAATAATTTTATCACAAGAAGGTAAAGTCCTACTAATTTGAAATATTCACACCCCAAGAATAAACAAGCATCTTGTCTTATATCTATAGACTCTATAGGTATATCTATGGACTATGTAGGAATATCAATGGATTGTGTAGGTTTATCTATAGAATAGTTCAATATTGTATCTAAATTTAGATTTATATAATTTTATTTCATAAATAAGTCTCTTCATATTTCATGAAAATTGTTCTTATGTTGTAAATAGATAATAACATCTCTCTCCATTGAGTGATGCATTTATTGTTGTAGATTATTAAGAATAGTGTGTAGTTTAGTCATATAAAATGTTACTTGAGTGTAATGAGTGTCACTTGAGACCACCCATCCCTTTTTAACCAATTATCAAATACTAATAATATTATGTTTAAATGTAAGGACATAATATACATCTTGTTTTTATTTCTTATCGCCTTTCTTTATGTGAATAGATATGCATGGGAACTCCTCCAATACTTGGGGCAAACCAACATTTAACTAACCTTCAATTGCATGATCTATTTTTTTTTTAAACGTGAAGATACAAGCCACATAATAAAAAGGGGAAAAATGTAGACACTAGAAAACTGTACACTCGGTTCTAGTTTTCAAAGTGCCTTGATCATCCCTTTTACACTTAAAGCATCAAAATGACCTATTTTTATCTAACCCATTCATCTAACTTATTCCAACCCACCTTGGGTCCAAGTTAGCTAAACTTAGCCAACTCAACTCACTATTTATAGCTAACACCCTTTTCCACCCTTTGAACCTCTTCAAACCCATTCATGCTTAATACATCGACCACTGATGGTTAAGGTAAGCATCGATGGTTAGGTCCCCAAGATGGTAACACATCACTAGTTATTATCAAGGTAATCATGCAAAAATTTAATAGTTTCTACCTGATCTCTCTTCTAACACATCATAAAAACCTCATAACCTACAATATTATCTTCTTACTCCATCACCTTTTGCTTATAAAAGGAAGAGAGCAAGAAGAGAAGGGGATCCATAAAAATACATATATAAATTCTACATTCAAGATATCTTCATACAGGTACTCAAGTCTTCTAGGCATTCAAATATTATTCATGAAGATTTCTCCAATAACCACCAACCTAAACTACTAGAAAATTTCTTCTAGCTCTCCTTTACATACCATTATGTTGTCAAAATTTTAGATTAGGTAAGCATTATATTTCCTTCATTTGTCTTTATTCATTCTACTTGGATATTCCTATTTGGATCTTACCTCTTTAAATCATTCTTATCTAACCTTTGATCTCATCTAAGAGCACTCATCTCTTCACCTTATCATCCTTAGATCCTAAATAGACCTTCTACATTAGACTGAGTTTGATCTCACCCTTTTGTTCATAAACGTTTCTAACTTTCATAGTCCCAGCAAGTAAATGTCAATGGTTTCCCAGAACCATTAATGGTTTCCATAATTGGTAATGGTTAGCTACACTGAGAGTTAACCCTCTGACCTAAGACCCTCATTTTATACCATTTAACCAAACCCTTAACCAGACCCTATTTTCCTTTTTTTCTATATTGGAGTAGACCAGAATAGGCCATAATAGAATAGAACATTCATTTAGTAAATTAACATCTCTTTTGTTAGTTTATTAAATCTTTAGCTTACATTATCCAAGTATTCATCTTGTTTTCTTTTGTGTATGATTGCTTTCATTCATCTACTTTTATCATTAACTTATTTTATGGGTGTGGATTGACAACCTCCATAGATAGCTCACGCTTTCTTGGATCTAGCACCAACTAGGCAATCCACCCTTCCTCCTTGTCAAACAAATAATCTTGCTTTGAGTTATTCCTTATGCATGCCATCTTCCCCTAGCCAAATAAGAGTTCTCCCTTTTAGCTGGTTCATGTGCACATTTCTACCAAGTTTTTCTACCATATCTATTTTAGCCTTTTCCATAGCTTTTATCTTTTTATTTCTTCTTAGTCATAAAAGTGAAAATTATATCTTAAACATCAAACTCCAAAGTTGGCCTCATGATAGATTCTAGGTCCATTGGGTGTTGTAGGCTAGTTTATTGGAAAATGAGAATAAAAAAATCTTTTAGTGATACCTACTTTCTCACACAATAACCCAACCTTCACAACAAACTGATAACACTGTAAGGGGTCTTGAAGAATGGGGAACACATCATGGGAAGGTAGGTCTATTTTTAATTTAATTTTTCAAAACAACCAACATGAGTTTATTTTAGTACCACACTTATTTTCCTACATAGCTTTATTCCTTGAGTGAATAGATATCATTTATATATTGAGGGTCACTAGTCACTTAATGTCTTTCTATGTCCTTAGTGTGCATCATGTCTCCTAGGGTCTTCTCATAAGATTCCTATGTTATGTTGGAAGAAAAAATGACTATAGTGGGGGAATCAATCTTCAAAAGTTTTCTTATCAATTATACTTAATCAATCATGAACTATTCAAATAATCATATAGATCTAGTAAGTATAAACACCTATCCACATAAGCATGAAACATAATAACACATCACATATGTGAGTAACCCTCAAGGGGAATAAAATTTATTTATATTTTAAAATGTAATACAGTACTGTAAGACAAAAACTAAATTTAGTAAAGCACAAATTCCACATAGATCACCAATCCCTACTAGCCAAACACCCACTTGCAAGGATGTACTAACCACCTAGATGAATCAACACCAACTCAGCCACTTGATTGATTTGATCACTTTAAGAACATTTTTTTTCTTACACAATATATTACTATCACCTTATTTATCTCTTCACTTCTTTAACCCTCTCAAACTGCCTTCTAGGCCTCTTTGCTCAACTAGGTCTCTTCAATAATTATTAGGTCATATGACCTTGATATTTATATGTAAACACACTATTATATCTTCATTAAATATCCTATACACTCTTATTATGTTATAAAATACCTATTTATTCTCAACAATTTACTATTTCATTCACTCACTCTAAGCTTACTCAAATAGGCCTAAAACTGCCTTATATAAATATCAACCTCTTGCTCATACACTTCTTGGTCATACACACACACTTAACCTATTATTTCAGCCATGTAATATAACTTAGGACTTATTATGAACACATTTAAATCATAATTTGGTCACACATTGGTCAACCATAGCTCAATTATGCATTACTCCTCTCTAGGACTCATGGAGACCTAATTTCATTAGGTCTATCTTGTAATGTGTAAAACATGATTCTTTAAAACACCTTACACTTCTATAGATACCAATATTATTTAAAATACACTTTAAATATATCCCAAATAAACCATTTTTATTTTAACAACACATTATATATTCAACTACTTCATGAAACACTCCTTGTAGCTCATTATCTCATTAGGCCTGTGTGTACTAAAAAACTATCTGATCTCTCTCATGCTTGATCACCTAAATATCATGTAAAAAAACATAAAAAACATGTTTAAATAATATATATGACCTTAAAATAATATTAATTCACTTGTAACACTCTGACTTGATGACCAATATTGGTCTTACTAACCCTTTAGGTCTCATGAAGACCTACTTCATTAGGTATTCTCTCTTAATGCTGAGACTTGATATTATTATACATATATGTCCTTATATAATAATAAAAAACAAATAAAACACTTTTATAATGAAATACTATAACCTCTTCCATGCTTGGTTAGATCTGTATCCTTTGTTCATACCCTAAAGCCCTCTTTAAGACAAATTATCCTATTAGGCCTCTGCATCTCAAAAACTATCTTGCAAGAATGAAGTTAAATCAATCCTTTGGATTATAACCCATGACAAATTAAAAATTTATAAATATACTAAATTACATAATAAACATCCCTAACTACTTGAAACAACTTCACCTATACAATAATGGCTCAAGAATAACTTTGTAACTTATTCACTTTGAGTTGCTAGAATACTCAAAAACACAAGCATAAGGAATTAGAATTAAAACACATATGTAAACACTTATATTTAATATATATGCATTAAAATTATCTTATGTAATCTTAATATAATACTCAAATTAAAAAATCACAAGGTCTAATTTCAAATATTAGTCTTACATACCAATTCCTTGACTTACAGTTTCACAGTCTAATCCTGAACATATAAGCCATTTTGTGAACACATTTTATTCACTTACACTGACCTCAAAAATTTATAAAAATAATTATCATTGATTAAAATTAACTTATAAAAAATCCATGCTCTTTGTTTCAAAGTTTTATCATGATAACACATTCCTAATCATCTTCTCACTACTGCCTAGGTTTTTCACTATTTACACCATTAGGTCTATTAGCGACTGGCTAACTTGGATGATCAGTTTAGCATACTTGATGAATATAAAATTATCATTAACCTTAATCTAATTAAAAAATGAGTCTCTACCTTATTCCTCCATCCATTTTATTTCTATGTCTAATGCAACTTTTGACTTATACATCAACTTCTTTAGAAATAAGCTTTTAACTTAACATTTTTCTCTCTCCTTTCTCTAATCAATACCACTTGGAGGTACTTGGGAGAGTAAAATATAATATATAATATCTTAATTAATCATAATAATACATTTTTGTCACTTTTGATCAACATATTCCATATTAGGTCCCTATTAGGGTTCTAAGAGGGTTTAAACCTATTTCCACTCTTAATAATCATTCATAATGCATAACCTCTAAATCCAAAAAGTAATTCATAGAATTTTGAGCTAGGACCCTTCCCCATCTATTATGAAATTTTTATGTTCACATGTAAAGGTTTTAAGAACTAATAATCATAATAAAATCCTTCTTAGATTGAGAACCCTTTATTATAAGCACATGAGAGACCTCCAAATAAATTCTCATGCCTTGTCCTTCAAACTATGAGCTCAAACTACATAAACAAACTTGAAACAACATACCTCACCTATAAAAAATATTACATGAGATAAAACACCTTGAAATTTTATCATGGCCCCTCATTAGGCACTTGATCAACTATGATGCCTCAAACTACATTCTCTTCATGTTATGACTAGGCTTAGGCTACTTAAGCACTTTATTGGTTCTTTCCATGTCATTACCTCAAAAAAAAACATCAAAAAAGAAGATATAAGACATTAGTTTCATTAAAATTATCTCTTTCCTTCAAATTCTCTCTTACCTTCAAATTCTTTCTTGCCTTCAAATTCTCTCTCGTCACATGGCTTCTTTGTCATATCAAGTTCAAAAGCTCATACCTCAAATACCACTCATCATGCGTATTCACCAAATGTAGCTTGACATAAATAACATCAACCTTAACATCAATGACATCAACCTTTACATCAATGATAACAATTCTCAACAAACTCTCTGTTTGTCATTGATAGAAAACACACTACAATCTGATCATTCTCATCTCCCCCATACTAGTCTTTCTCCCCCTTTGACATTAATGACAAAGGGTCTTCCACAAAATATTATTTATAATCACACTTTCTTGAAAAATAAACTTAACACACATATATGAAGTATTAAATGGACATGTTCACACTTACTCCATAATACATCCTTCAAATGAACTCATATCACAAGACCACTTACCTTGTTTTTGACATGACTGATATGACTCAAACCTTTGAGCATACACTACACCAACATATTCTTGAAATCAATTGAAGAATTAGGGATTATCATTTTTTTTCATATATGGAGCTCACCACATGAGTCATTAGGACTCTTAGACTATCCTCATATTCCTTTAAATATATTGATACTAATACTACTTCCAGATTTGTCAACATTTTTCAATATGTCTTCATGATAGCTACCAATATTATACTGACCAATGAGTGTCTCCAATAAGCCTAATGGAGTCACCCCTTACTATAGGTAAATATAACAACACAAAATTAGGATATTTTTAGATCTTTATGCTCTCATAAGACTGATTATCCTTTAGGATCCTTTTAGGATTGATTATCATCTTTGGCTTGGCCTCTACATCATGCATGTGGTCAATAATATGAGATGATAATTAACATTTTTTATACTCTTCAATACATGGTCTATGATCTATCATAGCAAATAGTCCACTTTGGCTTATAGATTGATCAGTACTAATCTTGACTTTCATTGGCTTCTACACCTTAATTTGTCTTCTTTCATGAGCTCTAGGAACTTGAATCTTCTTGTTCTATCTTGATGATTCATGATGATAGAATATTTCAATATGACCAATATTAAGATAGTTATATAAAACAACATCACTTATATATATTGATAGATATGGACTGTGACTCCTTCTATAGTCCCATGAGTACTCATTCTTGGATGATCTTCTACATTCTCTTGATCTATAACCAAACTGACTACATGAGAAATAGTAACCACTAAATTTTTAAGAAAATAAACATTCATATATGTGTAAGAAATAAATTTGAAAAAACAAGATAAAATATAAAAACATAAATAGGAAAAATAAACCATAACACCAGATATATGTGAAAACCCTTACAAAACTAGCAAGGGAAAAACCATGGGACAAAGGCAGCACCAAACTTCATTATTTCTCATCAATAAACTCTCTCTACAACATAGCTCATCACAACAACTCTCTTCAAGTGATCAAAGCTTACAACCAATATTTCCATGCTCAAACCATCAAGATGCAACATGTATCTCAACAATGCTAATCACATAACATTCAAGGGAGCTCCAATAGCATCTACCTCTATCTCCATTAATCCATCATGCATCTAGCTGAGCAAAGCAATACAAACTTCTATGATTCAACCTATAACTTACATGTGATTCTTAGAACCCAAGCATCTAAGTGAGCTAAGCTAATCCTAAGCTTTTCAAGCTCTAAATTCTAACTATGGATCCAAAATGAATAACCTCCAAAGGTTTTTCCATGATCCACTAAGTGGACAAGCCATTACAAAGGAGTACATAATGCTTTAATAAAATTTTACATCAAAGATAAATAGAGAGGGAGAGAATTTATACCCATATGAGTGGGGAGCACTACTTTGGCAATATGGAAACATGTTCCCCACATGGATAAGTCAAGACTTTAAATGGCATCTCATGATGCCCACTTGACCACTCCCATGTAACCCCATGTGCACTCCATGTACACTCCAATTTTTATGTCCAACATAGTGGGGTGTCATGTGATCTTCATGTGTCACCCATTTCAAAAATTAGATAAGGACATGTGCCCCCCATGTGGCCCCAAGACAAATTCATCTCACACACATGTGAGAGACAATTACTAATAGTGATTCTCTTGTCTTCATCCTCAAGGGCTAATAAAGTAGATCCACTCCTTTCCAAGATTTCAATTCACCCATGTGACTCCAACATATGTTTCCCACATATACATGTGAGAGGAAATCACCAAAAGTGATTCTTATGTGACCCCTTGAATTTTTCACCCATGTGACAAGCCCATGTGGCAACTAGGGACAACACTTGTCCCAAAGTGGAATGGGATGCCCCACTCCCATCACATCACCTTGGACCACACTTGGGACCCACCATGGGCCCACATCTTGGGACCTATTTCCACCCCACTACCACATCACCTTCCTAACACATCACCTACATACCACATCACTATACACATGCATTCTATGTCACCATGAATAGTGACTCATGAATAGTGCCCATGAATAGTACTCCATGAATAATGGCATGTGAATAGTGGCTTCACACCCTAACAATATCCCAATTGAAGTCATATGTAGAGGAATTTGAACCATCTATGTCTTCATGCTAACCTAATATAATACAACTACCTACCTATTATCATCATGCCCATTATTGCTCACATAAAAGCCTAGAAGAATATTTTTGAACTACTAAAACTTCTTTGTCTTGATGGCTTTGTCAACATCTACTCCTCCTCGTAGAAATACAACTTGAAGTGACTCCCACTTCACCATATACTTGATCATCTATCCATGATCTCATCATGAACCACTCATAACTCCCACTACTTATAAGTATCTAGTTTCATGCATCATGGCTTACATGAGGCTTTTCTTACTCTCAATGAATCTGATACACAAGACAACCATCTTCTCCTCTTCTTTTCTAAGATAAACTAGAAGACAAATCATAAGCACAAGAAGTGGGATACTTCACTTTCTTGCTTCCATGTCCATTTTACATCTCATTCATGGTTTGATCCTCTAACCACCTTCATCACATCGTAGCAACTTGAGCCATCACATAATGATCATGTTGGGGCTTGTAACCAACATGCCATTAAACATAGTAGCAACCTCTACTATTCATTGGCTCTCCATGAAGGTATTCTTTTACCATATATTCATGCCAACTAGAACCCGTATAGTCTCCAATTATTCAAACCAATAACTCTACCTCATCCACATAGCCCTCCTAGCTACTCTTGTCTCATCATAAGACCACCATGTAGAAATGATGTCAAAGAGACATCCCATTGATCCAACTTTTGAATAGTAAAAAGTGCACATTACACTCCTAATAGTAGTCTACACCTAGAGAGAAGAAACCTTAGAAGTCAACACATTAATTCTACATGTAGAAAACCACTACCCACTATGATCACTATGGTATCCATACAGTTCTTAGGAAGTCATCTCATTACTCAATGCATCATAACACCTATCAAGTTTTGAGCTTGTATTTAAACTACATCTTACTCTACCACATGTTAATCTAACTCATGCGTAGAGTTACTCCATGCATCATTCTACTTAGTTACTCACACCAAAGCCACTAAGAACTTCACTCAATGCATCTATGAGCTTTGAAAGATCTAATAATTACCTTCTTCTTCCATATAACCTTGGGTATAGACATGTTCTTCTCCATCCATCAACTACAACAAGTATAGAATTAGGTTTTTGGTACCTCCTCTACATGTATTTTCTACATCATCTCGACCAACATGTGATCATTAAGATACCACATCATGCACCCCTTCTCTAACCAAGAACCTCCATCTACACCAATGGAGTCTAACTTTATCCACCACAAATTGCATAGTTGCTTCATCAAAAACAATGTTGTTGTTGATCTATCTAGCAAAGATTTTTCATCTCCTCTTTCATTTCACCATCTTCCACTAAGATATAATTGCCTACCATGTAAACATTTTTATTTTTGCTTCATATCTAGGTCTGTCCACCTGTAGCTTCCACTTGCACAAAACTAACCAACCTAGGATCTGATACCAATTGTTAAGAAAAAAACATTCTTACATGTGCAAGTAATAAATAATTTGTAGAAAAAAAGCTATAATATAAAAAATATAAATAAGAAAAAAAATCATAACACCAGATATACATGGAAACCCTTACAAATCTAGCAAATGAAAAACCATTGGACAAAGGCAACACTAGACTTCATTATTTTTCATCAGCAAACTCTCTCTACAACACAACTCCTTACAACAACTCTTTTCATGTGAGAAAAGCTTACAACCAAGATTTCCATGATCAAACCAATAATATACAACATGCATCTCAATAATTCTAATCATATAGCATTCAATGGAGTTCCAACAACATCTAACTCTATCTCCATGAATCCATCATGCATCTAGGTGATCAAAGCAATCCAACCTTCCAATCTTCAACTTGTAACCTACATCTAATGCTTACAACCCAAGCATCTAAGTGAGCTAAGTTAATACTAATATTTTCAATCTCTAACTTCTAACTATGGATCCAAAATAGAGAACCTCCAAAGGTTCCTCCATGATCCACCAAGTGGATAAGCCATTACAAAGGAGTACATAATGCTTTAATAGCATTTTACATCAAAGATAAAGAGAGAGGGAAATAATTTAGACCCATATGAGTGAGGAACACTATTTGTGCAATAGGTAAACATGTCCCACACATGGACAAGTCAAGACTTTGAATGGCATCTAATGATGCTCACTTGACCACTCCCATGTGACCCCTTATGCACTCCAAGTGCTATGTCTCACATAGTGGGGTATCATGTGATCTTCATGTCTCACCCATGTTTAAAATTAGATAAGAACATGTTTCACCCATGTGGCCCCAAGATAAATTCATCTCACACACATGTGAGAGGCAATCACCAATAGTGATTCTCTTATATTCATCCTCAAGGGTCAATATAGTATCTCTACTACTTTTCAAGATTCCAAATCACCCATGTGACTCCAACATATGTGTCCCACACACACATATGAGAGGAAATAACCAAAAGTGATTCTCCATGTGAACCCTTGTGACAAGCCCATCTTACAACTAAGGACAACATAGTCCTAAAGTGGAATGGGATGACCACCCCCATCACATCACCTTAGACCACACCTAAGACCCACCATGGGCCCACATCTTGGGACCTTCATGGGCCCCACTACCACATCACCTTCTTTCCACATCAACTACATGCCATGTCATCTTCATGCCACATCACTACACACTTTCATGCCACATCACTACACACCTACATGTCTCATCACCCACATGTCATGTCACCATGAATAGTGAGTCATGAATAGTACTCCATGAATAATGACCTATGAATAGTGGCTTCACACCCTAACATTAATAAATTTACATACCTTATGATGTTAGGCTATCTAATAGAATTTTTCTTCATATTATTCTTGAGGTTGACTTTCTTGTTCACATTAGCATTCTCCTTGTTCTCCTTTTGACTTATTTTGAAACCAAGACCTGCCTTATCATTGTTATATTTTTTACTACTCAAAATGTCATCTATATCCTACGTGCTATTTTCAAACTTCTAATAGGTCTTCATCTTACTAGTTTCTTGATATAATTCTGACTTTAAGGACTCTATTTCTGATTCATACATGGTGCATTCTTATTCTTTATCCTTAATGCTAGTAGTGACTATCTCCATCTAAGTTTCAACTTGATTAATGATCTCATCATGCTCCTTGGATGTTTTACTTAGTCTTTCTTCAAATAAACCAATATGATCTTCATATTCCTTAACTAATGATCTTAATTTCTGATTCTTCCTTCTTTGGAACTTCAACTCCTCTAGATCACTCACCAATTCTACCTCAAGGATCACTTTAGCCTCTTATTCATTTGATTATTCATCATCCATAAGACCTTTCCATTTTAAGAAACCCTCATTTTATATTTTTATAACCATGACTATGGTTTCATTGTTGTCATGCTCATTACTATCATCATCACTATCAGATATACTTGTGTCACTTACATTAGATGAACTATTATCTTCTTTCATATAAAAACTTCTCTTATTATTGAATGACCCTTTATTGCCTTATTACTTCCTAAGATATTTCTTGATATTTTTAGTCTTATAGACATTTTTATAATCTCCATGATGTTCATCATGCTCAGTATTATCCTTGTTAGGTCACTTATATGTAAAGTGAAAAATCTTACCATAGTTGAAACATTTGAAAGGCAAAATACTCTTGTACTTACCAGATCCAAACCTCAATTTCATAAAAAACATGACTATTATTTCATCATCATCAATATCTAAACATACCTCATCCTTGGCCTTCTTATCTTTTGACTTCTTTTGAGCTTTGAATTTTTATTCCTTCTCGAGAGGTCTTCCTTGATTTCTTCTCATCTCATAGGCAGCCAAGATGCCATGAAGTCCATCCATCTGAAATGTGTCTATATCTTGAATTTATTCTATTTTATATACCTTTGAATCAAATTTATAATTTAGGGATCTCAATACCTTTTGTAAAATTGTAGACTCTTTCAATTCTTCTATGAGACCTTTGATGACATTGACAACTTCATCAACCCTTATCAAGTAGGATGCAATGCTCTCATCTTCCTTCATACTCAAATTTTTAAATTATATTCTATGGGTATAAAATTTAGCCATATTAACCTTGGTGTCTTATTCATATCTGGTCTTCTAATTTTCCCATATCATCTTGACTGACTCACAATGCATCGCTTTCACAAACTCTACCTTTGATAGGCCACATAGAATGGCATTCATTGCTTTAGAATTGCTTTCACTTTATTTCTTACTTACTGTATCAATTGGTGGTGTATGAGGTGGAGTGTATCCATACACAACTAACTACCATATGTCATGTCCTATTGACATTAGATATATCCTCATTCTAATGCTCCAAAATGCATAATTAGTCCCATTGAAAAATTGAGCCTTACTGGTAGAGAAACCTCCTTGAACTTGACTACTAGCCATCCTTGCTTCTAGGATCTCCTTTAGGATATTAGGCATGATTCAAAGGACCTATTATAATACCAAATATTTGAATAAAAATTACTAAGAAGGAGGAATTAGTCTTCAAAATATTTCTTATCAATTACACTTAAGTAATCATGAACCATTCGAATAATCATATAGTACTATCAAGTATAAGCACCTATCCACATAAGCATGAAACATTAAAATAGATCACATATATAGGAAACCATAAAGGGGAAGAAAACCCATTGATATATACAAATGGATTATAGTCCTAGAAGACAAAAACTAAATTTAGTGAATCACCAACTCCAAATGGAGTACCAACCCCAACTAGCCAAGCACCCACTTACAAATAAGAACCAACCCCCTAGATGACCTAGAACCAACTTAGCCACCTAATTTATTTTATCACATTTATAAAATATTATTTATCAAAAAATATATTATGATCACCTTCTTTATCTCTTCACTTCTTTAACCCTCTTAAACTACCTTTTAGGCCTCTTTGCTCAACTAGGTTTCTTCAAGACTGATTAGATTTTATGATCTTGATATTCATATGTAAACACACTATCAGATATGCATTACATATCCTCTAAAATCCTATTATAGTCTACAAGACCTTTTTATACTAAAAAATATACTATTTCATTCACTCACTCTAAACTTACTCAAATAGGCCTAAAACTACCTTATATAAATACCAACCTCTTGCTCATACACCTCTTGGTTGGCCCCATATATTTAAGCTATTAGTTAGTCCATTTAATAGGTATTATTAATTATTATGAAAAATTTTAAATCATAATTTTATCACACATTGGTCATCCATAGCTCAATTATTCCTTACTCCTCTTTAGGACTCATGGAAACCTAATTACATTAGGTTTGTCCTGTAACATGGAAACCTAATTACATTAAGTATGCTCTCTTGACGTTGAGACTTGAACTTCTTGGATACAAATGGAATTATCAAACCATCAAAAACCACTCAAAAATTTTTATAATGAATTATTTTAACCTATTCCATTATTTTTTACATATGAATCCTTTTCCAATACCCTAAAGCCCTATTTAGAATAGACTTCCCTATTAGGCATGCACATCTCAGAAACTGTATTAAAAAAAAGAAGTTTGATCATTCCTTTAGTAGCTCTCTAATTTAAAATTAAACATATAAATATATATTACATTAAATAATCAACATACCCAACTAAATGAAACAAATTAACTCATACAATAATGGCTCAATAACAACTCTACAACTTGCTCACTTAGAACTACCAGAATACTCAAAAACATAGGTATAAGGAATTAGACTTAAACCACATATATAAAAACTTTTATTAGCTCTTGATGTATGAAAATTATCCTATGACATATTCATATAATCCTAAAATGAAAAACTCATAAGTTATACTTGAAAATATTTATCTTACAGACCAATTCCTTGAATTACAATCTCATAGACTGATCCTAAATAGACAAGCCATTTTGTGAACACATTTTATTCACTTACACTAACCTCAAAATTTATAAAAATCATGATCATGAATTAAAATTCATGAATAATAAATTTATTCACTTTTTTTTATCATTATATCATGATAACACATTCCTAATCATCTTCTCACTACTACCTGGGTTTTTCATTGTTTATATCATTAGGATTATTAGCGATTGACTAACTTGGATGACCATTTTAGCATACTTGAAGACTAGAAACTATATAGAAACATTAATGTACATAAAACATGAGTCTATAAATTATTATTCCATCCATTTTATTACTTTGTCTAATGCAACTTTTGACTTCTACAACTTATTTAAAAATAAGCTTGTAACTTAACATTTTTCTCTCCTCTCTCTAATCAATACCACTTGGAAGTACTTGGGAGAGTCCAGTACAAGATCCAATATCTTACCTTAGAATACCAATTTATTTTGGGTATTTTTGATCAACATCTTCAACATTAGATCCTTATTAGGGTTCTAAGAGGTTTAAATCTATTTATACTCTTAATGATCATTCATAAAGAATTGCCCCTCAAACCAAAAATAATGCCTAGAATTTTGAGCTATGACCCTTCCCCATCTATCATGAACTAATTAGGTTCCCAATAAAATGTTTAATGAGATAATGAGCACAATAAAATCCTTCTCGAGTTGAGAATCCTTCATTCTAAGCACACAATATACCTCCAAACAAATTTTCATGACTTGTCCTTCAAACTATGAACTCAAACTACATGGACAAACTTGAAAAAACATACCTCAATTATAAAAATTCTTACATGACCTAAAACACCTTAAAATTTTATCATGACACCTCATTAGACCAAGTAGGTTCTAGGAGTTCTAGGTACAAACTTAGTTTGAAGGTCTTACTCTTGTAGGCTCACCCTAATAATCTCATGAGTGTTCCAATGCCTCACATACATGCTCAAGAAACATCATAAAACCACTCATTCCTATGTGAACTAATCTCACCAAACCATCATACTCATACCTTCTCACAAGGTCTTTTCATTCCATGACTAGGCTTAGGATACTTAAGCACTTGACCTATTCCTTCCATGTCAATATCTCAAAAAAAAAAAAAATCAACTAAGATATAAGACATTAGTTGCCTTAAAATTCTCTTCTACCTTCAAATTCCCTCTTGCTTTCAAATTATTTCTTACCTTCAAATTATCTCTTGTCACATGGCTTCCTTGTAATATCAAGCTCACAAGATCCTACCTCAAAGACCACTCATCATGCATCTTCACCAGATGTACCTTGGCATCAATGGCATCAACCTTGACATTGATGAGAATAATTGTCAACATGTTATGCTTCTTACAGTCCTTTTTTCATTCTTGAAAATCCTAATATTTCCCCTTGATAAATTTTTTTTGTTCATTGATCACTCTCCTTAGGGATTCTATTTGTGATTTGAAGTGTAAGACCTTGGAAAGGACCAGGCCTTCCTCACAAATTACCACATTTTCACATTATCATTCCAAAAATCCCCTTTTACCATATTTTATCATTTTTACACCTAATTTGGCATTCCCTTTGTGTGTTGTAGTGTAATACCATGGATAGAACCTGGACTTCCTCACAAAAGTTTCCAATACCCAAGTCACAACAAGATTACATGTGTCAAATATGAGAAAAGTCATGGTTGATTATGAGTTGCATGTCATTTACATGCTTCCCATCCTGATGTAGTATGTTTTCTACTTACTTTATTAATCTTTCAATTTTATATTCTTATTTTCCAATTGCATGTAAGAATCCAACCATTTTTCTTAATTTTTTCATACTTCCCAACTTGAATTAGTGTGATTAATTTAAGACAATTTTTCCAATTTTATTTCTCTTTTATACTTTTTACATGATTTAGGATGATTGATTAAATTAATTTATTTGTTTTTATACCATTTACCTTTCACATGATTTCCATTTTATTACATTATTTTCATACTTCCCAACATGATTTAGTGTGATCTTACTTGTATTATTTTGGTGCCAATCTTTTTCATGGTTCAAAAACATTTTTTCCCTCTCATTTACCAATTTTTGGTTTATTATACTTAGCCATATTTTGTTACTACACATTTTCCATAATGAAATAGTGTGTAGTGAATTTATTTTTTATAAATTATAATTTTCTAAGTCCTTTTCACCTGTTTATTTTTAACCATGCATGTGTACTACATAATGCTAGAAAAGAAAACACTCCACATATATTTATTATAGCATATACAAAAAAATCAAAATACATGTGATAGAAAGAAATATATCCATGCATCCACAACCACAACCAAACTATAACCCATGAGATCAAATTCCAACTATCAAAATAATATATATCATATGTTTTTCTACAAAATACAAAAATACATCACTCTAGCTCTATGGTTGGGATCTATCATGCCTATATTGTGACCTAACCATGCTACCCATAGATGCCTCAGATCATCCCCTCTACACATTACACTTTAATTAGGCTATATAAGATATCAACCCTTCTATTTGTCCCTATATCTACCCTAGTTGGATCATGGTAGACATGTGTGTAGGTCACTCCTGAGCCAGGGCTTGTCAATATTGTGCCTCTCTTGATCTCAACCCTGTTAGTGGTTATAATCCATCCCCACATGTTTATATCTACCTCACATCCTCCCCCACCAATATAAACCATCATAACTAAGTTGGGGAAGATGGTACCATAATATAATCTAGTGTGGTAGGGTCATATGGTGCTATCACCCCATTAAAAATGTCATGGTGCATTGTTATGACTAGGTATCCCCATCTTATCTCCTCTATCATAGCATTTGAAAACACCACAAACTAAATAGATATTAGATCACATATACATCCCAAAATCTATTTATCTATCTATAATCATATCCAATTAGTATTCTATCATAAATATTAAAAATTACAAATTTTCTTACCTATCCTGCTGTCACCAACCACCATCTCCCCATCTATTTGTATATCGAGCATGGTATTTTCATTAGTTCATCCCTCAAGAAGTGCATACATTGGATGCCTCTCTATCAACACAAATCTTAGATTCACCACCTTTGCATGCCTTGAGACTCTCCTTAGTGGTGCCTTTATTGACTAGTTTTGCCTTAGGCTAACTATTTAGTCATCCTACATGACTACTCTCATTTATGCTCGATACTACAATGACATCTCCATCGATGGTGTGTCTAAGGTGGTCGTTGATCCTCTTACTATACCCCTACATTAAAATCCATTCCCTCTCATCTTCTGGATGCTAGCTATTGTGATTAAATAATCCATGTTCTCACATATCATAGCCTGATCTCTGGTCTCTCAACTAGAATTCCTCCTCCTCCTATCCCCCTTATCTCTCTCACATATCATGCCCAAAATATAGGCACTAATATATAATTTTATAGGTGTGGTAGTCTAAATTATTATTTCAAGTGTACTAATGGATGTGTCTCTACCCATAAGGTATAGTTTCTCATGATCCATACTCGATCCATCCATAGCACCATAATCACCCAACTAGGCCAAATAATAGCAATATGTGTATAGGGATGCCACATGATTCTCCTTGTGTAACTATATATAGTACTCACATGCGGGGCATGACCTGCACTATTTTGTCTTACCTCCATATAAAAACCTAAGGTAACCTATTATCGACCATATGTGGTAACCTAAATGGTTGATACATCAACCTTTCATAGATCCATGCATTCAACAACACCACTAGTCCCATGGTCTTCCTCCCTCTAGATAGCATCTCATACATATCATGCAAGAGATAGACTCAGATGGTAGACCCAAAATCATAGAGTTCTCATTGATCCAACATGGACTAGCACAAGGCTATCATGTATAATACTACCCTACCATCTGAATTCTGATGCAGTACTCATACTATCAAAAGTCTAATCATAGCCTTATATATATCCAAAATATATGCAATATAAACATCAAATAAGTTCACCCTCAAACCTGGGTAGATCTTATTTGAGCACATCACCCACCTAACTAGTGCTCATCTCTCCTTCATATCATGTGGTGACCCTATCATCATCGATGTCCCTCTTATAGGTAGTCTAATCAATACATGGATGTCCTTGAGTGTCATACCTATCTCTATGGTATCTCCATCCACCACCCATCAAAAAGTGTTGGTAAACTATTTGCATTCTCCAAGGAAAATGGTAATGAGATCAACACTCGATAGGATGTGTCTCATCTCTGTGATACCTCTTAGGCCTAATGAAACCAATCTTGCTCCATCCACATCTATCAATTTCTCTATAAAATGAAGTAACCATGAGGCATCAACCATTCACCAAGATCTCTAGTACCTCTACAAAATATAAAACAATAAAGGATGTATTAGACCTCTATGTCATTCATAATCAAAATACATTCTTACAAATTTCATAAAAATAAATTAGTTTGATTCAGTTTCTTTATTTTTAACCAAATTAACCTAACCAAGTCAACTACTTACTATAAAGTCAATCCACTAGTTTTTCTTATCTTGTACCAACTAGATTGACCTAGTTCTTTCCCTATGATGAATTTTTGACTAATTAACATAAATGCCTTAGGTAATTATTGGTCCAACTCTTTCCTACCCAATACCTTATTTGACCCCTAGTACCCCAAAAAAATTCCTAGGGTTAATTCTAGTATCTATGTTTTGCCTAACATTAAAATTTCTATAAATCCCTCAATTTCAAATAAACATACTCCAAATTTTGAAATTTTTAGTTGCTTACCTGTGCTACATTAATTGTGGCCACTATGCATCCTCCCCATCTCAACTATAATCTTCCCACCATCTTAGCTCTATAGGTTCTCACTTGGTCTATCAGATCTCTATTTTTCTCAAAATAATAAATAATACCATCAATTCTATTTCACCCTATTTATATTTAATATTTAAAAATTATTTACCCTTCAAATATTTAATGTCAAATTCCTTATTTTGCTCATATTTTTATCTATTCTAACTCTTTTTCCAAATCATAAAATGTTATGGAATCCTAACATCACAGAGAATATTTTTAACTATTATATGTCCATATTGCCAAAATTTATATTTTTCTCTTTTTTTGCTTATCTCTACAGGTTTGCCTAATGTCCCTCACATTGGACACCTTCACATTTCTTGCATCTCCTTTTTTTCTACATCACTAAGGTAAGTAAAGTTATGTGTTTTTTAATTTTATCCTTTCATTTATTTTATTTTATCTTTACTACACTTTATTCAGGTTCAACATTATGTGTCGTTGTGTTCTTTTCTTGAAGCACCATCCCATGTTACACCTATATAACACATGATGAGCTTAGATTGGGGCATATGTATACACATAATACTAATGTTTTATATATTTTAGGAACCCATGATGTCTCAATCTCTCTAAGTGCACACCCTAAGGGGTGTACTAGGAATGGGGTGTGCAGACCATTGGTGCTTTGTAAGATTAATATCCCTTTTTTCCACTTGTTATCTACACACTTATCCCCTAAATACCATTCCCCTAAGTTTTGAATATTATTTTTCACCCTCCTCTAGTATTTTTCCATCTTCATTAGTCATTTCGCTAACCTAAACCCATTTTTGGTAGTTTATATGACATAGTCGACCACATCAACCTTGTATCCTTATTGATAAAGCTTATTAGGGACTAGGTTGGCCCATAGCAGATCTAGTCCATGACCTATTTTTTTATTGTCAATTGTGATACTAGGTAAACTGAGTAGACCTTGTCATCCTAAAATTTTTAAAGGGTTTAGGGTTAGATATGCCTATATAAACACATTCATTTGGCCATTTGTAAGAAAAGAGAAGAAGTAAGATATATTGTGCATCTACTTATTCGCCATTATACATGAAGAGAAAATTTAGGGTTTTATACTTTATTTAGATATATAGTTCTTGTCATATGGATAAGTATTTTAGATGCATTAATAGTTTGTGTATCCTAGAGTTGATTTATCTTTGTCATCCTTACATACAACAACAACCTCTTGTGAAGCACCTTGGCCAAAGGAGAGATTGAGGCTTAGTGGCTTCATCTTTGAAGGTAAGTATTCCTAATTTTGTTCCTCCTTTATAAGATTAGATATATATTCATGTGTACTTATATTTCATGCATTAGGATTTCATATACATTAACATGAGTATATGTCTTATATGCATGTTTACTTTTCATGTTTATTACCCCCAAATTTTACCACAAGATTTGGTGAGCACTAGATTAGACTTTATTTTACTATTATTAGTCTGGTGAATATGAAAACATAGAACATAGTTATGGTTATTGCATATTTTTTCTTGACTGGAGCTTTGGAACCCTCCCTATTAATATTAATTTTTGTGGGAGATCTCTTGGCTAGGTCTAGCAGATCCATATTGGTCATGATCTCAATTATATAATATATCCCCAATCAGAAGTGTAAGTAGGATTTATCTTCTTTGAGCTAGAATTGATTTGTAGATATATTACATTTCTCATTGCATAAATAAGGTATAGCTAGAGGAAGTTGAAAAGTCATATTTCCAAGCATGTAGGGCCCTCTTGGTGAAAACTGAAATGAGACCTTTTATGCATAAAACACCTTGTCATGACATTATGATGGAAATGATACCTTTTTGGATAAATTCCTAATATAATGTGAAACCTAAACATATCTTTTCCAAATGTTTATAATGTGGATTTTGACTTATATGAGATGTTTAAAGGGCCATTTGATGACTTGAAGGGTTAATTAAAGTTTGAAATAGGTTTGAATTATTAGACCCTAGAATACAACCTTAGATATAGTTTATACCTCATGTTATGAATTAAAAAAGGTTTGGAAACACTCCTCATCTTGTTAACAAGGCCTTTCCCATAATAGATGACTAAAATTGGCATAAATATTATGAGAACTAGAAACCTTAACTTCCCCAAATTACCTTGATTTCTACTCAAGCACATTAACCTTATCAAACAAGGCATATATCATTAATTAGGCTTAAAAAACACTTGACACCCTTATTTTCATGCAATAATAACATATAAAGACCTGATACTAGCGTCACTTAGATTTTCACCCTTTAAGGATATGTCTTAGCTCTCCTCATCCAAGTGGCACAATTGAAACACCTATAGGCTATGGGTAGCCTAAGAATGAGGTGAACATCTAGATAGGGCTATCTCCCTTGATGTACCACTTGTAGATCACTACTACACCTATACTTGTAAAGAAAAGGGAGAGAGAAAACTAAAAGTAAACTATCCTAAAGAAGATGATACACCAAAATAATTGATGACTACTAAGCAGTTGCATGTGATACATAAGACCAAGAGAATAACTAGGCATACACTTCTCTAATCTGAATCTTCTCACATCAATATTTCATTATGAGATTGTGATGAATGTTTAGGATAGGAATACTAAATAAGAAGCCTATAATGGCACTATTTTAATATACTAACTCACTCAACCTTGAAACATCAATAGAACACTTCACATGACCTGCAAAATGAAGCTTTCTAGTTGAAAAATATGTGAGAGAATGAGATAATAATGCTAAAGAAATAATAGTCATCACTAAGTAAGATTAATCATCCAAATGAACACACCATGAATAGTCATATAAGAGGTAAAATTATTGGTCTTATTGATCTAAGATATGTAAATAACTAGGGCTTCACCATACTCAGGTGGAGCATATTTTATAAAGGCTAAAATGGCTAGTTCTTATAGAACTTGAGAGAGAGAAGATAATAAAGAGTTACAAAGGTCACAAGGACACTTGTAAAGATGAGAAAATAAGTTATATGTGCATGATAAGGTAATGTGAAATTAATCATGAAAATTTAAGAAGCACAAGTGGCATCCCAAGTCATGATAAAAATGAAATGTGGTATAGGAGTTCTTACTTTGCACAAGAAAATTGAATTCATCATTCACCCCTATTAGAGCATCAAAAACTAGCTAGGGATAGGTATAATTATTGGAATAAGAGGGAAGGATTTTATACATTCTTCTCCATGCATTTTTTGTATTCCTTATCATTTGGAATCTTTTGGAAGTGAGCCATCACTACCCGTAGTCAAAGAAACTCCTCTTTCCCACACCTTACACACTTGGCCTCAAATTTGGATTTAATTTTGAATTAAAATCCAAAAAAGGGAGTGAAATACATGTTTCAAGACTATAAATGGCCTTAGGGGCATCAGGCACACATTAAAATCAATTTACTTCAAGCTTTTCATCCTTCTCACTACCATGTTCATTATGCTAGATTTGATTGGCTGAGATGAGATCTATTTTTGAGGCACTTAGGAATTTTTAAAAGGAATTAAATGGACATGGGTAGTTATATTAATTATAAATAATCCTTTCAAATTTTATTTCATCTCTTGAAACCTCCTAAAACCTACATAATGCACAAAACAATCAAGAAAATTAATTCTACACCCTGTCTATATGGATTCTATATAACTCATCATAATTTTAGGGATAATTAATTAGTATTATAAAACATATAATCATTATTTTTTACAAACTATTCCATTTTGGTGCATTATCTCTTTCATTTCCTTCATCGGGTCTAGAATCAGGGTTTGTAAGGGTTTTAGGAAGTTTTAGGTTCTTAAACTTTATTCATGAGTATTATATAGTATAAATTCTAACCAATTACACAAATTAAAATTTTAGGACACTTTTAAAAACCTTTAAATGTATTTTATCTCCATGAAAAGCTTTAGAGGAGATGCAAGCACTCAAAGTTGCCCTATCGAGCTTTTTTATCCATTTCTTGTATGCTTGAGTTGGTTTTGAGCTCAAAAATGAATTATTTATGATTTATCTAAAAAAATATATTTAAAAACTATATTATTATCCCATAATAATTATATAATATTTTATAAAACATATCTAATATTATAATTGTAAGTGACTTCCCATTTGGACACTAGGACAAAACCCTACCTTTTAGGCTTGACTGTAACCTGTGGTCTAAACCACCTTGTTGAATTTCATCCTTATATGATTTATTTTACATGTTTTATTAGGTTTTATCCAATTTATCACACCTCCTATAAATCCATAAAAATATCTTTGTTCACTTGACCATCCCTTCTTTCCAAGACTGCAGGGTTTGTACATAAGGGGAGTGACCTCTGTCAGAGACAAAATAGAGGGCATTTCCCCTATTTTATTAGACAAAAAGAAAATTTTAGTGTATTTTAAAAGTTTTTAGGACCTCATACACCAAAATTCATCCTTTTTTTCAATTCATTTGACCCCCAAACTCCTCAAAGACCCAAGACAGACCATAGGTAAGCAGACTGTGCATAGTGTTCCTATTATATGGAATGTGCATACCTATCTAGAGCCCCCTCTCTATTATATGTCTATAATGAGAGATATATAATACCATAATTATAATATTATATTAATTACACTATTTTTTTCCCTCCAACCTCTCACATACTCTTCCATACACCTTGCCTAGACAAGATCGTATTCCATCTCTGACTATATTTCTTATTTTCGAGGGTACCATGCATAATATTTAGCTTAGAAGAAATTATCATAGGTTTATAAATAATATCATAAGGTTAATTCATATTTTTTTTGACCCATTTTATTAGTGTTTAAGCAATACAAAAATCAAAACATCACTCTTAAGCTCATCATTGCATATAGCTAAAATTGACTATGTTGAGGCAAAAAAGGGTCCACCTGTAGATGAAACTTTATGTTTTGGAATTGATTTTATGATATAATACCTTATTTATATATTTTATTTCATTTAATATTATTTAAACTCAAATAAATTCATTTTCAAACCTACCAATGTCTGATCCACCTGTTTCTTCTCATTGTTACATCACAATCAAACTATAAATGACTATTTTCACCAAAAGGAGCCTAAAAATGATGGTTTCACACTATAAATTGTGTAATATTACTTTATATATCATATTATTGTATTTTAATTCATATTAAATTTTACCAAGTTTATATCTCCATGCTTAAGTCCACTTCATGAATGGTGTAAGAGGCAAAGTCTGTTGTAGGTGAGTGATTCTAGAAATAGGCACACCTATAGGTGTATATAGGGCCTAAAACACATGATACCAAATATTTAAAATAAATTTATATAATGAATAATTTATTAACCATATTAAAATTATGGCATGTTTTATTATTTCAACATTGAGTGAAGAGTCTATTTGGGCTTAAACATGTAGTTGATCATTGACTAAATTTAGTGCATAAAAACACAACTTTGGGTCTCCCAAAAACCAATCTCCACTAATCATCTTCCCTTGAAACTTTGTAGAGTAATTTTACCATGAAAATAATAAATTTTTTAGCTATTATTATGCATTAAAATTATTAAAAACCATGTTATATGACCTTCCTAAAACTTTTAGGTGCTCTATTTTGCACTTTTAGGGAAAAGGTCTCTACATATAGTCATTTGACTTCTAAAGCATTCCTCACTATTTACCTACCCACTTAACATAAAAAAATTCATTCCAAGGTATCTTAAACATGTTAGGACTTTAAAGAAAGTTTCAAATTGTTTCAATTCTTCCATACATGCATTCTTAGTTCTCTGTTAACACCACCTATAAGTGGCTTTTGCACATATAGGCAGTGAGTGTAGATGTGAACAATGATTTTTTTTTATAAATTTAATGGTTTATAGACATTTTAAAATAATAAAAAAATAATTAATTCATCATGAAATACCTGAAACAATTCCAAAAATCCATTTTAGTATTCTTAACCTCCTATTAACACCACCTGTAGATGGTCATTCTGATATACAGGCAAATAGTGGATGATTTTATGAATATGATGCATGGTTTATGTGATTAAAATGAGTTTTTATATTCCTAAAAGATTCAAAATATACTAATTTTATTATTATTAATAATATTATTTATCTCAAACACTCATTTTCAACATGACTAGTCTTCATGATATTCTTGTACACATTCATTAATGGTGGAAGACTATATATGTTGCATATGACTACAAACTCATGGAATTTTTTTTTTAGACGTGAGATTTAAAGGACAATTTAATCAATACAACATTCATAAAATTAAAATTATATTATCAAAACCCCATGGAACTATTATCAAAACATGAAGATCCTAAAAATGGTGGAAACATGTTTGTCATCCCAAATGAGACCAATCTACAAACTTGAGATGATTTACCTATCAAAACACCTTAAAACACCAATAAAAGCATGGATATAATTATTTTAATATGTACATGTCCTTTTTATTTAATTAAAACATTGTTATTATACATAATCATCTAAACAAAATCAAAACCTATAGGTTGCATGAAATAGTGAGCAAAAAAGCATAGTCAACTTGTTAGAGATGGTTCATAAATCATAGTTGATGAATATTTTAAATATTTTTATGTAAATGGATCTATGAGTTTAATTTCACCTCCAAATTTGTTTTTACTTGGAACTTCTCCAACTAGCTATACCAATCATAAACATGTTGATCACATCTATGTGTCTAAAAGGGTAAATAAGGAGTAGAATGGTTTTAGACATTTTTTATCACTTATAAAGGATGTTAAGCATGAAAATGAGTATGAGGAAGTTGAATATCCATTACATGACCTTATTCCATGTGTCATTCTCTCTCATGGGTCGTACACGTGCCAAACTCTTCCTTTTTGAATTGATTTCTTGATTTTCAATTAGATAACCTACAAGTTTCAGATGGGACTAACATTATTGAAAGGTAATATGACCTATTGGATGTTTGAAATGATACTAGGACACTTGGATGCCTTAAAATTGTGTCACTTACATTTATGACCCCTAAAATCCTTCTAAATGACTCAAAGTGACATATAGATTAATTAGATCATGATCAAGGCTAAAGTGGCATTAAATTACATCAAAAGACTTATAATACACCCTATGAAAAAATATTAGACCCATATAAACATCTAAAGATCAATTTTTTACTTATAGGGGGCCTAATTTGACATGTAGGGTCAAATTTGGCCAACAAAATAGTGATTCATAGGGGTAGTATGCCTACTATACTAAAGATTAGTAGTATTACCCTATCCACGGGCTTAAGGATTCATCTAAAGTCTGAGACAAACAATAAAACCTAACACTTAACAAAATTTTTTTGACCAAGACAAGACAACTAATTACCTCAACCACATAAAGCAAAGGACACACACAAAGCAAAGTAAACACACTAACAAGACACACACATGTGCTCAAGGAACTTATGAAAAACATAAAATAAACAACTATGCACAACCAGATACTAATCATACCTCCTTTCCAAGATCAAAAGGAAAGTTTCTTGAATCTTCTTCATTATGAGATGAGTCATAGTGCCAATCATGTTGTTAGTTGGATTGGATGCTTAGTATATCAGACCTATTCCTTAGCACTTCACTTGATCTATTATCAAGTAGATCATCCTCAAGTAGGTAGCCAATGTAAATTTATTCCTCTTGAATTCATACACATACCTCATTCTACTTCTAAATCTTCATCTCATGATCAAATTGTATCTTCTTGGTAGGCATGGCTTCAAGAGGAGTAGTTTCTTATTCCTTTGAATATTGAGGCCAATAGGAGCTTGTTCTATCCTTAAAATTTTTATGTATTTCTCCCAAATGATTTAGAGGATGATAATCCATTTTTATTATTTCAAACATATCATCATGGGATGCATATGTTGCTTGAAAGGATAAATTTGAAAAGTTGTTTCTTCTTTGCATACTCACTTGAGTGTCAAGGTCGCCTTCTCCATTTTTGATTAAATCATAGCCTCCTCGAAGAATAGTATAACCTAATCCAATGACTACAAATAAGTCATCCAAAGTCTGATTAGAGACTTGTTCTTTCCAATCTATAATGTCTTGGATAGTGATGGAAGAACCAATGATGATTTTTTCTTCTTTGGCAAAAGGAAAACATTTTTCCATATCAACCTAATCAAAAGTTTAAAAATAAGAAATCACATATTATTTAGAATTTAGGACCTCTTGAGAGCTCTCAAGTTGCATCCCAATTGTCATAACATGACTTTGCTTCTCAAAGACTACAAGATCCTTAATTTATTTCTCCTTCTTGGTGATGTCAATGCTAAGCATCTTATAATCGGGGGACTTAGTCCAATGAGGCTGCCAAGGAGCTATATTTTCTTCAAGCACTAATTTTGAATTTTTATCAACCAAATTATCCTCTTTAGGTTCCCATACCATGGGTCAATCAAGGCAAAAAATTGATAGGGTGAGGATAATATGAACTAGTTGGTGGAGGTGGAACATAGAACTCAAAATTGAATTGAGAATAAATTGTAAGGGATTATATTTGGAGTTCTTGAGGAAGGGGAGGTATACTTTGGGATAAAATAGCTTGGTTTTATTCTTTACACTTGATAATCACTTCATTTACATTTTTTTTAATTTGATCACTCTCTTAAGGAAGGTTAGATGGGGTGTTTTTAGTCATAGGATCTTTTTTTAGCTCTAAACCTTCCACCACACCTTAACTTAACAATTTCAATCTCAACCCTAAATCTTAAATTTTATTAGCTAGGTTCTATTTGAAAATTATCTCTTGAATTTTATATGAATTGTCATGAGGATAAGGATTACAAGAGGGCTAACATATAAAATAATAGGTCTCTTGAGGAAGGGTGGGAGGGACTTGTATAGGATCAATCTCTTTCTCAACTTCACACTCTTTATCAAGGTTTTGATCCCCTTTCTTTCCCCATGATTCCACTACCTTATTATATCTGAAGATGTTAGTAATAGGAGTCTCTTATTGAGGTAGTGATGTAATTTGAGGAGTGGATGAAGTGTCTAAAGAACTTGAGATTTCCTTAGGCTTGGGTTTTCCACCTTGTCTCCAACTTGGGATTTCATATTTAGAGGTCTCTTCTTGAGGTGGGGATGTAATGGGAGAGGGAAATGAGGTATTAAATTATGCTTACTTTGATAATGATATGTATTATTTCATATTATTATTGGCTAACTCAATATACCTATCAATATTTGCTTCAAAAATAAGGTTTGTCTTTCCAACTCTCTCTTTCAGCTAATTGGGAAAAAAATGACTTTGACAAGCTTGATTGGGTTCATAAGTAGGGGTCAAGTAGGAGTAATAATAATCTTGGGGAGGTGGATATGAGGGATGATAGACTTGGTTAGGATGGTCCTCTTAAATTCTTAGCCTATCTTTTAAGGATGCAACTAAGCCATCCACATCTAGCATTTCACTTGTAAGCCTTTGTCAATTTACTCTCTTAATAAGTGCCCACTCTCTTTTAACCATCTCTAATTCATATCTCACATTATGAAAGAGATAATTAGGAACATATTTACCAATTTTACTTAGTGTATCAAGCTCTATCATGTACCTCTCATAGCCTAAGAGAGTTTTTTTGAAATTTGAAATGGATTGATTTAAGAAGTGACTAGGTTGACTAGAAGGAGCAAAGTATTAAGAAGGCTGGTTATAAGATTGATACAACTCATGACAAGGTTGATAAGGGTCATATTGGAGCTAGTAAGGATCATGATAAGGTTGATAAAAATCATATAAAGGCTCATGGGGAATGCCATAAGCTTGATATACCTCACTAACTTGTGTAAAATAATACTCAACACCAAAATTAGCCATGAAAAATAATTAAGTAAGAAAAAAAATTAAAATTACTAAAAATATTTAAAAGGAAAACCTAGGTTGTTTGACCAGCTAATGTAACTTTGGAGTTTCCATTGATGCTTGGATAGATACCTCTAAAGGCTAATGTGTTGAAAGATAACACCAAAAATATTTCAACTTATTGGATAATGAATCCCACTAGGTGTGCCAAAAACTATTGTCACTTAAATTATCACCCTTTGAGGAGATGTCTAAGGTCTCCTCATCCAAATGGAATAATTGAAACACCTCTAGGTTTTGGGTAACATAAGAATGAGGTGAATCTCTAGATAGGGCTAGCTCCCTTTGTGTGCCACTTGTAGATCACTAATACACCTATTCTTATAAGAAAAAGGGAGAGAGAAAACTAAAATAAAACTATCCTAAAGGAAGTGATACACCAAAATAATTTATGACTACCAACCAACTACATGTGACACATGAATCTAAGAGACTAGTTAGGCATACACTTATCTAATTTGAACCTTCTCACATTAGTATTTCATTATGAGGTTGTGATGAATGTTTATCCTAGGAGGATTAAACAAGAGGCCTAGAATGGCACTATTTAAATATACTAACTCACTCAACCTTGACACATCAATAAAACACTTCACATAACCTACAAGAAGAATCATTCCAATTGCAAATAGGTGAGAGAATGAGATAATAATTCTAAAGAAACAAAAATCAATACTAATCAAGATTAATCATCCAATTGAACACACTATGAATAATAATAAAAGAGGTAAAATTAGTAATATTATTGATATATGGTATGAAAATGAGTAAGGATTTTCCATACTTAGGTGGAGAATGTTTTACAAAGGCCAAAATGGCTAGTTCTTATAGAACTTAAGAGAGAAGAAGAGAAAAAATAATTCCAAAGGTTAGAAGGACACTTGTCAAGATAAGAAATTGAGTCACATGTGCATGAGAATGGAATGTGAAATTGATCATGAAAATTCAAGAAGCACAAGTGTCATCCCAAGTCATGAGATTCATGAAATGTGGTGTAAGAGTTCCTACTTTGCACAAGAAAATTGCCTTCATCATTCACCCCTATTATAACATCATAAAACTAGCAAGGGTTATGTATAATTATTGGAATAAGAGGGAAGGATTTCAAACATGATTGTCCCTGCATTGGTTGCATTCCTAGTTATTTAGAATCTTTTGGAAGTTAGCCATCACTACCTATAATCAAAGAAATACCTCTTTCCTACACCTTTCACCCTTAGCCTCAAATTTGGATTTATTTACCCATTAAAATACATAAAATGGAGTGAAATTCATGTTTAAATACCATAAATGTCCTTAGAGGCATTAGGCACACCTTGAAATTAGTTTACTTGAAGATTTTCACCCTTCTCATTACTATGTTCACTATGACAGTTTTGACTTGCTGAGATGAAATCTCTTGTTGAGTCACTTGGAGTTATTAAAAGGAATTAAATATACATGGGTAGTTATATCAAGTCTCAATATTCCTTCCAAAGTTTATTTCATCTCTTGAAACCTCCTAGAACCTACATAATACATAAAATAGTCAGGAAAAGAAATTATGCACCCTGTCTATATAAATTCCATATAACTCATCCTAATGGTAGGGAGATTTAATAAGTATTATACAACATCAAATAATTTTTATAGACAAACTATTCCATTTTGGTGCATTATCTCTTTTATTTCCTTCATCAAGTCTAGAATTAGGGTTTTTAAGGGTTTTAGGTTGTTTTAAGATCTTAATCTCTGTTCATGAATATTGGATGCTGGAAATTCTAACTAATCCCACAAATGAAAATTTCAAGACCCTTTTAAATACCTTAAAATGTCATGGATCTCCATGCAAATCTTCAGAAGAGATGTAAACACTCAAAGGTGACCTATCGAGCTCTTTTATCCATTTCCTATAGGCTTGAGTTGGTTTTAAGCTCAAAAATGTATTCCTTATGATTTATCTACAAAATAAAAATATTTAACCTATTTTATGATCCCATAATCATTCTCTAATAGGTTATAAAGCATATATAATTCTATATGTGTAATGACTTCCCATTTTGATACTGGGACAAAACCCTACCTTTTAGGCTTGACTGTAACCTTTGTGGTCTAGACCACCTTATTGAATTTCATCCTTTTTTTATTTTATTTCCATATTTTCTTATATTTTATCCAAATTATCACTTCTCTTATCAATTCATAAACATCTCTTGGTTCAATTTATCATCCCTTCTTTCCAATACTATAGGGTTTGTACATAAGGGGAGTGCCCTCTATCTAAGACAAAACAGATGCAATTTCCCCTATTTTCTTAGACTAAAATAAAATTTTAGGGTCTTTTTAAACTTTTTAGGATGTACCACACCAAAATTCATCCTTTTATCGGGTCATTTGACCCCCAAACTTCTCAAGGACCCAAGACAGACTATAGGTAAGCAGATTGTGCATAGTGTTCCCATCATATGGAATGTGCATACCTATTTAAAGCCACTACCTATTATATGTCTATATATATATATATATATATATATATATATATATATATATATATATATATAATACAATAATTATCATATTGGATTTATTCCAATCTTATTTTTTCTCTCCAACCTCTCACATACTCTTCCATACACCTTGCCTAAACAAGACTGAGTTCCATCTTTGATTGTATTTCTTGTTTTGGAAGGTACCCTACATAATATTTAGCTTAGATGAAATGTTCATAGGATTATTTATAATATCACAGGGTCACTTCACATTTTTTATGACCCATTTTCTTAGTTTTTATGTAATAAAAACATCACAATATCACTCTTAAGCTCAGTGTTGCATACAACTAAAACTAACTATGTTGAGGTAGAATAGGGGTACACCTATAGATGAAACTTTGTTTTTGAATTTAATTTATTATAAAATAATTCCTATAAATATTTTAGTTCATTTAATATTAGTTTAAACTCAAATAAATGTATTTACAGACTTGCCAATGTCTGATCCACCTATTTCTTATCACTGTTACATCACAGTCAAATTGTAGATGACTATTTTAACCAAAAGGAGCCTGTAAGTGATGGTTTCAAATTAAAAATTATTTCATGTTCCTTTTTATATTCTCTTATGGTATTTTAAGTCATATTTTATTTGACCAAGTTGATATCCCATGCTTAAGTCCACTTCTTGAATGGTGTAAGAGCTAACCTCTATTGTAGGTGAGTAATTCTAAAAATAAGCACATATATAGGTGTATATAGGGCGTAAAACATAGGATAACAACTCCATAAAATACCTTTATATCATGAATAATATCTTAACCATATAAAACCATCTTAACATGGTGGCATGTTTTGGTATTGCAACATTGAGTGAAGAGTCTAGGTGATCATTGCCTGAATTCAGTACATAAAAGCACAACTTTGGGTCTCCCAAAACCCAATATCCACTAATCATCTAACCTCAAAAAAATTTATATTCCCTCTCTCATGTGGATAATACATTTTTTATTTATTATTATGCACCAAAAGTATTAATAACCATGTTATATGACCTCCACAAAAATGCCAAGTGTTATATTTTTCACTTTTAGGGAAAAGGTCTCTGAATAGAGTCATTTGACTTCTAAAGGTTTCCTCACTCTTTAAATTCCCACTTAACATATAAAACATGCATCTTATGGTCTCCTCAACATGTTATGACTTTAAGGAGAGTTCCAAATTGTTTCAACACTTCCATACATGCATTCTCCATTATCTGTTATCACCACCTGTAGGTGGATTTTACACATATAGGGAGTGAGTGCAGTTGTGAATAATGAGTATTTATTTATACCTTAAATTGGTTCCTATAACTTTTAAAATCTTCAAAACACAACTCCATCATGAAATACCTAAAACAAGGTCCAAAAATCCATTTTGGTATTCTTACCCTCCTGTTAACACCACCTGTAGATGGTCGTTCTAATGTACAGGAAAATAGTGGATGATATTATGAATAGGATGCATGGTTTATGATATTAAAATGAGTTTTTATCCTCATAAAATATTAAAAATAGTCTCATTTGATTATGAATAACCTTATTTATCTCAGACACTCCTTTTCAACATGACTAGTCTTCATGAGATTCTTGTACACATTCATTAATGGTAGAAGACTGTATATGTTGCATATGACTAAAAAATCATGGAATGTTCCTTTAGAGGTGATATTAAAATGATAAGGGTATCAATAAAACATTTATAACATATAAATTAGACTATCACAACCCTATGGAACCAATATCAAAACATGAAGGTCCTGAAAAATGGTGAAAACATGTTTGTCATCCCAAATGAGACCAATCTATAAACCTGAGATGATTTACCTATAAAAACACCTTGAAACATCAAAACAAGAAAGGTTAACATTATTTTAACATTTTAATTTCATATGGAGTCAATTCCAATAGTTTGATTGTATAAAATCATCCAAACCAAATCAAAACCTATAGGTTACATGAAATAGTGAGTAGACAAACATAGTCAAATTGTTAGAGATGGTTCATAAATCATAGTTGAAAAATATTTTAAATATATTTATTTAAATTTATATATATTATTTTAATTTCACCTCCCAAATAATTTTGACCTAGAACTTCTCCAACTGGTCATACCAAGCATAAACCTATCGATCACATTTGTGTGTTTAAAAGGGTGAATAAGGAGTAGAATGGTTTTGGACCTATTTTATCACTTCTAAAGAAATTTAAACATGAAAATTAGTATAAGGAATCTAAATATCCATTACATGAACTTCTCCCGTGTGTCATTCTCTTTCATGGGCCATATAAGTGCCAAAGTCTTTCTTTTTCAGTTGATTTCTTAATTTTTAGTTAGATAACCTACAAGTTTTAGATGGGACTAACATTGATAATAGGTAATTTGACCTCTTAGATGTTTTAAATTATATTAGGACACTTGGACACCTTAAAAACCATGCCTCTTTCATTTATGACCCCTAAAATCCTTATAAATGACTCAAAGTGACATATAGATTAATTAGACCATGGTCAAAGCTAAAGTGGCATTAAATTACATAAAAATACTTATAATACACCCTATGAAAAAATATTAGAGCCCTATAAACATCTAAAGATCAAGTTTTTACCTATCAAGGGCCCAATTTGACCTATAAGGTCAAATTTGGTCAATAGTTACATCATCTAATGTCTCAAACATGCTACTACATGAGGATCCTTCAAGAAATTTCTAGCACATACCATGAAACCTTAAATGATGCTAATAAGGCTTTCAAGAAGCATTTAGAATACCATGACAAGCTCTAGACCACCATTTACAAGATTGGATGGGTTTCATGAAAACTTTAGGATTATAGGGGTTAATATTTGGCCTAGGAGGCCAAGATATCAATAGGTCCTAGAGAGGTATCAAATGGCTATATTTAATGAAAAACTATTGAAAATAATACAAAGAGAGCCCTTAATTTTAATTACAGATGCACATGTTAGGTTCCCACCTTCAGGTGGATGGGATACAACAAACTTCTATAGTAATTGGCCCTTTCAATCATCATTAAAAAAGGGGGAACCATATCAAATGACACTCATTATAATGAAGACTATGAAACAAGATCCTAGGGTGAAATAGGTTCCTATCATTACAAGGTCCTTTTGAAGAGAATACAAGAAAAGATAAGATAAGAAAATTTGCATAAACTCTTCTAATTGAGAAGACCATACTATTCCTACAACTTTAGCTCATATTACTACTTGGAAGTCCCAACTTCCCCCTCAACAAAAAAGGTAACTCTATGCTAAAAGAGGAAATATAGAGCCCAAGAACCCCTTATGAGCACAAATATTGACACATTGTCTACATAAGGATCCACAAGGCAAAATAATCCATCTACAGGAAGTGAGCCCATTGATGAATATGAGGAGGAAGAGTTAAGAAGAGAAAATTTATTGAGCCTCAAAGGAGCCAAATAAAAATTACCACTTGAAGTAGACAAATTAGGTGAGGATATGGCCCTAATTGTCTTCTTAGTTCCTCTTGTTTCTATAGTACCAATTGTGTGAATTATTTATTTTGTCTATTAGTTCATTTGATCCTATTTCTCTCAATCCTCCTATCCAACCATCCCTAGTTGTTCCCAATGTGGAATATGTTTATTCTAGTACTATTGTCTCCATAATCCCAACTATTTATATAATTACAGTTGTTTCTTCAGAATTCATTCTTCCCACTTCTACTATTGTTACCTCCATCATTCCTTCAGATTCTCTTGAAGTTAAAATAGTTCATACTAGTAAAAATAGAGGAGTATTAAAAAGTGTAAAACTACATGTATCTTCCACCCAATTGGGATTTATAATGCCTTCATCCAATATTATCCAAACTACTATTATAGTATCATCTAAGAAGACTAGGAAGAAGAAGTTGGTAAACATAGCCCATGATATGCATATATACATTGGTCTTGACTAGTCAAAGATTATTTGGCCATCACTACTAGACCCATTTCATGCCAAAGCCTTGAGGTAATCTTCAAGGGACTTGTTGACTGAGACTACAACTAAAAACACTCAACCAACTCAACTCAATTGGTGATCCCATAGTGGGATACAAACTTAGAATATTAAGCCTCACAAATGCCAAATTTTATGATAACTAAGATACCCATTGTAAGCTCAATGTTTGATAAATCTATAGGGAGTATAAAAAGAGTAAAGAAGAGGAAGATTGAATATTATGTTGGTAGTGGCATAATCTTGGAAGGGAGATAAATGTCTTTTCTCTTTCCAAGAGAAAGAATAGGAGACTGGGGAAGTCTCCTTACAATGAGGATTTTAGATCTTATTTGGAAATGTAGAATGATGTTTTTCTTAAATTTAATGAGGGGACAAAGAAAGTGAGAAGAGAATTGTAACAAAAATTATAGTAGGTTCAGGTTCAATACCAAATTTTTCATGTTCCTGGATAAATTGAGATAGATGTACAAAGTATAGCCTCAAGGTTATATAACATTTTCGATGTTATTACTTCAATGAGGGCTGAATTAGTCCCTTATATTATTGAAACAACAAAAAAATAAATTCTTTGAAAGAATATGAGAACAAATTAAATTCCTTTTTTTGTTCAAAACAAACAAGGCTTATATCCATCTAAACTTAATGACACCATTGGAGGCATCTAATGCCCTCAATTTGGTTGTCATTTGAACATAAGAGGCAAGAGAGTGGGAAAAAAGTGATGTGATAATGATAAAATTTACAAAACATAATAACTTAATTTTGTATATTATGAATGATTTGAAGCTTTCTTAGGATAAAGACTCTATAGGGTAATTAACAAGTAGATCTGGTTTTGATCAACTCCTCTAGTAAGCCTTAATAAATTTCAACTAGAATCTTGAAGGACTAGAAATGGAAGAAATAGAGGCTAAGTTAAATTTTCCAAGGAAGAAAGTCACAAAATTTGAAATATTTTGGATTAATTTAGGATCACTAAGTTTGATCATGCACATTAAATGGAGTAATCAAACAGGGTGCATAGACCACCACTTTTAAACATGGACATCATTAGATTTTAGCATGGGGTCAGTTTCAAGTATTATCAAGAATTAGAGGAAATAACAAAGGCTAAGGCCACACCTTCCATCTCAACTCCAACTTCTATTTCAAAACCACCTCTGAGCTTATCTCCACCAACAACTTCAGTGCCTCCCACTATGTCAAGTATAACCATGCAATCATCAATTTTGAAAAAGCCCTAATTATGAAAAGTTAATTTTGTATGTAAGTTTGCATGTACTATTAGTCTCTATAATTATAGTTTACTCATACTTAATGTATGATTATTAGTTAGCCTAAGAAATTTTTAATCATGCACATGTTTCATTGCATCATGCAGTATAATATCTTTTTTGATATAGTTGTAATCAATTATCATTGTACATGCAATTTTTTTGGCATTAAATCAAAACTAAGATTTTTAATTATTAACATGCAGCTTAGAGTTTTTCATGAACCTGGAGTATGAGGTTACCCATCCCCAATTCTATTTATTCATGTAAATCCCTCATTTCAAAGGTTTATAAAATTATCAATACAAGAAGAATTCATTTTTGATTGTTGTGCAACTATGTAGATACATTTCCATTCCATTTCTATCTAATTAAGTGTTTATTTTCCTTGATTATTTTGATTTAATAATTCAAAGTGTGCAATAAATACAAATAATTCCTTTTGTTATCATTTATATCTATTTATTCTATATATATAACAACCATTGAATAATTATTAAGCGTTATTGATTATATACAAATAGATTGAATGTTTCAATTTTCAAAGTTTTTAGAAGTGTTTCCCTTTGATATAGTCTTCTAGGTGTGAGCTATAACTGCCCTAGATACCTTTCTAGTCTGAGATATAATCTCTTGAGTAAGGGTATGCAATAACCACTCTTAAAGGATTAACATTCAGTTGATATCCTTGAGTTTTTTATATTATATCTTCCCCCACTACATAGCTATGTTTGTATATGAGTGTGCAATAACTACCAGCAGCAAGCATTAGTTATATAAACACTTGTACATAAATAAACCAACCCTGAAAGTAATCTCTTGAGACCATAGAGCCTTCTTTTCCACTCTACCCTTCCCTCCTTTTTAAATTTTATTTGATTGATAATTTTCCACTTTAGAATAAGGTCCATCCATCCAACTCAACTAAGTTTTAATTTCTTTACTAGGAGTCATTTCATCCACAAGCACACTTGATTAACAACCTTCATGCTCAACATACTATTCCACCACCTATTTGTTTAACCCATACCTAAAACTTATGCCTTGGAGTTGATTTTACATCTATTGAGATCTTAAAATGTTAGAAACCACATTATTAAATATGAGGGTGTAAATAAGACCCACATCAATAGGAAAAAGTTGGAACTAGAAAGAGGGCCACTTATGTGCCTTCCCTAGTGAGAGTTTATCCCCTATGTTTGATTTGGACTCATGACACCCAAGATATTATTTTAGTTTCAACTTTGTCATTACATAAAAAGCCTATATCTCTACTAGTTATTTTTATAGTAACGTGATCTAGGATAACTTCTCCAATAATAAATACCTATCCTATTAGTCAACCTATGGATCAACCACCTTGGTTAGTCAATTATGTTATTACCATCCCAAGTGATGTGCACAATTTACCAAGGAATCTAGAAAATAATCTACCTTATTTCTCGCTATTATGAGGGATAATGATATAGGAATATATCAAGTATTTCAAGGCTGATTTGAGGTTAATGAATGTCACTAACAAAGATGTTACTTGCAAACTTTTCCTATTTGTATTTTAAGATGTTGCCTATGATTGGTATGTTAATATTTAATAAAACTCAATTAATTCTTGGAGCACATGTTAAATCACTTTTCTTTCCCAATTTTGACAAGTTACTAGCCTTGGTCTAGTGTATCAATATTTTACCAGTATGAAGAGGGATCCTAATGAACCAATTTGAGCATTCAATGAAAGTTTTGAAAAGATGTACACATGTCTAAGTCCAATATATAAACTAAATCAATTTTTAGCATTAGATATGTACAAAAACCATTGGATCCCATAACTACAGTGTTTATGCAAATATTCATTGCTACCAACACTCTAGAATTAACATATGAAGAAGATATCAATATTGATAGATAGATAAATCCTCATGTACCATGCACCCCTAATATCAATATTAGTTTTCTAGTTTTGAATCAAGTGCCTCATGTGAATAAAAATATTTCTACATTCAACCAGAATTAGTTGTATGCACTACCCCTTCTAATGTAGTAGACACCAAATCAGAATTATGGTTATATGAACAATCATGTATAGATGAATGGTCATCATTAGAACCAACATTCAATCCCATCTAATAATCCAATTTCCTAAGGTGTGGATCCTACCAAATTAGAATTGGATTCTATACAAATAATGGTCTAGAAGTTAAGAAATGACTTCTTTAGCATGAAGATGAAGATGGGTAAACTACTGGCTAAAACAATAACCAAAATTTTGGGTTCCAAAAATATAATAGATATTTAAATATATCTAAAAATATTATGGAGTAGCAATAGCCCAATAAGTTGATAGAAATCAATATAGTGGAAATAGCTCTGCCCACTTGGTGTAGAATTCATAATACATCACAACATGGTGAACTTGAATTTATTGAATTTTGTGCAATATTTGATATCTTCCAAAGGGATATAGTAAGGTAGGATTTTATGAATAACCCCCCAGAGTTCCACCCTAAATATGGTTCCTCAAACACTACTATGGTATTTGAAACTCATGAATCTCCTTTCCTAAGTGAGGATGACAATGAACCAGAGGATAATTCTAATGAGATACATTCCTTCCAATAGTACCGAAAGGGTAATTATAATCTTAGGAACAAGCATCCCTTCACAATGTCTACTCCTCCAAATAATACCACTTTTCCACCAAATCCAAGGGCTAATAATAATTCACCTCCCCAAAAGGGAATGGACTACCCAAAAATAAGGAGGAATAGAGAAAAGGAGGATACAACATTATTGAAGACATGAAGAAGATTAAATCAAACATCACTCTTCATGAATTATCTCAAATCACTAAATAACAAGATATTTATGGAGGTATATCATAGGGAAGTCTATTATCAAGAAGATAAAGGCCACTTATACAAACATTATATACAAGAGTAAGGTAGAAGTTCCTCCTATATTATTAACTATCAGATATTTTGGAAATAATATTCAAAACTATTTAGTTGATTCTATATCTTTGGCTACTATGATGCCAACTTCTATTTTTCAAAAGCATGGATTGATCCCAAGCCTATTGAAGAGGATAGTTTCACAATTAGACAAAACAATGGTGCCCATAGTTGGAGAACTAAATGATGTATGCATTCAAGTGGTATCCGATCCATGTGTATATATGACTATTGAAATACTTTTAGTGTATATCCTAGAGGGATATAGACTCATCCTTAGTAGAGATTGGTGTAATATATTAAATGGGTATGTATCAATAGAATACTCTCATATCTGGTTGCCATGGAGAGGTATTATAAACTAGATTTGAATTAATCAGGAACTAATAATGAAACATCCCATCAAAGAATATAATACTAAGAATGAATAGGTAATATACAAACATCCTAACCTTGGGATTTTTACCTTTACCACAAAGTATTAATTATAGGGACTGAAAGTCTAAAGACCTTCCCAATTATGAACTCTCCATTTCAATGGTGCAAGATTGTTAGTAGAGCTTCCTAAGATTCCATAGAACATGATAATTATGGGAATAGCTTGAAACTCATAGAAAGGAGAGTGAAGAATGATTTTTGTAATAATAATACAACTAAAAAGGCTTTTTTAGAGACTCAAACATATATAATCTACTAATTACAACTAATAATACTTAAATCATATCTAATATTTCAAATAAAATTATAATAGAAAACATATTGAAAACACAACTCCTCATAGAAAGAAAATACCCAAATATATATATATATATATATATATATATATATATATATATATATATATGGGCTTGTGCTTATATATAACTTATCCATTTATTACTTATACTTTACACATTACAATAAGAACCCTAATTACAAACATATTTTGGAAAAAGTCTTATATGACATGTGCAATGATCTCTCTATAAACATAACAAAAGGAAATACCATGACCAACAACATGCTTGACAATAACTACAATAGCAAAAACAACCTCTTCCCATCTAATAGAAGTTAGCTTGTAGTATATTTATAGATGTTTGTATCCTTTAATCAATTTTTCTAGTAACCCACTATTAGTGCATCATCTAAGTTATTACAACATGTATCTGGTGCAAAGCTAGGAATAACCTAACAAGAAACAAAATACAACCAATTGTGAAACCTCTGATGTATCACCTATACTCAACATGTTGCAATGCTCACATGATCTCTTACTAACACTCTCTTGGACTTAAAATTTTGGCTCACCCTAATACAATGTTAATAATGTGAATAATATGGTATGTCGAGAGAATGAGCCCTAAAATAGAGATAGCTAAACAAGATTCATAGGAATCACACGAAGCATTATTTATCAATTTTCACTCCATGTGCATTAGTTAACTTCCCTTATGGGTTTTAAACTAAATGGTGTGCCAATGGGGTGCCCTTAATATATTTTAAACCATCTTGATCCTAAGAAACTTATGAAGGCATCCCTTAAAAATAGTGAAAACTTGGAGCCAAAATATCAAAACTAATAGTCAGAATTACCTAACTAGCTAACAATGGTGAGGCTAGAGGAGCAACAGAAGGAGAAGGTGGAGCAAAGGAAGAAGGCTCACTCTTTTTTCACTAGATAATGACCAAAAGTTTATTGGGTGGAATGAATATGAGAGTGTTAACCCAGGGTGTGATCAAAGAATTAAATATAGAAAGTTCAACCTTGAGTGCTTTCTAGTCCAACGTAAACTCCTAAATGACGTGAAGGAAAGCATGTGGGGAAAATGAGTATAAAGGATCTAGAATAGGTCATCATCATTAGAACTAGCCAACTTGGCCTTGGCATTGGACACATTCATGTCAATATCTTGTTATAGATCATTGAATTTGTCCAACTACCATTTCACTTTTACTCCCATAAAAGTGTTGCACAACATTTGATTTTTCAAATTTTAAAGCTACTACATAATATTATCATGGGAATTACTAGAATCTTATAAATTGACATCCATCTGGTCAAAATTAATCACACTATCATCCATAATAGTTTGGGATTTATATTCCTTCATGAAATCTACGCGTCTGTTACCCCATGTGTCATCCAATTAATGCTTCTAATCTAGTAGGTGATGGATAACTTGTCTTGCTTGAGTGGAATCTTGAGATAAATTTTACTAATAAATTTCAAATAACTCAAATAAATTCTTAGTCTCAACCCTGACAGCTTGGCCCTATGCCTATAGTTGTTCAACCTTATTAATATAAAACTAGTTAACTATGTAACCAAAAGTGGAAATTATTCATGATCAAAGAGATTTCAATCACCAATGGCCTCTTTGACTAGTATGGGACAAGCATCTTCAATGATTTCAAAGACCTTGCATAGTTGTTGGCATAAGTTGGTATTGTCTAAGCTTAGGCATTATACTTGTTATTCTAAGATCATAACTTGATGGGTAATGGACTCTTGAAATTATGCTATCCTTTAGATTTGTTTTATTAGTATTAGTTGTGATATATTTAGATAAGCCTCAATAATAGGTGGCATAAGTGATAAATTAGATGCAATCATAGTATCCAAAGCCTACTATAATGGAGTAATGGGAAAGGAGAAGGTGGTGTGCTAGGATGAGGAGGATAAAACATCCCACATTCATAGACTCAACCTAAGTGGTTTTGAAGAAGGGGCTTGCAATGAAGGTGCAGTGCTCATAGTTGATGTAACTTTCTATGTATACACCATCAGCTACTCTATTAGATCTTTTTTTTAGCCACTTATGTTATATTTATCTTCTTAGCTTCCTAATATTTTATATGCTTCTACTCATCTATGTTTTTATAGATTTATTTAGTGGTAGACTTTCACTTAACTTCTTTTATGTCACTCTACATCTTTTATTTTGTGTTAGTAGCTTGTTTCTTCATAGTGTCTTTAGCTCATTGATTTTGATCTTGTTTCTCTTGCTTATAATTGTGTGTCCTCTTTATTCTTCTTTTCTTCTTCATCCTTATCTCTTCCTCTTTCTACCTCTTGGATTCATCTACTTTTTTTGTTTTCATTCTTCATTCTTCTACTTTTCTTCTTCTTCAGTTTTCTTCTTAACTACATCAATAATAACTTACATTTTCTTTTCTTCCTCTAAAGCTTATTAATCAATTGTCTCATTGGTGGTTGTCTAATTTTTGGCATCTTTGTCATCATCATCCTTCTTGTGTAGCTATTCTTCCACATCCACTAGAATTAATATGCTTCATCCTCTTTAGGTAGTACTCTACAAGCTTGGCTCATGGCTAAGCCTCAACTACCTTGGCCAACTATTGTGCTACAACCTATTTTCATTATTTCTTAATAGCCTCTTATTATCAAGCTTCTTCTCCCTTTTTCTTCCTCTCTTCCTTCCTTCATTATTTCTTTACATCCCTTAATACCTCTTCTTGTTCATCCTATTATTCCTTTAGTGTCAATGAATCTAACATGACTTCTTTAATAGCCATCATCATATCATTAGACTTTGATAGTGAAAGTGTAGGCATAGATGTTTAGACCATTTTATTTGAAACCCTAGTCTTCAGCTGTGTTGGTTGTTTTAGAGTCATATTTTTGTGTTTTGACACTATTTCTAGTGATGGAAAGGTTGGTGGAAGATATTCTAGTATTTTCTACATAGGGGCATCCAATGTTTTTGTATTTTCATCATCTATTACTTACTTATATCTTCTTTGTGTGTGCTTCCTCTAATGAAGTACTTTAAGAGGACTTTTGTGAAGAGGATCTAATGGTTGTGGATATGAAGAGCTTCCATGCATTCCCCCTATGTTGAAGTCTTTTAAAATTTCCCACAAGTGAGATTATTCTATAATAATATCCATAATAATTGATGGTGGGAAAGGAGGTATCTCCACCCAAAGGTGTTCTAGAAACTTTATACATATCTACTCAATACACACCACTTTCCAAAATAAATATTATTTCTACTTCTATTTTTCATACAAGTAGTCATCCATGTCAACCTTCATCATGAAATAGACATATTTCACATCCATTTGAAGCTCATACTGATGATAGTGGTTTATGATTTTTGGAACAACATGGTCTTTTATCCATGTATTGTTCCATGTGCATTGCCTAGGAGGCAAAGGATATCTTCACCCTTCATTAACCTTTTTCTTGCCATGATATAATGGTTTTATAATTAGTGACATGTGTTTTATAGTGGATGAAGTGATTGTAGGGTCCTCTAGCCTGACTATTTATAAAGGTGTAGCTCTACATGTAGTTAGTTCTTTTTGGTTCACAACCTCATGTTGTGCAGTTTCCATATCAATAAATAAGGGTAATGCCACATTAGGTACTTTGTATAGCTAATAGATGCACATAGTTATTCTGTGTGGAAGTTTTGAGACAACTACACGCTGACCTAAGTACTTCATCACCTTTGGTGGGATGAGAGGGTGAGAGGTTACTAATTTGACAAGTTCTTCCCACCAGGTGATAAATAGTTACTTGTGCACAAAATATATGCTCTTTTTTCTCTTCTAAATGAGATTATAAAATAGTGATTACAAGCCAGTGGATGACATCTAGATGTACAATACCTTATATGGATTTCTATAATGTGAAGACTAAAATAAATACCATAAATTAATACTAAAATATATTATCTATAGTTCTCTATGATCTCCCAATGTTCATGGAAATTTCAAATATGAGGAAGTCTATCTGTATACACCCTAAATTGGTCAAACAACCACACATATCATGTCTTTTCATATTACTCTTCATATGAGACTCTGACTGGAGAATATGAGTCTTGTTCACATTAAATATGTCTTAGTTTTACTTATCTTGGTCTTATTTCTTGCTTTTATCACCTCTTTGTTAGCTTAATCATCTGACCTATAACCACAAATATCCTAAAACTTGGCCCCCAAATATCCTAAAACTTGGCCTGTGTCAGTCCCAACCCATTTTTATAAGTCCCAAACAATAGAATTCTATAGGACTATAGTACTTGATACTCCTATCGTACTCAACACTACTATCTAATGGTAGTTTTTTCTTGCTTAATAGGTCCAAAACCCTTTTTATCCCCTCCCTTAAGTTTTATTTAGCTTTTTTATGTCGACTAATGTGAATAAATATCTTAAATTTAAAATAAAGAGTCTCTTATATAAATGAATTCACAAGGAATATTATGTCTAGCACTTACTACTTTGGCATAGTACATAATTAAAATTAGTCAATAGTATAACTTAGTATTCTGCATCACATCTAGATTTGCATGCTTGATCAAGGAAGGGCCTAGGTGAAAGTTTAGTTTTACATCTATTATGCATGTTGATTATGCATGTTCCCTAAGGAGAACTACATTTTATCTAAGACCCTAGCTTGAGGATTAATGTAGGTAGTGATCAGGATAGTATCGGTTCTAGATCATGCAATCATACTTCCCCTAACCTAATTTTTCCTCTTTTTACTCTTGATGTATTTGTTATTTCATGTGTGTAGATAAACCCAATGTTTTTAAGATTAAAATATCTCTATAAGGATCTCTATCAACATTTAGTATCCAAAATTTCATAGGCAATTTCACACAGGGATAATGAACAAAACCCAAAAAAATTAGGTCTCTGTGAGTAGTTTGGACAATAACAGTAGAAAAGGACAATAGTGTTAAACCTTAGAGTTTCTTGTTTCACTGGTCCTATCCTTTCACAAAATGAAATCTAGATCTAGGTTCTTGACATCTTCCCAATCCTATAAAACAAATCTTAGGCTTTGAAATAGTCATCTCAACCTATTTTTCTATATACGTTACCTCTCTCCCCTATGCAATTAATTTAATCAAATTGATATAACTCTATCATTTACTATATTTAATTATAATATTTCCCTTTATCCAAACCCTTTATTATTTAGGAACAAAATCCTAGTTTCCCAAAAATAATAAAACATTTGTTAAACCTGACTTACTTCGAAGAAAATCTAAAAACTTGGTACACTTAGGGTTTTTCCTTCATATTTTGTGCAAAAATTATAATTTGAAATTCTAATTTTTTTATAAATTTTTGTGCATTTATTTTATTTAAATTTACTTTAGAATTTAAATTATTTTAATAATTTTCAAAAATTCTAAAACCCTAACCCAAACCCTAGGCATTTCTTCCTTACAATTTTAAGATAAAAATTTTGGAATTTTTGTAAATTGTTTGGAGTGTAAAAAAATATTTTCAAAATCTATATGTTGGTAGTTATTTTTTGCAACAAATTAAATTTCAAATTTATGATTTTTGTATAAATTTTTATGCATTTATTTTATTAAAATTTATTTTAGAATTTAAATTATTGTAATAATTTTCAAAAATTCTAAAACCCCAACCCAAAACCCTAGATTTCCAAACTAGGTCCTCAAACCCTTAGCCTTCCTCCTTTATAATTTTTAGATAATTTTTTTGAAATTTTTACAAATTGTTTGTAGTGTCAAAAATATTTTCAAAATCTCTTTGTTAGTATTTATTCTTGCATTTATTTGATTAATAGTACTTTTACATATTCTCTTTGATGAAATAAATAAAATGGCCACTAAGGAACTTCTTTCCTCTCATCCCATAGATCAATTTCTAATTTTTTCACATAAATATGAAAATGAATGGACAAATTCGCAAAATTACACATTAGCTAAAAATATGGAAAATGGTTTCATTTACAATGAAGGTAATTAATATTGTTGTAATGAGGAATATAATGATATATATGAAATTGATAGTGAAGAAAAATTAGATGCATCTTCTTTTCTCAAACCTATCTCTTTTCTTCCCTTTGTAATGAAATTACTTAGATGTTCACACGGAATGATTTTACATCACATAGAATAAGCAAATATGAGAGATCACACAATAATAATTGATAGCAGAGCAAAATACTGGATAATATAGCAAAGCCACTTCAAGGGGGAAACCTCTAAAATAATGCACTAAGAGCATAATACTTAACATGATAATCAAAGGCTAACCACTACCTCTTATATATAGTCTACTTAGCCATGGTTATTCCATAGGCCAACATAACTACGAACATAGAGAAATGTAACAAGAATATAAAAGAGGTATGTAAGCCACAAGTTGTCCATACATATCCCAAGACATGCCAAAGGTTAAGGGCATAGCATGCCCCTCCCCTTCAAAATAATGTTGAGTCAACTCTAGATGTTGTTCCACAAAAGATTCATCCTCTTAAGTAGTATTTTCATAGGGTAGATTCTTGTGTTTGATCAAGTACTCCTTAATCACTTGAGATCGCAAATGCTTAGTGCATATTTTAAGGATCACCTCAGGATAAGATTTACTCTTCCTTCCTCTTCCAATTCTAAAAACTCATTTTGGGTAGCCACTTTGTGTCTAATGACATTCTTTAGGCATGATACATGAAATACTAGATGTATGCGAGTGGAAGAAGGAAACTCTAACTTGTAGGCCATACTACCAATTTTTTAAAGATCTATTAAGGCACATAATACTTAGGGGACATCATATTATCCTTTTTATTTTGCTTCAAGGACATATTTTTATATGGATATAAGTGAACCAAAACCCAATCAAAAATGTTAAAGTGCATCTCACTCCTATGTTGATTTTCCTACTGTTTCATGTGATTTTGGGCCATGGCTAAATTTTCATGCAAACTGGCAAGGACCTCCTATTAATGGTGAATATGTTCTTCAACTACATAAACCTTAGGATGGACCTTGAAGTTTTAAATTATAGATGGAAGGTGGCATCTATTTAGTGCTATAAAATGAGACATTTTGGAAGAACTATGAATAGAAGTATTATACCTCCATTCAACAAGTGCCAACCAATGAACCCATTTATCCTATTTATCAAAAACAAAACAATAGAGATATCCCTACATATAATTTTTGACTACTTTATTTTGTCCATCAGATTGAGGATGATATGATAAACTATGAGCCAACTGGGTGCCCAAACATGCAAATAACTTAGTCCAAAAATAACTAGTTAATATGGGATCTTGATCACTGACAATGATCTTAGTGGTACCATGCAATTTTTGAATTGTATTGAAAAAATAAAAGTTACTGTACTAGAAAAAATGGCTATGATAAAGAACAAAAATGAGCATACTTACTAAGATGATCTACCATAACTATGATAACATTTTGACCATCAAATCTCAATAATCCTATAATGAAATCCATAAAAACCTCTTCCCAACACTGGCTCAGGATGGATAAAGGTTGTAAAAGACCTAGGGTTTTGATGGTTTCTCCTTTATTTTATTGACATATCATACACTCAGCCACATATTTCTAGACAACTCCCTTAAGTCCTTCCCAAAAAAATCCTACTTGATTCTATGATAGGCTTTCAAAAATCCTGAATGACCCCCAATTGGAGTCGCATGAAACTTCTAAAGGATTTTTTGTTTAAGAAGAGAATTCTTACATAGGTATAATCTGTCTTTATACCATAATATATCACCCTTCCATGTGAATTTTTCAAATCCACCCAAACCTTGCTGAAGATTGTAAATCAAATTATGGGTAGTAGTATCCTTATCCCATTCTGATTGTTCTTCCTCTAGCTAATCTACCTATAGAATGGTCATAGCATAAAGCAAGGCCTCAATTGATTCATCCTTCCCAAATATTGCATCTACCACTACATTATTGTTTCTTTTATTGTACACTATTTCAAAAGCATAATGTAACATCTTAGCTACTCATTTATATTGTTCTTTAGATGATAACCTTTGTTCTAAAAAATATTTGAGACTCTCATGATCGGTGTTTACCTGAAAGTGATGACCCATCAAATAAGGCCTCAATTGTTTGACTACATGTAAAATGGCCATCATTTCCTTCTAATAAATGGGCTTGTGATAATTTTTACCCTCTAGTTAATGAATTTCAACTACAAATGGTATTCCTTCTTGCATGTGTGCAACACCCATACCATACCCAGATGCATCACATTTGACCATAAAAGTCTTAGAAAAATCAAGAGTAGCCAACACTGAAGTGGTATAGATCACCAATTTTTAATTGTCCAAATGCCTTGGTAGCTATATCAATCCACTAAAAGGAATTTTTCTTCAACAAAGATGAGAGTGGGGCTACAATGTTACCATAATTTTTGACAAACCTACAATAGTAACTAGTTAGCCCCAAAAATCCCCTTAGTTATTTGAGTGTCTTAAAAATTATCCAATCCACCATTGCTTGATTTTTTTTAGGATCCACTTTTACTTTTATATGTGAAACTAGATGACCCAAATACTCAACCTCACAAGATCCAAAAGTACATTTGGAAAGTTTGGCATACAACTGATGTTGTTCCAAAATTGAGAGTATCTATTTCACATGGTGCAAATGGCCTTCCCGATTTTTATTGTAAATGAGGATATCATCAAAAAATACTAGAATAAATTTCCTCAAAAATGGCCTAAAAATAGTATTCATCAAACTCTGAAAGGTATATGGTACATTTGTTATCCCAAAAGGCATAACCAAAAACTTATAATGGCCCTCATGAGTCCTGAAAGCACTTTTGGGTATATCTTCATCGTGGATCAAGATTTGATGATACCTAGAATGCATATCTAACTTGATAAAATAAAGAGCACCATTTAATTCATGTAGTAAATAATCAATGACAATAATATGAAACTTATCTCTAATAGTGCACTTTTTGAGTTCCTTATAGTCAAGGCACATCCTCCAAGTGTCATCTTTATTTTGCAACATGATAACTAGTGAAGAATATTCATTTTGGCTATGGTGAATGATTATTACATCCAACATTTCTTATACCATCTTTTCAACTTCACTTTTTTGAGCATAGAGTTATTTATATGGCTTAATGTTGGGTGGTGTATTAATAGTAATAAATTTGATAGTATGATCATGCATACAGATAGGTGGAAGTCCTTTTGGCATGTCACCAAAAATATCTAAATGGGAATCAATCACTAGTTGTAGATTAGGAGGTGTAGATGGATGAGTTTGATGAACTTCCATGGAAAATAAGCAATCTAAAAATATTTTAGCACCCTTTTAGAGAATATTTGTCATTTCATGGGAGCTAACAAGTTGTGTATATTTAGCCATTAATCCCCTTAAATCAAATGTCCTTCCCTCAGAATGAAAATGCATGAATAATTCCTAGAATTTCATCTCAATAGTGCCCAAAGTGGTGAACCAATATACTCCTAAAATAATGTTATCTCCCCCATGAGAATAGAAAACATAGGAGAATCCAACAAGTAGTCTCCCATGACCAACTTAATACTATGGAATTTTCTTGAGCAGCTAATAGTACCACCATCTACAATCATGACCTAAAATTTTGGAGTAGGATAAATGAAAGAGTTTAAGTGAGTAACCAACTTATTATTCATGAAGTTGTGTGTGCTCCCAAAATAAATCATAACAATGATCTTCTAGTTTTTTAGGAAACCCACTACCTTAAGAGTTTGAGTAATACTAATACCTGAAAGGGCATGATAGGAACTAGTAGGTTGAGATTATTTAGATTCTTCCTTAGGACCTTCTTCATCCTCACCAAGATCCTCCTCATCATCATCATCCTCATTGGTACCTTCAATGTAAAATAGCTTCTTTTTAGCATAATAATGGTCTTTAATCCATTTTATATCGCAACCATAACATAACCCTTTGGCTCACTTCTCCTGAATTTGTTGAGGATATGATGGTGCTAGAAAGGTGTGATTATGACCCATAGTGAAGATTTTATATTTGACCATCTCTTTTTCCTCTATCATGCATGCTTATGGGATAGCTTCTGATATAGATACTAGATTAAACATTTAAACCTCCAATTGGATACTATCTTTAACACCACCCAAAAATAGATTAGTCAATTTTTTCTCATTGATGTCTTTTACCTATAGGGATATATTATAAAACTCATGAATATAATCATTCATAGTTATTGATTTTCATAGTTTGGCTAACTAGCTAAATTAGTTATCATAGACATTATTTTGATAATGAGCCAATAACTCATTAGTGAAAATAAACCATGTAATAGGAGCACCATCATTTTTCTTTTGATCACATAACTAGTGATACCAAATGAATTGCTCAGGTTCTAGATATAGAGATGCTATGATCACCTTCTGATAAATAAGAGCTTGATGCAAATTAAATAAATTCTCAAGTTGTATAATCTAAGGGAGAGGATCCTTACCATCAAACTTATGCGTGTCCACTTTGGGAAACATCAGTTTCACACCAGAGTTGGAGTTGTTAGTTTTGAGAGGAGGAAGACCTAAATGTTGAAGTGGAGGGTTGTTTGACTATAACTGAGATGAAAGAACATCTAATGAAGTAGTGATATTATTTAATTGATTTTGAACCCCATTAATCTCTTTGTACATCCTTAAAACATTAGTTTTAACTAAAACAAAGACATCATGCCATACCAAGCCTTTTATTTTAGCATAAAGTTGATAAATCAATAGATCTAAAGTTCCAATTTCCACATCACCAATAGGAGTCTTAGGAGTTTCTTTCCCCCTTTTCATCCCTGTGTAGAAGGAATGACCATATACAAACCCTAGGAGGGTTTTTTTAGCCCCCAAAAAAGTGGACCAAGGGATGATACCATTGTGATCACCTCACCAAGATGAATCCAATGACTACCTTTGTGAACTAGGGTAAAAAAAATTGGCACAAAAAAGTGTACCAGTGGATTGTACCGTTGCAATCATCTAGTCAAGACAAATCCAATGAATGCAAATGTGCAAGGCAAAAAAAATTTCTAGACTTTTTTTTAATTATTTTTTTGAAAAAAGTGTTTCAAATAATACTGTGCTGATAGAAAAAAAAAATTTCCCAGATTGTAAGTTATGTTTTTTCACTCTATCCCCTCACAGAAGTTGTGCCTCACCAGATCCATAAAAACATCATAAGAAGCTTGCCCAAATCAAAGATCTGATATCACTTGTAATGAAATTACTTAGATGTTTGCATAGAATGATTTTATATCACATATAATAAGAAAATATAAGAGATCACATAGTAATAATTGACAATAGAGTAGAATACTAGATAATATAGCAAAGCCACTTTAAGGGGGCAACCTCCACAATAATGCACTAAGAGTAGAATACTTAACATGATGATCAAAGACTAACCACTACCTCCTATATATAGTTTACTTAGCCATGGTTACTCCATACACTGACCTAACTAAGAACATAGAGAAATGCAATAAGAATATAAAAGAGGTATGTAAGGCACAAGTCGGCCATACATATCCCAAGACACTCCAAGTCTAAGGGTGTAACACCCTCTTCTAAAGAAAATAATTTTTATAAATGGAAAAGGTACTTTTCACCTCATTCTCCTATGTAGAATGCACCAAATGAACAAATTAGTAATGTATTTCTAAGTGAATCTCTCATTGGTGATAAATTGTTTCTATTCGAACCTCTCTCTCTCTCTCTCTGTACTTTTATGTTCAAATTACAACAATATAGATGCAAGAGAATGAAAATTCCAATGCATATTTCAAATGATCCATCTCATGATCTTAACTCTACTTTGTCAAAAGAATGTCTAAATAATAATTCTCTTACTTTTACTTCTCACATTAAAAATGAAAATAAGGCATGTATTCCATTTAAGCATAACATAGATACACATAATAATCTAATTTCACATGATAATTTATTGCATATTAGAAATGAATTAAATTCTTCTCTTACACCTCTCCCTGGTGATGATGTAAGTGATAATGAGTATGATAGTGAACATGCCAATGAATATGAAAATGAGATTGAATATGCACAAAACTCTAATTATGATAAAACATGGATTAATGATGATTATTATACACATAGTGAAGAATAAAATACATCTCATGATTCTAACTCTTCTCTCATTCCTTCTCTCAAATATAATACATTACAAAATGTTGCTTCTATTTCTATGTATGATTTTATTTCAAATAATGCACATGCTAATGATAACATCACATCCTCTACTCAATTATAATGTGATTCACTAAAACATAAAGATACCAATGAATCTCCTAAGCCACCCCCTACTATAGTAGAACATGTTTCTCACTCTTCACCCAAAGAGATTGGTAGCCCACATCCCTTTACTAAATTCCACGTTATCATTACTCCAAAGGTTCAAGTGAGCACACCCCCTCTTTATGATATAATTGCTAAATGTAACATTCCCATGGATAAAATAAATGATCAAATTTAATGATTAAATGAGCCACTTCAAGATGATAATATACCATCCTAGGAGATTATTTCTTTGATGCATGCAGTTGCTGAATTACAACACCAAGTAAATCTCCTTACCTTGGAAGACAAGCCTTATAAGTCTTATATGGATGCCAATGATTTACATGGTAACCCTCTTCCAAAGAAATTTTTAAAAGATTCGTTGCCTAAGAATTTATAGATACCATCATTACCTCACTTTGATGGAATTGGAGATCCATTCTTACACCTTCAAGCCTTTCAAAAGGCTTTACCATCTCATGCAAGTCCTTTGATTATACTCAAGTTGTTCCACCAGACACTAGTGGGTAATGCACATAATTGGTTCTTTCATCTACTCCCCATTGGCTCCTTGCACACATATGATGACTTAAAGGAGGAATTTATGATATATTACATAGCAAACATGGGTCCTCATGTTACATATGAGAAACTTACCACATTGTATTAGAATACTTTAGAACTAGTTAGTGATTATATATTATGATCAAGACTCACATGTTAAGATTAATCTACAAACCATAATATTTATAGATTTAACATGTCTTTATTAAGGGGACTCACCAACCCCTCCTAGAGCATATACTATATTAGATAGAGTCCTCTTTCTAGAACTTATGTTATATAGTTCTAGCCTTGGAGAAGAAATTGGGATTGATTGAATCAAATTCAGTTAATCAAATTACTCTAGATTTCATAGCATTACTTCCATCTACAACTCCTATCACTCAACATCTACCATTTCCCAAATAAGATAGGAGACCACAACCAAAAAAGAAACTAGTTAAGAATAAAGAGATAGTCTCTAGAGCAAAACTTATAATATTTACTAAAGAGAACAAAAGTAGGGCACCACTATAGTTTTATATAGCATGAGATAGACCATATGTCATATTATTAGCACTACTAGATAAGAGGTTAATCACATTGCCTTCTACTCATCATTGAGATCCACATATCCTATATAGGTAGCCGCATCAACCCTCTTATAACTATCATTGTATCCATGGATACAGAGATAATGATTGTTATAGACTTAGTGACTATATTAGTAGATGTGTTGATAAAGGCATCATATCATTCACACTGAGGGTACCAGTATATCCTCCATCATGAAACCATAAACCTCATTCCTCCATGACTGAGTCATCTCAAGACATTCTTTCATATAAATCATCAATTACTCATCATGCAAGTCATGTGGTTTCTAGGATAGATCCTCATAAGATATCTCTTATCCCACCAACTTAGAGGGTTTAGAGACCAGTATAGAGAGAGTAGCCTACATATAGTAGTGTAATCTAAGGAGTACATAGTGCATTTCCATATACATATCTAGCATAGTCATAGACACTACAACAATGTTTTTAGGGTCCTATCTCACATAGCAACCTACTATAGTTAAGATTAGATGCACCCACATCATAGAGTACTACTCTAGATACATATTCACTACAACCAAGTTTTTAGGGATCTATTTCACATAGTAACCCACTATGATTGATATTATATGAGCCCTCATCATAGGTTATAGCTCCATCTTGATATATTTCTTAGTAATATGCATCATATAAAAGGCCACAGGGTGTTATTTCACATAGCAATCCACTATGATTACAAATAGATGAGCCTCCTTCATAGCACATAGTTTTAGTTGTGCATCCATTAAGATTACATCTTATAGAGTCACCATGTATAGTTATAATTAGTGCACCATAGATAACATCAAATATAGTGCATTTTCTTATACAACATGAGTAGTATGGGCACTTATTTAGTTGGCCATCAGGGTTTAGATAGTGATACAGTAGCCAGGGGCTAATATAGATAGAGTAATATCTTAAATCCCCTTCTACTAACAACTAACATTCTTAGTTCCAAATAACCATCCCTAAGCTAAACCAAATTATCCAAATATTGATCTTACCAGTATCCTATGTTACCAATCTTAAAGCAACTCACTTTATCAAATCAATTTACAAATTATAAAACAACAAAAAAAATTATTCACATACGATTCAGAAATAAAACTATCATCACACTTGAACATATCAACAAAAAACAAATCACATCCCAAATACCATTTCACCAAAACATATGCAACCTCAACATCAACACCAAACCAACTATTTTTTATCAACCATTTGCAAAAAATATACCAATATACTCTAAATTCCATAACATAATACATATGATTCAAAATCAAACCAATATCCATATATATATATAGTAGTTTTTCAAAACATATACACTAATATCAAGTATAATTAGTCATGAATGGTCATCATGTCCTCAGTATTAGTCTCACTCTCCCCACTGGTAATAGTCCCATAATTAACCCTAGCACTCAATGGCCTTGTACCTCCTCAAGTTACCGAATGCATATTGTGATGACTTTCTCAGTCTAGTAGCTGACCATGCTCCTCATGCAAGTCTGCATATCACCTTTAAAGATTTGTATACTCATCCATGACCCTCATGATAATAAAACCAAAATCAAGAGAAGGCATCCTATGCCTATCCAACTTAGTTCTCAACTCATCTCTCTCCTACTTACCTAACATATACAACTATTACTATACCATGCTTATCAAATAGATGAGCATGAATACTGATCGTGGCTATCACTCACTCTATCAATCCATCCTCCACTATATCATTAAGTACATGATGTGTGAGCTCTTAGAGTGTTAACTCAATTATTGTCTCCTAATTATCAGCATCTCTACTTCTTATTCTAGCATGTACTTCATCTTGAGCACCTCCCACTTCACCTTCACACAAAACATGACACTACAATAGATATATACTTTGAAATCAAACCAAAAAACATATTTATACACAATTCAAAGTTAATCACTACTTACCTCCCATCATCTAGAAAGGTTTAGGATCCTCATACTCTGGAGCATCCCCTACCTCAATCAGATATAATAGATACAATCAATGCCTAACCCACCATGCAATATATGCATCTATATATCCAACATCATCCACATCAGGAATATCTATAGCTACATCATGTACATCCAAAGGTAATGGTGCTAGCTCAGCCTTCATAGGCCTCACATGAGCTCCTACCGTCATAGATGCTTGTGCACTCCTCACCCACACCCATGATGATAGGGGCACATCTTTTGTTACCCCAAACTATCTAGTCACATGCTCATACTAAAAGTGCTCATACACTCCAACCCAGTGATCATGAATCCAAAGCTAACTCTTATATATCATAGTTGTACTCCATCCTCTATCCACCTAAGAAATCTTCTATAGGGCCTCCATATGATATCATGAGCCACCAATCTATCTAAAACTTGTCTATAATGATCCATCCTAGGAGAATGTATATCCAATGTACTCATCCATCACTCTCCAAATAGTTATGGAGGTGCCCACTCTACCCTAGTTAATTCAAGCAATCACACAAATCCTATGTGCTCATAGGCCCAATAATGTAATAAGGTAGCTACACTCACACTACCACTAAATGCCTCCTATGTAAACCTATAAATATCCCTATTTAGGTGGGTAAGGATAGTCCTAACCCATAAGAACACAATGCCATATACCTCTACACTGTGCACAATCCTATGCATCTTATATGCAATCGACACTCCACTTCCATCCATAGTAATAAATGAGGCCAAAAAAATAGCCAACCACTTCTATAAGCATAGAATACTAGACTACACAATAACTAATAATAATACATCACTGTCACTCCCTCTTTGATGTATACCTAAAGTCACACTAGAGAAATATATGTATGAATGATCAATAGCATTAACACCAATGTCATCCTACAACATCACACACCATCCACTAACTGAAAATACAAAATGCAATACACATCCTCTAGAGTCATAGTAATCTCCATTGTAGGAAGCTTAAAAGTACATGTATATACATTCCACCTCTCACTTAAGGTAGTAATAAAATACATATCCCATTACATTGTGCCTAGGTCACACACATGATCCAACCCTTCCCTATCCATGATATCTCTCTCATTAGTAAACAATGGTAACAACCTCAATGTCTTCATCACCTAGCCCCTGTGGAACTCTCTCATCGATACCTCACCCTAAAAAACACCATAAACAACAAATCTATTAGTCAACAATGATAAATTAAAAGCCAAGATAGAAAAATAGTCAACAACTAAGTACCATCATTGAAAAATTATGCCTCTAGGATAATAGCACTAGATACAAGATAGCAGTGTTGGACATGAGCACTACAACCTAGACAAGAGTGCTAAAACTTGGATAGTAGCATTGGAATTAGAAAAAAATCCTAGGCTACTTTTAAGATCTCATAAACACTAAAATAAGCCAAAAAACTAATAAGAATTAGGAATTTGAATTGTTTACCAGAGTCACATCACCACTAGCTTAAACTTGGGTCACTAACTACTTGAAATAGGTTATGATAGGTACTCATCTCCTCAACATTTCTCTCACTCTAGAGCTTAAAATCTCAACCTATTCAATGCACAAATGAATCAAGAATCAATCCAATTTCTTATACTATCTAACTATTTCAATAAAAAAAATACCATTTTACCCATAACTCAAACCTCATAACTCCATTTTTCAAACTATTTTCTTTCACAGAATCATGATAATGATACCTTCAACATCACTCAAAATTCACTCTCTTACTACCTCCTTTTCCTACTATGGTATGAATATTTTTATATTTATCTTATATCTAGAACACACACCTTGGTCCTCACCAATCCAAACATGTTCCACTTTCAACAACTCAATCTAATCAATCAAATAACCTCTCAATCTAATCACAACATATCAACCTTGTTTCTATTATTACACCACTAGTCATCAATTTTGGCTTGACCTCCTTTATCACAGATTTCATCCCTCTCCCCAAAAGGGGGCCATCATTACTAGTATTCCTATTTCTACACTTATCCAACATGCCCATCCACTCTCATACGTGGATACACCATGTTTCTTACACATCAAGCATTTAGATTATCAGATTTAGCTCAAAGTGGCTGAGATATATAGTGATTTAGATTATATGGGTCACTCTAAATTACTCAAGACATTTAGAGGGATATAACTTTAGTTTATAAATACATAGACTATTTAGATACAATGGTTTAGATCATATGGATCCATAGTGATTTCATCTTATAGGTACATAGACTATTCAAATATAGTGGTTTAAATTATATAGATTCATAGTGCTTTTGATATAGATAAAGACTCAGATACCAGATTTGGGGGCATGTACATGCTACACATCTCACACATACAACTTTATACATCATGACATAATTTTTAGAATTAGATCATAGACTATAGACATAGTGTAAAGCATAGTGTTTTAGGTATTTATTTTTGCAAATGAGGCATGACAAGATATGTCATATCATATGTGGTTATACAAATTACCAGATTATATAAATACATCACTCACATACTGAATTTAGGGGCATAACATAAATGTTCATGTTCTTCATCATTCAATATTGTAAAAATGGAATGGCAAGACATGCCATTCTCTTCTTACACATTGACTAAAGTTTTAGATTATACCTAGATATACCTTAGTTGTCACCAGGTTAGATTGCATGGCCATCTGTACTGGTTGGTCGATTGTATTACTCAGATCTAAACTACATGAGTTTGTGTGAGACAGAGGGTAAACATTAGTTTTGGGCCTCTGAGCACTTCTTAGTTGTAGTTCAGATATTCAAAGTGGGGTAAAAATTTTATACATACATACATATTACATGAGTTTATGTGAGATAGAGGATAGACATTGGTTTTGGGCCTTTGAACATTCCTCATCTTTAGTCAAATTTAGTAGAGCGTCAAGCATTGCCCTCCTTATCCATGATACATGGATTTTTCATTTAGATTTATTATAAGGGAATCCACTGTATGTATTTCATCTCTCTTTAGGAACTATTTGGCTCTCCATCCACTTCCCTGGCTAGGAAGTGAGTTAGACCCTTATAGCACATTCACCTCCACATAGGTAGGTTTAAGTACACATTTTATTCTTCTTTATTTTACTCTAGTATTTCATTTCATTACATCACTAGAATAAAAGGGGGTAAATGTATACACCCTAAATTGGTCAAGCAACCACACATATCATGTCTTTTCATAGTCCTCTTCATAGGAGACTCTGACTAGAGAATATGAGCCTTGTTCACATTAGCCATGTCTTGTTTTTACTTATCTTTGTCTTGTTTCTTGATTTTATCACCTCTCTATTAGCTCAATAAACTAACCTATACCAAAATAAACCCCTAAACTTAGCCTGTGTCAATCCTAGCCTATTTTTTTGAGTCCTAAACAATTGAATTCTATAGGGCTACAATGTCGATGCTCCTATCCTACTCAACACTATTGTCCAATGATCATTTTTTATTGCTTAATGGGTCCTAAAGCCTTCTTATCCCCTCCTTTAATTTTTATTTAGCTTTTTGATGTTGGATAATGCAAATAATTCTCTCATATTCAAGATAAAGAGTCTCCTATATAAAGGACTTCACGAGGCATTTTATATCTAACACTTACTACTTTGGCACAATACATAATTAAAATTAGTCAATAATATAGCTCAGCCTTTTGCATCACATCTAGATTTGCATGATTGATCAAGGAAGGGCCTAGGAAAAAGTTCATTCTATCATATATCATGCACATTAATTATACATGTTCCCTAAGGGAGTACTACATTTGATCTAATACCCTAGCTTGAGGGTTAATGTAAGTAGTGATCAAGACAATAGGGGTTCTAGATCAAGCAATCATACTTCCCCTAACCCAATTTTCCCCATTTTTATTTTGATTTTTTTTCATGTGTGTATATATACATAGGGTTTTTAATATAGATATAGCTCTACAAGGATCTATGTCGACATTCAACAACAAAAATTTCACAAGTAAGATCACATAGGGACAACAAATAAAACCTAGAAAATTTAGGTCTTTATGAGTAGTTTGGACAATAGTGGTAGAAAAGGAAAATAGAACTAGACCCTAGGTTTTCCTATTTTGGTGGTCCTATCCTTTCATGAAACAAAATCTAGATCTAGGTTCCTGACATCTTTCCAGTCTTGCATAACAATTCTTAGGCTTTGAAACAATCATCTCAGCCTATTTTTATAGATAAGTTACATCTCTCCCCTATGTAATTAATTTAATCAAATTGATATAACTCTATCATTTACTATATTTAGTTAAAATTTCCCCCTTTATCTAGACCCTTTATTATTTAGGAACTAAACCCTAGTTTCCCAAAAATAATAAAATGCTATCCAATTAAATTCCTCACCTAGTTAAATCATGTGATGAGTAATGTCTATGATACCTTTCATCATTTCCTTTGTGGTTTTCTACTAGAACTATCTTCTAATTCACTCTAAAAGGATGCAAATGAGTACATATTCAATGTCATTTAATGTGAATCCTCTTGTGCCTATGGTGTACACTATTCTGATTTCTAGTAAACTAGGTGGATTATTCAATTTATAAGGCATTAATGGCTTCCCTCATGCCATCGATCATGTTGTTATGACCATAGTAGCTTCATTTATATAAATATTAACATCTAAGGCTAGATAGATCTTACCCTCATCGTATCTCCCCAATAATAATTGCATGATGTCATTAAACTCACCAAAATTAGGAATTTAAATCAATCTTTTGACATATGTGTTGCATAATTTATTGTGTTGGGTGAGCACTAGGGTTCGTGCATCTTGTGGTCCTCTCTACTTGAATAAATGTTATTCCACATGTTTTATGCAATCATATGCTTCTAGATCTAAAAAATTGGTGTGTTAAAAATTTTCCCTAACTCTAATGTCTACCATATGAGCCATTATAAATCATTTGATTTCATCATGTTAGGCCATCATCAGTGTCACCTTTATGTGTAGTTAAATTTTTCATAGTGTGGAGACTAAGAATAATTCTAATCACATAAATTTATTCAAACTCTATTAAATCATTAGGCTTAAACTTATCAAAGATTGTAATGTCAATTCATTGATGTTGATCACCTATTTATAGGTTGTAATGAACTTATTCACCTCCCTACTCTATGAATGCATTGAGTTGACATTGGGTAATGCATGTGGGAACATTTAATTTCAATATTTTTTTGTTGATTTATCATTTTTCATCTTGATATGGCACATTTTTGACTCTTATATGATGTTTTATTAGACACATCATCATTCCTTTCTTCCTTCTTACCTATCTATTCACTTGGGGATGTTGACATACAATCTCTTTTTAGGATCTATCTTGATTCTCTCATTTGCTTCATCATTAATAGCCATAAAATAACCATTATTCATTTTTTGATTAAGATCTCATTTCATGTGTTATCTCCCAATTTTAATATTTTTTAACCATCACCTTTTTATTTATGCCACATGTCTCTACCAACCCCTTCATTACTACATCTACTCGTCTATGATATTTTTCCTCATTCTAGTTATTACAAATTCAACCAAAATCACACATCACCCTAAGCAAATAATATAAAATATAACAAACCCAAACACACACAACAATAAAAATATAAACCCTAAACTAAAATGGTGCATCATAACACCTCCTCAACTTTGAAAATCAAACTTAATAGTGGTAGGGATTCATCTTATAGTCATTCACTCAACCTAGTAGAATATTTCCTTATATATCTTTCTAAATAATAGTCCTAGACTATGATATTTCATGGTTTATACATGTGCCTTTTTATATGATATTGAGTTTACTTGGGAATGCATGAAATTGGCAATCATAAAAAAAGACTAGTTATTCCACCTATAATTTCTTAGTGCACAATTTTTTTTTCATGCCATGATTTTTGGTTGCATTTTTTTACTTCATGTGTCTAAACTACTCAATTACATTATTCCTCTAACTTGTTTAACTCTATGAGTATATTTATCATTGACTCTGAATCATCTAAATGCATGATGTTAATGATGCATATGTTGGGGACCACATATTCCAAAGGCATAACTAACTCCATTCCATATATAAGTTGAAATGGTTTTAATCATGATGCACATTTTTAGTGTGTGTGATATGTCCATTTAACCATATGAATTTAGTCCTCCCAATCATCTCACTGTACATCACATATTTTCATAGGCACTTTCTTGAATAATTTATTTGTAACTTCCACTTGGTAATTTTCCTATAGATGATAGGTTATGCTCTTATGGTGTGTAATAAAGAATTCATTGGTGAGGTTTTTAATTATTTTGTTTAGGAAATGGTACCCCTATCACTCACTAGATGATTAGACAACCAAACATGGTAATGATATTTTCATATAGAAATTTTGCAATATCTTTCACACCACAACTAGTTTTTACAATAACTTCTACCCACTTCATGAAGTAATATATGATAGTAATGATGTATCATGCATGATTAAATTTACTAGGTGGATTTATTGGGCTAAAAAAATCTATCCCCCAATGTTCAAATGGTTTTTTCATTAACATAGGATATAATGGCATTGTGTCCCTTTGATCTGGATTCCTTGTGTACTAACATACATCACACTATTGTGTCATTCAAAACATGTCCTAAAACAAATAGGGCCACCATAACCCACTTTGTATAATCTTTCTCATAGTGGAATATCCTATGAAATGAGCCCCAACTACTCCTTAGTCTGCTTCTTTGAGCAGTTATGATCATTCATGTTCTAGGACTGCTCTATGTAGAATATCATCCTTACCTAGATGATAAATAAATCCATTTATAATGTTATATGGTAAGGCTCTAGTAATTAACTACACTTTTTCTCTTTCTTGATAATGTGAATGGAAAGTCCCCTACTCCAAAAATTACACAATTTCTTCTAATTTTTATGGGATTATAGTTGCTCAAAAAAGATGTACATCTGGAGACTCGTCTTGGATTCCCCTTGGTTCCTCACTATTTCACAATATTCTTATATTTCTAGGTCCTACATTATCCCTTATAGTTTTAACATTTATGTGAATTTTTTTTTTAAAAAAATGCATCAACCACCTAGAAATTCTTCCTTCAAGTATAGGCTTATTGACCAAATGTCATAATGTTTGGTGATCTATAAATAAATAAAATGGTGTCACAAATAAGTATTTTCTAAGATTATATAGTACAAACACAATTTATAAATCCTCCTACTCTATTTTAGTCTAATTAATGTATTTTATAACTTTCTATTTGTGAAGTGGATGGGGTGGTCTATTCCTCATTCTCATGGTTATGATAAAATGGATCCCACTACTATCCCTAATGCATCAACATGAAAGTAGAATGGATTACTCTAATATAAAAAATCAATATTTGTGTGATCACCAATCATTGTTTCAAATCTATGAATGCCTATTGATAGTCTTCTATCCATATGTACTTTTTTCCTTTGCACATTAGCTTTTCTGAGGGTGTGGATATAGCCGCATACCCTTTTATAAATTTCCTATAATATCTAGTGTGACCTAGAAAAGTGTTGAAAATATTGTCATTGATGTCAAAGGTATATCATTGGTGATAAAATCCCCATAGAATTTATTATCTAAATGTGTTTTTAATGTTCATATTTTATCTAAAGTGTGTTGATATTTATTTAATATTAACAAATATATTTTTGGTTGCATAAAGTCAAAAGAAGGGCTCATGAAGAAGTCAAAGAGTCATGGGGTAAATACAAAAGATGAATGGGATGCATTTTCCAATGAAGAGTCATCTTGAGGAATTCCAAGAGTCACAAAGTGAAGACAAAAGAGGAAGGGTGCAATTTTTCATGAAGGGACACTTTGAGGAATATGAAAAGTCACCAAGATAAAGACTAAAGGGGAAAGGACACATTTACTCATGAAGGGTCACCATGTGACTTTTCAAATGAAATAATTTGAAGGGTCATGAAATTTTGGTGCCATTTTCCATGAGGATTTAAGGGTCACAAATGGTTAATACCAAAGGTCATTTGGTAAGCTATAAATAAAGGCTTGGGAAGCCTTTTGTAATATGTGGAAGACAACATGGTTTGTAATTATTATATCTAGCTTAGAAGAGAAAGGGAGAGAAAATAAAGATATATTGTAATGTGGTATCATTTTTTGAGAAAGCAACATTCAGAGATAGTTATGCGGTATACACAATAAGTGTTGGTGCTCATGAATAGTTATTATGTTGGTGCTCAGTAAAGAGGTTGGTGCTCCTATGGGTTGGTGCTCATGAATAGTTATTGTGTTGGTGTTTAACAAAGGGGTTGGTTCTCCTACAAGTATATTCTTGTGAATATTTTAGTTTGATTTTGTGCTCATTCATATACTTGAGATTGTTATTCATGGTTTTTCCCCACATTAGGTTTCCACATAAAAATTTGGTGTCTCCCTCTCTTGTGTGGCATTTATTGTTTCAATTTTATTGCATATATTGAATGTATGGTTAAGTGTAATTTGATTAAATGAAATTTTACAAGATATATTATATATTGATTCAGCCCCCTCTCATTATATTCCATTTTGAACAATTAGTATCAGAGCCAGTTCCTTTTGAAAGAGTTTTACAACTTGAAGGAAGATCAAGGAATTCACAATGGTTGGATCACATGGAGGTTTTTATACAACTAAGTAACCTTTGTTTGTTGGTAAAAATTATGCATTTTGGATCATAAGGATGAGGACTTACTTCATGGCCCTTGGATTTGATATTTGGTAAACAGTGTTAGAGGAATATGAAGAGCCACAGACACTTTTAACTACTCTAGCAAAAAAGAAGGCAAGTGAAAATAATGCTAAAGCTTTAAATATTATTTTATGTGGTTTATGTGAATCATAATTTATTAAAGTTCTAAAATGCAAATTCGCTCATGAGACTTGGGTAAAGCTTGAGAATATTTACAAAGGTGATGGAAAGGTTCAACAGGCTAAGCTTCAGACTTTCAAAATATAGTTTGAGAGTTTAAAGATGGAAGAGGAAGAAAATATAGAGATTTATGATTTATGGGTTAATAAAATAGTAAATTAGATTCAAGGTCTTGGAAAAAAGTTAGAAGAGTCAACGGTGGTACAAAAGGTTTTGAGATCTCTACCAATGACATATGATGCAAAGGTTTTGGCAATCAAGGAGATGAAGGATCTTGCCAAGCTAAATATGGTTGAACTACATGGTATTCTTACAATATATGAGATGTATATTGAACAAGATAAACCCTAAAAAAGGGAAGATGTTTCAAGATATCAAAGAAATAAAAATTCAAGATTCAAGAATCAAGTGACAGCTCTAGCGGTGAGGAAGATGACAATGGAGATCTATTCATTAGCAAGCCTAAAAAGGGAACAAATAAATATCAAGGAAAATTACCATTTAAATGTTTTAAATGTGGTAAGATTGGAAATTTTGTAGATAGATGCCCAAATAAGAATAATTGTGACTCAAATGAAGAAGAGAATCTATTCATGACCATACATGAAGATGTCTCCACAAGAAAAATTATAGATGATCAAGAAGAAGAACATGATGAAAGCGAGGATGAAGTTGAGGTGAATATATAAGGAGAACTCATTTGTGCCTTAGAATAATTAGAATCTATTGAGAAGAAGAATCAAATATTGAAGCACTAGATTGAGAAAAATGAAAAGGAGTCAAAGGAAATAATTTAAGATCTATAAGCACACTTTGAAGAAGCCAAAAATAATAAAAAGGATCTAACAACACAATTTCAAAAAGTAACTTAAAAATGTGAAAGGTATGTTATTGAAATTGCCTCTTTAAAATAAGATACTGAGAAAGTAGTCAGTGATTCAAAATCTAAGGATACCACTAACATGTTGAATAAGATATTGGAAAATCAAAAGTCAATATTATATAAGACAGGTATCAAATTTGAAAATAAAAAGAGCTATGTTGAAGCTCTTACAAAAGAGGAAATAAAAAGGGAAGAAGTGAAAAATATAGAAGGATGGAAGGAACAAAGCTACAAAAGATAATTAGGACAAAGAACACAAATCAGAATAGGTTCTATTTTTATTTTAATGGATATGGTCATAAGAAAATAGAATTTTAGAAATGAGCTAACAATTTTAGAAACAAAGAGAAGGAAAATCATGTAGAGTCAAGCAAAAGCCATAACTCTTTTGCTCCTCTATCAGGATTTGATGAAGAGGCCATAATAGGTTATAAGTGCAATAATTTTAGACACATAGCCTGACATTATAGAAGCATGTTCAAGTCAATCAAGAAGGATTAGAGTTTCAAGGCTCCATTCATTAAAAATAAAGCTAAGACAAATTCATGGTAGAATAAATAACTTGAATATTCTAGTTAGTTAAAATAGCTTTGCATGCAATAAATGAAGAACAGTCATGGTTCAATGATAGCAAATGTTCGAGGCACATGATAGGAGATAAGAGAAAGTTCATAACTCTAAATAAGATCAACAGTGGAAAAGTTAAACTTGGAGATAATACTACTACCAGGATAGCTAGAAAAGGTACATTAAGTTTGGATAATGTTAGAACCAAGACTAAGAATGTTCTATATGTAAAAGGTTTTAAGCATAATCTATTAAGTGTAATTCAAATATGTGATTAGGGATACACATTAAAGTTTCATATAAAAGGTTGTGAGATTAGAATAAAATATTTATATGAGTTGATTGTAGATGCTTAGAGGATAGGCAAAAATTTATATGTGTTATTAGATATCTTCACAAAGGCACGACCAAAGGACACATTCAAGGATCTGTAAGAGGAGTTGGGATTAATTTCTATTACTTTTTGACATTGAATAACAACATCAGTTGAGGGGGAGCTAAGTGTTAGCTCTAATATAAGCCCTTTTCCATTGATGTCAAAGGGGGAGAAGTGAAATAATAGGGATAGGTACAAGAATAGGTGTAGGGAATAGGTACAAGATGATATAGTAAGGGGGAGTTACTATATGTGCAGTACAAGTTTCAATATGTGGTAGTTTTAGTTTGAGGTTGCCATCAATGACAAAAGGGGAGATTGTTGGAAATATTATCATTGATGTCAAAGGTCTAGCATTGGTGATAAAGGCCCCATAGCATTTATTATCTAAAGGTGTTTTTAATGTTCATATTTTAGTTAAAATGTTTTGATATTTATTTAATATTAATGAATATATTTTTTGTTACATAAAGTCAAAAGAAGGGCCCATGAAGAAGTCAAAGAGTCGCAGGGTAAAGACAAAAGAGGAATGGGATGTATTTTTTGATGAAGAGTCATCTTGAGGAGTTCAAAGAGTCACCAAGTGAAGACAAAAGAGGAAGGGTAAAATTTATCATGAAGGGACACTTTGAGGAATATGAAAAGTCACCAAGATAAAGACAAAAGGGGAAAGGATACATTTGCTCATGAAGGGTCACCATGTGACTTTTCAAATGAAATAACTTGAAGGGTCGTGTAAGTTTGGCACCATTTTTCATGAGGATTGAAGGGTTACAAAGGTTGAATGCCAAAGGTCATTTAGTAAGATATAAATAAAGGCTTGGGAAACCATTTATAATATGTGGAAGAGATCATGTTTTTTAATTGTTATATCTAGCTTAGAAGAGCAAAGGAGAGAAAATAAAGGGATATTGTAATGTGTTATCATTTTTTGAGAAAGAAACATTGAGAGATAGTTGTGTGGTATACACAATAGGGTTTGGTGATCCTGTGGGTTGGTGCTCATGAATAGTTTTTATGTTGGTGCTTAGTAAAGGGGTTGGTGCTCATGTGGGTTGGTGCTCATGAATAATTTTTGTGTTGGTGATCAACAAAGTGTTTGGTTCTCTTATTAGTTGCTGTTTGTGAATATCTTAGTTTGATTTGATGCTCATTCATATACTTGAGATTGTTTTCCATGGTTTTTTCTCATGTTGGAAATATTATCATTGATGTCAAAGGTTTAATATTATTGGTGATAAAGGCCCCATTGCATTTAATGTTGTTTATCTTGGCTAATGTGAGTTAATATTTATTTAATATTAATGAATATATTTTTTGGTTGCATATGAGACAAAATAAGGGCTCATGGAGAAGTCAAAGAGCCACTGGGTAAAGACAAAAGAAGGATGGGATGCATTTTCCCATGAAGAGTCATCCTGGGGAATTCCAAGAGTCACCAAGTGAAGACAAAAGAGTAAGGGAAAAATTTCTCATGAAGGGACACTTTAAGGAATATGAAAAGTCACCAAGATGAGGACAAAAGATGGAAGGATGTGTTTGGTCATGAAGGGTCACCACATGACTTTTCAAAGGCTTGAATATGAAGGGTCATACAAGTTTGGCACCATTTTCTATGAAGATTGAAGGGTCACAAAGGGGGAAGGCCAAAGGTCATTTGGAAAGCTATAAATAAAGGCTTGAGAAGCCATTTTTAATATGGAAGATAGAGGTTCATTTGATATTGTATTATCTAGCTTAGAAGAGCAATTGTGAGAGTTGAATATGTTTTGTATTTGTTATATCTAGCTTAGAAGAGCAAAGGTGAGAGAGAGGAAAGAGATGTTGTATTGATCTATCATTTATTGAGATAGCAACATTAAGAGATAGGTGTGTGGTATACACAAATGGGTTGGTGCTCTTGTGGGTTGGTGCTCATGAATTGTTGTTGGGTTGGTGCTCAGTAAAGGGGTTGGTGCTCATGAATAATAGCTGGGTTGGTGCTTGGCAAAGGGGTGTGGTGCTCATGAATAGTAGCTGGGTTGGTGGTTGGCAAAGGGGTATGGTGCTCCTACAAGCTTGGATTGTGAATATTATTTGGATTTGTGCTCATTTATATACATGAGATTGTTCTCCATGATTTTTCCCACATTGGGTTTCCACGTTATATCTGGTGTCTCTCTCTATCTTGTGTGGTGTTTATTGTTTGAGTTTTATTGCATATCTTGAATGTTTGGTTAAGTGGAATTTGGTTAAAGGAAAGTTTTATAAGATATATGATATACTGATTCACCCCCCCTCTCAGTATATCTCATGCTTAACAATTGGTATCAGAGCAGGTTCCTTTTTGAAAAGTTTTACAGTTTGAAGGTAGATTGGGAAAGCACGATGGCTGGGTCATAGTAAGGATTTTATACAAATAGGGTACCTTTGTTTGATGGAACAAATTATGCTTTTTGGAGCATGAGAATGAAGGTTTATTTGATGGCCCTTGGATTCGACATATGGAAAGTAGTGGTGGAGGAATATGAAGAGCCACAGACATCTACAATTACTCTAGTAGAAAAGAAGGCAAGTGAATGTAATGCTAAAGCTTTAAATTCTATTTTATGTGGTTTATGTGAATCTAATTTTTTTAAAGTTATGCAATGTAAATCTACTCATGAAACTTGGGTAAAACTTGAGAATATTTACAAAGGTGATGGAAAGGTTCAACAAACTAAGCTACATACTTTTAGAAGGTAGTTTGAAAGTTTGAAGGTGGAAGAAGAAGAAGATATAGCAAGTTATCTTTTGCAAGTTGATCAAATCATAAATTAGATTCAAGGTCTTAGAGAAAAGTTGGATGAGTCAACGGTGGTTCAAAAGGTTTTGAGATCTCTACCAATGAGATATGATGCAAAGGTTTTAGAAATCAAAGAGATGAAGAATTTAGCCAAGCTAAAGATGGATGAGCTTCATGGTATTCTCACAGCATATGAGATGTGGATAGAACAAGATAAACCCTCAAAGAGAGAAGCATCTTTCAAGACATCAAAGAAGTAGAAAGCTAAGATTCAAGAATCAAGTGATAGTTCCAGTGATGATGAAGATGATAATGAAACACTTTTCATTCGCAAGCCGAATAGAGGAATAGGTAAATATCAAGGAAAATTGCATTTTAAATGTTTTAATTGTGGAAAGATTGGACATTTTTCAGCTAGATGCCCAGATAAGGTTAATGATGAAGAAGAAGAAAAGCCTACATACAATAATAATTTCAAAGGCAAATCTAAGAAGGGATTCAAGAAGAAGAGCCTGTATTTTGAGGATCCTAGTTCAGGCAAAGATAGTGGAGTCAGCGATTCAGAAGAAGAAGAGATTCTATTCATGGCCATACATGAAGGTGATCAAGAAGAAGAAGAGGAGGAAGTTAAAGTGAAAATGGAAGGAGAGCTCATTTGTGCCTTAGAAGAGTTAGAAGCTATTTAGAAGAAGAATCCAAGATTAAAGCGCCAGATCGAGAAAAATGAACAAGAGTCAAAGGAAATGATTGAAGATCTATAAGCACACTTTGAAGAAGCCAAGAAGAATGAAGAAGATCTCACAACATAGTTGGAAATAGAAAGAAAATAATGTCAAAGGTATGTTATTGAAATTTCCTCTTTAAAAGAAGATATTAAGAAAGCAATCAGTGATAAAGTAGTCAGTGATTCAAAATTTGAAAATAACACTAACATGCTGAATAAGATATTGGAAAGTCAAAAAGCATATTCAGATAAGATAGGGATCGGTTTTGAAAAGAAAAAGAGATATGTTGAAGCTCTTACACAAGAGGAAACAAAAAGGGGAGAAGTGAAGAATACAGAGGACATTCCAAAAAGAGAAGGCTGGAAGGAACAAAGCTACAAAGGGCAATCAAGTCAGAGATATACAGACAGGTCTTATTTTTATGGCTATTGTTTTTATTGTAATGGATATGGTCACAAGAAATTAGAATGTAGAAAAAGAGTTAACAATTTTATAAATAAGGAGAAAGAAATTCAAGTAGAGTCAAGCAGAAGCCGCAACTCTTTTGCTCCTCTATCAAGCTTTGATGAAGAGACCATAGTATGCTACAAGTGCAACAACTTTAGACACATAGCTCGGTATTATAGAAGCATGTTCGAGTCAATCAAGAAGGATCAGAGCTTCAAAGCTCCATTCATCAAGAAGAAGGATTAGAGTCTCAAAGCTCCATTCACCAAGGAGAAGGTTCAGACATGTTCATGGTAGAAGAAACAACATGAAGATTCTATGATGGTTCAGATAGCCCTACATGTAAGAGGTAAAGATCAGCCATGGTTAATTGATAGTGGATGTTTGAGGCATATGACAAGAGATAAAAGTAAATTCATATCTTTAAAGAAGATCGATGGTGGTATAGTGAGATTCAGAGATAAAACCACTACCAGGATAGCTAGAAAAGGTACTTTGAGTTTGGATTATGGTAGAACTAAGACTAAGAATGTTTTATATGTAAAAGGTCTTAAGCATAATCTATTGAGTGTTAGTCAAATATGTGATCAAAGATATAAATTAAAGTTTCATAAAGAAGGTTGTGAGATTAAAAGAAAAGATTCAAATGAGTTGATTTCAGATGCTCAAATATAGAGAATAATGTGTATATATTGTTAGATATCTTCTCAAAGTCATGATCAAAGGATACATTCAAAGATCAACGAGAGGAGTTGGGAGTAATTTCTATTACTTCCTACCATTGATGTTCAACATCAGTTGAGGGGGAGCTAAGTGTTAGCTCTAGGTAGGCCCTTTGCCATTGATGTCAAAGGGGGAGAATAATAGGTACAGGTACAGGTGCAGAAAATAGGTACAGGTTGCTATAGTAAGGGGGAGTTACTATATGTTTTTAGATGATAGTATGTACAGGTGATAGGATGTGGCAGTTTTAGTATTGAGGTTGCCATCAATGACAAAGGGGGATATTGTTATAAATATTGTCATTGATGTTAAAGTTTTAGTATTATTGGTGATAAAGGCCCCATTGCATTTAATGTTGTTTATCTTGGCTAATGTGAGTTAATATTTATTTAATATTAATGAATATATTTTTGGTTACATATGAGACAAAATAAGGGCCCATGGAGAAGTCGAAGAGCCACGGGGTAAAGACAAAAGAAGGATGGTATGGATTTTCCCATGAAGAGTTATCTTGGGGAATTCCAAGAGTCACCAAGTGAAGACAAAAGAGTAAGGGCACAATTTCTCATGAAGGGACACTTTAAGGAATACAAAAAGTCACCAAGATGAGGACAAAAGATGGAAGGATGCTTTTGGTCATGAAGGGTCACCACATGACTTTTCAAAGGCTTGAATATGAAGGTTCATACAAGTTTGGTGACATTTTCCATGAGGATTGAAGGGTCACAAAGGGAGAAGGCTAAAGGTCATTTGGAAAGCTATAAATAAAGGCTTGAGAAGCCATTTGTAATATGGAAGATAGAGGTTGATTTGATATTGTATTATCTAGCTTAGAAGAGCAATTTTGAGAGTTGAATATGTTTTGTATTTATTATATCTAGCTTAGAAGAGCAAAGGTGAGAGACAGGAAAGAGATGTTGTATTGATCTATCATTTATTGAGATATCAACATTAAGAGATAGGTGTGTGGTATACACAAAGGAGTTAATGCTCTTGTGGGTTGGTGCTCATGAATTGTTGTTGGGTTGGTGCTAAATAAAGGGGTTGGTAATCCTGTGGGTTGGTGCTCATGAATAGTAGCTGGGTTGGTGCTCGACAAAGGGGTGTGGTGCTCCTATGGGTTGGTGCTCATGAATAGTAGCTGGGTTGGTGCTCAGCAAAGGGGTATGGTGCTCCTGCAAGCTTGGCTTGTGAATATTGTTTGGGTTTGTGCTCATTCATATACTTGAGATTGTTCTCCATGGTTTTTCCCACATTGGGTTTCCACATTATATCTGGTGTCTCTCTCTATCTTGTGTAGTGTTTATTGTTTGATTTTTATTATATATCTTGAATGTTTGATTAAGTAGAATTTGGTTAAAGGAAAGTTTTATAAGATATATGATATACTAATTCACCCCCCCTCTCAGTATATTCTATGCTTAACATCCTACATTGGGTTTCCATATAAAAATTTGCTCTCTCTCTCTCTCTCTCTCTCTCTCTCTCTCTCTCTCTCTCTCTCTCTCTCTCTCTCTCTCTCTCTCTCTCTCTCTCTCTCTCTCTCTCTCTCTCTCTCTCTCTCTCTCTCATGTGGTGTTTATTATTTTAGTTTTATTGCATATATTGAATGTATGGTTAAGGGGAATTTGATTAAGTGAAAGTTTATAAAACATATGATATAATGATTCACCCTGCTTAATATATCTCATGCTTAACAAAAAGATCATACCTATGTGCAACTAGTAGATGGTGGCATCCTAATAAATACTATGATCTTAGGCTAGTCTTACATAATTCCTTTGTTACATATTACATGACCCAATAAAACCTTCCAGGGTGTAAAAATAAAAATTTATTTCAATTTAATCCAATTCACAGTGCCCTACATCTTTATAGAATCATTATAAGTTTGGATTGGTGATTCCTAAACAATGATAAACACCTCCCAATCATCAAAATAGACTTCCAAGAAGTCATGGATAAAGTCTTTGAATGCAATCACAATGGATCTAAATAAAACTTCAGGTGTGTTAATCAATATAAAAGGAACTACCTGATAGGAAACTAAGCCCCATTTTGTGGCAAACATGGTCTCAGCTTGATCCTCTTCTATGATCAGTATCTGATGAATACTGTTGAAGTTGTTTGTGAATGAGTAGACCTCATGCCCTGTGATAACCTTAAGAACTTCATCTATGAAAGGTATGGGGAAGGGATCATTCATGAAAGCATCATTAAAACTATGATAATATCTACATAATTATATTTCACCTATTTTATTTGGTTGTACTATCATTAGACTTACCCAATAAACTTTTTCTATAGGAAAGATGATTTTTGCTTCTTGCATGTGATCAATTTCAGCTTTGACCTTTAGCTTCATGTTGGGATTCAAATGGTACAATATTTATTAATCAATCATGTTAACTCCTTAAATTATATGTTCATTTTCCCTAGGGAAGGATCTACACCTTTGACTTATATAAACTTTATAAAGAACACATCTTGATAATCCCTTAAAACTTGCATGACTTCTAAGATGTCTAATGAGTCCAGTAATCCCTAATGTGTGCCATAATTGGAGTGTCCTCTATACCAATGTTTACAATATATTCCTTTAGAGTTTCTTAATACATCTTGGATTCTTACTAATGAATTGAATCTATTAGTACTCATTATCCTTCCCTCTCTAGTACAGTAATGTGTCAGATTATATCCTCTTCAATTTATCCTATGATTGGCTCCACTTATGGTTCAACTTCTCTTTCTAGTTCAAATAAGTCTACAAGATCCAAATATTTGATTTATAAGCTTGATATAGAATAGTTTTGTTTTTGTATTATATGACATGACTTCATTCTTCTGTGTTATTTACTTTTCTCCTCTTAGTAGGCTTATAAGGCATTATTCAAGTCACATGTTGCATTCTGTTATGATGCATACTCCATCAAGTTATATGTCTTCAATCCTTCTGTGTCATAGAAACACTTTCAATTTTTGGAATGCCTGATGTTCTATTGGGTTTTAATTATCAAATATGAATTTATGGATAAAATCATACTAAACCTATGTCCAGTGCTTGTTTTCCCTATGACACTCTTGGTGTATATACTAGGCAATTGGAAAAACCATTAAGGTATATTTAAAACAATGTACCTAATATTTAGAAGCCACTCCCTCTGAATTATAAACTTTAATGCACCTATATATGGAGATATGGATAGTCCCCTTCTTGAAATATTGACCAATTTTTTCATACTCCCTCTAGTAATTGAAAACATGTGATCATCATTACATGACTTCTTCCTAGTCTAGCTTTTAATATCGATACGCTGACCACCAATTCATAAGTTTTCCTTTTAGTGGATATTTGGGCACAATAACCCTTTAATCAATGTCTAGTACATACTGTTAAAATTGTAAAATGAATTATTTGATGTCCTTAGTTATAAAATACTAAGGTACTTGATGCTCAATTACAAAGATCATGTGCATAGGTCTTATTTCATGGTCCCCTTTTGACCAATTGAACATATCAGTATCTAAATCACCATTAATCAAATACATTGTATCACAAGGTATCATACCTTCTACCATAAGATCAATATATTCCTTTTCTATGCAACCTATCTAATTTATAAAATCTACTTTAGAATGGGTGGGATATCTTACTAACATAGATCACACATTAGTCATGTCTAGTTACAACACATCTATATGGTTCAACATTAGTTTGTATGTTGGTTTCATAGTCTCGTATGGTAGTTAGAGTGAAGTTTTGGAGTTAGGGCACAAAAATTTGAATTTTTTACCTTGCATTTATTTCAATTTCCTCTATGCATTAACATTTTTCCTCTATGCATTAACATTTATCCAACCATTCCCTATAGGAAAATATGGAGAGTCTAGTTCCTTAGGATTATGTATGGTTTGGCCTCTACTTTTTTTAATGGAATTACAATGACCTTGTCATCTTGGTGAGATTCTAGCTGGTCTAAGACCATGTTGATTTTCATCCAACCATCATAGTCCCATTTCTTTCCAATTAGTCCAATGTAATGCCTAAACACTATCTTTATGTTGATGACTTCAAAATCTCCTCACAAAAAGGTCTAATATTTTAATCTCCACATATTCTAAGTATCTAATGGGTTCTACTCATCTTTAGTCTGTAAGGTTGAGTGTGATTAAAATGTAGTTCAATGGCAGTTTGCCAATGGCTTCTCATGTCAATCTAGGAATCATATTTATTATGTTGTCAAATTTAAAGATTGTTGTAGGTATTTTTTATCTTATTATATCTATATCCATCCACACATATAAGTCCCACAGCTTCTTCATCTTTATGTACCACATCAATTTATCCATTCTCTATTATCCTTTCTATGCACACTCTAATAAATTATGGAGTAAGTTGGATATGTTATGTGATATTTCCTCATTTTGTAAGGTATTCAACAAATTGAAAAAAATTATCAGCATAGTCATAACTCCCTCCTGTCACATAATGTACATTATTTGTCCATATATCTACTCATTAGTGATAACATCATCTATCTTTGTAGTCCCTTGTTATTTTAATATTTTTATAATATGTGTAGCTTCTTTCATTAAGCATTTCTTAGTAGTAAGTTCAAGATAATTATTTACACAAACCTTCTTTATGTTGTAGTCCTAAGGCATTTTGATATGAGATAGTCCTTTCTCTTCTGTGGTCTTTACATTATCACCTACATAACAGCATCTTCTTGAGGCTCCATGTTGATTAAGTTAAAATTCTACACTACTTTATCTATGCATTGTTTCTCCAAACTGGATAATCTTCAATGTCATGATTATATGACATACAATAATAAGTGAAGTAACCTTATTATTGGGTATTTAAGGGATGATTCTTATGTACATATTTGAATTATCTACACAAATAAAATTTAATAGTTTATCTTTGAGAACCATTTCCCATTCATCTTTGTGCACCTCTTAGATAACCTCCCTCAAATCCACCTCTTCCTTTATTAACTTGAAATCCCCAATTATAGGACTAGTGATTCCAAATTTCATATGATTCTATTACGTATTCCATGGTTGAGTTTTTTTTACACCTACATATCCACCATATTAGGGTTTTACTAACTAAATGGCCACATAGGCTATTATGACAATGGAATCATTGGATTCCAAGCATTCCAATTCTAGATAGCAGGTATCCAATTCTATATAGGTTGATTCCAACTAGGCATTTTTGTAGAATGATAATCAAGTATCTTTGGTGCCCAAATTATGGCATTAGGTTTGGTAACTTTCTTACTAGCTTCATTAATCATATTAGTTTGACCATTAACTACAAAAATATTTTTAGTGATGTCTTCTTTTATTTATTGAAGTGCTATGTAGTTATTTTCATCATGATTATGATATTTATAGAATTTATGGTCCAATGCATATGGATTATTTACATAATGTTTTAGAAGTTGAAATTGAGACATCATATGTCCCATAATTTTGAATATATCATATAAATCCATTTTTAAGTTAGGACACTCATTTATGTGGTGTCCTTATTTGCCACACTCCATGCACTAGAAACCAAATCTTGGATTTTATATTGCATCTTGTTGTTATTTTTGTAATATTTTTATAATAAATTATAATATATTATCCATCTATGAACTTAGACATGAAGCTTCTTCATAATCTCCAATCTATGTGTAATGAAATTACTTCAACAATAAAGTAGAATAGTAGAAGTAGATCCAAATATGACTGAAATATATCCAAATATATGATAATAGATAATCCATTTTGAGGGGGAAACCTCCAAAAGCTTTAATAAGATCAGAATTCACAATATAATGATAAATAGTTACCCACTACCTCCTATATATAGTCTATCTAGGCCATGGTTACTCCATAGGCTGACCTACTAACCAAATGAATGCATAGAGAAATATGAAATATCATCAAAGAGGGATAAGTAAGCCACAAGTTAGCTATTCCTATCCTAATACATGCGATAGGTTAGTGCTGTAGCATGCCCTTTCCCTTCAAACCAATGTTGTCCTAAATGTTGAACAACTCTGGATGTTGTTGCAAAAAGTCTTCACCTTCCCAAGTTGCATCTTCACTGCTTAGGTTCTTCCAATTGATCAAATATTCTCTAATCTCTCTCGTTCTCAACCTCTTAGTATGTGTTTGGAGGGTCTTCTCTGATTCCAAAATGACTCATCCTTCTTCACCTAGTTCTAGGAGTTCTGTCTAGGCTGATACTGTCTGTCCAATGACCTTCTTCAAACATGAAATGTGAAATACTGGGTGTATGCGAGATGAATGAGGTAACTTGAGCTTATAATCCACACTTCCAATTTTTTGCAAAACCTAATAAGGGCTATAATACTTAGGAGCAATTTTGTTTTCCTTTTTCTATTGCTTCAAGGAAATCTACTTATAAGGCTGCAAACGTATAAATACCCAGTCACCCACCTCAAAAGTTCTCTCACTACGATGTTGATCTGCTTGTTTCTTCATCATGTTTTGTGTCAAGGCCAAATTCTCTCTCAAACTAGTCAAAACCTCTTGTTGATGTTGAATGTGCTCCTCCACATTTCAAACCTTGGTTTGTATCTTTAATGAAGAAGTGATGGAAGGTGAATGGTAACCATATAGTGCTCGAAATGGAGACATTTTAGAAGAGGTATGAAAAGATGTGTTATACCACCATTCTGCAAGTGGTTGCCATTTAACCCAATGTTCCTATTTATTTGATACAAAACAATGGAGATACCCATCTAAACATTTGTTAACCACTTCTATTTTTTTGTCAAATTGGGGGTGGTAAGATGAGCTATGAGCTAGCTCAGTACCCAAATAGGAAAATAGTTCAGTCTAAAAATTACTAGTGAAAATAGGATCATGATCACTTACAATTATTTTTGGGGTTCCATGTAATTTTAGAGCTACATCCAAAAAAATAGTTGTTATTATACTTGTTGAAAATGGGTGTGAGAGAGCACAAAAATGGGCATCTTGAGTAAGCCTATCCACAATTACCAAGATAACATTCTTACCTTCAGAATAAGGCAACCCTGTGATGAAATCCATGGAAACCTCCTCCCACCTTTAACTAAGAATTTATAATGGTTGTAACAGACCTAGGGTCTTAACTATCTCACCTTTATTCTGTTGGCATATCAAGCAATCTACCACAAACTTTTGTACATCTCCCTTGAGTCCTTCCCAAAATAATTCTTTCTTAATTTTATGATATGTTTTCAAGAACCCTGAGTGTCCCCCAATTAGAGATGCATGCAACTCCACAATAATCTTATGCTTAAGCTCTAAATTTTTGCACAAGTATAACCTACTCTTATACCATAGGACATTAACTTTCCATTCAAATTTGTTAGAGGCTAAAGTACCTTGCTGGATATTTTGAATCAAAACCTGTTTATCCTTATCTTGATCCCATTCTAATCTAGCTTCATCCACCCAATCTGCTTGCAATATGGATATTGCACAAAGTAATGCTTCTGTGGATGTATCTCATCTGGATAGTGCATCTGCTACTACATTATCTTTACCCTTCTTATAGATGATTTCAAAATCATAACCCAAAATTTTGGTTACCCACTTTTGTTGTTCCTCAAATGATCATCTTTGCTCCAAAAATTATTTGAGACTATCATGATCAGTTTTCACCTTAAAGTGTCTACCCATTAGATAGGGCCTCAATTGTTTAACTGTATGAAGAATAGCCATAATTTATTTCTCATGAATAGGTTTTTGTATATTCTTACCTTTGAATTGATGAATCTCAAATGAAATGGGTCTTCCTTCTTGCATTATTACCACTCCCAACCCAGATCCAGAAGCATCACATTCAATAGTGAATGTCTTCGAGAAGTCTGGAGTAGCCAAAACTGGAGTGGTACACATAGCTACTTTTAATTTCTCAAATGCTTTGGTGGTGGCATAATTCTAATCGAAGGCATCCTTCTTTAGCAATGCAATGAGTGGAGCCGTTATACTACCATAACCTTTCACAAATCTTTGGTAGTAACCTATTAGTCTTAGGAACCCTCTAATGTTTTTGAGAGTTTTTGGCATGGGCCATTCCATCATAGCTTTGATCTTCTGGGGATCAACTTTGACACCTTCATGGGAACTAATGTGACCTAGGTACTCTACCTCTTATGCTCCAAAATCACATTTGGATGGATTTGCATAAAGCTGATGCTTCTCCAAAACTATCAACACCTCTTTTACATGTTGTAGATGTGCTTCCCATGTTTGAATATAAATCAATATGTCATCAAAGAAAACCAACACAAACTTCCTTCAAAAAATCCTAAAAATAGTGTTCATCAAGCTCTGAAAAGTAGATGGTGCATTTTTAAGACCAAAGGGCATTACCAATAACTCATAATGGCCCTCATGTGTTCTAAAAGTAGTTTTATGAACATCTTCATCCTTGATTCTAATTTGATGGTACCCTGAGCAAAGGTCTAATTTTGTGAAATAATTAGCACCATGTAACTCATCAAGTAAATCATCAATTATGAGAATAGGAAACTTATCTTTGATGGTGTACTTGTTGAGTTTCCTATAATCTGGGCACATCCTCCATGTGTCATCCTTCTTTTTCACCATGACCACTAGTGATGAATATGCACTTTGGCTATGTCTGTTGATCCCTATCTCTAGCATCTCATGGACCATTTTTTTATTTCACTCTTTTGTGCATATGGATATCTATATGGTCTAATACTTGGTGGTTGACTCCTTGGAAGTAGTTGAATGGCATGATCATGTTCTCTTTTTGGTGGTAGTCCTTTTGGCATGGCCCCAAAAATAGATGGGTGGTCATGAAGAATCATTTGTAGATCAGGACATGTAGATGCTTGTGTGGGTTGAACTTCTATGGAACATAATCGTGCAATAATTCCCTCTGCCCCCTTTTTTAGTATCTTGGTCATCTAATGTGAACTAACCAATTGTGGAGATTTTGCCTGTAATCCATGTACTTCAATTTTCCTACCTTCAGAATGAAAGCACATGAATAGTTCTTGTAAGTTCATCTCAATGGTACCCAAGGTTATGAGCCATTGGAATTCCAAAACAATTTCTGTGTTACCCATGGGAATATCAAACATAAGAGAATCAAGATTGTACTCACCCATAACAAGCTTAATACTATGGCATTTTCCTGAACAATTAATTGTGCCACCATCTGTAATCATGACTTGAAATTCTAGTGTTGGGTAGATGAAATAGTTCAATCGAGTGGCCAAATTATGATTGATGAAGTTACGTGTGCTCCCTAAATCAATCAACATTTTCACCTTCTATGTCTTGAGGAAACCCACCACCTTAAGAGTTTATGGAGTGCTAATACCTACAAGTGCATGATAAGACATTGTAGGTTGAGAATTTTTAGGTACCTCCTCTATCTCTTCCTCATCATCATTGGAGGAATCATCTTCTTCTTCATCTTCATTAGATCCCTCAATTTAGAATAACTTCTTCTTATCACATCTATGTCCTTTACTCCACTTGATGTCATAATCGAAACATAATCCTTTTGCACGCTTCTCTTTAATTTATTATGGGGTCAATCTGGTAGGTGGAGGAAATGTTGGTGTTGACATGTTATGATCTTTGAAGTGAGTGAATGGTTGCTTCTTGTTGACTATGAATTTTTCCTTAGCTTTAAGTGCCATGATAATAGGATCATAAATCTTAAGTGGATTAAACATGTGTACCTCATGTTGAATGTGGTCCTTGAGTCCACCCAAAAATAAGTCATTCAAGTTCTCCTCAAAAATTGTTTCCACACGTAAGGATAGGTTCTAAAAATGATGAATATAATCCTTGACAGAACCAGTCTATCACAATTTTTCCAATTGGTTGAATTAATTCTCTATCACACTATTACCATAGTGTTATTACAGCTCCTCTGTAAAAACTGACCAAGTGACATTGAGAGTCATCTTTTTATTTTGAGCACACAACCAACAATACCAAATGAATTGATTAGTTTCAAGATACAAGGATGCCATGATAACCTTTTGTCCACCTGGGATCTACTGTAGATCATAAAAATTATCCATTTGGTTGATCCAATTGAGTGGATCTTTTTCATCAAATTTGTGCATATCCACCTTTGGTAATAGGTTCCTCTGTGGCACTGTAGTTAGATTTGAAATAGATTGGTTGGGATAACCACCCTGGTGGGGTTGTGAAATAGCATTAACTAGATGATTTGACTAATTATTTTTCAAATCTATTATGATATCTACCAAACTATCTTGTATGGATTTCATATTAGATTATATGCCTTGCACACTATAGTCAAGCTGGCTCACTTTATGATCTATGTCAGAGAACCCTGGTACAAAGGGTTGAGTACATCATCCTTATAACTCCATCTCTTCCTTGTTAGGATTTTTACCTAGAGTTTTAGCACCCTTTCCTCAGCCCTAAGTTTGTGGACCTGCCATAAAAGGGCTTTATGATGTCGACCCTGATTGGCACTTTTGACCCAACTTTGACCAAGCAATTTTGGAATTTTTTCGGCATCAAATAAAAATATACAAAGAATAAACCCTTGCCGAATGCTTTTAATATTTCCAAAAATGTAAATAACTTAGAAAAATTCTTTGAATTGCGCACTATAGAGTAATTTTATGAAAAACCCTAAAATGGAGATAACTTTTGTAAACCAAATCCAAATGATCTTAAATTTTAATGGAAGCTTAAATTAATTATTTATTACCTCTAGTAAAAAAATTTCAGATAAATTCACAACCTCTTTATAGATATAGAAAAATTTGAAAACAATTAGGGTTTCACCCACAAGATTGCCCAAATCATAGCTCTGATACCACTTGTAATGAAATTACATCAATAATAAAGTAGAATAGGAGAAGTAGATCCAAATATGACTGAAGTATATCCAAATATATGATAATAGATAAGCCACTTTGAGGGGGAAACCTCCACAAGCTTCAATAAGAGTAGAATTCACAATATGATGATAAATAGTTACCCACTACCTCCTATATATAGTCTATACAGGCCGTGGTTACTCCATAGGCTGACCTAATAACCAAATGAATGTATAGATAAATATAAAATAGCATCAAAGAGGGATAATTAAGCCACAAGTTGGCTATTCCTATCCTAATACATGTGATAGGTTAGGTCCGTAGCACTATGTTACATGGATCACAACTATCCTTTCCTCTACATTTGTAGGATATTGTGTTTGCATAATGGCAAACCTAATTCTCAGTCGTAGACCTTATATGAACAAGGAATATTTATCCTTGTCTTCCAAGGAAAATTCAACTTTGTTCATTATGATATCAAATCTATGTTTATAGTCATTAACAGTCTCTTTTTCTCCTTATTGAGTTTCTTTGAGGTCTTGGATAGTCTGGCTAGAACTTCTCTTTATTTTGAACTCTGCAATAAGCCAATTCTTTGCATCCTATAGACTTACTAGGTCCATGTATTTATAAAACATCTATTATAAGGCTCATCTTGATAAATCACCAATTAATTCACATTTATAAACTACCTCATCAATGACTCCTTTGGCTTTCCACTTCATATAATAATTCATTAGGTATTGTTCAGGGTCTATAGACCCATCATACTATACAAGATTAATAAAATCACCCAAATTTAATGCCACATTAGGATTTGTCATAATTTTAAAAATCTATGGTTAGATCAGAGTTGTATGTGAAATAATAGGACTCACCAATTTTATTGGTGTTTCTTTAGGTGAGACTTTATTATCTACTATATTTGATTTAAATTTGATGATGAAGAAGTGTATGAATTATTCCCTGTTTCATCTTCTTCTAGAATTTATATGTGTTCAATTCACTCATTTAGTTATTTAATAATGTGTGCATCAGTCTGATTTAATGATAATGCTTTTATGCCTCTATTTTGTTCTCTTGTGAACCCTTGCACTGCCTAGTTATATGTTTTCTCTAAAACCTTCCTTGTTTTGTTATGAACTTCTTCAGTCACTGGTCCTCACCACTTATTGTCTTCTAAACCTTTTACAAAAGTCTTACTATGTTTAAAAAAATGGACTAGGGGGATGTGGATTTCCAAGATGAATAATTATTTTTTGGATTGTAGAGCTTGGTCTTATTTTAATGCCCACTTTGCAATGCCCCCCCACTAGGGTCACCATGGGGGTTCAAGGGGGGAGGGGAGTGGCGATCGGGGGTTGGGGGTGATGACCTATTTTGGAGCCCCCCTAGCAAGGGTTAAGGGTAAGTGCCCTCAAAGCAATTTTGTTTTTTAAATGCACTATAAAATATTGTAATTTCATAATACATATGGACCATTCACTATTAGTTTACAAATCTAATGGTAGAGATTATGTTTGTGCATTTTTTCCCTATATATAACCTTCCTTTGATATGAGGGCATTGTAATTATGGTGGCATGTTATATGTGAGTGAAGAGGATATTGCATTGGTTGTATTGCAAGTTTTTCCTTTCATTTTTTGGACTGACCAATAAGGATTGGTTGTTTATGTGTGGACATAGCCCATATTAGGTGAACCACATTCAATTTGTGTCTCTATTGTGTTATGTTTTTTGAATTTTATTTCTATCTTTAATTCATTAATATTGCTCTATGTTATGTATTCCTAACAATCATTAAATTTATCCTCATCATTTTTAGAGTTTGAACCTATGCTTTATTGACTATGACTTTATGTTTACTCCTTAAGAAATATATTTGATTCCTTAATATGGAATACTCTTCTATATATCTGTAATGTAGGACTACTGACAACTTGATCTAATTATACACTACCAGATTCATCATATTTTCTTTCCTTACTAATTTTATTCTCTCCTCTACTAATTTGGGGCCCACTTTCCTCACTTATTCTTTCATCTTTATATTTTTCTCTTTCTTGATCCTTACTCTACTACTATGTTTACTCCTAGTCATAGGTATATAAGTATTCCTCAATATATTCCACCTCCAATATTGTCATAATTTTCATTCTAATTATAAGGTCTTTATTCATTATATCTCTTATTGACCCTACATTCTTGCCTCATATTCAACCTCTTTCCACTTTTTATTTCACCATTCACCCATCTATCACACATATCCCCATGGTGATCAAACTGACTACTCCATTTTAAAGGGATTGAGTACCATTTCTCTTTCCACATATAACATCTTAACTAGAATAGGGATTTAATTCAAAAATTTCCCTCTTACCCCTCACACACACAAATCCTATACCATTATAAATGCTACATAGCCTTGTACTATGAACTATGTAATATATCCATCAATGGTTGTGGCTAAATAATAATCTATGACATGAGTCCATCGATTCTCTAGTGTTTGAAGTTGTTTTATTTTCTCCTTGGTCCATATAATGTTAATGGTTGTTCTATATCTGAATCAATGATATCCTAGATGAGTTAACCAATTATCCAATAGTCTAGGTAGTTTGCACTAGAATATTTTGTATATTTCATAGTAAATATGTTCTTGTATGATCTATCATTCAAAACACCTAAATTTTTTTTCTTCTTTTTCTATGATCTCTATGATTTTATAGTCTAACTAAGATTCCACATCTCTTTGGTTGAGAGTCTACCATATCATGCCTACAAATAGTGAGATCCACATTCACCATACCATTATTTTCAGATGTTTTTGAGTTTCCTCAGAATAGGCTAATTATAGGAATAGCTTGAAACTCATAAAAAGGAGAGTGAAGAATGATTGTCATAATAATAATATAACTAAGAAGGCTTTCAAAAATAATTGAACATATATAATCTACCATTTACAATTAATACCACTTAAATCAGATATGAGATTTCAAAGAAAACTATAAAACATAACATATCGAAAGCACAACTCTTCATAGAAAGCAAATTATCAAACATATATATTAATATATTTATGGGCCTACTCTTAGATATAACCTATCCATTTCTTACTTGCACTCCACACATTACAATAACAACCATGATTAAAAACATATTAGAGAATAAGTCTTAACATGACAAGTGAAATAATCTCTCTATGAGCATAAAAAAAAGAAATACCATGATCAACAACATATTTGATTATAATTACAATAGAAACAACAAAACCTCTTCCCATCCAATAGAGGTTAACTTATAGTGTCTTCATAGCTATTTGTAAGCTTCAAGAAATTTATCTCATAACTCATTATTAACACATCATCTAATTTATTGTAACAAAATTTAATTGGTTCAAATCCAGGAATAGCCTAACAAGAAACAAACTACATCCAATTATAAACCTTCAGACACGTCACTTATACTCCACATGTTGTGATGCTCACAAATCTCTCGCTAAAAAAAATCCAAGTAAGGATCAGGTGTTGATGTTGCATTGGTTTATCCATAAGGTAATAAATACATAGAATAATATATATTATAGTTCCCTTACACCAAAAATAGATTAGAGTATGAAGCACTAATTTTGGGATTGTAGTTTTAACTCAAAAATAATGTCAAGTAGATACTGATATATGGAGATTCAAAATTGGTAATCAATCAGGTCAAGAATAAATACCAATGCAAATTATCATATATAAAGAGGTAAAAACATTGATCTTTGGATTTAATTGAGTCCTTTGAGGCTTTTAATATAGTGGTTATTCCTAGAGAATAAAATTAGGCTATCGATTCACTAGCTACTTAAACTACCAATTTAGCACCACTGCAAGAGTCCAAGGTGCAAAAATTTTCCATCGAGATAGTACCTTATCCATTTTTTCTTGATAATGTGGAAACTTTCCAAGTATTTGATGATAACCAATAGATTGTCTAATTCTTTACTAAATCAGGGCTATTTGAGTCTCAAATCATTGATGATAAGGACATTAGATATCTATGCCAAGAAGAATTAGGAGGAGTCATTTAGTTGAAAAAAAATTAACTTCCATTAGGAATGGTTTATTTGGCAAGGGTAATCCATCTATATTCCTAGGCCCAATAGGAAAGAAAACCTAAATTAAATGAATTGAAGTTCAATAAGGAAAATCTAGGAGATGAGTTTAACCCATGTGATGTTAACATTAGCCTCAATTGTACTCTAGAATAAAAACAAAGGGTGAAGGATTTATTTACCTAGTATAAATATGTGATTGCATAGACATATGAGTAATTTAAGTTTTTTAACTCAAGGGTCATCACCCAAAAAATCTCTTTGAAGTTAGAACACAATCCATTTAGTCAAAGATGGAGGGTGATTAATCCTATCCTAGAGCCTCTCATTCAGAAGGAAGTGGAAAATCTAATAATTGTAAAAATAGCTTTACCTATCAGACATTCTACCTGGGTTACCATCTTAGTTCCATTCATGAAGAAGAATGGGTAAATTACACTATGTGTTGATTTCATAAAGCTTATGAGAAATAAAACTATCCTTTACCTTTCTTGGATGAGATGATTCAGATAGTAAGTGGTTAAGAAATGGTGTCCTTTTTGGATGGATTTTTAAGAAATAACTAAGTGCTATTTGAATAATAAGACATAATGAAGATTGTATTTACCACAAATTGGGGTAATTATGCATACAAGAAGATGTCATTTGGCCTAATTAATGTAGGAGATACCTTTCAATGGGATATGGGACATGCATTCCAAGGGAAAATAGGTAAATTCATAATCATTTACATGGATGACCTCATTGTTTTCTCAAATACCAAAAATGATCACATAGTCCATCTAAAATCAATCTTTGAAATATGTATATGGTTTATCATCTCACTAAACTCTAAGAAGATAATATTTGGAATTATTGAGGGAAATATATTAGGACACATTATCACCAAATAAGGGATTATAATCGACCCAAACAGAGTTTAATAGATTTCAAATATTGCATTCCCAAATAATAAGAAGGAGCCCAAGTCTTTATTTGGGAAGATAAATTCCATAAGGGAGTTTATCTTAGGCTTTGTATAAATAATTAGAACTTTTAATGAAATGCTCAATCAAAATTCTAAAGTGAAATGGACACTAAAGGCTTGAACATATTTTTAGTGCATCAAGTATGTAATATCTTAGGCCCCAATTCTGATAAGCCTAGGCTTCACTAAATATTTATTCTTTTATTCATTCACTTTAGAACATACAATTGCCATTGTTCTTACCCAAAATAATTATGAAAGTGATCACCCTATTTCATTCATGATTACAAACCTAAAATAATTAGATCTCAAGTATTTCATAATAGATAAGCAAATATTTTCCCTTGTCAAAGTGGTAAAGAAATTTTGACACTACAAATTGAGGAATAAAACAATCCCTATTGTGCAAAGATCTCACCTTGGGGTAAAATTAATCTGGAGAGTGTAGAGGAAAATGGATGGAAAAATTGTAGGAGTTTGACATAAAAATCAATCCTACCAAGATTATTAGAGGATAAAGCATCATTTAGCTCGTAACTGAGCTTGACCCACACATCACCATTGAGGAGGTTTATGAAACCCAAGTATCTAGAGGAGATTTGTATACTAATAACATGTGATATTTACTCATATGTACTTATTCCCCAAAACTCAATATAGAATAAAGGAGATATTTGAGGCTTAAAGTCACTCACTACATGATTAAAAAGGGGATTTTCTATAGAATAAATTATGAAGGCATTTATATACAAATAATATTTTTATTAATTATATCACTTACTAACACTTTCTTTCTTTTAGGAACCTATCAAGTTTCAATCTCTCTGAGTGCATGCCTTAAAGGGTACACTGAGAAAGGAGTGGTAAAAACATTAGTGCTTCACAAGATTGTTATGTCTTTGTATAATTCATACCATTTGTCCAAATTCATTATAGTGTATATCCATTTACCTCCTATGATTCCTCTCTTAAATCCTAGAATCCTAAAATATGGCTAAGTCTAAAATCTTAAAACCTTGGAATATGGCTAAGTCTAAAATCCAATAGGACACTCAAAAATCTATAATTTCAATTATAGCTCCTAAAGGTCCAAAATCAATCTCAAACATCCTAAAAGTATAAATATAATTTGTAAATTAAAGTATAATAAATTGTATGTCCATGTTTAAATGTTAACTTATACTTTAGATATTTATTTTATATTTATATTTCCTATTTTTAGCCCTACCTGAACTAAAACCCTTATTTTACCATCTACAGACTAAGTCATCCTTAGCTAACTTTGTTCTAAGAGTTGAGCATATTACATGACTAAGTCAACCTAGGCTGACTTAGTCTAGACCTAGCTATTTTTATCTCTAACAGGGTTGATTGGGCTGACTCTATCAACTCAACATTCAAAAGAGTTTGGGGTTAAATCTAGCTATATAAACACATCCTTATTAACATCTTAGTAAAAGAGAAGAATAATAATATTATATTTCACTTTATTTTATCCACCATTCTACTTAAGGATCATTACGTAGGGCTATAATACTTTATTTGGAGATATAGATCTTGTCTTGTGGATAAGTCTTTTAGATGTATAGAGAATTGTCAGAGGTACAATCATTGAGAGGGGGTAAATTAGTGATGCAAGATATTTCAAACTTCAATTGTAATCTTTTAAAACTTTTAATCAATGACCACAAGCATTCATAAATCATACAAGATGTTCATAATAATGAATAATAAAGATGATGCAAGATCACACACATAACATAAAATCTATGTGGGAAACCCTTTTGGGGAATAAAACCCACTCTCAACCTCCAAACACATAAACTACTTGTCCTATAGCATGATAAAAAACATGAGACATTTTAGTGAAGCACCCACTTCAAAAGGAGCCCCCACCCCTAAGTATGAATAATTACCCACTTGTTCTAGATGTTGAACACCCACACAACACGTATGAAATCAACAACTCTAAAACTCTAATTACATTTCAATCTAATTTTAAAAATAATGTATAACACCTCTCTTTCAAATCTTCACACACACTCAAACTTGATCATACAAGCAATTCATCCAAACACCCATTTTGGATCACTCTAGGATTCTTCACTTAGCCTCAATATACTCTATACTTTAGTCCACCCACTGAGCACACTCTCTATGATCTCTTTCCTTCATCTCTATCTACTGCTCTCTCAGTACATTCACATCAAGTCTAGAAACCATTACCTTTATTTTCACTCTTTATAGAGTCTTCATGAATATCAACTTATAGGTCAGTTATAATACTTGTCTTAACCCTTAAGACTTATATCATGCTAAGACATATCTCAAATTCATCATCATAGGTCAAACATAGCATCCATGGGTCACACTTAAGTATCTACACCTTTCAATTAGCCTTAGTAGCCCTTATAGGTCTCATGGAGACCCATTACCCCTTTATCACTTAATCAAGCAAATTAATAACATAATATCACTTTCATATACATGGGTCCACTCCATATGACCTCTAAGACATATTCAAATGAATACTCCTGCCAAAACACTTTTATATTAAATCACTATTTGATCAAATAATAGTATTATATATAGTAACACCATGAAAAAACAAATAGTAAAATTTTAAGCTCCCTATCTACACCTTTACAAAAATTAATACCTTATAATAAAATTTGATATATTTGCCTTGAAGTCCTCTTCAACTTTGATTCTTACACCACCATGCAATTCATCATGGATCAAAAGATATAGATCAACAACTACATACTAGTTTTCCTTCATTAATTTGAATATTAAAATTCCAACAGTCACTTTGTAAATACAAAACATCTGACACTTATCATAATCTCATGTCCCTTGGTAATTTTGAAAAAATATGCTCCATCAATCTCTTCATAGCTTCTTATCTTTTTAATGTACCTAGATAAGGGTATAATAGTAGAATAGTAGAATGGTGAATAATCCCACATGTATTATAATGTGGAGTGGGGTAAGAGAGAAATTGATCCGGGCAACAATTTAGGTGACAATTCGAGTGACAATTCCACCCCAATAGATGATGGAACTTCTAGGAGCCATAACTTTTGCACCGTAGCTCCAATTGACTTGCCGTTAGAACCGTTTGAAAGATAAGAATGAGGAGAACATCATGAAATATTTCGGAGATTTGATAAATGAAGTTTGACCCCTGAAAACCCAATGGAAGTGCCTAAAATTTCAATTTTAGTAGTGCAGTCTAAAGATAGTAAGTTTCTAAAAATAGTAATTCCTCAAATTCTATCTTGTTTTAAATCTTGGAAGTCGAACCACTTAATCTCCCTCAAGATTGGTGACCTTCCACTTCCTCCCCATGCTTTCAAAATGTTTATAAATGAATAGGTAACCTAAAATGTGAAGACAAACATCGCTTCCCAGAGATAAACATATATTTGTATTACGATCTTGAGTAATACTACATCTCTTCTCAGAGAATTCATTGTTACTATGTTATTTCTATGCTATTGAAATATTTATCAACAAAAAATTCTAAGTTTTAGATTATAAATAGTACAAATAAAGGGGCATATGACTTTATAGGGCATCTAAGAAATCAATTATAATTGGGCATTACTCTTAATGAGGTATCCCCCTTAAAATGGCCCACAATATGGAGTTGTTCCTTCCTCAAAAGGAATATGGTGTAATGTGAATGTTTTGATAATATATGAGTTGATTGTTGTTATTTAGTTTCAGTGTGAGTACGAGGTACCTATCATTGGTACAAAGTGCTTTTTAGGGATAATTTTTTTTGTTATGCTAGAATTTGATATTAGAGAAATATATTCCCTTGTTTTGTCTCTATACTTCATGTAGATACACCTATATTATCATTGTGTTGTGTGGAAATTTTTGGATCTATGTATTAGAAATTTCTAGATTTACATATTCCAATATCAATATTGTTAGTCTATCATATTATAGTTTTAGTATTTTTGGTACATATAATATTTTGAGGGTAGATTTATGCATGATTTGAAAGTTTTTTGTGTGAATTCTATTCACATTCATAGAGTGTTTAGACTTTTAGATCATGCATCATTGATCTACGCAAGCTTCTAGTTTGTATTCAGTGTTTCCCAAGGTCTCATCCTCTCCAACATCCCTTAACATCCTCCTCAACTTACCTCAGCTCAGCTTCTCACATCAATTCACCTAGATTGAACTCAACTCAACTCACATGAGCATCTCTAAACATGACTCTGATTGTATCTAATGACATCATGCTTTTCAAGGTCAATATTAACAACATCCACATATGTGCTTCATCCTCCACCTAATCTCAACAAAATTTTATCTCTCTTCATCCCCTAATGTTTCTCCAATCTCACCAACCACTGGTCCACTTTCTAAATCTTCTCGATCAGTGTTCCCATCTACACTCAAACTTTGATCTATTCTTGAACTTAGATCTAGGTTGATCAATCCATATTTGGATTTAGCTTTAGATCTAAGTAATAAAATCCTTGACATTGAAGTTTGCATACAAGAGGTCTAAAGGATATTTCCTTGGATAGTGGTTTGACTTCTACCTAGTCTAAATAATGGACGTGAACACTATTCTTTAATATCATCTGTTTTGCATCACTTGGCACCTATCTCTACTCCATGACTCATCATCCTAGCCCCATAAGTGTTCTCAATCCCTCAATGACTAATTTTCCTTCACTATACACCCTCAACCACTATATCTCATTGGTAAGGGTGGATACCTATTGTCCCTAATCAATACCAAACTAGCATCTCAGTGGAAGTTCATTGACATTTGGCATTTGGTACTCCTTTATGAGGCCCTTGGCAGTTGGATTTAATGACAACTAGTTGTCTAAGCTCCTAGCTCGACCACTCAGCTCACTTTTGGTATTTGGCCATCTTTATCAATGTTTTAATTTTTTCAACTTTTGGTTTTAAATTTTTTGAAAGGTATTTAGGTTTTAGGGTTTAGATTACTTCATTTAGTTTTTTAGATTTAAAGTTTTGTAATCAATTATAGTTATCACATGGTGTAACATATTAATTTTTTAGGGATTACATGGTCTTAGGTATCTATGTATTAGGTTTTATATTTTCAAGAATATTTTAATATTTAATGTGTTGACACATAAAACTAGCCACCAATAACCTCAAACCAGGATTTTGACCAATTTCCACTAAAATGCACAAGTTGGCCTAAAAACTCTAAAACACATAAAAGCTTTGAAACTGCCATATTCAAGTGCCAATTTTGGCCAAAGTATCCTTGAATGGGGCAATTAATTTTATGGGCTAGCTAAATTTGATCAGATCATTTCAAGTTAAAATGCCAACTTTGCACTTATGTGCCCTAGATTGCTCTTTTCTATCAAATTTCTTACACAAGACACGTGCCTTTGTCATTTGGTGTTGACAACATCCTAAATGGGATAATGGATCCAATTCATCAAATATCAACTTCCAAATCTAATCTAGGAAAATTTTGAGCTATTAACAAGACATTTTGACCAATTTGATTAAATTATGCACCAAAGAGCCAAGGTTTGCACCAAAATGACTAATCATGCTTAAAGCTAATTAATTCAAATAATGAACCTGATTAATAATTCTATGGAACTTGTTGAATAAATATTTATTGGAAATTGATTGTCATTAACTACATCATCAAATGACATCATCTTATGGGGTAGCATCCATAAGCCATAAATACATAAAATATCAAGATTTATGCCTCCCATGCCTCATTAAGACCCTCCATGCCTATTCATTTTTTCTCTATCCCAAATATTGATGAGCCTATTTATGAATTTTAATTGCATAATTGAATTAATCTTTATCCACACATCTTCATCTTGAGATGGATGGTTCAGGTTGATTCTAATCATTTTTGAAATTCTATAAATAGGAGAGCCATAAACATGAATTTTAAGATCTTTTATGCCAAACTTATAATGCCAAATGCATTCAAAATAATTACATTTTAGTGTTATAATGCCCAAATATTGATCCAATCCAAGCCAAGCCAAAGCCAAAAATGGTGCCAAGGAGAGATGGAGGTAGCCACACTTCATTGATGCAAACTTCATGAGTACAAACTAAGCATGCCACTTCAACAAACTATTTGGAGCATACAAGGAAGGTGAAAGAAAGTTTATTTTGCATTTTAGTTATGATTTCCATTCTAGTCTTGTTAACTAAGATCCCCCTTTATGATAGGCTTAAGGTGTTAGAATTAGTGTGTTTTATTTGGATTTGTTTTATTCACTAACACAATACTAATCTCCCCTTATTACAATCCTATGTTCACATAATGGCATGCCTGGTGGGACCCTAGACCCACAAATTTACTCATAAAGGATCTTTCAAGCAACCTACTAACCAATTTTATGTAAAATCTTGGAGTGAAGGAGTCAAAAGAGTGAAATTTTAAGTTAAAATTCTATTTTTTTGATAATTATGTTTTTGTTCCTAGTAACATCATTTTTGCTTTCTATTATAATATCATTATTGTCATAGTAGTGATTTTTTAACGAAATCATTATTTTCTAAAAAGAGATTCCATAGCCTTAGGTAGTGATATCATTACTAGAACAATGATTTCATTTGCTTGAGCAGTAATTTCATAAAAATAATGATTTCATCACAAAATAGTGATATTGTTCACCCTGTGCAATGCTTTCATATTTTACAATAGTGATTTTGGCAATAGAACAATGATTTTGTATTTTCTATGTTTTATATCTAGTAATATCAATATTGTCGACTAGGACAATGATATTATTTCATGGGTAATGATATCATTGATTTGGCTAGTAATTTCATTCAAAATAGTGATTTTGTTTATTAGTGATTTATAGGAAAATAGTGATATTGTGTTTTCTGTTGAACTAATCCATAATAATGATATTGTGTTCTAAACTTTCAATTTTATAGAAAAATAGTGATATTGACTATGTAATAGCGGGATTATAATAGAGAGTTGAAATTTTTAATGTTGTTTGCCCAAACTCTTAAGTGCTTCAAAGCAGGCCCTTATAATTATGTTTTTGTAGGTTGAGGTAGAATATTAGAAGTTATTTTGATTGCATTTAACCAAACACACTTTCAAATTTGGTGCTTAATTAAAAACTAGGGTGCTTAAGTGAATGCTTTGATAAATTGTGCTTTCAAAGTCATAACTTAAGACCAAGGGGCAAAAGAACACCACTTAATCTTTCATTTGGTGCTTAAAATTGAACTCACTTGTAAAATTTTGTCTTCAATAGTTTTTTAAACTTAGAATTTGATTGGAAAAAAGAGGGATTTTGTGTGTATGCTCTTCCATCCATACCCTTTAGAGAACTTTTGGAATCAAAAGCATCATCCTTATTGCAAACATGCCTAGTCTAAAACATAGAAATAATGTCATCTAAAACACTCCCCAAAAACTCATAATAGTTTGGGTGATCTTGAAAAGACCCTAAAGTCTTTTTATTAGTCATTTATTTTATTACAACTTGGCTCACAAGAGTGACTTCATTACCTCCCAAAAGTTATTTAGGGAAGCTTTGACATGGGGTTTCATCTCTCATCACTGACTTTAACCAATCCCACTAGGATTAGAGGTTTGAGTGGTTAAACCACCTTCTAGTGTTAGAGTTGCACATGGGACATATCTGCACTTTGGACATCACACTCCACTGAGCAAGCGATGGATGTAGTGGTTGAAAAAAAGATAATACCTTTTTACAACAAGCCAAGTGCTATGAACACCCAATTTAAGTGTGTTTATTTTTCAACATGACATGAAAGTCATTGGGCAATCGATCCATCTAGATGTTTTAAAACTTATAAATCTTAGACAAATCCCCACTTGCCATAGAAGTGTTATTGATTCAGGGTACACCTCAAGGTCCATATCATAGTAATATCATTTGAGAGAAGGGGGTGTAAAAATAATACTATACAATGTCCATTTTACTTTTTGGATGAACACTAAAAAAGCCTCTCAAATGATGTATATTAACGAATTCTAACAATACCAAGCAACCTTTTCAATTTAGTACCTAAGAGAAATTAATTAGTTGGTTTTATCTTAGATTAAAGTATTTTTTGGAGTCAAAACTTGGTGTGAAAAAATTATACAAACCAAAACACATGGTCCTCATTTTATTTTGAATAAAAAGGTGTTATGCTACCCATGTGAATCATCAATTTGCCTTGTTCAAAGTTTATCAAAACATGGAGTCATATCATCCACTTTGGCATAGTTGTGTTATCTAATTGAGTCTAGAATTTAAGTAAAAATTATTTAAAGTCCTTCATTTATAATCTAAATTCAAAATTGCACCTTCATAAGTTCATAGGTTTGATGTGTTAATTGGGTTCATCATTTTCACTAAATTTGATGGAAATTAGGTTCAATTTCCAGCTTGGGTTGAAGGTCATTTAAGACTAATAATCATTATCAACACTTGGTAGACTTAACTAATTTTGTGATAAACACTTGCACTTTGAGTCTATGCACCAAACATTTTGTTTTACCATTTTATTTCTGTCAAGATCATTTGAATACATACATTTTTGCCTTAGAGATATTGTCGAAACTTTGAAGGTATGAATGCCATTTGAGTTAAGAAAGGTAATGTTACACTACCAAATTTTTGAGAAACCATCTTTACCTTAGAGAGTTTTTGAAACAAACATTCTGTCACATATTTTGAGTAGTCTAGCATTATTATGCTTCCCAAAACATTTTAAGCTTTGTTGCATAGACAATTTTACATAGATTTCAAGTTTGTACACATTTTTTAAGCTAATTCGAGTATACCTTTGTGAATCTTTGTCTAACATAGTTACACCGTTCACATTTTTTTAGCCTATTTGTCAAAATAACCAAGTTTTATACCGTTATTTATGAGAAAACAAACTATCTCTAAAGTTCTTTTTGTTTTATACCTTATACCTACTTCATCAAGTTCATGTCTAAGAGTCAAATGCCTTGTTTTTATTATAAGTGTTTCAAATCCATTAGATTAAAATATCATCTATTTTAAAGTCTAGATTTTGATGTCATTTGGCCAAGAGTCCTAGCACATGCCTTATTTAAACCTAGCTTTTGACATTGTGTTTGGCCAAAAGACCTAGCAATAGTTTGTTTCCTAGATTAGACTGATTTGAAACACTTCAACCTTAGAGTTTGGCATTTTTATTTTTGTTCCATTTACTTAATCTTTTTTGTATAATATCTGTAATATTATATACTTAACATTAGCTTGTTTTATCATAAATCATTGCATAAACCTTTCCATCATTTTGATGAATTTGGACCAACTTTGAACATCATCTTATAGACATTGTCTTTGTAGAGTTTATAGAACTTTTTGCCCTTTCTATCACAAAACATTCATTACGGATCCCAACATGTATTTCTACACTCATAGTGGACTCATGTACAATCCAAGGATTAGTAATGTGGTTATGCAAGATGAAATGGTGTGAGACCCCTATATAGATAATGTTGTTTATGAGATAGATCCTTTTATCCCTCATAATACTCAAATAGGGACACAAAACCAAGATCTATTGGTTATCTATTTAGTTAATAAACCACCATACTCAAAACAATATTAAGCACAAATAGATCAATACCTAGATATAGTATCTACTATTGAAGAACCTTTTCCTCAACAACCATACTCTATTAATGCACTATCTACATATGATCCTATTTTTTTAAGCATAATTTATTAGAGAACAAAGACAAGATTTTAGTTAGATCCATAGAGGTAGGGGCCAAGTTTTTGATAGACTTCCCTTATGAGAATCTACCAAGTTTAGTAAGAATGCGTTATAACATATTGTATATTCAATAGGCATCTTCTAGTAATCCTTTATCTCTAGTCCAAAAAATGTATTAGGACCTTAGTATTCTTGTCAAAGGCAAGGACCCCATGGAGGATCACTTTGTACAGGTGCAGATAGCATACCAAACCTACTTGAACCTAGCATGTAATTTTAACCAAATGACCATGTTAAGTAGGCCTCTCATATATTTAGTCCCCTCAACTAGAGTGTTAATAGAGTTTAATATTCAAGATAATCAAGGTGTAGACCCGTTCATGTAGAATACTTTGGTTGATAACTTATTTCTTATGCCAACCATCGAAGAAGTATCTTTTGATTTTATATAGAATAGTGGATAAAACATAATGAATAATATGAAAGCAATAACCCATCCAAACCAAAGTGGTGTTAATACACAAATAACTAGCCAAAAAATTATGACTTTAGTTAACACCACAAGTGGTTCTCAAAATAAAGGAGTAAGAGTTTATACATCCTAATCTTAACTAGCTATTTCTAATCCTCAACCAACTACTTCTTCAAGCACACAACCAATAAGATTAGGTAGCTAGCCAACAACCAATGATTTTCCTCAATAGCAAAATGTGATGAATCCTACTCCTCCTTAATAAGTGATGAGTGGTACTCCACAACATTAGACATAATCTAGTGTACCAACATAACATAGGCCAAATATGTTACCACCTCAAGAGGGGTAAACTAATGCTCTACCATGTCAAGTAGTAGCAAACATACCTCTTTAATTATAGGTTAGTGTGCCAATTCAAAACCAAATAATTTCTAACTAACAACATATAAATATTAGTATGTGATAGATGTTGAATCTTCAACATGCATTCACTTCCTAATAAGGATTCATGCAACAAGGAGATTCTAATGTTTCTCAAGTACCTACTAGGAAATAATTGCCTTTTGTTCAAAGTGTGCCACTCATATATAAACAGGGTCTTGGTTCACAAGTTCACACTCAATAGAAAGGTTCAATTAGTCAATAGCATGTCCCTTTTCAACCATTACAAGTATAGTATGGTTACATCTCTCCATCTTAACCACAAAATCCTCAGCATCAAACCTTCATAACTAATACTAACTAGAATATTACACTATAACACATGTAATTCCAACAATCAAACCCTATTCTAGGTATGCATGTTCCTGGTCCATTTCCCAACCAATCCATCCTACCCCAAAAAATATCTCCATTATACCCCAGTCTAAGTTTTCCACTTGTGACTTCCCAACCATCTACCTAGGCCAATATTCCCATAAGTTTCCTAGAGAAATAATTACAATAGATGAAGGATGCAATCACTACCATCCATGTTGGGAAATACGGTAAAAAATTTAAGTTGGATGATGTGTGTTCTTATCCTTTTAACATAGACTACTTACAGATTCCATTTCCTCAAGATATGAGCCCCTAAAGTTTGATGAATACAAGGGGAAAGGTGACCCCAAATCCCATTTAACAAAATTATTTATCACATTCTAGCTAGTGGCATATAGTGATATATACCTTTTATTGTTGTTCTCAAGGAGTCTAACAAAACAAGACTTGGAGTGGTTTTTAAAGTTTCCCAAGAATTCAGTAATAAATTTTGATGACCTTTCAGAAAAGTTTATGCAGTACTTTTCCTACAATATCAAACATGAGATTTCATTGGTCAAGTTGATGCAAGCAAAACAAAAATCTAGTGAGATTTTTACATGTTATCTACAGTGATGGAGAGCCCTTGCAAGCTGATTCACCAATAGTTTACTAGATAAACAATTAGTTGTTGTGTTTACTAAAAAATTTCATCGTGAGATAGCTTATCATCTGGAACTACAATGTGTGCATACTTTCAAAGATATTACTGATAAAGGTTTGCTAATTAAACAAGCCCTTATTAATAAATGAATCTCAAGCTAACATCAATTAATTAGAATCAAGGTACCAATCAGGGAAATGGCTAAAATCAAAATCAATTCCAAACATAAGCATCACAACTAACATAGGCCAATAACCAAGATAGACTAAAGTAATTCAACCATAATAATAATGTTGTAGGAAATGGAGTAACCGAGTCATGCCATGTCTAAATGATGAAAACACCATTCACTGAGCCTACACCACCTTTTTAACTTACTCTTACCTGACAACCTCTTCAGCCAAAACACCAAGCACAATAACCTAGGCCTATGCAACAAATGCAACCACCTTTGCCATTGCAAATTCTTCCTCTAAGGATAATAGTGCCTACTCACCATGTTTTTAGTGACCTTGGAGAGCCTATTGAATTTATGTTTCATAAAATTGATACCACTAATTTGATTATTTGGCCTATACTAAAGCATTATCTGCAAGGCATTCCTTATCTTGATTGGTACCATAAAAATGAATTATGTGAATATCATCAGGTTAACGGGCATAATTTACAAAGATGTGTGCAAATCTAAAAAAAAATTGAGAATATGTTAGAGAATGGGGAGATCACATTAGATGGTGGTGCTTCCACCTCCAATCAAACTCTTGGGATTTATTAAAACCCTTTTCCCCAACATAAAAACTAGCATCAATAAAAACAATAATGGCAATAACAACACTAGCCATTGCAATAATAAAATCAACATCATTAAAATCAAATGCTAAACCAACAAAACTAGTAGAACCAACACAAAAATCAACAACACCAGAATAATGGATACAACTAAGGTTAGAATGATAATAACCAACAAACCTACCATGTAATTTCACATGAATTTAATAGAGTTGTAGGCCATATTGTAAGAGGTATTATTAATTCCATCTCCATTAATCCTAGACCAAATTCTAATCAGATGAGACCATTACCAACCATACCAAACTAATCCAATCACTTCATCAATCTTTCCTTGACCTAGGACCACACATAGGAAACCCAACAGATAGGGATTCCCACTTTTGGACCTTATATCGATAACTCATCCTTGCCCTGTGACCAAACACAATTACATTGGTAACCAAGACTTATACTATTTGGTCTCACACCATCACCATCATTTGTTATAAATCATGGTCTTGTATTCACTCCTAATTTTGTAATCATAACTTAAAGGTCAAATATTTCCATCCCAGGCCCACGGTATTCTACCACTTCACCCATTATCCAACCAACTATTCAACCTCAAAACAAGCCATTTACCACAAACTAAGGGAAGAAATTTGACATTGTGGAATAATTACAAATTATTCCTACACAAATATCCATTTTAGATTTATTGTGTATGTCAATAACCCATAAAAACATTTTGAATGATTTCCTAAGCCAATCCACTATTTCAAGTGACATATCCCCTAATAAATACCAATCTTTGATTGAACACCTATCTCTAGCCCAAAAAGTTAGTTTCAATCAAATAAATATGTCATCCCTTGGCCCATTGCATAATAACCTATTATACATTGAAGTTTGTATAAAATGGTACAAAGTGAAGTGTGTCCTTACAGACAATGGATCAGATCTAAATGTAGTGTCTCTTAAGCTCATCAAAATTTGTAGGTATATAATGGTAGATCTTCAAGTAGAGATAATTACCATCAAATCCTACGATAATGAGGAAATAAAATCATAGGGCACCATCTGTTTACCAATTATCCTTGGGCCTTTGACCCATGATATACTTTGTCATGTGCTCAATCTCAATTTATCATACAATATGCTTTTCAAAATACCTTGGTTACATGAAATTATTATAGTCTCATCAACATTGTACCAATGTTTCAAGTTATCCCATTCACGGATGGAAGTTTGTATACTAGGAGATTTGCATCTGTACAAGCACTGCAAGCACTTAGAGGTCAAGTTCAAGAGTTATAACTATCATTTTGGCATGAATCTAGTGGCCAAGTAGGATAATGGAAAATAAATACTTCTTAACCCATTGGAGGATAACTGCATTGATCCTAATACCCTTGATTCTCTTTCCCACATGCCACCTCTTGAAGTATCTAATCATTTTACTATCTTGCCTAATGGCCCAGGGGAGTATGTGACTCATGATACCTTTCATATTTTGAACCTTCCATAGAATCCAAAGTACTTTGTAAGACCTAAATCTAAGTTACTTCATCTAAAATCAAAATAAAAGAGAAAATATAAAGGACCTATCATGTTTATACCAGCATCTAGCCTCAAACTAGACCCACTCAAGGGAGATGAATCATGGTTATACAATGACAACCAGACTAATTTTTATAAGAGTGAAAAGTATCCTATTCCCACTAGGATCATATAGAATCAAGACTATGAAGGAGGAGGCCTACGACGTAATCAATAAGTAACACTTGAGCTAATTTCCATGATCAAATATAAAAGACCCTATGAACTTGGATTTAAACTACCTGGGGGTGACTCCATATACCTTAGTCATGTTCCATCACCATTAACTAGTGATGAAGATATTGGTAGCAAAGTAGAGTTTAATCATAGCCTTTTTGATGACCTAGCTAAAACCAACCTATTTAATCCTAATTCCATTTGTACCCTTACCCCAGTCATTCATCACAACCCACTGACATTATATTATCCCCAGCTAACAAACTAGAACCAGTAAGATTCCAACCTACCAATTGATGTATTTCCAAATGATGAGGTGTTTTGTGATTTTCTAGGCCTTAGAGACAATATTTCATTAAAGAACCATAAATCAGGGTTCTCAATCAAGTTATATCCTAGCATATTTTGGAGAGCAGGTGAACACCCTTATCCAAAAGCAAATAATTAAAACATTGAGGTCCCAAAGTGAAAACCTCTTTGAGGCACTTTCTAACCAAGGTAAAAGTAAATAAGAAGGCTAATCTAGTGGTGAAAACCTATTTCAGGTGCCATTAGATGGGGGTGTTTAACCTTCTTCAACCATAGCTTAGGAGACTACCAATGGCAAACTTGTCTATGAGTCTGAGTTCAGTTTTAAAGAACAATAAGATTTTGATCGAATCATTCAATATTTTCCAATAGTTTATGTTACATGGCTAAACCTTCCATTAGGGGACTTTGATTCATCATGTTTGGGGGAGCTTGAAGAGCCAGACCTAGTAGAGGACTCTAATATTGCCAACCAGTTCAAATCTTTGCCCACTATCCTTGAAGATGGTTCGACCCTTAAAATGGAAGATATGACAAAGGTTAACATTGGGTCCCCAAATGACCCAAAGTGGATCAATCTAGGTGCTTCCCTTATTGAGAAAGAATGTGAAGTCCTTATAGCCCTTTTAAGGGAGTTTGTTGATATATTTTCATGGGCTTATTTTGACATGTTAGGTTTGGACCCCACATGGGTCCTACACCACCTTATGGTCAATCTTGATGCCAGACCAATAAAATAAAAGTTATGTAAGAATCACCCTCACATTGATGTATTGGTAAAGAAAGAGTTATAAAAACTTTTATAAATAGGATGCATTCAATCCATTAACTACTCACAATGGATATCTAATATTGTACCTATTAGCAAAAAGCCTTAAGGATTCAGAATTTGTACTAATTTTTGAGACATAAACAATTTTTTCCCAAAGGATGACTTTCCATTTCCAAACATTGACATGATCATCGACACCACAATGGGTTATGAAATGCTTTCATTAATGGATGGCTTTTCAGGATACAACCAAATCAGGATAGCACCAGAAGATCAACATAAAACAACATTCACCACTCCATGGGGAACATTATATTATCAGGTTATGCGATCTGGTCTTAAAAATTTAGGGGCCACCTATCAAAGAGCCATGACCATCATATTTCATGATATGATGTATGATATTGTTGAAGAATATGTCGACAACATTTTTTTCAAATCAAAGATCAAGGTCGATCACCCATCAATGTTATGCAAAATATTTGAAATATTATAGCAGTATAAAGTCAGACTCAATCCTAAGAAATTTGTCTTTGGAGTCACATCAAGAAAATTTCTTAGCTTCATTGTGTCTCATCGAGGCATTGAATTTGATTCAAACAAATTCTAAGCTATAATAGAGATGAAACCACTGACTACTTTGAAGTAGCTTCATATTTTATAGGGTAGAATTCAATCTATCTAACACTTCATATCTCAATTAGCTAATAAATGTCATATTTTATGCATCTTCTAAAGAAGGGAGTTACATTTCATTGGGATGATCACTGTCAAATAGATTTTTAACAAATCAAATACTATCTAACAAATACACCTATTTTTTTACCTCTTATTCTAAGAAAACCATTCTTGTATCTATCATCTACTAATAATGCCTTGGGGGAACTTTTGGCTCAGCATGACGACAATGGAAAAACCATGCCATATATTATTTAAGCCATATACTAGTTACATATGAACATAATTATACACCCATAGAAAAATCCTATTTATCCATGGTCTTCATAGCTCAAAATCTATGCCATTACATGTTAAATAATAAGCCCATGGTTATTTCAAAATTAGATCTGCTTAAGTATCTACTATCTAAAATAGATTTAAAAGGCCACATGGCCAAGTGGATCATGCTTCTAAGTGAGTTTGACATTGAATACATCAATCAAAAAGCTATTTAAGGGTCAAGCTATTATAGATCAACTTGATGAAACACCCCTTGTGGATACAAAGCCACTCATATTCTAATTTCTCGATAAATCCATAATGACATTCATGGACACACCTCTTGAGGTTTAGCATTGGAATCTATATTTTGATAGATCATTCACATCATATGGATCAAGGGTAGGCCTTTTATTTATTACATCATAGGGGTATCTAATCCTTAAATCATTCAGGATCAATTTTCCTTGTACCAACAATATGGCCTATATGAAGCACTTATTGTAGGACTTCGTCAAGTGGTACAATGTAACATATATCATCTCAAGGTTTATGGTGATTATTAGTTAATCATAAACTAGGTTATAGACCATTTTTAGACTAAATATGATAATATAGTTCCATATAAGGCCATAATTGACACTCTCAAATAACATATTGTTGACATTCAATTTGAGCATATACCAAGGTCTAGTAATATAACTATAGATATTATGGCCATTATTAAATCTTTGATTCGACAAATAGATATAGCTAAATAATATCAGTTCCTTGTCAATAACTTGATTGAACTAGCTCATTATACTTCAACCATCATGATGATCTATGATATTGTTAGTCTTAGTTCTATTTGATACTTAGACCTTTAAAACTACCTTCATGACTAGGTTTTACCACCTGACCTCTCTCAAAAACAAACTAAATCCTTCATCCACCAAACCTCTCATTATACCTTACTTGGATTAACCCTTTACCACCATAGTTTTGATATAACTCTGCTTCATTATTTAACTTTAGTAGAATCTACACTAGCATTACAGGAAGTTCATGAAAGTGTATATCAAGCCCACGCTAGCAAGGTCATCCTATCCTAAAATATCTTGCATACTAGTTATAATTGACCCATGACAGATGCATATACATTTGCATATGTAAAGAAGTGTGACAGATGTCAATGGCATGCTAATTTGATTCATTCCCCAATAAAGACTCTAAGACCAATGTTGACACCATGGTCATTTGCTACACGAGACCTTGACCTCATTGGGAAGATCAATCCCACCTCATCTGATGGCCATAAATATATCCTTATCACCATTGAATATTTCAATAAGTGGGTTGAATTTATATCCGTCACTTATGTGATTGGAAATCAAAATTTTAAGTTCATCGTCAACCATCTCATCTGATGCTATGGTATCCCTTCTGACATTATATTTGATAATGAAGGATCATTCAAGAATAAATATGTCAAATAGTTATGTACTGAATACAATATTACATAACATTTCTCTATGGCATATTACCCTCAAGGTAATGGTCAAGCCAAAGCATCAAAAAAAAAAATTATTAACATTCTCAAAAATATTATCAACAATGTCGATCATGACTGGCACCTTCAGATATTTCATGCCCTTTGGGCATATCATACCAATCACCATACCCCCATGGGAGCCACTCCATACTCACTTGTTTATGGTATTGAATCCATACTTCTTATTGAGGTTAAATTACCTTCACTATGTATATCTTTCAAGCATGTCCTAGATGATCATGACTATCAAGTAGTTCACTTACAAGAGCTAAACCTACTTGATGAAAAATGCATAGTTGTGCTCAATAATCTTTAGGCATATCAAAACCAACTCAAATGCCACTACAATCTATGTGTCAATCATAGAAAATTTGAACTTGGTGATATTGTTCTTAATGAAAACCAAAAAAATACCATGGCCAAGAAGAAGCATAAAGGTAAATTCAAACCAAACTAGATAGGGCCTTTCATCATTACTACAGATTTTGAATCAAGAGCATACAACCTCACCACACTAAATAGCCATTAAATTGATGAGCCAATGAACATTATCCACCTCAAGCGGTACTACACTTGAGTGACTTGGTGTATTGTCTATAAGGACCCTTTTAAGTTGTATCATTTTATTAATCTTCTTTGTATAATACCTTTTTTATCAACCTATCATCCTACCAAGAAATCACTTTTCATATCATATGTCTATTTTACCATACCTTCCCCATCAACCAAGTTCATTTTTTCCCTCCCTACCCAACCCTATGACCTTGGTTCCATTCTATTTGGTTCCATCATTGATTTCAGCAAGAGCATTCAAATTTTTTCAATAGTTGTTTCATACATTCTAAATAGAGGTAGTATCTTAGAGTAGTAGGATATACATTTGGTATTTACATCCTTAATTTCTTGTTTCTTTCTCTCTAATTGTCTTGATCCTAATTATAACCACCTATGGGCAACTTAGTATCATTAACCTATACCATTATATCCTAGTTATAACTACCTATGGACAAACTAGGGGTAACACTTATTTATTATGCCTTGACCATCCCAACTAGCCATTCTCTAAGTCATGCAATGCCTTTATACTAATTGTGACTATTTTATTTGAATTGGTTGTTATAATATTCATATTCCTCTACTATAAGGTATAACTATAGTGACTTAAGGTCTTACTCTGGGACTATGTAGGCAAAACTTAATACTTTTTAAGGTCATCTCAGTCACCCTTTCCAACCATACTCTTGTTGTTTTACAAGTAGCCTAAACCATGCTCTCATCATTTTAAAATCAACCTAAACCATGCTCTCACTATTTTTTGAGTAACCTAAATAACACTCTCACCATTTTATGAGCTTGCACCATTTAATGTCTTGTCATTCTCGATCTAGTTGAGATACTCTAACAATTCTAAAAACATTTGTAAAACCATTAGAAAAAACCAAAAACATTGACCACTTCTTTGCCTTCAAGATTTTGGGAACCCTTACTCAGTTATAATAAAATCACTTGTCACTTATTTTCCCCATCCTTTTTGGCTTTTTCTCCCATGCACTTGTCATTTTGCAAGACCATTCCTATTCTTCTCTCACATCTATTATGTTTGTTTTCATCAATTATCATTTTTTCCCCTTTCCTAGGAGAACTAAAATTAGCCTAAAGTTTTTGTTGGAAATTACATCCATATAACTATGTAGGTAGCATCTACTTGCCTAGTACATATAGAGATAGCTCAAACACCCCTTTCTTTTCTTCTATTCCCCCATTTTTTTAGTTTGATAAGTTGTTGCCTATTATTTAAGGAAAATGTCCATATGGTTTATATTTATTTATTTATTTGTTTATTTTTACTGATTTGTTTGTTTGTGTGCCTATTTGTTTGCTTTCAAAACTATTGATTTGATTCAATCTATGTGTGTTCCTTACCTACACTTACACTTGAATCCATCCATATTTATATGTCTACATTGGTATCATGGTTTCTATCATTGATCTATTATTATCTATTGAGTATTGGATTATGGGAATCAGTCCTTTTTCATATTTTAGACAAGTCCTCATGATGTTTATCGACACATGCTACAACAAACCTCAGCTTTAGAAATCTATTCAGTAATGGTGGCATCGACATCTCTTCAACACTGGCATCCTGATTCAATCCCAATCATATCTTACATAATGTAGTTAAACAGTGAAAGTATTTCAACCTTTGTTTAGTTCAAATGAGCATCTCCCTACTAGAAATTTATCCCAACTCATCTTTATCTAATGTATTAGATTATTATCAACATTAGCCAAATTAGTCATGTTTTCCATAATTGGGGTACAATGCTTATAACCTCCTTTGGGAAAACCATTATACATCATACCACCTACATTTCTCAATGATTATAACCACCTTTGGGAAAATCATTGTGTTGTCACCACTTTACTTTTTCTACCCATACATGGGCATGTTGCTATCTTGTTTGTCTATCCTAACTAGGACAACTTCATCTTCGCAATTATTATACCCACCTTTGGGAAAATCATTGTGTTTTCATGCCACATTGCCACTATTAGGGTATAATGCTTATAACCACCTTTGGGAAAACCATTTTACACCATCCCACTTGCATTATCAATGATTTTTATTACTTTTTCAATATCATTGTGTTCTCATCCCATCATTTGCCTTTCTTTGGTCCTATCATCTCCATTATTTCTTTCGAGGGACTGTTTGCCGACCTACTTATGCTAATCATTCCCTCAAAGGGGCATCATACAGTTCATCAATTGCCATTGAAGTTGTAAGCATATAAACCTTTTCATTCTTTGAGAATATTTTATTGTGCTTATAGATTTCAATCCCTTCCCAAATAGGGGCAAACTGTAGACACCTAAAATTGGCCACCAATAACCTCAAACCAAGATTTTGACTATTTTACACTAAAATGCACAATTTGGCCTAAAAACACATTAAAATATTTTAAAATGACATATTCAAGTGTCGATTTTGGCCAAAGTATCCCTAAATGGGGCAATGCATTTTATGGGCTAGCTAACTTTGAACAGATCATTTCAAGTCAAAATGCTAATTTTGTACTTGGGTGCCCTAGATTGCTCTTTTCTATCAAATTTATTTCACAAGACATGTGCCTTTGTCATTTGGTGTTGACAACATCCTAAATGGGATAATGGATCTAATGCATTTAACATCAACTTCTAAATCCATTCTAGGCAAATTTTGAGCTAATAATGAGACATTTTGACCAATTTAATTAAATTATGCACCAAAGAGCCAAGGTTTGCACCAAAATGACTAATCATGCTTAAATCTAATTAATTCAAATCATGAGCATAATTAATAATTATATGGAACTTGTTGAATAAATAGTTATTGTAAATTGATTATCATTAACTACATCATCAAATGACATCATCCTATGGGGTGGCATCCACAAGCCATAAATACATAAAATATTAGGATTTATGCCTCCCATGCCTCATTAAGACCCTCCATGCCTATTCATTTCCAATCTATCCCAAATATTGATGAGCCTATATATGAATTTTAATTACATAATTAAATTAATCCTTAGCCATACATCTTCATCTTGAGATAGATGGTTCAAGTCGATTCTAACCAATTTTAAAAATCTATAAATAGGAGAGCCATGAACATAAAATTTAATATATTTTATGCCAAAATTATAATTCCTAAATTCATTAAAAATCATTACATTTTAGTGTTATAGTTCCCAAATATTGAGCAAAGCCAAGACAAGCCAAAGCCAAACATGGTGCCAAGGAGAGATAGAGGTAGCCACACTTCATTAATGTAGACTTCATGAGCACAAACTAAGCGAGCCACTTCAACAAGATATTTGGAGCATCCAAGGAAGGTGAAAGAAGGTTTATTTTGAATTTTAGTTATGCTTTCCATTCTAGTCTTGTCAACTAAGCTCCCCCTTTGTGATAGGCTTAAGGTCTTATCATTAGTGTTTTTTGTTATAATTCCCAAATATTGAGCCAAGACAAAGCCAAACATGGTGCCAAGGAGAGATGGAGATAGCCACACTTCATTGATGTATACTTCATAAGCACAAAATAAGCAAGCCACTTCAACAACCTATTTGGAGCATCGAAGAAAGGTGAAATAAGGTTTATTCTGAATTTTAGTTGTGCTTTCTAATCTGTTCTTGTCAACTAAGCTCCTCCTTTGTGATAGGCTTAATGTATTAGCATTAGTGTGTTTTTTTTTAATTTGTTTTATTCACTAACACAATACTAATCTCCCCTTATTGAAATCCTATGTTCACATAATGTTTGGTTTTTTATCTTTATGAAAGTCTTCCATTAGTTAGCACTATGTTATGTTTATCCCATTTTTTAGTGTGTCTTTTTATTAGTTTTATTATTATCTCATAGTGTGTAGGGTACGTTTCTAGTGGTGTCTTAGGAATATCTTAGTTTTTAATTTTTATGTCTTCTAATTTAGTTTTAAGTTATGTGTGCAATTTAAGTTATTGTGATCTAGTCATCTTGTCATGTGTCAGTGTCCAAATACAAGATATTAATTATGATATTAAGTCATTAGGTGTCAACTAACCTTAATGGTTAGTTGTTCATCAGTATAAGTACTATCATTATCGAGTTTAGTTGTTTGTCATATGGACAATTTGAAAACCTTTGTATTATGAGTGTACATATGTAACTTCAATTAAAGTTGACATCCATTTGATTGAAATTATGGAGATTCATATTTTATCTAGAGGTAGTTTCATTATGGCCTTCACTCAACTTTATCAAATAGGGACCATCCAAGAATATCAAGAAGCATTTGAAGCACTCACCAATCAGACTGTTGAATTCTATATTGCCTTCTTCCAATGTTGATTCATCAGTGTTATTAATGATACAATTCAACATGAGGTTGAACTTTTCAATCCTCACATAATGATAGAAGTTGTGGGCTTATCCAAGCTCACTAAAGACCACTTCAACTAGCAACATCTATAAATAATGCCCCCTCAGATTACAAAGGCATTTGAGCATGACCCTATAATACTTGAGCTAGAAATAAAAGTACCCAATCAAGGCCCAACTATGCCTAAGATGGCACCTAAAGCACCCAAGAAAATACCAGAAGTACTCGAGCAATCCTCCAATGAATCCATTCAGGTAACCACCATACTCGAGTAGACCCCAGATGATCTCAAGTTGATAATCATAGATCCTAAGAAGGGAATTTAGGTTTCACCTCCATCAACAAAAAATAATAAGGGGGGTGGTATATATCCTAAATTGGCTCACCTGATATCCTATTTTGTATTCCCTTGTTCTAGATTTGAGCATATGATTGTCACACTTAAAATCTCTATGCTAGACTCTAACCTCCTAGTTGACATGTCTTACATTGAGGTTATTTCATACATATCTCTCTATATACTTCCATATCATGCTACACTACTTGCATTCACACTATTCATGTCCATGTTCATATCCCAGAATCGGTGGAAGAAGTAGAAGCATAAATGAATGCATAGACATGCTTATATTTGGTCTTCAACATCTTTTTCGTATGTATTGTCTAGCCTTAATTTGGTCCTCCTATTTATTATCATGTTTTTATGAAAAAATACATTTAAGGGGGATGAAATGTAATGTACCTAGATAAGGGTATAATAATAGAATAGTAGAATGGTGAATAATCCCACATGTATTAGAATATGGATTGGGGTAAGAGAGAAATAGTATAAATAAAGGGACATATGATGTTCTAGGGCATCCAATAAATCATTTGTAATTGAGTGTTTCTCTTAAGATGTATTCCCCTTGAAGTGGCCCATTATATGGAGTTGTTCCTTCCTCAAAAGGAATATGGTGTAATGTGAATGTTTTGATAATATATGAGTTGATTATTATTATTTAGTCATAGTATGAGTATGAGGTACCTATTATTATTTATATATTAAATGTTAACCATTGATATTTGACATAGGCATCAGAAATTAAGACACTTGGCACCCTCACATGACTTCTGAACACCCTGTTCCACTTAGTTAACATGCTTTGCCACTTGGCAGTCCCGCATACAATCTTGACTATTTAAATTTGAACTATGCCATTGATCTCTATCTACACAATTCAATGTGTAATATTAGATATTTTGAACACTCATCATAGATATTCATTTCCTAATTAAATGATCACCATTAGATATGTCTAGACTATTTGAACCTAGACTTCAACATAGTTAAACTTGACAGTTTCTAATCCATCATAGTCTTGTAGAGAAATTTTGAAGGTTTATATCTTAAACTAGAAAACACTTCAATGGTCTAAATATTTAGAGTACCTTCTTGGCACTATAGACAACATCTCCATGAAAATATTTGATTGATGTTGACTATCTGATTACCTGCACAAAATGCACAAACTTGTTGGATCACTCATATTTGCATGATGTGTAGTGATGGTCTGGCTTCTCTTAAGTTATAATATACATGTTTCTCTTTCCAAATGATCAAATGACACACTAGAACGTCACCAAGACATATGTAAATGACTTAAAACTTCTTATTTGTTCTTATAGACTTTGACATGTGCCCTATCTCTCCAAGCTATCAAACACAACTTCTGTGTCATTTATGTACTAGTACCACATGCCCTCTTTGACATAAGTGACAACATAAGACATCAATGACCATGCTAAATAATCCTCCCCTTTATCATTGATGGAAAAACACCCTTAGAATTAATTCTTACTCATTTAAACTTATTCATTTTTATCTTTCTCCCCCTTTGACATTAATGACAAAGGATCTCTTCCTCAACATGCTAGCAATCATTCATCAACATCATGTATGTATTTAAATACTATTTAAGATGCTCATGATACTTACATATTTTCAAGAATATGAATCAAATTTCCCCCTTTAACATGCACTAATCTAAAATTGGACTTCTTTGATCCTTGGACTTATCTACCTACAGAACTCACAATCTCCTTTTACTTATGCATGAAGATTCAATACTTTGTCAACACATATGACTTGGTTTGATCAAGTCATCATATCATTCTTAAATTCATAATTGTATAAGACTTATTCATACTTCTATCATGACTGAAGCAACTACACATATGTTTCCCCTCACATCTTGCACATCTTCTTCAAGCCACTCAATCTCACTGATTTAGCTCCTCCTTAGCCAAACACATCTTTCATATTATTAAATTGAAAATAACATACCTTTATACTAATTGACATTTTGATCATTACCTAGATCACACACACTTGCTTCCACATATGAAATATGTCTCCTAAGAAGCATAGGTAGAGATACCGACTTATCATAGAGAGACTAAAGATCCCAAATCTTATGAGACTCCCATATCTCCATGATATTACTTGACTTGTAGTCTTTATTCATCTTTAGATTCAATTTAAATGAGTTATCAACCTTATTCTTTTCTTTTATCTCAATATTGTGCTTGATTTCCTTGTCCATTTGGGAAGATAAGGCTTGTTCTTTGATGGTTAAACTTGTTCCCTATTTTATTCTAGAAAATAATCCACTTTTATCTTATTTATCATTTACCTAATTAGGCCTCCATTCCTTATGACTCCTCTTCATGACAAGATTGATAATTTTTGAAGTAGAATATTGATTATTGTTGCAAAACCATGCTATGTCTCCTCTCTCATGACATTTGAAACAAATGAGGTTTCTCATATTATACATACCTTTTGATTGAGCTATAATATGATTCATTGAAGTTTCATGATTATGTACCTAATCATTTACTCCGCTAATGAAGTTATTACAACACTTTACAATATGACCAAATCCTTGACACTTTTAGCAAAAGATGTTATTCTTTCCTCATGAACCTATTGATTGTCTTAAGTGATGATGTTATTCATGATTGAAATTGTCTTGAACATAATTCCATGAAAATTCATTCCTTGAGGATCTTTTACAGTCTTTTGACCTATGACCAACTGATTGCAAGAATAACAATGACCACTAAAATTTGCATACCTCATATCATTTGGTTGTCTGATCTAATTTATATTCATTTTATCTTTGTTCTTTGACTAATGATTGATCTTCAAATCCTTTATCTTGTCTTGAGTTACATGATTTTGTTCTTATTTGTATCCAAGACTATATCTATCACTATCATGCTTTTTACTACTCAGAATATTATCAAGATCATTTGAGCTTTTTCCATACTTCATAAATGACTTCAGCTTACAATATGTCTTGTCTAACTTAGATTTTAATGACTCAATTTTAATCACATACCTTAATCACTCATATTCTTTGGATTTTAGGCTTATAGACATAGTTTCTAATTGACTATTGAGATGCTTAATAGTATCTTCAGGTTCTCTAGTGTCATCATTCATTCTTAATTCAAATACACTAAATTACTCTTCATAGTCCTTGATTTTTGACATCATCTCCTCATTCCTTTTCTTTTTAATTTTTATATCTTAAAGAGTATTCATCAATTCATTCTTATTATTTAAATCATCAGCTATATTTTTTCTCATATCTTGATTAGTTTCATCTGTAAAGACTCTATCTCTGATTGATACATGATACACTCTTCGTCCTTACTCTTTACTTCTTCATTAAGAGTACAAACCTAAGTTTCAAGTTGTTGTGTGATCTCATCATACTCCTTGACTTCATTACTCAGCCTTCCTTCAAAAATTCCAATTTGATCCTCATAGGATTTGATCAAGAAATCTTGTTTTTTGTTCTTTCTTTGTAGTATCTTCATTTCTTCCATAGTATTTATATATTTATCTTCAAAAGTGAATTTATCATATTCTTCCTCTGAGTTATCTCTGCTAAATAAATCTATGCTTAAATAACATTCACCTTCATCATCACCAAAATACATGAACAATGTATCCTTATCCTCATTATGAAAAGAATCATCATTGTCAGATGTGTTTACTTCTTTTATAGATGAGTTACTATCTTCTTCATGGTAAAGGCTCTTACTACCTTTACATTATTCCTTATTTCAATTTTTTGTATTGAATAAATTTTTATACTTGTTAGGACCCTCATATTTCTTGTCTTTATCCTCATGAGATTCTTTATAAGATTCTTTGACTTTAAACTTGTCTAGACATTTGGCTGCAAAATGACTAACTTTACCATAAGAAAAACATTTAAAAGGATATTTTATTTCATACTTACGTGATTCTACATTCAATATTATTGTAATAATGGTTTTAATTTGATCTTCATTAATATCAAAATCTTCAAAACTTAACTTGTTCTTATTAGATTTTATCTCCTTGACCACCTTGAAGTTTGCTTCCTTCTTAGGAGGTATATCCTCATCAACTCTCATCTCATAGGTAGTAAGGATGCCATGCAGTTCATCCATATTCAACTAAGTGAGATCATGAATTTTTATAATAGAAAATTTTGAATCAAACTTCAGTGTAATGTTCCTCAGTAGCTTCTATACTATAGTAGCTTCATCAATCACATCTCCAAGACCTTTGATCATGTTTACTACCTCATCAACCCTTAGAAGATAAGATGCCATAGTATCTTCTTCCTTAATTTTGAGACCTTCAAATTACCTTCGATAGGTATAAAATTTAGCTAGTTTTACCTTTGAGACTCCTTCATAGATAGTCTACAAATTATCCCAAATTTCCTTGGCAGACTTGCAATGGATCACTTTGGTGAACTCAACCTCAAATAGACTACAAACGATATCATTTGTAGATTTATAATTATTCTCACTCAAATTGTTATCAATAACATTAGTTAGAGGAGTACTTGGTGTAGTATAACCATCTATGATAGATTGGAAAGTATCAAACCCTAAAGACATGATGTATGTTCTCATCCTTGCACTCTAGAAATCATAATTTGACCCATTGAACAATGGTGTTTGCTTTGTATAGAAACCATGCTTCTATTAACCTGCCATATTGTACCTTAGATCACCTTCAAGTGGTTAAACTTAAAATGAAGTTCCTACTTTGATACTATTTATTATATGTATAATCACTAAGAGTGGGGGGGGGTGAAATAGTGATGTAAGATATTTCAAACTTTAGTTATAATGCTTTCAAACTCTTAATCAATGACCATAAGAATTCATAAAGCATATAAAATGTTCATAATAATTAATAAGAAATATGATGCAAGATCACACACATAACACAAGATCTACGTGAGAAATCCTCTTGGGGAATAAAACCCACTCTCAAGCCTACAAACACATGGACTACTTATCCTATAAGATAATCATAAACATGAGACCTTTTAGTGAAGCACCCACTTCACAAGGAGCACCCACCCCTAAGTATGAACAATCACCCACTTGTTCTATATGTTGAGTACCAATACAACACCTATGAAATTAACAAATCTATAACTTTTATTGCATTTCAATATGATTAGAGAAACACTGTATAAAACCTTTCTTTCAACTCTTCACACACATTCAAACTTGCTCATACAAAAAATGCAATTAAACACCCCATTTAGATCAATCTAATATTCTTCATTTATCCTCAATATACTCTATACTTCATTCCATATAATGAGCACACTCCCTCTAATCTCTTTATTTTATCTCTATCTACTTCTCTCTCAACACATTCACATCAAGTCTAGAAACCATTACCTTGGTTTTCACTCTTTATAGAGTCTTCATGAATATCAACTTATAGGTTGTCCATAATACTTTCCTTAACCCTTAAGAATTATATCATGATAATTAATAACTCAAATTCATCCTCATAGGTTGGCTATAGCATCCATGGGTTATACTTAAAAAGCTACGCCTTTCAATTAGGACTTTAGTAGCCCTTATAGGTCTCATAGAGAACTATTACCCCTTTAGAAATTCATCAAGAAAATTAAGAACATAAGATCAATTTCAAAATCATGGGTCCACTCTATATGACCTCTAAGACTTCTTCAAATTAATACTCCCACCAAAACACTCTTCTACTAAAGCGCAATTTACTCAAACAATAGTTGTGTACATAATAACACCATGAAGAACAAATAGTTAATTTTGAAGCTCAATATCTACACCTTTACAAGCATTTAAGCATTATAATAAACTTTTATGGATGCATCTTGAAGTCCTCTTTAACTTTGTTTTTTACACTACCATGAAATTAGTCTTGGATCAAAATATATATCTCAAAATCTATAGACTAGTTTTCCTTCCTTAATTTGAATATTCAAATTCTAACAGTCACTATGTAAATACAAAACATCTGACACTTGTCATCATCTGGTGTCTCTAGGAAACTTTGAACAAATATGCTCTATCTATATCCTAACAAGATTTTTGTTTTTAATTATTTAACACTTGCCATCAATCCTTGACACAGGCATCCACAATTAAGACACTTGGTACCCTCATGTGCCTTCTGAGCATCTTGCTCCACTTAGTTAATGTTTTTGCACCAATTGGTAGTCCTGCATACAATCTTGATATTTTATTTTGAACCATGTCATTAATATATATCTACATGATTTAATACACATCATTATATATTTTGAATGCTCACCTTAGATCTTCATTTCCCAATTAAATACTCACCATTAGATATATCTAGACTATTTGACTTCATACTTCAATGTATTTAAACTTGACGGTCTCTGGTCCATCACGGCCTACTAGAGAAAATTTGAAGGTTTATATCTTGAACTAGAAAACACTTCAAGACTCCAAATATTTACAGTACCTTTTTGGAACTATAGACAACATCTCCATGAAAATCTTTGGCCAATGTTAACTATCTAAGTACTTGCACAAAATGCACAAACTTGTTGTATCACTCATATTTACATAACGTAAAGTGATAGTTTGGCTTCTCTTAAGATATAAAATGCATGTTTATCTTTCCAGATGATCAAATTACACATCAAAAATTCACCAAGACATTTATAGATGCCTCATAACTTCTTATTTGTCCTTACATACCTACACATCTACTATATCTCTGTTAGCTATCAAACACAACTTCTTTGTCATTCATATACTAGTACTACATGCTATATTTGACATCAATGATAACCTAAGATATCAATGACCATGCTAAAAAATAAGTTGTATATCCTAGAGATGACTTATTCTTACGTACCATAACAACCTCTTGCAAAGCACCTTGGCTAAGGGAGAGATTGCAGCGCGATGGGTTCATCTTTAAAGGTAAGTATTCCTAACTTTGTTCCTCCTTTGTTAAAGTATATAGATTAACATTTATACTTATCTCCCATGTATTATGATTTCCTATACATTGACTTGAGTATACATTTTATATGCATGTTTACTTTTTATGTTTAATAACTCCACTTTTATGGCACAACCTTTGATGAGAACTAGATTATATTTTAATTTACTTTGCATTTACTTAGTGAATATATAAACATAAAACCTAGTTAGGGTTATTGCATAGTGTTGCTTGACTAGAGGTTTTGGAAACCTCTCTAGTGATGTTATTGTGGTAAGATATCCCTTGGTTAGGTCTAGCATATCCATATTGGTCGTGACCCTAAATATATAATGTATCAACAAATGGAAGTGTAAGTAGGATTTATCTTCTCTGAGCTAGGATTGATCAATGTTAGAGTAGGGGTTTTATTTTTTCCTATATTTATTTATTATGTTCTTTTTCCCCTCACTTGGAGTTTTCCTACTTTCATGGATAATCTTCCTTAGGTTTGCTTGGAGATATATTTTGACTAGATGATAGGATTTAACTCTATTGATCAGTTATTTCAAGTATGGGAGTTAATTTTCTATTATTGGCTCTCTAACCACCTTTATTGGGGGAGTTACTCATGCACTCCTATTTTTACATCTCTCTTGGTGACATATTATTCTATGGAATATTGGTTTTGGCTCTTATCTTATTTATGTAATATTCTCATGTATTTGATTTCATTTTATTTTAGCTATTGTGTTGTGTACATGCTTGACTCATGCCTATCACAAACATGTGTATTCACTTAATCTAGAGATCTTGATATCCACTCTGATATGGTATAATATCCACTCTAATATTTGATTGTCTAGTTTTTTTATTATTGTTAGTTTCATTTAAAATCATGAGATATATTATTTATAAATAAATTATAGTTTTCACAATCCATTAATGGCAATTTTTCATCTTTGGTGGAATCATTTTTTGTCGAGCTAGTTTATTGGCAACCATTACCATAGATTCTATTATTTCTTTATGATTATATGTGTTTTATGTGCCTCGGTGCATTTTTATATTAAAAAACTTGTGTACCTCTATATAGCCTTGGGTGTAGTCTCCTTTGTTCAATATTGGCTTATGCTAGGCCTTAGTTGGTTTTACGTGTTCGACCCTAGTTTTGTATTTCTTCCAGACGGGCCTTAGCTATACCATTTTCATCTATTAAGACTTATATAGTTTCAAAGGCTTGAATTTTCTTTCCAAAACAAGATAAATCTATTCAAGTTTTCCCTAATGTTTTTTTTAGCATATTAAAATATTTTTTTCAATAGCTTGATTTAAAACAAGGTCAAATAGGCTACTTTTATTTTAATGCATAAAAGGATTGGTCAGGTTTAGTGTTGTTATTAGATATTTTTTATTATTTTTTATAAAATAATATATTGTGGGAAATATCTAAAAATAAAGTGTTATTAATTTTTTCACTTACTCACATTATACTTGATTCTTTGGATAAATTATTGGTTGAGCTTGATGTCCTCTTTTGTTTGTGAAATATTATCTTTTGACTCATTGCATTGATTACTCAAGATGCACTATCAGTTAATTTTGACATCTTTTGAGCATGCATTTACAACATTTAGGGGATTCAACATTTCATAGTTCAAGGTGGTGTTTTATGATTTTTTGGGTCACTCTTTGTATTCTACTTGCACTTTCATTTCTATAACAACTTCAACTTGCACTACTACTAAAACTCATTTTTGCACTAATAGATACAAGTTCAATTAACCCACTAACTCCCTTTACATATCATGAATGGAAAATCAAGATGCCAATCATTCTAAGGAGCAAAATTTTGTATAGGATAACCATAGGTGATGAAATTAAAACTAGCATAGATGTAGAGATAGTTAAGTGGTATAACCATAGTGATAATTCCAATGGGATTTGATGTATTTATGTAACACCTAATATCTTATTTCACTTAGAGCCTACCATATCACCTCATGATGTATGGACCATTCTAGGTAAAATATTTGGAGAGAAAGAAGTGATGAGAGGTCACAAGCTTGATAATGAACTCATTAGCCTAAGTATTTCCAACATTGATACCTTTTATGATTAATTCACTAAGTTCAAGTATTTGAGATTTCATTTGAAATAATGTGGAATAAATATATAAGATAACCAACTTGTTATTTTTATATTGTATAAACTAGGTCCTAAATATTAAGTCCTTGTCTCTACTTTCCATTCCATTAAAAGTGTTTTGCGCACTGCATGGAAAATACCATCTTTAGATGCTTTCATTTCTAACTTAACAAGGGAGAAAGATAAATTGATCCAGATTGTCACATTGAATTCCATAAAACCTCATGCTTTAATTAATAGGAATGGAAAATAAAATACTTCAAATAGAGAGAAGTAGGCGAATAATAAGGATTAAGAGAAGAAGAAAGAATCAACCTCTACCAAAACCAACATTGAAGTCTTATTTTTCAATGAAAAACCTAATAAATATAAGGTTAAGTGTTCCTACTATAATAAAAATGGGCATGAAGAACACAAGTACATGACAAAGTAAATAGATCACCTAACTCATCTCCTAGAGAAGCACAACATAGGTTTTCTTGAGTATATCAAGTAGAATTCATCAAACAAAGGGCAAGGGGGAAGAGAAAGAAAAGGTCAAGGCTCTAACAATATTTTTTAGATTAAAATTCTTCATGGGCTATTGACTCAGGTGATTATCACCACATGGGATCTTCACTAGTTTAATTTTATTCCTTAGAGCCTTGTAGAATGTCTTATGTCAGTTTGGGTGATGACACTTATGTACTAATTACAAGGAGAGGGTCTACTAAAATAGAAGGAAAAACATTTAATAATGTTTTAAGTTTCTATTTCCTTTCAACCAATCTCTTATTAATATATCAAATCACTCATATTATCAAAGGCATGAGGGTTAAGTTTTTACTAGATTTTATTATCATTAAGGAGTTGCATAGTGATTATATAGTGGTAGTGGGTAGGGCAGATCACCAAGCCAGGTTATACAACTTCTCAAATTTTACACTTGATTATAATCAAATAGTATTTCTCACTTATTTATATGTATTTAACAACTTATGGCATGAGTAATTTGGCAACCTTAACTACCGCTACCTTGAACAACTTAGCAAAAATGACATGGTCATGAACTTGCCTCAAGTCTAATTCTCTAAGTGATTTTTTGAGGGTTGCTCTCTTGGAAATCATCCTGAAGAAAATTTTGACAAAGGCAAATCTCGAAGGGCTTCACAAGCATTAGATTTAGTACATAGTGATGTATTAGGCCTTTTCCTAGTTTATCTTTTACAAGGGATGAGTACATTCTAACTTTCATTGATGATTTCTCAAGATATATATGGGTCTACTTTCTTCAACAAAAGTCTGAAGTGTTTGAATATTTTTAAGACTTCAAGGAACTTGTTAAAAAATAATCTAATAAATATATCAAGGTTATTCAAACTAATAATGGAGGTGAATATGTTATCAATAGATTCAAGCAGTTTTTCACCATAGAGGGAATTGATTTGCAATAGACAATTACTTACATTCCTTAACATAATGGAGTTATAGAATGCAAAAACCAATATTTGAAAGAGATGGATAGTTGTATGGTTCACTCTAATTCTTTGACACCTTAGTATTGGTTTGAAGCCATTGATTGTGCTTGTTATATTTAGAACATGGTTATTATTGGCCATATTTGGTTGACATACCAAGCATGTGCCTAGTGGATAATGGTACTAATGAAGAGAAAGAGGTAGAGTTACTAATTGATCAAAAGATCAAAATGGTCTAAACTAGCTCTAGATGGAATGAGTGGAATAGATAAATCATGAAGCTCACAAATTTTTTGAAACATTTTAAGTTCACTTAAAGTGTAGTTCATCAAGTTTTAAAGATTGATCCAGAGCTATAGAGACCTTATGGAGTGTCAGGAGTGCTCAGCATAAGCATGGGAGTGCATCGTATTCATTTGGTCCATTCATTCCATTTAGAGCTTGTCCAAACATTTGGATCTAGAGGTAGAAATGCTAAGTGACCATTTTGATGTTTCTAGATCTCGCACATGTGGATGAGTCAAGGAGATTTGGTCATGAGGGTTTATTCACATTAGTCCTAGGTTACCATGCACCAAGATTCATCTCATCCACCTAAGCAAAATAGAATATCTAAGGCATCAAAGTGGGCTCCCAAAACAGAATCTGTTGAGTTGTGGAGCTAAAAGCTTCACTGAATGTGAAAATGTGGAGGTTGCTGGGTTACATTATAACCAACATCGATCAGAGCCAACCAATATCAGTTAGGGGTTGACCGACATCAGTTATCTTCAGCTACACAGTAATCGGCATCAGTTATGGTCAGCTGGCATCGGTCAAACAGGAACTGACATTGGTCACCTATGTGTTTCCAGAATTGTTCTAATTTTAGATGAACAGTTAGTTTACATGTAAAGACTAATTTTAGTCTTGAGTCCACGTTTCTAATTATTAGTTGTTTTGGATTCTATTTAAGAGACCCATGGGGCTATATTGTAATGTAAGCAAGATCAATTAGATCTATAGGGTGCAAGATCAATTAAATTTGCAAGGTGCAAGATCAAGAAGATCTGCGGAAAAGGTAGGCAACAACAACCATTGAGTTGATTGTCACTGGAGGGAATAACAACTTGATTATTGAGTTGATTGTAATTGATTGAGAGAGAGAGAGAGAAAACTCTTGAGGGAGAATTATTGTACATCTACGAGGTGTGAGGAGAAAGAGATTTCTTCACTATATTTCCTTTTGGAAGAGTTTAATACAAGATTGGTTGTTTCTCATATCTCCTATTCTTTGCTATTTCTAATTTCTAGTTACTTATTACATCTGGTTTAATTTCGTGTTTAGTTGCTTATACAAAAGTAATAAATTATACTCTAAGGAGGTCCTAAAAAGTGGTATCAGAGCTTTGTGTATACACTAACAAGTGGTATTAGAGCATGTTAGTGTTTGTTGATTATAGAAGTCACTCACAGGGGTTTTTGTTTGAGTGGGAGTAAAGTAATGGCAGAAGAAAGTAAACTAAGAATGGAGAAATTCAATGGCAAGAATTATCAATTATGAAAGATGCAGATAGAAGATTATCTATATCAAAAAGATCTATATTTACCATTGGGTGGGGTTTCAATGAAGCCCACAGATATGAAAGATGAAGAATGGAATGTTCTTGATCGAAAGGCTCTTGGATCTATAAGGTTGAGCCTGGCATCTTCTGTGATTTCCAACTTATCACAGGTAAAGACAATAGTAGATTTAATGGATACTTTGGTAAATTTATATGAAAAACCCTCAGCTTGAATAAGGTATATCTTATGAAGTAATTATTTAATTTGCAAATGCAGGAAGGTGGATCTGTATATAGTCATCTTAGTGATTTCCATGGATTAGTAAATCAATTAAATTTAGTCAAAATAGTTTTTGATGATGAAATTAAGGCTTTCTTAATCTTATGTTCTTTACCTGAAAGTTGGGATAGTTTGGTAATGGTAGTTAGTAATACTACATCTGCTTAAAATATCTTGAAATTTGATGATGTTGTTAGTGTAATCTTGAATGAAGAAATTCACAGGAAAAGCATAGGGGAAACATCAGGTAATGCTTTAAGTGTTGAAAGTAGGGGAAGGCAAAGAGAGAAGGGCAAGCAAGGGAAATCAAGGTCAAAAATGGGAAGTAGATCCAAATCTAGAAATGGAAGTATAACCTACAAGAATTGTGGAAAGAAAGGACATGCAAAGAAAGATTGTTGGTTGAAAGAAGATCAGCATGAAGGTAATAAAGAAGCAAATGATGTAGGTATTGTTGCACAAGATGCTCTTATATTTTCTTTGGATAGTCAGGTAGAATAATGGATTTTAGATTCTGGTGCTTCTTTCCATGCAACCCCAAATAGAGAATTTTTCAATGATTATGTCCATGGAGACTTTGGAAAAGTTTATTTAGGGGATGGTGAGCCTTGTCAAATTGTTGGCAAAGGAAAAGTGTAGCTGGAATTGTAGAATGGCAACACATGGGTGTTGAAGGATGTCATGCATGTAACCATCCTGAAGAAGAATCTAATTTTTGTAGGAAAGTTGGGTGATAAGGGTTGCACAGTAACTCTCACAGCTGAATCTTGGAATGTTTCCAAGGGTGCACTTGTATTAGCTAGAGGTAAGAAAGTAAGTACAATTTACCTATCTACTTATATTACTGATTCTCCTTATATCTTATCTACTTTAGATGTAGATGCAGAGATGTGGCACTATAGGCTTGGTCACATGAGTGAGAAGGGAATGGATATTCTTAAGTCAAAAGGTAAGCTTTCAGATTTGATAGATCTAGATTTTTGTGAGCATTATATTTTTGGGAAATAGAAGAAAGTGAGATTTCTCAAAACTAGGTCAACAAAAAAGAAGCACAAGTTAGAGCTTGTTCACACAGACGTGTGGGGACCAGCTCAGGGAGCTTCCATTGGAGGATCAAAATACTATGTTTCTTTCATTGATGATGCTACAAGAAAGGTATGGATTTATTGCATAAAGAGGAAATCTAATGTTTTTGACACATTTAAGAAATGGAAAGCCTTAGTTTTCAATGAGAAGGTGATGTACAGTGATCAGCTCAAGAGGCTAAATAATTTTGAGTAGGGAAAACTTGATTTAGATGAGGTTATGTTCCAAAATGAGCTTATAGGTAAAAATCATCACTCACAAGAAAACACAGACACTGATGTCAGTCAGGTAGAGACCGACGTCGATCAGGCAGGAGCTGACATTAGTCAGGTGAAGACTAAAGTTGCTAATGTCAGGTAGGTGGAAACCAATGTCAGTCAAATGGCAACTGACATCGATCAGGTTGGTCAGGTGGAACTGACATCGATCAGGTGCAGACTGAGAGATGACAAGGATCAGTCACTGTCAAAACAAAAATTGGGTGGATAGCAAGCTGTTAATGAGTCTCAAACACCCATGAGGAGGTCTGAAAGGGTAAGTAAACCTCCAATTCATTATTCCCTTTCTTTATACTACTTGTTGCTCATTGATGGTGGAGAACCAAAAAGTTTTGATGAGGCAATGTAGGTAGAATCTAAGAAATAGTGGGAGCATGGCATGAATGAGGAAATTGATTCCTTGGAAGAGAACTAAATGTGGGATTTGGTAGAGTTGCCAGCCAGAAAGAAAGCACTAAAAAAAATGGGTTTATAGGTTAAAAGAAGGAGAGAATGGATAAGTGAGACATAAGGCTAGGTTATATGGTCTTAAGTAAGCTCCAAGACAATGGTATTTGAGGTTTGACAGGTTTATGATAGAGCATGGCTTTAGTCAATGTCAATCTGACCATTGTGCTTATTTTACCAAATTGGATAATAGTAGATACATTATCTTGTTACTGTATGTAGATGATATGCTTGTTTCAAGTTCACACATGCAGGATATTACTAAGTTAAAGGTAAAATTGACTCAAACATTTGCCATGAAGGATTTAGGAGCGAAAATTCTTGGCATGAGTATTTCTAGAGATAGGGAAAATCACAAGTTGATTTTGTCTCAAGAAGATTATGTGAATAAGGTGTTGGAGAGGTTCAATTTGCAAATGCAAAACTAGTAAGCACACCTATGGCTGGACAGTTCAAGTTAAGCAAAGAACAGTGTCCTAAATCACATGATGAGGTTGAGTACATGGTATGTACTAGACCTGATATTGCCCAAGCAGTGGGAGTTATCAGCAAGTTTATGGCCAATCTAGGAAAGGAACACTGGAAAGTAGTTCAATGGATTCTCAGATATCTGAGAGGGACCAGCAGTAGGCATTTATGCTATGGAGGGTCAAACACTTCTCTACATAGGTATGTAGATTCAGATATGGTAAGTGACTTGGATGGCAAGAGAAGCACCACATGATATGTGTTCACTATTAGTGGAATGGCGGTTAGCTAGATTTCAAAGTTGTAGAAGGTTGTTATCTTATCTACTATAGAGGCAGAAAACATTGAAGTCATAGAGGCTAGCAAGGAAATGATATGGATGACTCAGTTCATGGAAGAGTTGGGAAAGGAGTAAGAGAGTTGTAGATTGTACAGTGATAGTCAAAGTGTAATTCATTTGGCAAAGAATTCAGCATTTCATTTAAGAACCAAACATATATAGCTTAGGTACCACTTGATTAGACAGGTATTAGAGGATGGATAGTTAAAGCTAGAAAAGATCCATACAGATAAGAACCCTGCTAATATGTTAACAAAGTTGGTAATAAAGGAGAAGTTGAATCTTCATTCAACTTTTGTTGGTCTTCAAGATTGGACTTGAAGAGGGAGAAACAAGCTAGAAACAAATTAGAGGATGTTGTTGTATTGGTACAGGTGCAGTTGTTTATCTCCAAGTGGGAGATTATTGAGTTGTGGAGTTAAAAGCTCCACTGAATGTGCAAATGTGGGGGTTGCTGGGTTACATAGTAACTGACATCAGTCAGAGCCAACTGACATCGGTTAGGGGTCGACTGACATCAGTTCTCTTTAGCTACATAGTAACTACATCGGTTATGGTTAGCCAACATCGGTCAGACAGGAACTAACATCAGTCACATGTGTGTTTCCAAAACTATTCTAATTTTAGACGAATAGTTAGTTTGCATGTAAAGACTAATTTTAGTCTTGAGTCTGCATTTCTATTTATTAGTTGCTTTGGATTCTATTTAAGAGACCCATGGGGCTGTATTTTAATGTAAGCAAGATCAATTAGATATGTAGGGTGCAAGATCAATTAGATCTGCAAGGTGCAAGATCAAGAAGATCTACAGAAAAGGTAGGCAACAATAACCATTGAGTTGATTGTCACTGGAGGGAATAACAACTCAGTTATTTAGTTGATTGTAATTGATTGAGAGAGAGAGAGAGAAATCTTGAGGGAGAATTACTGTACATCTATGAGGTGTGAGGAGAAAGACATTTCTTCATTGTATTTCTTTCTGGAAGAGTTTAATAGAAGATTGGTTGTTTCTCATATCTCCTATTCTTTGTTGTTTCTAATTTCTAGTTACTTATTACTTCTAGTTTAATTCTATGTTTAGTTGCTTATACAAAGTAATCAATTGTACTCTAAGGAGGTCATAACAAAATCCACTCAGTTTTCATACTTAGCTAATTTTTAAAGAGTCCAAATAAATTTGAGGGATCATATTCATGGGGTTATATCTTTTGCTTATATAAGAGTCTAATAAAATGGTAAAAAGGGTTTATTTACCTTTGTATCAATATCATTCATGCTAAATTTTAGCTCATGCACTATATCACACTGAAATATATGCATGGGAAAATTTAGCTTCAAACATAAAATTTGCTAAGTTCTAATACTTAGCCCTTTTTAGACCAGAACATCATCAATACATCATGCAAGATCATGTGGACCAGTTGACTTCATTTGTTAATATCACTCATAAAGATTGAATGGATATCAAATCAAAGGGGCTTATTCTTTTCAATGTTAAGCCCAATCTCTATAAATTTGGTATCCCGAAGATCTTTGTGCTTCCAATTATATAATTGTAAATTTGGTCAAAAAATGGTAGACGTCTACATGAATATCATTTTTAAGACCCATAAATGACTGTTTAGATTCAAAATCCTTGACCAAAACTTGAGAATAAATGTGCAACTAAAAAATGTCAAACATGCAGGAATTTAAATAGGTTAAATGATCAATAAATCTTAGAGACCAATGAAAAACCAAGCTCAAGGCAGTGGGTCCCAAAGATCCATGGTCTGCATTTAATTAGATCTTAAAATCCAATAGAGTGAAATAGATTCAAAAGGGTCAATGATATAGGTTGATTGCCTACATCTAATAGCAAAGAGATGAGTCGAGATATTCAATGAAAGTTGATAAAGTAATATGGACCTGACTTGGTAAGCAAAATAAAAGGACTTGAGTTGGTAGAAAAGATAAGGGAAAAGAGCTGAATGTAGACTTAGGTTAGACTAGAATGTATTAAGATAGGTATGTAGAGGTAAAATAGGTCTTTAAACCTAATATGTACCAAAGAGGTGGTAGCTTATTACCAAAAAAGGGACCTAGCATTGAATAAAGTGTCATCTATATTGATTATAATAAAACCAATATCCTTAGATTGGTTTTCATCTATAGTTAAGCTAGGTCTAGTTTTCTAATCATGAAGTAGGTATGTACTTTCAATAGAGGGACGTATAGTCCTTTTAACATGATCTCAGCTCTAATAAATCACTGCTCAGATAGACTCGAGGCATGGCTCAATCAGATACATGAATATGAATATTTTGTCCTCATAATAAGATCAGGGGGAATATCCAAAGAAAAATGGCTTGGGGAATTGGAAAGCAGTTGGAGCATTCATTTTTATCAAGATCATGACTTTCCACTTTTTATAAACCCTTATCTTCTAGTGTAGCTTGTTTAACCAATGGAATGATTCATAGGCTATTTGATCAATCATGAATATCTTGTTCATAATAACTTGTTTTGATTAGACCAAAATCTTGGTGAAATATCTCTTAAAACTAACAACTCATTGATTATCATGAACAATATGTTCCCCCCCTTCTCTCTCTCTTCCCCTTCTATATTATCCCTTTCTTTCCATTTTGTAAAGGGTTCCTAGATTTTAGACTTTTTATCTTTCTAAGAGATGGGACATTCCTTGAGATACTTCAAATTATGTTCAACTTGATTAGGCTCGATCCTATTAAGCATTTGTAAGAATTACATCTTGATGTAATATGAGACTTTCTTTTCCTATTTATTTCCTTAGATTTATGTCTATTGAGTCATGCACTATGGCATTATGTGAAGGAAAATTATCCTCATCCATGGTCCTTTTTTATGACCTTGTTTAGGGAGCTTTCAATGTTATTTAAAGGTCTAGATTAGTGTTCTAATATTAACCTCTTCTATGAAATACTTATGCAAATTAGTTTGATCTTGAGGTTGTGTGAACTAGTATTGTCTTTAACAAATCTAGTGTGGGTTCAAGCTCATGGGAGTTTTCCCTTATAATTTGGTACATCACCTAGTTGTCTTTCTTAGGATCCCTTATCCCATTTTTAACACTTTTCCCTATGAATCATTAAGCTTAACATTAGTTTTAGGTGAGCATCAAAGAGGAATCTAGCCTACTCTAGAAGTTTATCTTCATCATAGGTTACCCACAACCTGGGGTTATCCTAATATTATAGCTTAGTTGGAGAGTGCCTAAAGAACCCTCTCTAAGGGTGAAAATTAAGCCTATAACAATTCCTCACAAAGATTTTAAATGCATAACACCCTTTTAAGATTGACGTGGAAGGAAACATGATGTTGAACACCTTAGGGTGTTTTGATCTCCATTTATGACACATATATTGAAGAAGATACACAAAGCTATGGAAACTCAGTCCGATACTTACATCTTTATAGGTTATCTAGATGGTTTCAAGGGGTACCACCTTCTACATCCAACCACACATGAGTTTTTCATAGAGAGAAGTGTTCACTTTCAAGAGAGTCCCAAAGACTCAACACTTAACACTTTTTCTCTTTCATTGGACTCACCTAGATTTGATGATTCTTATTCTAACTCAGATCATCTAGAGCAAGTTCTTACGCTAGGTTCTTATTATTCTTCTTCCAGTTCTGACAATGAAGGTAATAATAGGGAATATTCTAAATCCACCTCCCATCATGTTTTAGAGAATGAGGATTCATCACCTAAATCACCCACATCTAGGCCCCTTTGGGCTAAGTAGACACTTCAGAGTGTAGGCACTTGGGTAGGGGATCTAGAAGATGATAAATGTACTTGGATAGATTATTAGAGTGGTCCACGTGCTTTATTTTCTTTAATTTTATATCCATAGATATTTTGAGAGGCTTTAGGCATACCTATGTGGGATAGTGATATAAAAGAATAATATTCTTCCTTGATCAAAAATCACATTTGGGATATGACTTCACTTCCTAAGGGAAGGAAGATGGTTCCATGTAGGTAGATATATCAGACCTAGTTTGTTATAGATGCATTAGTCAATAAGTATAAGGCATGATTGATCACCAAGGGTTTTTTACAGGTAGTTGACATTCAATACTTATAAACCTTTTCACTTGTTACAAACATGACTTTAATTTGACTCACACTAGATATAGCCATAACACATGGATTAGATGTGTAGTAGATGGAAGTGAAGAGTGCCTTCCTTCATAGAAACCTTAAGGAGGATATCTACATGGAGTATCCACCTGGATTTGTTTAAGATTAATCCTTAGTTATTAGACTTAGGGAATCCATCTATGGCCTCAAATAGGCCCATTGGTATTGGTATGCCAATATGGATTCCTTCTTCCTTACTTTAGGTTTCACCAAGTGTCATTCAAACCCCAATGTTTACTTCTTATGGAAGGATGATTCTTTACTAATACTATTACTTTATGTTGATGATTTTTTGATCATAAGGAGTTCCTCATAATCTATTAAAGTGGTGGATATATCTCTACAAGATAGATTTGACATGAAATATTTGGGTCTTCTACATTACTTCCTTGGCATTGAGATTTCATAGCCCAATTCAGGGATTTCACTTACATAGCCCAAGTATGATCTCAATATTTTTACTTAATTTCACATAGCTAATTGTAAGCCATCTCTGAATCCATTTCTATCAGGAGTCAAACTTGAGGTTGATTATTCTACACCTTTAGTTGATGACACTCGATATCAACAACTTGTTGGTAACCTCATTTATATAAATTACACTATGCTCAATATTTCATATGTAGTAGGCATTATCTCATGATTCATGTAGAAGCCCCATGAGATACACTATAAAGCAACTAAGTAGATAATCCCCTATATTCATGGCTCTTATAAATTTAATATTTAGTATAAATTTGGCATAAAGGTTGAATTGGTTGGTTTTACAGATTTAGATTGGGCTGGTGATACTCAGAATTACAAGTCCACTTTAGGTTATAGTTTTTCTTTGGGTTTTGGTCTTATTAGTTGGTCTAAAAAGAAGAAAAATGTTATTTTTATATCATCCATAGAGGTAGAGTACAGGGGAGTTATTAATGTAGTTACTAAGGCTATCTGGCTTCAAGGGATTCTATCCACGTTTGGTATTACTTTCAAGTAGCCTACCATAATCTATTATTATAGCTAGAGTACTATTCAGATATGTATGAATCTAGTTTAGCACCAATGGGCCAAACCTAATAATATTCACATGAATTTTATTCAGGAGCCTATTCATGGTCAGGGAATCAACTTGAGATTTTCTAGTCTTTAGAGCAGGTTGTAGATATCTTTACCAAACCCTTCATTGAAAGTAAGTTCATTCATTTATGAGCTCTTCTTTAGGTGTAATCTACATTAAAATTATAAACATATTTGGGGGGCTTCTAGCCTCTTAAATTCTTATCTGTATCTATTTTTTGGGGATATTTTCCTATGGGTTTTTCTCCTTTTCTCTAATTTATGAGATATTGGTTTGTATTGGGTACCTGATTAGGCCTAGTTTCCAAGACCCATTTTTTCAAAATACCCACCTAAGTTGAGCTTATGGATGGGTGTTATATTAGGGGTTTTATTTTTTCCCATATTTATTTATTATCAACTTTTTCACTCATTTGGAGTTTTCCTAATTTTATGGATAATATTACTTAGGTGTACTTGGAGTTACATTTTGACTGGATGAATAGGAAGTAACTCTCTCTCTCTCTCTCTCTCTCTCTCTATATATATATATATATATATATATATATATATATATATATATATATATATATATATATATGTATATATATATGTATATATATATATATGTATATATATATAATATTTTCAAACTTTTATCAATTACTAACACTTTGTATCTTGCAGAAACCTGTCGAGTCTCAATCTCTCTAAGTGCACGCCTTAAGGGGTGCACCAAGAAAGGGGTGGGTATACCACTAGTTGGTCGTAAGATTATTTCCCCTTTTACCACTTTCCATCTACACATTTGTCTCCTAAAACCATTTACCCAAAGTTTATTCTTCTTAGTTGTACCCATTCTAAACATTTATCATTCTTTGTCCTCCTTATTTTTGTCTTGACCTCCTTTTGCTAGTTGACTGTACTAGGTCAACTGGGTTGACCCTATACATTTTTCAACCTTTGATTGCTATACAGAGTTGACTAGGTTGACCCTGTACTATTTAGGGTATTTTTTGCTTGGATTTTTGTTAGCCCTTCAACCAACCTAGCTCAATATCTAGTGATTTACCTCTCGAAAACATATAGGGTTGACTGGGCTAACCTTGTACAGCCAACATATTAAAAATTATTTAGGTCAAGATCCACCTATATATATAATTTCATTTTTAACCATTTGAGAATAGAGAAGTGAATAATAATAAGTAAAAATGAACATCTACTTATTGACAATTATACTTGAGGAATAAATCTTAGGGTTCCATACTTTCTTTGGAGAATGGTTCTTGTCTTGTGGAAAAGTCTTTTGGATGCATAGATAGGTTGTGTAGCCTAGATCTAATTTGTCTTTGTTATCCTTACATACCATAACAGTCTCTTGTGAAGTACCTTACCCAAGGGAAAGATTGAGGCTCGATGGGTTTGTCTTCAAGGTAAGTATTCCTAACTTTATTTCTCCTTTATAAGAGTATATAGATAATACAGTTGTGTTTCTCTCCCATACATTAGGATTATGTATACATTGATGTGAGTATATGTATTCTATGCATGTTTAGTTTAGTATTTTTTGTTTCCAATCCCCACTTTGTGTCACAAGTTTTAATGTGCACCAGATTATATTTACTTCATTATTTATTATATATAGAGTGAACATTAAACCTATGACTCTTTTAGGGTTGTTACATGATTATGTTAGACTACAAGCTTTCGAACCCTTCCTAATATGGTGTATAATGACAAGTGATCCTCTAATCAGGTCTAGTGAATCCCCATATTGGTCATGCTCCCACTTAACAAATGTATTCCCAATCAAAAGTGTAGGTATGCTTTGTCTTCTTTAAGCCAAGATTGATTTATAGACATGATGCATTTTTGATTGCATACATTTTGGTGAACCCAATGTGAACTAACCCTTATAGGACTTATTTACCTTATTTCATTTCTTTTATTCTTTCATCATTATTTATATCATATATTTTCCATACTGGATCAACTCTGTCAACCCAGTATCTAACTTTTGTGCACATGATTCTAAGTATATGCTACTAGATTACCCCTATCAACTTATTACAAATTTTTATATTTTAAAACATCTAGTTCCAACTACTAGGTCAACCTAGTTGACCCTATACATTTTTAGGCACTTAGTAGCAAGTTTTTGTAAAGCTTGATCGACTCAGTCGACACAGTTAGTAAAATTTGTAAACATATATCAAGGTTCTTAAACAATGATATTCATTCTCTACATCTTTAATCCACCAAGGTTATTTTCTATCTCTCTATCTCTTTCTTTACAGTCTTTCCTTTTACAATTTTCTATCTTTAAAACTACCCCTACACAGTCCACTATATCAACCATATCAACCTAGTTCTATGTTTTCTGTGTTGTGTGGATAACTTATTTGACTTTGCTAACCCTATTCATTTTTAAACCTTACTTCCATAGTATAGGTTTGACCCTATCGACCCTATTCTATATTTTGTGCATACACTATTGACTATATCAACATTATAGCTTGTTTTAAATTTTTAATTAACCTTATATTATAGTAATTAATTCACACTTTTTTTCTTATTGTTTGGATGCCTAGAATAGATCACATAGCTTAATTAGGTGGTTTTCAATTAATCATTTAGTTTCACTATTTTTAATTTTGTGCACACATGACCAAATCACAAAATATAAACAAGAATTTTAACATTTATCTACCCAAGTCCAACCTACTTAGATTTCATCACTAAGGGGGAAGCCAACTTGATGTTCTGGTCAAGTATAAAGCATGGTTAATGGTATATTCTGGCTAAGCACCTGACACCCTTATCATTTTTATGTGTGAAGTGAGGGGGTAGGCCCCAATACCAAGACTTTATCATTACTAATATAGATCCCTTTCAACCCAAACTACTTGAAACCATCCTTAGATTGACTTTTAAATCCTTGCTTATAGCCAACTTTCTATCACATTTAAAATCATACTCTAATAATCTAATAAACATTTAGGTTAACCAATTAATTAGCTCTTTACTTTCCAAGTTGATTGTTTTCTCTTTGCTCAATTTTATTTTGTATTGTAAAAACTTGTATTAAGCAGTGTTGGTGTAAGGTTTTGTGTTATGTGTTTTAATTAGATTGGCCAACGTTAATCTAATTGACTATTTATTTCCTTTTAGCTATTTATTTTCAAATTGCTTACAAAATTTATCTTGTTTCAATCCACAAATCTGTTATAAGTTTCTTAATTTTCCCTATCTATTGTACTAGATCAACCCAATCGATACTATACCTTTTTCTAACCTCTGTTCACTATACTAGATCGATCTAGTCATCCCTATACTATTTCTAGACCCTATTTTTATGCTAGGTCAACCCAATCAACCCTGTACTATTTGTGTCATTTCCTATTTCCTTGATTTCTCATTTCTCTTTATTTCCTTTCATCATGGACTTTATGTTTGATGATAACACTATTGTAGTCAACAAACCTGATGAATTTTACTAACCCTCATAGGTCTCCCATAGATAGAGTAGGGATCCTCTCTTGGATGCTAGTAATTTTCATATTGCCACTTGCACCATGAACTATGGGATCCCTCCTAATACATATTCATAGATTAATCCTCTCTTCTCATTATAATACCTACTCAAATTAGAGTATACCCCTAAAATGGTTTTTTTTTAATCTCTAAATTTCCTCAACATCATGGAAAAGATCCTTCTACCATTTACAATCTTATGATTAGTGGTCAATCTAAAGAGCCTCATTCACCTACTCCTACATTATTAACTAGTTTTGGGGGTACCACTTTCTTTAAGTCTCAACATTTTTCTTTGATTATGACCCCTTTTCATACCATGACCTCTTCTTTTCTAGCTTCTTCCACCTCTATGCCTAGTATATCCACTAACATATATGGTTCTACAACTAGTGGGCCTCTCATAAGATCCACTATCCTCAATCCTTCCAATAGTGCATCATTTTCCACCTAATGTAATCATGCTACTATCACTTCTTCTTCTCAACAATTCACTAGTCCATATTTTGCTACATAAACAAATTTTGACACTAGTGCCTCACACTCTCATAGTTCCTTTCAAGCTTATATAAATACTAATAGTGGTACCCAAGCCACGAATACCACCTCTAATGCTTATAAAATTCTAATCAAACACATCAACTATTGTTGCAAACACTCAATCAAATGAATACCTTTCAAGATCATAACACAAATCAAATGATGAGAATGCAAAACCACCTTCTTTATCTTCAATCTCATCCTTAACCAATGGATTAAGGCACACATAACTAGAATGTTCCCCCTCCTCCTCTTTTATATTCTCAAGGCAATCTCATTCCTCAACCTCTTGTGGTTAACAAAACCATTAAGCATCTCCAAAATGAACCTCTCACTCCTAAAATTTCTAACATTCATATAGGAGGTATCACACCTACAATTTCTTATAATGGATCAACCGATCCCACCCTTCATCTTAAATCATTTGGAAATATTTATAAATATTGGGTTGAATTTAACACCTTTACCACTACCAAAATCTTAGACAAGACTCTCACAAGTGATGCCTTGGATTGGTACAACCAACTTATAACTCATTTCATTACTAGTTTGGAGGATTTAGTGAATGCTTTAATCTAATAATTCATAAATAGTGATCTTTTTTAAAACACTTTGGCCCACTTTATAAATTGTAAACAACTTGAAAATAAAACTGCTCAAGCCTTTGGTAAAAGGTGGAAAACTTTGTCAAATAAATGTGAATATAACATGGTTGATGATAATATTTTCCATCTCTTTACCAATTCCCTTTTTCCTAAACTTTAATATTAGGTCTAAACTCTCTCTCTCGATGTATATTGGAAGAGGCTATTGACCAAGATAAATGACAAGATTTCATTATGAATCAATTCAAGCCACCCTAACATTCTGTGGGTCCTCATATCTTACTTAAGAAGAAAAATCCAATGTTAACAAAGATGGTGTTACATATTCTTATGACACTATTCATAATGTTCAAGTTGTCATTCCTACCCCTTCATTGGAACCATCTCCCCCTTCTCAATAATATACCAATCTTCACTTATCTTCACCAAACAACATTAATTTTTGTATACATAATAATTTTAACTTTTATCAAATATTGGTGCTTCACATCTTACAAGAACCCATCGAGACTCAATCTCTCTAAGTGTAATCCCTAAGGGGTGCATAAGGAAAGGGTTGGGTAGACCTTTGGTGCTTTGTAGGATTATTTTCCTTTATTTCCACATTATTACTAATCCAACTAGATCCCAAAACCCTTCCCTAAGCTACTTCATCCTTGAGTATTCCTCTAGTATTTTACTCTTTTCATTCCTCCTTTACTTGCCTTAACACCCTTTTGGATATTTGGTTGTACTGGGTTAACTAGGTCAACCCAGTATAATTTAGGGGTATTCTTTACTTTCTTAGCTTATTAGACCTTTGTCTAATCTAGCTCAAACCTAGTAAATTATCCCTGAAAACACACTAGGTTGACTGGGTTGACCCTATACAACTAACATTCTTGAAAGGATTTAGGGCAAGATACTCTTATAAATGTAAGATCATTTTGGTCATTATTCATATGGGAAATCAAGAGTTATTATTTGCTCACGCTTATTCACAATCTATTCTTCCACCATTATACTTGAGGAGACTTAGCTTAGATTTCTTATTTGGAGAATCTAGTCTTGTGGATAAGTCTTAGATGATTTGGCCTTTCTTAGTGGTCTTTACAAACCACAAAAACCTCTTGTGAAGCCCCTTTGGCCAAGGGAGAGATTGAGTCTCGATGGGTTCACATTCAGATAAGTATATTCTAACTTTATTCTCCTCTCTTTTAGTAGATAGAAGTAGCATAAGTATTGGCTCGAATAATAATATCTTTCATATTTTATGTATTAGGGTGTTACTCATACTTACTTTAATTGAAGTTCCCTACACATGTTTTTTTATTGTTTCTAACCCCCTCCCCACTTTGTGCATTAAGCTTTGGTGTGCACTAGATTAAATTTACTTTCTTGTTATTAGATTAAGTGAATGCTTTAAACCTTAGGACTCCATTAGGGTTGTTGTGTTATTGTGTTAGACTATAGGATTTATAACCCTTCCTATCATGATATTGTGTGACAAGTGATCCCCTAATCAAGTCTAGCATATCCCCATATTGGTCATGTTCCCACTTAACAAGTGTATCCCCAATTATAAGTACAGGTATGCTCTATCTTCTCTGAGCTAGGATTGATTTATAGACATGATGCATTTTTGATTACATACATTCTAGTGAACCTAATGTGAAACTAACCCTTGCAGTATTTCTTTCACTTATTTCATTCTTTTGATCATCATTTTATCATATATTTTGACATACTGGATCGATTCTATCAACCCAACTATTTTTATTTGTGTGCAAGTTTTCAAGAATAGGAAATTTAATCAACCTAATCAACACAATATGAGTTTATAACCTTTCATATACCCAATTTAGCCTACTAGGTCAACCCATATGAACCTTTACAATTTTAACACTTTTCATTAGGTTCCTGTAGGGCTTGATCGATTATATCAACCTAGTGGGTAGGTTTCTTGAACATACTTCAAGGTTCTTCATTAGTAATATTTCTTCATTGCATCTCTAATCCAAAAAGGTTCCTTTCTACCTCTCTATTTCTCTATTTTCTATCTTTCCATTTCATAGTATGCAGTCTTCAAAACTACCCTTGTATAGTCAACTAGATTGATACTGTCGACCCAATTCTATGTTTTATGTGCTATTCTAAATAACTATATCAACCCTACTGACCTAGTTCATTTTCAAACTTTACTTTTGTAGGACATATTTAACCCTATCGACCCTATTCTATATTTTTTGCATATAGTGTAAACATTATACCTTGTTTCAAAGTTATAATTAACCTCCTATCTATTAGTAATTAGCTCACACATTTATTTTCTTGTTGTTTACATGCTTAGAATAGTTCACATAGTATAATAAGGATATTTTTAATTAATCACTTAGTTTCAATATTTCTATTTTATGCACATATCCAAATCATAAAAACATAAACAAGTTGTTTAACATTTTGTCTAACCTAGGTCAACCTACTTACATTTCATCACCAAAGGAGAAGCTGACTTGATTCTTTGGTCAAGTATAAAGCATAGTTAATGGTATATTTTGGCTAAGCACCTGACACCCTTATCATTACAGTGTGTGAATTGAGAGGGTAGGCCCTAATATCAAACCTGTATCATTATCACTATGGTCCCTTTCAACCCAAACTACCTAAAACTATCTTTAGATTTTTATCTAGTACCTTTCTTATAGATAACTTCCAATCACATTTAAAATCATTCTTAATAATTTAATAAACATTCAATTTGACCAATTAGTTAGCTTTAATTTTCAAGTTGATTATTTTCTCTTTTCTCAATTGTGTGTGTAAAAACTTGTATTAGCTAATGTTATTACAAGGTTTTGTTTTTTGTGACTCAATTAGATTGGCCAGTATTGATCCAATTGACTATTTGTTTCCTTTTAGCTCTTACTTTCCTAGATTAGTTGCAAAAATTATCTTATTTCAGCTCATAACTTGTTATCATCTTTATATTCTTCCCTATCTATTGTACTAGATCAACCCAATCAACCCTGTACCTTTTTTAGTCCTTGTGTACTATACTAGATCAACCCATTCAACACTATACGGTTTATAGATCTTGTTTTTTGTGCTTGGTTGATCTATTCGACCTTGTATTATGTTCTACTTTTCTTGTTTTTCAATTTAATTCCCTATCTTTCCTATTCTACATTTTATTCATTTCTCTTTAGCTAGAATGAAGTCTCCTATTAGAATCTTCTTGGATAGCTTAAATCCATTTAGATACTGTATGGGATGTTCATTTCTCCCTCTATTTTCCTCCCAATAACACCATCACTCTTGGGGTAACTCTTTTATTCCTTCGTCTATGAACTATAATATGGTTCAAATAACACCTCAAGATGAAGTTTATGGATCTAATCCTTTTTATACTTTCCAAGAAACTTCTCAAAATATTCAAACTAATGTGGGAATGATTGATACAAGTTTACTTAACAATCCCACTAACAATCCATCTTCTTCCAATCTTCTCCATAATACCAATTTATGGAGTGATCCTACAAACACCAACCCAAATGGACTAAAGAACCTGCCTCATTTCTTAAATCCTTTGGTAACTTTTAAAAAGAGTGGATCCAAACTAATACCTTTACCACTACTAAAATCTTACTTAAAAATTTCACTGGTGATGTATCAGAATGGTATAATCAACTTTCCCAACATTATATTTGTCAACTTGAAGATTTGGTTAATCCTTTGGTTAAAGAGTTTCAACACAATGATCTTGAAAATTATCTTAGCCACTTCATCAATGTTAAAAAATCTCCCACTAAATCAGCTCATGAATAAATCTTTAGCTAATAAAGCTGATCATAACATGAATGATGATAATCTATTCAAAATCTTTATCATGGCTTTAACTCCTACTCTCTAATATAAGGTTTGAACCTTTGCTCCTCAAACACTTAATGAAGATCTTGATCAAGATAAACATCATGACTTTCTTATGAAGTAATTCAAACAAAATCCTAAACTACTTAAAGGATCTTTCCAAACATCTAACGATATCACTAGTAATGCTCCATCAACCAAACAAAGAGTTGCCAAAACTAATATTCCTTCAACTTATCATACACCTCTTTCAGTTCAACAAATGAAATAATTTTTACCACCATCAAAACCTTTCATCTACTCCAATGTTCCTTCTAATTGGTATGACCCTAATATATTTTTCTAGTTCCTTGCCAACATTGGGCATTCCCATAAATCTTGTAGAGGGATCAATAAATTTGTTGTCTCCTATATGCTTGGTGATTCATTTAATCATGAAGCTATGATCAATCTTCATCATCAAGAATACATTATTGCTTCCCGAAAAGGAAAAACTTTTAAATCATCTACCTCCAATAACCAAAAATCTTCTTGTAATAATAAAAAAAATTCAAGTATGTTTGTGCCATTGAGGCTAATTATGATCAATATTATAACAACTCTCAATATGTCAACACTACCAAGGTTAATTATCATCATAAACTGGCTCACAAAGATCCTATTACCAATTATAAAAATCCATCTTTAGAAGAACAACCTCTTAAAAATACTAACACCTCTAATTTTGATTCAGAAACACCTAAGGAACAACTCCCTCTTTTCAATCCTCCATCCACATCTATTCCTTCTAAAAATACTTCACCATCTAGACCTTGTGTTGGTAATTCTAAATCTCATTGGAATTTTCTTGAAGAACTTGAATCTATCCCTTGTAATATTTCTCTTATGGATTTGGTTTGCACTTCATCCTATCATTGTAAATTCATTAGGTAACAACTTCAATAAATTAAAGATCCATCCTCCATATAGGAAGAACCACATTCTCTTGATTCTCAACCTACTAATGTCAACACCATTGAAACCTCATGTCCTTCTTCCAAGCCTTCCATCGATTTTCTTGAAGAGGACATTATTAACGATGAAATTATTTTTCATGCCGATGATCCACCACTCTTTATTAAATGAGTCATTAATACCACTCTTATATGAAAAGTCTTATTTGATGAAGGATCTGGTATTAATGTGACATCCTAGTGGCTTACACAACAACTTGGTTATAACAAGGATCATCTCAATAAAATTCACATTTTGTCATGGTTTTGATAAGACAAATCAAAATCCACTTATTTGTATTTTGATTCTATTAACCATAGGACCTAAGATCATTCAAACCAAGCTTATGGTCCTTGATCTTCCTTTATCTTACAATATCTTTCTTGGTCATCTATGGACTCATCAAATGAGGTCCATTGCTTCATCTGGTAGTCAATTTATTAAATTATTACATAATTTGACATGGTACAAGTATGAAGCTGATCCCAATCCATGGAGCATCCAACTTCTTAATCCTAAACCTCAATATCATATTCCTACAAATCCTAATATTAACAGTGTTTTTTAATCAGTTTCATTAACATGACTCCTAATTTACAAGTTGCTCTTATATATTATGATGATGATGATCCTAATGAATTAAAACACACTTATAATACTATAAATTACCTCTATATTTTTCATAATGGATTCCTTCTTCTCTATTACCAACAGAGCGTACTATTTCTTTTATTGATGAGATTACTAACTTCCCCCCTCCATTCAATGATTAAGATCCTTATTTACTAGAATATTCCTTAACTTATAATTATTTTAGAGTGGATAAATTATTTCAAGATCCTCTTATCATGTCTCCTCATACATTCAACAATATTGGGATTTCACCTTCTAAAACTCCCCTTGATTCTTAAGATTGTATGATTTCTCCAACATATGATGACAACTATATCATTGCCCAAGCTCAATCTACAGACTTGGATATCCATAATTACCAAAAAAACTTTAACCCAAATCCATTCTTTCAATCATGATGTGCATACCCATTTTTTGGATCATACCTTCGATCTTGAAGGTCATGTGCCTCCCATCAATCCTCCTCTTATTGATACTCTTTAGGTGGTAGAACAAATTATGCCTTATAAATCTTTGAAAGTTCCTAAACCTTTGGATCCTATCATTTCAACAGATCTGTCTCCCATCACTAAATCCACTAACACACTAATATCTTTTACTCCATCTACTTCTACTCCTAATATTATACTTTATGCCAAGGTAACCAATGTTCATTAGATTCATTCTGAGTATGATAGCCATGGAAATGAAATTCTTGATCTTGAAGTAGATGTAAAATATTATGGTCCTCTTCCTACCTTGCCTAATTACGAAGCTATTTTTGAGTTACTTCATGCTTGAGAACCTCAACTTCCTTGATAGCATCATAAACTTGAAAAAATTAAAACTAAAACTCCTTGCTTCAACAACTTTGTTGCTAGCATTAATCCTAAAACAAATCCAATTTCCACCTTACCTAATGCACCATAGCACTTTTAAGATGGTAATGCCATGCTTATCGAAGAAACAACTCACATCAAATATGGTATGCCATCTTATCCTCAACTGATTACAGTCTCCTAGGAGCTTTCACCTACTAAACATGATAATTTTAGCTTATTCTTTGACAAATATCATGAATTGTGCACTTGGTCCTATGAGGACATGCCTAATATTGACCCTAGCATTATGGTTCATAATATCATTACTTATCCTAATGCAAACCCTGTGCATCAAAATCAATGAGAATTTCTACCTGAATTTTCAACCTTATGTCATAAGGAAATCGTCAAATTAATCGATGCTAAATTTATCAACCTAGTGCATTATTCTAAATGGGCTTCAAACATTGTTCCCATTCAGAATAAAGTCACTATAGTCATTCAAATTATTATTGATTTCTGCAACCTTAATCTTGCTTGTCCCAAGGAAAACTTTCCCTTACCTCTAATAGATGTTATCATTGATTCTATGGTTGGTTTTGAAATGTTATCTCTTATGGATGGTTTTTTGGGATAAAATAAGATTCATGTCACTCCTAAAGACCAACATAAGACTACTTTCACCACATAATGGGGCACCTATTGGTATGTCAAAATTCCCTTTGGTCTCAAAAATGTCAGATCCACTTATCAATGTGCAATGACAAATCTTTCATGATCTCATTCATAAAACTGTTGAAACCTATGTGGATGATCTCATTGCCAAATCTATACATCATAAGAATCATCTCTCTAAATTGGCTACCATATTTGACTATTTCCTTAAATATAAAGTTAGACATAATCCTTATAAATGTGTCTTTGGAGTCACATCTAGTAAATTTTTAGGATTCTTAGTCTCTTTCTATGGCATTGACATTGATCCTACTAAAATTATTGATATCATCAACATGTCTATTCCTCATTATATTCCTAACATTCATACTTATTTAGGCAAACTTGGGGTAATTAGATAATTCATCCTCAAAATGGCATATCGGATTCACTCTGTCAATTCCCTTCTCAAGAAAAGTACTACTTTTGAATGGATGAATACATGTCAAAAAGCCTTTGATAACATGAAATAGTAATTGCTTCATCTACCTACACTTCATCCTCCTTCCAATGATAAACCTTTAAATCTATATACTTCTTCCACACCTATTTTAGTTGGGGCAATGCTTGCCCAACAAGATGATATTGGAAGAGAGTATGCTATCGACTACATTAACTAAGGCCTCATCGATTATGAAACACATTATGCTAAAATTGAACATGATTTCCTTGCTATTTATTTTGTATCCAAAAAGCTTCATCACTATATGATTTATCAAACTACTTATGTCAGTGTTCATTCCAACCCCCTTCATCATTTCTTCTCCTTATAGAATTCAATCTTCACATCATCACACGAAAAGTTGTCAAAGGGCAAGTCATAGCTGACCAACTTGTTGTAGCTCCCATTCCAACCACTTCTTCCCTTCAATATGATCTTCCAAATGACAATATCCTTTACATTGAAGGTCTTAATCAAGCTATTTCTCTTCAATATTATTTTCATAGCTTTACTTCTGACTTTGAAGCCAATCAACTTAATGAATATTATACTCCCTCTAGTACTACTAAACCAAAGGTAGTTATCAAGGACCTCCCTAAAATGAATGTTTAATTACATGAGGATACTTGGACCCTTCACTTTGATGGTGCTAAATGCCTTCAAGGAGCTGAGGTATGTTACATGAGATTTGATCATAATTTAGAAATTCAATACCTTCATGTTTTAGGTGATTCTTAACTTATTTTTCATCATGTTAGTGGTGATTATCAATGTAAAAGTGAGAACCTTATTACCTATCATCAAATTTCAACCACTCTTGCTAAGGATTTTATCTCTTTCACTATTAAACCTATTCTTAGAGATCAAAACTCCATTTTTGATTATCTTACCTCTTTAGCTTCTCTATTTCATCCATATTAAGTTCTTTTTTATCCCTCTTTTCTTATACAAATAAGAAAATCTTCATCTTTAACTCAACAACCAGATTTGCTTATCTATCATACTGAGGCTATTACCATTTGATAAAACCATTGGCATCAAGACAACATTCAAATCTTATAACAACAAACTTATCCTCCTAATTTAGACTCTCATGAAAAGACATGCATTCATAAACAAGATTTCAAGTATGTATTTTGACACAACATCCTTTACTATCACAACACTGAAGGTACCTTACTCCATTGTGTTATGCAAGATAAGGTTCCTCCTCTTATTGAACAAGCACACGGGGGTATTTATGGTGGTCACTGTAGTGGACATTCTACAACACATAAATGCCTATGTATAGTCATATAAAATATAAAAATTGGTAACTTGAGTGTGGCTAATGACACCCATCCCATAGGTCCCTCCTACTTTCTTTCATGACACTCATAGGCATCTTTTCATTGCTTTTTAGTCATCTATAGCCTTCTAGACCTAATCATTGCTCAGCCAAACTTCTCTTTACATGATAAATTCATCCTCCTAGGTCCCATTAGCTAAGGAAAATATCCCCCAAGTTGGAATACAACATCATTGCCACTCCTATCCACTTTTGGCACTCCTATCCAAGTGCATTTTTAGCCCAAATGGTTAGTTCTTTCTGATTCCCCATGCTTCTCCTTGTTAACCTAATACAAGTATGTTTAACCCATGACCAATAGATCCTTATAAAATCCCATTCAAAGATAATTTAGAAAGGGTTATAAATTATCACTAAGCAAGCAAGAATACAATCATTACTACTCAATAAATCTTCCCTATTCTCTACATACATCTAGCCAATAAACTTACAAGCTTGTCCAAATCCTTACACTAGTTCCTAGCCACCTCAAGCACATCTAGTTTAACATTTTGCATCTTCATACACACTATTGCATAAAGCACATCAAGTGGGAGAACTACATATGGCTTGATCCCTCTTTGGAGTATTGGTATATATGCAACGTGCCCACATAAGGGGTTTGGATACACATTCAATGAATCTTACACACACTAACCCCCCCTCTTTCTTAAATTTGGTCAAAGTACAAAAAAAATTAGGGTTTGAAGACAAAATATACTCTATAAGGAGTTCCACAAACATCTGAGAATCAAAACTTCATAAGCAGGGTCACATAGACATAGAAAACAAAACCCAAAAAGTTCAAGTCTCCTGGACAACAATGGTAGAAGTGGACTAGAGTACTGGTACCACTAGTGTCCTATTTTGGCCTCCTATCCAATCATAAAATTAACTCTAAATCTTGATTTGTGACATTATTTTAGTCTCGCATAGTGAGATCTAGACCCTATAATAGTTGTTTCAGTTAGTTTTTAGACTAAGTCTTATTTTCTTTCCTTTATTACTATTTTTAGAAAGATTAAAATTATAGTCAAATTACACAAATTAGTATCTTAATTATTACATATGTAATTATTGATTTTACTACTCAAAACCTTTAACTAAATTAAAAATAATACACCAATATTCCCAAAATTATTAAATCATTTGGTGAACCCAACGTACTTTGTGCATAAAAAGCCTGGAAATCGTAGGGAAATTTTCCTACTAATTTTTCTTATATTTCTCTAATTTTTTACTTGAATAATAAAATTTAAAATTAGCATTAAATTTTAAATTTTCATAGTAATTTTAAAATAATTTTATTTCAAACCCTAGTTGTCCATACTAGGTCCTGGTATTTTCCCAATAATTTTCTAATTTTTTACTAACATATTAAAATTAGAAATTCTCCTCAAATTTCAAAATTCAATATTAATTTTTAAAAATAAGTATTTTTCAAAACCCTAATGGCACATCCTAGGTCTCTTTAAATCACCAATTTTTCAATAAATTTTACTTGCATACCTAACTAAGAAATTCACTTTAAATTTCAAATTTTCATAGTAATTTTAAAATAATCATCTTTCAAACCCTAGATGCATATACTAGGTTCCATTTCTTCTTGAGGTATCACCTTACATGTTTGTGAGCTTTGTATTTTTTTTATGCAATTTCTAATTCATTATTTTTAGGACTTTACATTTTCTATATTCAGTACTTTTCTTCTCTAGCACTTTGCCTATTAAAAATTATTTTAAAAAATTTAATCAAATTTCAAATTGTTTCCTACCTTAACAATGGTCCAATACACTAGTTTTGATGAAACTGATAAAAGGGAACATCAAGAACTCTTAACTAAACACCCTGACATACAAGATAACTTACTTAAAATACTACAAGAAGAATAAAAAAGAATGAACAATGGTCAATCTTCTCAAACCACAGAGCAGCCAATTGAAAATGACACTATGGGGGCAACTATGTCTCAATAGCCCCTATAGCAACCCAACCTGCCTCTATGCTAGTAGCTATAGCTAGTACATCTTTTTCTCCTAATGTGGTAGCCCTTGTGTAAGAGATAAGATCTCTTCAATCTAAGGTGCTACATCTTGAGCAAGGTACCTTTAGACCTACGTAGGCTTTGGATTCTTTTACTTTATTACATATGCCATTAGCACATCACATTACTTCTACAACCTTGCCACAAGGTTTTGTTTAATCCAAGCTTACTCTATATGATGGTAAGAGTGATCTAGGATCAAATTTGAGAGATTTCATGTAGCATACTTTAACTATGTACGAAATGATTGGCTACTTACCAAGATATTTTCATGGAGTCCAAAGGATTATGCTTTATAATGGTTCTACAGTCTACTGAATCAGTTGATCAATACATTCAATCCTTTAGCCAACATGTTCCTAGCTCAAATCAGCATTAACATTGGTGATAAGGTTTCATATGCCCATGTTGTATAATAGAAACAAAGGGAAAATTAGCATCTCACAAATTATGTTCTACGATATAAAACTATCTTGGCTAAGATGACTAAGCCCACGGCTGATAATAGTTATAAGATATCTTTGAATAGAGTCTCTTACCATCTTTGCATGAATCAATTATGTTTAAAATATTCTCTTCCTTCACTAAATTGTGTCACACACTAAAGGAAAGAGAAGTCAAGTTAATTTAAATGGGCAAACTGAAGTACATAAGTATTTCATAAATAACAAACAAGAGTAACAACAAAGTCCCATACAAAGTCAAGTTTAATGATAGCAAGAGTTAGAATCAACTGATAGTTAATATAGCTTTCGATCCCCCTCATCATGTGGTTTTATCAACACCTCCTTGATGAACCTTTACCAACCTACCAATTTCTCAAACTAGAATTTTATAGCATTTATTGGAATGTAACATCATATCTCTCCCTCCTATTTAGGAAGTTGACCCAACAAAGCCTTTTCCATGAGGATATGATCAACATGAATTTTATGAGTTTCATAGGGCACCAGGCCATACAACAAATAGATGCATCAATTTGAGATACAAGATACAAGATTTGATAGATGGAAATCATATTGATCTTAACACTTTAGTTGAGCCTCCTCAGGAAAAGCAAACATAGGATAAAGCTTTGAAAATATTCTTAGATCCCTTTCTACAACATTTTAAATAAGATACATGGGACACATCAGGGGTTTCCCATGTATATCATGCACATTTGCCACTAGATACATACATAGCACCTTTAGTTGAGATGCATCCTTTGAGTAACATGATTGGTGTATATAATTCCAGAGTTCTAGCTAGACCTTCCATCTCCTTCGTAGAGCAAGAGATCATCAAGGATGATTTATATTATCATGCACTCTTCATCAAAGCTTACATTCATATTCATCATATTCATAGTGTTCTCATAGATAATGTATCTAGTGTAAACATGTGCAATATGGCATCATTACATCATTTGAGATATTCAAAGTAGGATATTACCCTAATGGACATAGTTATTAGTGGTTTTAGTGGGCACATATAGAGTTCATTGGCTGAGATTGTACTTCCTCTATAGGTTGGTCCAACACACATGACCACACTATGTACTATAGTTCCTAGTGCAAGAATTTTTGATATGTTACTCAGTCAATCATGGATTTAGAAACTTTGAGTAGCACCTTCTACAGTTCATAGATACATGAAATTAATTCACATTAATCAAGTTGTTATAGTTTGTGGAGTTCCATATGAGTTACCACTCCCCACTTCAAAGCCATCTACTATTTCATAGTAACCAATTTCAATTTTGCCACCAGTTTCAATTTTGCCACTAGTTATAATTCCTCCTCCAGTCCCAATTAAGACATAGTTAAGGCATTCATCACAACCACAAAGAGTTCATACACCTCCATAGCTTTAAGATCCTAGACATCTTCTAGCTCCAGTATTCACACACAAGATAGTATCATTGAGATCTCATGCATCTACTCACAAGGCACATATTCAAAGAGCATTTTCTAGTACCAGATGGGTCCCTAATAGTCCTCTAGTTGTATCTACTTCTCAAAGTTATAGAGGGACCCCACACTTAGTTTTTACTTTAGCTATTTTAGAGCATATATAGCTTTTAGATCCACAGTCTCAACATTTTCATCATGCTTCATGATCACACATGATTATTATACTTGATACAAGACACCATGATAGGGAATCTCCCATGAGAGTCATCAGTTAGTATCATCTCTTCTCAACCTTGTTTGTACATAATATCCTAATAATTGATTGTACATAGTTCAATATCTCAAAATTTGAAAACAGTCAAATATTTCAAAATACTAAAACATGTAAATAATTCAGAAAACACCAAAAATATTTCAATTGTATGCATAATCCTTACTTCATATAACTACTCTCATGCTAGACTTACATATGTTATTATATGCTATTGTTTGTCACTTTATCTACATTGCCACGCTTCACTTGATCTTCTTTGAGTGTGTGCAGTGACATTAGATCTTTGATTGCTTCACTCTACCCATTGAGAGGGAATCCTAATTCATACATTCAAGACACACATCGATATATCTTCCCCTTGGGGGAATCTTCTACATGACTATACCATCTAAGTTATGTCATTCCTACACCACACACTCTAGTTATCACGTTTGTTTACATTACATACTACTATTACATAGATTACTCTATCGACATTCCACTAGTATATAACACTTATGTATTTCTTAGTATATACCTAGTCTTGTACTACATGTCTTGCATGATTTTAAATTCTTACTTTGATTAGTTAGATGCGATTGTATTTCCATTTTTTACTTATTTTCCTTTCTTGTTTTGCATACCTAGATGTGATTGCATTTTTTAGTTCTAGTTTTGTATTTTGTATGTGCCTTACAACATTTGCCAATGTCCTTTTCTTCTATTCTTGTGTGTGCTTTAAGACATTTTCCAATGTCTTTTTATCTTACTCTTCTAGGTGATTGTGGGTTTCACACCAACCTTGCTTGTTTTATTGTATGTGTATGTGGTATATGAACATGACTTGTTTGTTTGCCTTCCAATTTGAGTGGCATGTGCCCATGTCCCTTATTTTATTAGCCCCTTGGACACCCTTGTATTCTTATTAATTCTTGCCTTATGTGCTTGTTTATTATTTGATTCTCATATTTTTGTAATGTCATGATCCACATCATGTATTATTCTTTCTTTCTTAGATGCCATGATGGATATCATGCTCCATCCCTCCTTGACAACTAAAAACTAACTAGACTTATGTTTCTAGTTCATTATATTACATGTGTTATTACATTATTATATCTATCTAGGCATACCCCTATTGATCTAACAATCTCTCATTACAAACCATGTTATATCTTGAGATATCTTATCGATTATCATTGTTATATCATTGTATCTTTTTAGTATAACACACTTGTATGACTCTTTATTCTAAGGAATGTCATTGCAAGGTCTTCATTCTTACCCTTAAAATAGGGGAAGCAAATATAGGTATTATTATAGAGATTAGAGCACCTAATGGTCAAAAAATCATCTTTTAGAACACCTAGAATAGTAACTAGACATCAAACTAGACAAAATAAACTAGGTAGACAATAAAGATGTTAGAATAGTCATCATATTTAGCCTTGGAAAATAGCACCAATATAATACTATAGTTTTGGTGCCACTACTATCCATTTTTGGTGATTTTTTTCCAAATAGTAGAAAACCCAGACTTTCTATAAGTAGGTAAAAAAGTAGGTTTAGCTATAGTTTTACATAGTCAGACCAATTTAGAATAAGTAGTTTTTAATACACTTTTGCTCAAAGAATCCAAATATATGGGGAATCATGCATAGAATGATGGATCTCACATCCATTTTTAGATATGGTAGTTGGTATAAATTCTAGATTAGAATCCATATTTTAGACACCAGTGATTGGGGGCAATGTGCCACAACACATTTATTTTCTTTTCTTTTTGAGTTTAGTAATATCTAGGCATTCTCAATAGTTTTGTGACTTATTCCATATATAAGTGGCTGACATAATTTTGGAGTGGCTTTCATACATGCCTAACTTCTAAAATTTAGAGTGGCTTTCATATAAGCCTAGTGTACTAGTCTCAGAGTGGCTTTCACACAAGCCTAATCTCCATCTTTTAGAGTGGCCAAGAGTGGCCTAGTTTCTATCATACATTTGACTATACATGACAAAATTGTTAGATCATAGTAAATTAATGGGATTTATGAGCCATCCCATATGACACACATCCATACCAGTATCAGTTCATAGCTTCACTTCACAGGGCAATGATGGAGCTAAAGGACTAGCTAGCCTTTGTATTCTTGAGCCACCTATTCAAAGGGATTGGACACATAGTCCAAACATCAATAAACACATGCATGACCACCTAAATTTAATTAGTGGGTGATGATAGATTCAAAATTATAGCCTTTGCATTCTTGAGCCACTTTTAGAAAATTTAGCACTCAGCTCTGTTTGCAATATTACTCTTGGTACAACACACATCTATCATCACTTAACATCACTCAACATCACAACAAGTTTTGTATTGGTATATGTACCCAGTGAGGTGTATTCATTCCTTTTTATTCCTCTCTCTCTTACCCAAATTTTGTACATTCTTATTTTAGATATAATATATCTAGTAAAAACTAATCTACTCTTTATTTTCTCTTATAGATTTACACTTCACAGCATGCTATCTCTATGCACACCCAGCATCACATATCTTCATGGGATTCATCCTTACATGTAAGTTCAAGTACACTTTCTATTTTTCCTTTATCCTAATATTTTGCTTTGTTGCATCACTAGAATAAAGGGGGATAAATGTAGTCATATAATATGTGGAAATTGGTAACTTGAGTGTACTAATGACACCCAACCCATAGGTCCCTGTTGCTTGCTTTCATGACCCTCATAAGAATATTTTCATTGATTCTCAGTCATTCATAGCCTTCCAAACCTGATCCCAGCTTAGCCAAACTACCCTTTCCATGACAAATCCATCCCCTAGGTCTCATCAGCTAAGGACAATAACACCCAACTTGGATTATAGTGCTAGTGCCACTACTGTCAAATTATTTATATTTTTAGAAAGACTAAAAATACAATCAAATTATACAAATAAATAGCTTAATTATTGCATATTTATTTACTAATTTTACTACTCAAATCCCTTAACTAAATTAGGAATAATACACCAATATTCCAAAAACTATTAATCACTACGTATGGGTTATTTTTGGCTTACTCTTGAAAAGGATGTAATTAACTATGATAAAAAAGTGTACACATTTTTAGCTTCATGATGATCTTATCCATTCACCTCCTATCTAACTTCAAACTATCAAATCTCCTTGGCCATTTTCCAAATGGGGATTTGATCTCATTAGTGAACTTTCTTGCTCCCAAGAAGGACATGTATTTAGCATCACCACTATCGAATATTTTACCAAGTGGGTAGAAGCCATGCCCCTCATTAACGTCACTAGTCCTACCATTTCCAAATTTATTTTTAACCAAATTATTTATCACTTTGGTGTTCGCCATACCATCATTTCTAATAATGGTGGTAACTTCAAAAATAAACATGATAAATAACTTTACAACAAATTCAAGATCAATCATAAATTTTCCATGCCTTATCATCCAAAATACAATTATCAAGTTGAGGACACTAATAAAATTCTCCAAAATATAATTCATGAAACCTGCATAGATTGGCATATTCATATTTACCCTATACCTTGGGCCTATTGGACTAGCATACACACTACCACTGGGAAACTCTATTTTTTCTAGTCTATGGTTTTGAGTTGGTCCTTAGTTTAGAAGTTGAGCTTCCCTCTTTTTGTATATATCTTCATGGAATTATTCATGATGAAGAGTTACATGAAGCTTGCATTCATGCCCTTTATTTACTTGATGAACCTCATCTTTCTGCCTTGCAACATAACCACCAATATAAGGATTACATCACCAGATGACATAATAAATGTGTTAAAGTCTTCACTTTTAATGTTGGTGATCTTGTCCTTAAATTAGAATACACCCATGATAAATAAGGTAAATATGCCCATAAATTGTGGGGCTAATATTTAGTTAGAGACATTCTTGGTCTTAGCACCTACCATCTTCAAATCAATGAAGGCCATGTTTTCAAAGAACCCACCAATGCTCAATTCCTTAAAAACTACTTTGCCTAAACATTTACTTCTTATCATGTTTTCTATCTATATATATCTAATAGGTTATCTAAGCAGGGGTCTTTCCCTTTATTGCAGTTGCCTCTTTTTCACAAACCTTTAGTCCTGCCTTTTGGTCTTTTGGTTTCTTGATGTACCATAGTCTTCTTTATCTTCTTTCATTTTATCTTGTCCTTTTCACCCCTTGGATTTTTCTTTTGTGATTTGATTTATAAGACCATGGATAGGACTCGGCATTCCTCACAAAACTACCATATTTTATCTATTTTTCTCTCTTGGTACTGCTTGCCAATGTTGTTTTGGCATCCCTTGGGTTTTTCTTTTATGAGTTGCTTTGTAAGACCATGGATAGGACCCGACATCCCTCATAAAACTACCATCTCTTTGCTTTATCCTTTTCTTATTTTATGTAGTTACATTATAATACTATGGATAGGATCTCACCTTCCTCATAAAATTACCACATTTTCATGTTCTTGATCTTTGTTCTCAACTTTAGCTTTTGCTTCTTTTGCTAGATGAATTCTACACAATAATCAATGTTAGCATGTTTTCCTCTATTTCCCTTATTCTTATGATAAGGAATCACACTTTACTATCATTGTATCCCTTATTTTTCCTCTTTATCACATTTTTTGTAATTTGAAGTAATTTAGATTGTTTTATGTGTCACTCCTCTTGATTTCCCCTTCCTTTCATTTCCTCCTTAGATAAAATAAGGTCAAAGTCAAGATAATAATTTTATTTCACCTAGATTTATGAGACTCTTAGACCCCATGCTCTTTTAATTTTATCTCTCTTATCCACCTTGTTCCAAGTATTCAAATGATATTCATTTTTAGCACCCATGTTTGGTTCTCAAAATTCATATGGAGGACGAATAGAAAAATCCATAAATAAAGTTAAAAGCCAAATCATTTGAAAATAAAAGGCAATGATATCTAAAAGGCAACACACAAATCTCAAAAGTTAAAATCACACCAAAAGATGTAATTACAAGCACATCTCCTATCTCTAATCGAAGCTCAAATTCCATAATTGGTATCACATAAAGCCAAGGTCATTTGGGGTGCGGTAGGCTAGTAAATTGGAATAGGGTATTTCAAAAAACTCTATGTTTCTACGTACTTTTTCACGTAATTACTCAATATTCGTATTAGACTAACAACTTTATAAGGGGTCTTAAATAATGGGAAACATGTCATGGAAAGGTAGGTCTACTTCACTTTTCATGCATATAGCCTTTATGGGATGAACTGTATACTCCATTTGTTGACCCAAGACTTGTGTCACTAAGAGAAGCTCTTCATAATCCTTAAGGTTGAGATCTATCTTGTTTTGATAAACCAAATTTGAGTGTCATGACTTTGATAAAGAGTTCTTCTATCTTGGTTTTTCCTTCATTTTCCCCTCCACCCATTTCATTTCCCCCCTTGATAGACAAATTATTATTCCAAAACTATTTTTCCTTCTTCTTCACCTCTTAAAAACATGCTAACACTACTTTGTTTTAGTTTCATCTATCCTTAGAGAAAAACAACATGTTTGAGCAACTATGGATTCTCCATTCTTTGCACCATGATTTACATTTCCTACACTTGCTTTACTTTCCTTTTACCATTTATCATGATTTTTCTATCCTACTGTTACAAACACTTGAGTTCATAACCTTTTTCCATTGTTGAGTGAGGTTGGCTTGTTACTCCTCACTCATTAATGTTGTTTTCTCTTTTTATGAACCCTTTTTTCCATTGATGATTTAGATGTGAATTATTATTTCTCACTCATCAATGTTGTTTTACCATTTTATTTAGTTTCTTTTACCATTGAATTGTTTTTTTTACCATCCTATTTGACATGCATCCTTGGTTTGACTTGGCAATTTTGCCTTTCTTACTTAAAGATAGCTTATTTGACTTTTTTGATCTTAAGTAGCCTTGGATTTTTGGTTACCCAATTTACTCTTATTTTTGACTTGGTCATTTGGTCTAACATAACACCTATTACCCCATCTTGCTAAATTTTCCAAGTACATCCCATCCTCATATCACTAGTTATCTTGGCTTTTTTTGTATTTTTTTATTTTTCTCTTTAGTTTTGTATTCTTGGGTTTGTCAAAATTAGTCTCTATGCCCTACATAATCAAAACTAAAAACATAGCAAACAACCATCCCAAAATAAAGGTAATTTATGGTATGAATTACATTTACTTTTTAGTTATTTACTTTTTATATTAGTTTCCCTTTCAATCATTTACTTTTAGTTATTTTTGCTTTAAAATAGTATAATTTTTTTTAACATCAATGTTATGTGTTATTATGTTTTTTCTTGAAGCACCATCCCCTATTACACCTTAGTGACACATGATGAGCTTCGAGTGGGGCATACATATACACATAATATTTTTAACTTTTATCAAATACTATTTCTTTACATCTTATAAGAACCCATTGAAAATCAATCTCTCTAAATTCATGTCTTAAGGGGTGCATCAAGAAAGGGGTGGGCAGACCTTTGATACTTTGAAATATTATTTTCCCTTATTTCCACATTATTACCAATCCAAGAAAATCCCAAAACATTTCCCTAAGCTACTTATCCTTCCTTGATTCTTCCTCTAGTCTTTTCCTCTTTTCATTCCTCCTTTTCTTACCTTAACACCCTTTTGGATAGTTGACTATACTGGGTTGATTGGGTTGACCCAGTATAGTTTAGGGGTATTCTTTACCTTTTTAGCTTATTAGACATTTGGTTAACCTAGCGTATACCTAGTAAATTATCCCTGAAACACATTAGGTTAACTAGGTCGACCCTGTATAGTTGGCATTCTTAGAAGGATTTAGGGCAAGATCCACCTATAAATACAATATCATTTTGATCATTATTCATATGTGCAATCAAGAGTTATTATTCGCTAATGTTTCTTCACAATCTACTCTTCCACCATTCTACTTGAGAAAACTTAGTTTAGGTTTTTTATTTGGAGAATATTGTATTACGGATAAGTATTGGATTCTTTGGCCTTTTTAAGTTATCCTTACAAACCATAATAACCTCTTACAAAGCCCCTTTGGCCAAGGGAGAGATTGAGTCTCAAAGGGTTCACATTCAGGTAAGTATATTATAACTTTATTTTCCTCTCTTTTAGTAGATAGAATTAGCATAAGTGTTGGCTTGAATAATACTATCTTTCATATTTTATGTATTAGGGTGTTTCTCAAACTTTAATTGAAGTTCCCTATACATATTTGTTTTATTGTTTTTAACCCCCCCACTTTATACCACAAGCTTTGGTGTGCACTAGATTACATCTACTTTCTTGTTATTAAAATGAGTGAATGATTTAAACCTTAGGAATCCATTAGGGTTTTTGTGATATTTTGTTATAATGTAGGCTTTGTAAGCCTCTTAGCATGATATGTTGTGACAAGTGATCTTTTAATTAGGTATAGCAGATCCCCATATTGGTCATGTTCCCGCTTAATAAGTGTATCCCCAATCAGATGTGTAGGTATGCTCTATCTTCATCAATCCAAGATTGATTTATAGACATGATGCATTTCCAATTACATATAATGTTCATAAACCTCTGTCCTCAACTGAATTACTTAAGCATCTACCTAGGCCTCATCCACTATTTTTTTGTTGATTCTTTCTTTTGCCTATATCTTTGTTTCTATTCATCCATTTTTTAAACCATAAAATTAATTAGAATCATGATGATGTAGATATTTTTTTCCATTATCATATGCCTATCTTCTAAACAAAATTATTTTTGGCTATTTTTTGCACTAACTTCTATAGTTTCACCTAGTGTTTTTCATATTGGATGACTTCACTTTATCTTGCAGTCTACTTCTTCATATACAACACTAAGGTAAGTAAAGGTATGTGTTTTTCAAATTTTTCCTTTATTTTATCTTATTTACTACTTATTGCACATAGCATCAATGTAGTGTGTTATCATGTTTTATCCCAAAGCACCATCCCATGTTGCACTTACATGACTCCTGATGAGATTTGAGTGGGGCATATGTATACACACAATATTTTCAAACTTTTATCAATTACTAACACTTTGTATCTTGTAGGAACCTATCGAGTCTCAATCTCTCTAAGTATAAGCCTTAAGGGGTGTATCGAGAAAGCAGTGGAAAAACTATTGGTGTTTTGTAAGATTATTGTCCCTTTTACCACTTACCATATACACACTTGTCTTCTAAAAACATGTACCCTAATCTTATTATTCTTAGTTAAAACCATTCCAAATATTTGCCATGCTTTATCATCCTTGTTCTTGCCTTGACCCCCTTTCACCAATTGACTATACTAGGTCGACTGGGTTAACGCTATATAGTTTTAAACCTCTTATTACTATATAAGGTCAACTGGATCAACCCTATACTATTTAGGGTATTTTTCACTCAGAGTTTTATTAGCCCTTTGACCAATCTAGCTCAAGACATAGTGATTTACCTTCTGAAAACATATAGGGTCAACTAGGTTGACCCTGTATAGCTAACATATTTAGAAGGATTTATGGAAAGAACCACCTATATATATGAGTTCATTCCCAACCATTTGAGGATAGAGAATAAAATAATAATAAGTGTGAATGAAAATTTTATCATTGACCATTCCACTTGAGTAATAAAGCTTAGGGTTCTATACTTTCTTTGAAGATATGGATCTTATCTTATGAAGAGATATTTTGGATGCATAGATAGGTTATGTATCCTGAATTTGATTTGTCTTTGTTATCTTAACATACCACAACAGTCTCTTACAAAGCACCTTGGCCAAGGGAGATATTGAGGCTTACTAGGTTCATCTTCAAGGTAAGTATTCCTAACTTTATTTCTCCTTTGTAAGAGTTTATAGATAATGTAGTTGTACTTCTCTCCCATGCATTAATATTTTGTATACATTAACATGAGTATATGTTTTCTATGCATGTTTATCATAGTTTATTTTGTTTTTTATCCCCACTTTGTGTCATAATCTTTGGTGTGCATAAGATTATATTTACTTTCTTTTTTATTAGATATAGAGTGAACATTAAACCTAGGACTCTTTTAAGATTATTGTATGATTGTGTTAGACTGTAGGCTTTGGAACCCTTCTTAGCATAATGTATTGTGCTAAGCGATCCCCTAATCAGATCTAGTGGATCTCCATATTAGTCATGCTCTAACTTAACAAATGTATTCCCAATCGAAAGTGTAGGTATGATCTATCTTCTTTGAGCCAAGATTGATTTACAGACATGATGCATTTTTGATTACATGTAGTAACTCACTTGACTGGATATTTTAGGTATGGGAGTTACTCTTCTATTATTGTCTCTCTAAATACCTTTCTGGGGGGGAGTTACTCATACACACCTATTTATACATCTATGTTGGTGAGATATTATTCTATGGAAGATTAGTTTTGGCTCTTTTCTTGTTTATGTAATATTCTTACGTGTCTAATTTCATTTTCTTTCATCTATTATGTTGTGCACATGTTTGAATCATGCCTATCAAAAACTTGTGCATTTTATTGATTCAAAGATCTTGATATCCACTATGATAATAAATAGGTCAACTTCATTTTCCTTTTTATACATTTTGGTGAACTTGACGTGAACTAACCCTTACAATTTTTATTTCATGCTTTAAGTTATTTTTATTTATTATTTATTTCATTTTTTATGATGCTAGATCAAACCTATCGATACAATCTAACATTCTATGTGCAAGTTTAACACACAGTCGATTAGATCAACATTTTTTCTTTGTGCAAGTCATCTTCAACCACAAGTAACTAAATCATCTCAATTGACTTGGTTTTATTTCTGATTATAGGTTTTAAAACATATTCATCACAACCAACTCTATTATCAAGTTTTACAAACACAATCAACTCTGTTAGCATATTTTACAAACATAGTCGACACAGCTGACTCTGTTAGTAGGTTTTACAAACATAGTTGACACAACAAACTCTATTAGTAGATTTTCATTATTGAAAATAAAAAATTAAGAATCTTCAAAATTACCAAGGTTCATTCTTAAATTTTTTATTACTTTTGTTCTTCATTTACATTCTTGTTTTTCACAAGTTTGTAGTCTATAAAATTACAACCTTGAAGTAAACTGGGTTGACTAACTCGACATAGTTATATAGCCTATATTTTATCTAGATGACACATTCAACTTATTTGATGATGTTATTTTGCATATTACTTCCATAGAATAGTAGTAACCCTATTGACTATGTTCTATATTATTTGCATATAGTGTCACCTAAACTAAATCTATACACTAAACAATCAAATAAATTAACCTATTTTTATATTAATTAATTCACTTTATATTTCTATTGCTTGCATGCTTAGAGTAACAAACATAGACTAATTAGGTGGTTTTTTAATTTACCAACTTAGTCACACTATTTTTCTTTTTTGCAGACACTTCCAAATCACTTAACACCAAAAAGCATTAAACAATTTTCTTCCAAGGCCTACCTACTTAGATATCATAACCAAGGGGAAAGCCAACTTAGTTTTTTTGCCAAGTATAGATATGTGGTTGGTGGTATATATTGTAAAATCACTTGATACCCTTATCATCATGGGATTGTGAAGTGAGGTTGTAGGCCCTAAAACCAATCTAGTACCATAACCAATATAGATCACTTTTAGCCTAAACTACTTGAAACTATCCATAGATTGATTTTCTAGTTCCCTCTTATAGCCAACTCCCTATCATGTTAATTTAAAATTTTATTATAGCTTATCAACATTAAAAAATGACCACTTAGATTAGCATTTACATTCTAGTTTTCCTAATTGCTCTTTACAAAATCTATTTTGTATTACAAAACTTGTACTAGATGATGTCGGTACAATGTTTGTATTGTGTCTAAAATTAGATCAAACACATTGATCTAATTTATTATGTGCTAAATTTAACTTAGTCATCTAAAATTTATCACATTTAAAAAAATCATGTCCTTAGAATAAATTCAACCTAGTTGACTTAGTCTTTTATAGGCTTCCTTCCCTCAAAACATAGTCAATTAGTTTGACTTAGTCGATTACAAGTTGTTCTACTTAGCTTTCCCACAAAACTAAGTCAACCTATTTAACTTAGTTATTTATAAGTTTTTTAATTTTTTTTTAAATTATCTAGTCTTAGTTCATAATGATGTCATCTTTTCAGCCTCTAATTAGTCAAGAACACTACATAATTAAGGATTTAGACTAGAACTTCAGTTAATTCATTAATTCAAATGAAACTATTTAATATTTTCCTTCATGTTTTCTTAATCCAAAACCAATTAATACATCATGTAATATAATTGAGATTATTCATCTGAGTCCTATTACTAAAAATGTTAGGACTCCTCCACCCAAAAATCCATCCCCTAATACTAATATAGGTAATGATTCTCCTACCAACACTAACATTTCACCTCCTACCACTAGCAATCAAAATCCTCCCATTGATACAACTCAAATTATTTATTAAATAATTTAAAAAATGAATGTTATGCAAACCAATAACCAGTCCCAAATGATGCAAATGTGATCTAAAATGTTATAAATAGTTATTCAACCACCTCAAGTCATCATGAATCAACCAAATCAAAAATTTGTCCTTCCTCCTCTTAGAGATTCCAATGAGAATATCATCCCTTTGTTGGGTTGTGCAGCTAAAGCTTCACTAATGAGCTAATGTGGAGGTTGTTGGGCTTACACAGTAACTGACATTAGTCAGAACAAACTGACATCGGTTAGGGGTCGATCGACATCGGTGGAATCGGTCAGAACCAACTGACATTGGTTAGGGGTCGGCCAACATCGGTCATCTTCAAACCGACACTGACTTCGGTGCATTTCCAGAATTGTTATTTTTATGAGAATAGTTAGTTTGCATGTAAAGAATAAAATTAGTCTTGAGTCTATTTTTCTAATTATTGTTTGCTTTCAATTCTATTTAAGAGACCAATGGGGTAGTATTGTAATTTGAGCAAGATAAGTAAGATCAAGAAGATCTGCAAGAATCAAAAAGATTATTAAAAATCTTGTTCCATGATTGTTGTAGCAATCTGAGTTGATTGTAATTGATTGAGAGAGAGAGAGAAATTTTGAGGGAGAATTACTGTACATCTGTGAGGTGTGAGGAGAGAGAGATTTCTTCATTGTATTTCCTTCTGGAAGAGTTTAATACAAGATTGGTTGTTTCTTGTATCTCTTATTATTTGTTGTTTCTGATTTCTAGTTACTTATTACTTCTGGTTTCAATTCCATGTTTAGTTGCTTATAAAAAAGTAATCAATTGTACTCTAAGATCCTAAAAATTGGTATCAGAGCTATGTGCATACACTAACAATTGGTAACAAAGCTATGTGTATACACTAACAACTGGTATCAGAGTGTGTTAGTGTTTGTTGATTACAGAATTCACTCACAAGGGTTTTTGATTGAGTGGGAGCAAAGTAATGGTAAAAGAAAGTAAAATAAAAATGGAGAAATTCAATGGAAAGAATTATCAATTATGGAGGATGCCAATTGAAGATTATTTGTATCAAAAAGATCTGTATTTATCGTTGGGTGGGGTTTCAAGGAAGCCCACAAATATGAAAGATGAAGAATGGAATGTTCTTGATAGAAAGGCTCTTGGATCTATAAGGTTGAGCCTGGCAGCTTTTGTGTTTTCTAACTTAACACAGGCAAAGACAATGGTAGAGTTAATGGATACTTTGGAAAATTTATATGAAAAACCCTCAGCTTTGAATAAGGTATATCTTATGAAGCAATTATTTAATTTACAAATGCAGGAAGGTGGATCTGTATCTAGTCATCTTAATGATTTCCATATAATAGTAAATCAGTTAAATTCAGTCAAAATAGTTTTTGATGATGAAATTAAGGCTCTCTTTATCTTATGCTCTTTACTTGAAAGTTGGCATAGTTTGGTAATGGCAGTTAGTAATACTGCATCTACTTCAAATATTTTGAAAGTTGATGATGTTGTTAGTGTAATCTTGAATGAAGAAATTCATAAGAAAAGCACAAGGGAAACATCAGGTAATGCTTTAAGTGTTGAAATCAGGGGAAGGCAAAGAGAGAAGGGCAAGCAAGGGAAATCAAGGTCAAAGATGGGAAGTAGATCCAAATCTAGAAATGAAAGAATAACCTACTGGAATTGTGGAAAGAAAGGGCATGCAAATAAAGATTGTTGGTTGAAGGATAACAAAGAAAATCAGCATGAAGGTAATAAAAAAGCAAAAGTTGTAGGTATTATTGCACAAGATGCTCTTATATTTTCTATGGATAATAAAGTAGAATCATGGGTTTTAGATTCTGGTGCCTCTTTCCATGCAACTCCAAATAGAAAATTTTTCAATGATTATGTCCATGGAGATTTTGGAAAAGTTTATTTAAGGGATGATGAGCCTTGTAAAATTATTGGCAAAGGAAAAGTGCAACTGTAATTATAGAATGGCAACACATAGGTGTTGAAGGATGTTATGCATATACCCATCCTGAAGAGGAATCTGATTTCTACAGGAAAGTTAGGTGATGAGGGTTGCACAGTAACTCTCATAGCTAAATCTTGAAAAGTTTCCAAGGGTACACTTGTACTAGTAAATGGTAAGAGAGTAGGTACACTTTATCTATCTACTTGTATTACTAATTATTCTCCTTCTATTTTATCTACTTTAAATGTAGATACAAAGTTGTGGCACTGTAGGCTTGGTCACATGAGTGAGAAGGGAATGAATGTTCTTAAGTCAAAAGGTAAGCTTTCAAATTTGAAAAGCATAGATCTAGATTTCTGTGAGCATTGTATTTTTGGGAAACAAAAGAAAGTGAAGTTTCTTAACATTGGGTCAACAAAGAAGAAGCACAAGTTGGAGCTTATTCACATAGATGTGTGGGGACCAAATCAGGTAGCTTCTATTAGAGGATCACAACATTATGTTTCTTTCATTGATGATGCTACAAGAAAGGTATGGGTTTATTGCATAAAGAGGAAATCTAATGTTTTTGACACATTTAAAAAATGAAAAGCTTTGGTTGAGAATGAAACAGGTTTGAGATTGAAGTGCCTTAGATCTGACAATGGTGGTGAGTACTGCAGCAATAAATTCAATAGTTACTATTCTATGAGTGGAATACGCAGGGAAAAGATGTTTCTAAGGACACCTTAGCAAAATGGAGTTGCTAAAAGGATGAATAGAATAATAACAGAGCATGCATGGAGTATGAGGTTGCATGCTGGTTTGCCCTTATAGTTTTGGGTAGAAGCTATAGATACTGTGATTTACTTGATTAACAGAGGACCTTCTACTACACTAGATGGTGGAATTCTAGAAGAGGCTTGGATAGGTAAAAAGGTAAATCTTTCATTTCTCAGAGTTTTTGGTTCTAAATATTTTGTGCACATTGATAAAGAAAATAGAAAGAAGCTGGATGCTAAATCTATGCGGTGCACTTTCATTGGTTATGGTTTTGGAGATTTCAGATTCTGGTTGTGGAATTTAGAAACTAACAAAATTATTAGAAGCCATGATGTAGTTTTCAATGAGAAGGTGATGTATAGTGATCAGCTCAAGAGGTTGAATAATTCTGAGCAGGGCAATCTTGATTTAGAAGAGGTTATGATCCAAAATGAGCTCACGGGTAAAAATCATCACTCATAGAAAAACACAGAGACCAACGTCGGTCATGTAGAGACTAACATCGATTAGGTGGAAATCGATGTCAGTCAGGTGGAATCAACATCAGTCAGGTGCAAATCGACATCGATCAGAGATGATTGGGATCAATCATAGTCAAAAGAAAATTTGGGTGGATAGCAAGCTATAAATGAGTCTCAAACGCCCATAAGGAGGTCTAAAAGGGTAAGTAAACCTCCAATTCATTATTCCCCTTCTTTATACTACTTGTTGCTCACTAATGGTGGAGAACCAAAATGTTTTGATGAGGTAATGCAGGTAGAATCCAAGAAATAGTGGGAGCATGGCATGAATGAGGAAATTGATTCCTTGGAAGAGAACCATACGTGGGATTTGGTTGAGTTGCCAGCTAGAAAGAAAGCACTAAAAAACAAATGGGTATACAGGTTAAAGGAAGGAGAGAATGGACAAATGAGACATAAGGCCAGATTGGATAATGGTATTTATATTATCCTATTATTGTATGTAGATGATATACTTGTTACAGGTTCACACATGTAGGAATTTATTGAGCTTAAGGTAAAATTAGCTCACACATTTGCCATAAAGGATTTAGGAGCAGCAAAGAAAATTCTTGGCATGAGTATTAAGAGAGACAGGAAAAATCACATTTTGATTTTGTCTCAAGAGGATTATGTAAATAAGGTGTTGGAGAGGTTCAATATGCAGGTTGCAAAACCAGTAAGCACACCTATGGCTAGACACTTCAAGTTGAGCAAAGAACAATGTCCTAAATCACATGATGAGGTTGAGTACATGAGTAGAGTTCCATATGCTTTAGCAGTTGGGAGATTGATGTATGCAATGGTATGTACTAGACCAGATATTGTCTAAGCAGTGGGAGTTATCAACAAGTTTATGGCCAATCTAGGAAAGGAACACTGGAAAGCAGTTCAGTGGATTCTCAGATATCTGAAAGGGACCATTAGTAGGCATTTATGCTATGGAGGGTCAAACACTTCTCTACATGGGTATCTAGATTTGGATATGGCAGGTGACTTGGATGGTAGGAGAAGCACCACAGGATATGTGTTCACTATTGGTGGAATGATGGTTAGCTGGATTTCAAAGTTGCAGAAGGTTGTTGCCTTGTCTACTACAGAGGCAGAATACATTGCAGTCACAGAGGCTAGCAAGGAAATGATTTGGATGACTTGGTTCATGGAAGAGTTGGGAAAGGAGCAAGAGAGTTGTAGATTATACAGTGATAGTCAAAGTATAATTCATTTAGCAAAGAATTCAGCCTTTCATTCAAGAACCAAACATATACAGCTTAGGTACCACTTCATTAGACAGGTATTGGACGATGGACAGTTGAAACTGGAAAAGATCCATACAAATAAGAACCCTGCTGATATGTTAACAAAGTCAGTAACAAAGGAGAAGTTGAATCTTCATTCAAATTTTGTTGGTCTTCAAGATTGAAATTGAAGAGGGAGAAATAATCCAGAGATGTTTAGAGGATGTTGTTATACAGGTACGGGTGCAACTATTTATCTCTAAGTGGGAGATTGTTGAGTTATGGAGCTAAAAGCTTCACTAATGAGCTAATGTGGAGGTTGCTAGGCTTACACAGTAACTGGAATCGGTCAGAACCAACCAACATTGGTTAGGGGTTGACTGACATCGGTGGAATCAGTCAGAACCAACTAACATCGGTTAGGGGTCGATCGACATTGGTCATCTTCATACTGACACTGACTTCTATGCGTTTCTAGAATTGTTATTTTTAGGAGAACAGTTAGTTTGCATGTAAAGACTAAAATTAGTCTTGAGTCTATTTTTCTAATTATTGTTTAATTTCAATTATATTTAAAAGACCCATGGGGCAGTATTGTAATTTGAGCAAGATAAGCAAGATCAAGAAGATCTGCAAGAATCAAGAAAATTATTAAAAATATTGTTCCATGATTGTTGTAGCAATCTGAGTTGATTGTAATTGATTGAGAGAGAGAGAGAACTCTTGAGGGAGAATTATTGTACATCTATGAGGTGTGAGAAGAGAGAGAGATTTCTTCATTATATTTCCTTCTAGAAGAGTTTAATACAAGATTGGTTGTTTCTTGTATCTCCTATTATTTATTGTTTCTGATTTCTAGTTACTAATTACTTTTGGTTTCAATTCCATGTTTAGTTGCTTATACAAAAGTAATAAATTGTACTCTAAGATCCTAACACCCTTAACCAATCATGCATAACAAAATTATTCAAAATCTTCAAAATTAACCTTTAGATCCATTCATTGCATCCATAGACATTGTAAACATTTCTCCAACTATTACATAGGATGGAACTAAATACCCCACTACCTTTCTTAAATCTTTTAGTAATCTCTACAAGGAATGGGTCCAAACTAACACCTTTGATACCATAAAGCTCATAGACAAAACCTTTGTTGGTGATCCACTTGAATGTTATAAACAACTTCATAGACATTCCATCTCACAACTAGAGGATTTAATCCATGCTTTAGTGAAGGAATTCCAACATGATGACCTTCCTAAAAATTACCTTAGCCATTTCATCAATGCTAAGCAACTTTCTAACAAATCCACTCACACTTTCATCAAATGATAGAAGTATCTAGCTCAAAAAGTAGACCATAACATGAATGATGATACTCTTTTAAAATTATTTGTTACCACTCTTAAATTTTCTCTTAAATATAAATTTGGGATGTTCTCCCCTAAAACTTTAGAAGAAGTCTTAAACTACAAAAAAAGGCAAGACTTTCTTATGACTCAATTTGAAACACCTAAAGCAACTACTATGTAACATTTCTAATAATTTTATAATAAAATTAATTCATATTAACCTCCCCAACCTCCAAATAGAGCACCCAATTCAATCAATTGTAACCCAACCCACCCTGATTTAAGTCTAGAATCACTTAAGAAGAAATTTCCACCCTTTAAACCCATGAGTTTTGATCCTTCCAAACCTCCTCCAAAATGGTATAATAATAATAAGTTTTATTGGTGGCATGATACTATTTCAGATAGATTTCACTTATGTTCTTTAAAAGGAAGATAAAAGAAATTTGAGAAGGGTATGGTATAAAAACTTGATATGTTGTGCATGTGTTAATCCAGATGGTTGTATATACTCCTCTTTGGCTTGGGAGGAATGACCTACAGATAAGAAAGTACTCAAATAAATGGTTAATTAGTTAGATAGTAGGGTGGATTGCCTAGGAAGCTAGATCTAAGAAGCACGATATTTTTTAGAGGCTATCAATCCCCACTTTTAAATAATCAAGTATTGAAAGAAAAAGATAAAGTACTTCCATATATCATAGAAGATACTAGAATTAAGTACAAGAAATGTTTGATAAAAGAATAGATGAAATTGACTAATTATAGTAATAATTAGGTCAATACTAATACCAAATAGGTTGTGTATGGTTCAAAAAATAGGGCAAGGTTCTATGACCAGGTAGAGGGTCTAGAAATTAGATTTGGTTGAGATCTGGTGGGTGAAAATAGCTTATTGTTATTTTCTCACATAGTGACCATCAGTGGTTGGGGTGACCATCAGTAGTTAGGGTAACCATCAGTGGTTGAGGTAACCATTGGTGGTTAGGATAGACCATGGATGGTTAGGATGACTATCAATGGTTATTATTGGTCGGGTCTGGTCAAAAAAAGTTAGTTTAGATGAGGTCACATAATGGAATTTTGAGAGATGGGTTTGGGTTGGGTTGATTGTTAAATAGAAACAAAGTAATTGAATGATTGAAAATAGATATTTAACTTATTGGTTGTTAATTTGATGAATTGTTGAGGTGGTTTGATGATAAACTCATTGATGGAGTCTGGGTTAATTTTGTTATAGTAATTGTGAACTAGAAATTTAACTAAGAAGAGGAGATTAGTATCATGTTAGTGAATGAAACCAAATCAAAAACACACTAAAATAAAATCTTCATGCCTAGTTACTAGGGTGAGCTTAGTAATAAAAAAATGACAAACACAACCAAAAGTTAAAGAAAAACAATAATTCCTTCACCTTTCTTGGATGAACCAAATGTCTTTGTAGTAGTGGTTTACTCAGTTTTATGCTCATAAAGTCCTTGGCAATGGAATCTTGGCTACCTCCATCTCTCCTTGGCACCTTTGGCTTTGGTTTGGCTTGGCTTGGAATCAATTTGGCATGGTAACACTAGTTTGCATGAAGCTTTTGGAATCAATCATGTATTATAACTTTGCATAAATTAAGCTTAAAAATGATGTTCCTAGCCTTTCTATTTATAGATTTTTAAGAATGACCAAAATCAACCACAACCATCCATCTCAAGATTGAGATGTGTGGTCATGGATTAATTGAATTATGTAATCAAAATCCATAATTATACTCATCATAAATTTGGAATAAGGGACATTAATGAGTCATGGGAGGTAATAAAGAAGCATGGGAGACACATAATCCTAATATTTGTGGCATTTATGGCCTAGGGATGTCTTCCCAAGAAATGAGGTCACTTAATGATGTAGATATTCAATATGAATTTATAAAAACAAGTTTTTAACAAGTTTCTATGGAATTATTAATTAGGCCTTGATTTTGATTAATTATCTCTTAAGCATGATTAAGCACTTTGTGCACAAATTACTCAAATTGATTAGAATGTCTTGTTATTGGTCCAAATTTTGAATGGATTAGAATTGGAAGTCAATGTCAATGCATTGGATCCATTATCTTATTTAAGATTTTGTCAACATAAGATAAAAAATGCATGTGTCCTATACAAGAAATTTGATAGAAAAAAGCAATCTAGAGCACCTAGGTGCAAAATTGGAATTTTGACTTGAAATGATTTGATCAAAGTTAGCTAGACCATGAATTGTATTGCCCTATTTAATGATACTCTGGCCAAAATTGGTACTTGAATATATCAATTTCAACTCATTTAATGTGCTTTAGTATTTTTAGGCCAAATTGTGCACTCTAGTGGAACTTGGTCAAAAACCTAGTTGGAGGTTATCAGTGGCTAGATTTAGATGTCTACAATAATGGTACTTGGTTGTTAGCTGATAAGTAGCATCAATTTGAATATTTATCACACTTATTAGTTTTCTAGATCACTGGAAGAATGCCTATAAAATAAAATGTTAAAGCAAGAAGCTTTGGCTCTAGATGATGATCACTTGATTTTGGATCTCCATTCACCCTCTCCTCCTCTCTTTTTATAGGAAAGAAGGAGAGGTGAAATAATATGTTGATGAGAGGTTCTAGTTTCTATAGATACTATAGATTATTATAATGATTTTTGTCATGATCTTCATAGATTTATTATTTATTACTTTCTTGATCCACATTTCACTCTGGGTAATCTTACAAAAAACACTATCAAGACTATCTTCAAGCATCATAAATTCAATCTAAATAGTCACATCAACATCACCTACCTAATGATCAACAATTATCTCAAACCTCCACCTCATCCACTAATGTTTTCCAAACCATAGTTTATCCTTATTCCTATATTTATAAAAAATAATAGATAACATGAACAAACTCAAATAGGTTATTACATTCATCCAACCTTAACCTCTTAGGTCACCTAAACCCAAAGAGAACCTAGTCCAAATGCCTACTCTAATGTGCATCATGCATGGTCCTCCTTTACCTTATGGACCTCTTCATACCTCTCCTACAAATTATATTTCAATTTCAACATCCTCAAAATCCAACAATCCAACACATTTATCTATCTATTAATGCACCTACCAACCTAATGCAAATAATTATAATGGTTTAATTTCACCTCACTCCATATCACATGTTGGGGCATCTTATAATTCCCATTCACATATCACTAAAAAATTTGGGTCATATTGTGATGCCCATCCCTAAATTCACTTACACATAAATAAATCTTACATTTCCCACACTTATCCTACATTGCATAATAATAACCAAATTCAACTTCAAGAAACTTTTTGAGACACATAGGCTTGTATTTCACATTCTCATATTTGATATAGATGTTAACATAGATTTTGTTGGTTATGTTTGTCTCATGTTTATTTATGTTTGTGCATTTTATTTTACTTTATAGTTTTTGAGTTGTATTGTAAAACCTTGGATAAGACCAGGTCTTGCTCACAAACACATTTTACTAGCACCATTATTTCCTTTAGGTTATTTGGTTTTATTACACATTACATTTAGCATTTATTTCGACTTTGGTTCTTAGATATATCTTTCATTTTTATCTTTTTATGTCATTATTTGCCTTAGTAGCTTTATGATTTATTTTTCCTTACTTAACATTCACATCATTAATCATCACCTTATGAGTTATAGTGTAAGACCATGGATAGGACCAAGATTTTCTCACAAATTACCACATTAAAACATCTTTCAATTACTTTCACCCTCTTCTAGTATGACTACTACTTTGATTGGTGCTTGTGTTATATCTATTGTAGGTTAGTATGGCTTTTATAGTGACATGACTATCATAGCATAGCCCTATCCCTACTATAGCACTATTTTACCTCCTTGTGATCAAATACGAGCACATTCAACATTGTATGACTTATTAAATGGATGAATCTCTCATGATCCCCATCATTCCCTTATTTCCTTTCATTTAAAGCACACATAGGTTAATTTTGAGATTGCACACTTACTTTTGGGAAAGTCTAGGAGTCTTTAGACACCTTGATCTAGGTTCTTTTCTCTAGTGACCAAGTCTAATCTCTTCAATGTTTTTCACCCATTTCATTCATTTTTGGTTTTCCAAATACATATGAATGAGGAGGAATTTAAAAAACCAAAATATTTAAAATACAAATTATAAAATAAAAAAAATACAATGATAAAAAGGTAAAAATAATCTTAAAAGTCAGATCACACCAAAAGATGTGATCTCTATATTTGACACATCTCCTATACTAATCAAACCTAAACCATAGTTGACCTCATGATATAGTCTAGGTCCATTGGGGTGAGGTAGGCCAGTATACTAGGATAGGAGGTCTCATTATATCTTATACTCATAGTACCACCTACTTTCTCACACAAGTATCTAATCTTTTCAGTAAACCAACAGCTCTGTAAGGGGTCTTGAGGAATGGGGAACACATTATGGGAAGGTAGTTCTATTTTAATTTTCATGCATATATCCTTCATGGGATGATTTATGTACTTCACTTATTAGCCCAAGCTTTGTGTTCATTAGTCAGAGTGTCTTAAGTCCTTGTTGTCAATAGTTTCTAATCTTGATCACTTGACTAGTGTGTCTCATTCTTGCTAAGGATGTTCACATCACCCATATGGCACCTCACATTCCTTATTTAAATCATATTTTCTTAATATTCCTCTTGTTGGATATTTCTTTTAGATGATCACATCCTTGATCACATTTTCCTTATTACATCTCTTGGTTTATAGTTTGTGAGTTACATTGTAAGAGCTTGGATAGGAACAGGCCTTCCTCAAAAACACCTTTACACAATTTGCTTAACATACCATCTCATTATAATACTATTCATGTCATTAAGTGGTTATGATTTATCAAATTGTATCTTTAAAAAATCACTAAGTTTGTGTTTTAATCCTTTAGATATTTTGATTTTCATCTATCCATCATGTTCTTGTTTGATATTTTTGGATGTCACTTATCTTACATATGACACTTTACATACTTAAATATTTTTATTTATTTATGACTTCTTCATTTTTGTCTTACATCTTGACTTACATTTAATTTTCATTTATTTATGCTTTCTTCATATTCATTTGACATAGTTGTATTACATATTGATTTAAATTTTATTTTCAGCCATTTGTTATCTCTTTATGTTTGATTCAACATGATTATCTTACATGGGATTAATTTTCACTTGCTTACATGTATTTGTTAAAGTTTTCTTGCATTGATATTTCATTTTTCATTCATGCTTTACATTCTTCCCAACATGATTTAGTATGTTTTACATTCTTTTTTATCATTTATGTTTTACATACTTCCCAACATGATTTAGTATGTTTTACATGCTTCCCACTATGATTTAGTGTGTTCTAAATTTATTTTCTTTCATTTTTTCATTTACATGCTTGATCTTTCCTTTCTAACGTAGCCTTAACAATCCTAGTTTACCAATTTTTATAAGTAATTTAATTAATTTTAAAATTTATTCATTACTACTTTGACCATCCTACTTATGCATGCATTACTTCTATTATTAGTTTTATATTCCTAGGATATTTTCATGTAGTCATTCATTGGAAAGGTAATTCAAGGTATGTATATCATATTTTTTGTTACTTTCATTTCAATGCAGCATTAATTTTAGTATTTCATTTTTAATTAGCTTATCTATGTGTTACCATGTTCTTTTTCAAAGCACCATCCCATATTATAAGTTCACATGACACATGATGAGCTTAGAGTGGGTCATATTTATACACACAATATATTTATTAACTTTACCACTAACTAACACTTTCTCTCTTGTAAGAACCTATTCAGTTCTAATCTCTCTGAGTGCACACCTTAAAGGGTGTGTTGAGAAAGGGATGGATATACCATTGGTGCTTAAAAATATTGTTGTGGATTTGTATCATTCCTACCAATATTTTTGTGGATTTATATCATTCTTACCATATCTCCAACTTCCTTATAGTGTCTATCCATTTACCTCTTATGATGCCTCCCTTAAATCCTAGAATCCTAAAATATGGCTACGTTTGAAATCATAGAACCCTATAATATGGCTAAGTTTTAAATCTAAAGACTCACCAAAATATATAATTTACATTATAGATCCTATAGGTTCAAAAACACTCTTAAACATCTTTAAAATATAAATATAAAATATAAATTAAAGTATAATAAACTATATGTCCATGTTTAAATGTCAATGTATACTTAAATCTTCATTTTATATTTATATTGCCTATTTTTAGCCCCTGCTTGAGCTAAAAAATATTTTTTACCATATACACAGGAAGTCATCCTAGGCCAACTGTATTCTAAGAGTTGATCATGTTACATAAGTAAGTCATCCTAGGTCAACTTTGTCTAGACCTAACTATTTTTTTTCTAATAGGATTGATTGGGTAGATTCTGTCAGTTAAACCTTTAGAAGAGTTTAGGGTTAAATATGGATATATAAACACATCATTTTACAAAAAATAAGAATAATAATATTATATTAAACATATGGTTATCCACCATCATACTTGAGGATCATTTATTAGGTTTTCAATATTTTCTTTGGAGATACAAAGTTTGTTATGTGGAGAAGTCTTTTGGATACATAGAGAAGTTGTGTAGCCTATAGATGACTTATACTTTTTATCCTTACATATCACAAAAACCTATTGTGAAGCACCTTGGCTAAGTGAGACATTGAGGCTCGATGGGTTCATTTTCAAAAGTAAATATTTCTAACTGTGTTCCTCCTTTGTTAAAGTATATAGATTAGAATTTCAACTTCTCTCCCATGCATTATTATTTCATATGCATTTACTTGAGTATAGATATTTTATGCATGTTTACTTTTTATGTTTATTACCCCCACTTTGTGCCACAAGTTTTGATGAGCACTAGATTAGATTTTGCTTTGCATTTCTTAGTGAATATGAAAACATATAACCTAGCTAGGGTTATTGCATAGTGTTGCTTGACTAGAGCCTTTGGAACCCTCTCTAGTGATGTTATTATGGTAAGTTTTTTAGTATATTTTCATTCATTTTTCTTAATAAATAAACTTACTAAAAATAGAAGTTGTTAAATAGGGTTTTAAAGGGATACATGTTATGGGGTTTATGCACCATTGATCTAGTGAAGTGGGAGCTCTTTTTTGGCTAGGAAAGATTAGCTACACATAAGAGACAACTAAAAAAAAAATGTTAGTAGGGTAGAAGAGTGGACTACCTTATGTTATATCAGTTTCAAGAAAGTGGTACACTTCCTTAAGAGGATGTCAATCCACTATATTAAGCAATTTAGAAAATGCAATAATAGAAATTACAACAAAGTATATGATAATATAGATGTGATACTAAAATTAAATGGATTAATCTATTGCATAGATGTTATAAAATCATTCATTCCAATAAGCTATAGCTGAATATTTTTGTTCTTGTATTACTTCTAATTATTTAGTGACTGCTTCTAAAGTAGGGAAAAATATAATTGGATAAAGTCCTATCTAAAAGTAAATATCACTCTGATTTATGAAGAGTGGGTGAGGGACTAAGGGAAAATCATAGATGAAAACCACACCATGTATAACTCCCAGTAATGTCATACACAAATAGAGATTCATGATTTTAAGACTAGAAATAGCTTATTAAGATTAATTTGGACTATTAAATTAGGTTCAATTTTTATAAAGAAAGTAAAAACATAGGGATCAATGTTAATTATCACAAAACCAATATCAATTCATTTAGTAATCATTGTTGATCCTAATAGTGGGGAAGAATGCTCAAGATGGGGCCTAAAGGTGAGATTTAAGGGATTCTAAATGGCTCTAGAAGTAGCTAATGAGAATTTTCCCAGATTAAAGATAATAAATAGAATTTAATCAAATAATAAAATAATTATAATATATTGGAATGAGTAATATACTTACCTCTAAAATGTTTCCAATAGTATAGATAATTATCATGTTGATGAGGATATTTGTCACCTTTGAATGAGTGGGGATGGATTGAGACAAGTATGCCATTCATCTATAGGTATTCTAGGGCAATTTCTCTAACATTCTAGTGTACAAATTTAGGATCCATCTGCTCGAAGATGGTTTGAGATTAAATCAACACTGATCTCAATAAGATCGATGATGATCACAGTGATCGGTGTCGATCTAGTCTAAGTTTACCAAGTTCATTCAAACAAATATAATTCATGAGGTTAAATATAGTCCTAGGCTATTTTAACAAAGTCTAGCTAGTGAAAGGTTATTAAGAGGTTAAAACAACTTACTTCTAATATATTTGGGGAGATTTGACTAGATTTATGGAGGGTTAAGTAGTTACTAGGTAAAAAGTAATTAGTAAGACTAATTACATGATGTAAGCTAGTAAATGGTAAAACTACATTAAATAGCATAAAAAATGATGGGAAAGTGATAAGACATATATTCATACTAATATAATAGTGTAAATTTGTAATGTCTATATTTTCCCCTTTTTGTTGAGCAGTTTGTGATCACCTATCATGACACAAAAACTAGGATAGGTCCAATGTCCCAAGTTTATGTGAGGAGGTATCCCCCCTCAAACTGGGAGCTAATGAAGGACAATGAGGTAGATATGGGTTTGAAAATGAGGTGGTAATGGATAAGGTAGATAGAAAATGAGCATCTAATATGTAGGGATAATCATGAAGTACAATGTTGTACTAATAAGATATAGTATATCTAAACAAGAATACCCCAAGGCAAACAAGAAAAGGATTTTCACAACTACAAACATATAGGTATGATTAAAGGCAGTCAAGAGGGCAAAGGTTAGGATGGGTTGATAAAATCATCTGGTGTTTTTGGTACATGTGTGATACCTAGAGACATTTGCTCTTAAGATGAGGTACACTTTCAGGATCCATAGGGAATAGACTCTAAAATCACTATAGACATCTCAAAGGTTGTGGCACCAATAGGGGGTCTATGTCCACAAGCCAATAATGTTGGGTAATAAATAATGGGATATATAAAATAAAAGATAACTAATCGACATCAATCCTAGAGGGATATAAATAGAATGCCTAATGTGTTAGGCACTCATTTGAAATCAAGAACATGTGAAATAGAGATAAAAAATTGATACCCATCCACATGTTTTAGTGAAGTATAAAAGATCAAGGCTAGCAGGAGTGGTCAATAATGGTGATGACGATGACACAATGAAGTATGAGTAATTTTTTTTATTTTTTATTTTGATTCTTTTGGTTTGTTTAAAATTTATTTTTTAGATGTTTCTACATTTCCTAGAGTTAGTAGGGGTTGGTATCAATCCATAGTGGATTGATACTAATTCTTCTGATAATCAACTACTAATTAGATATAGATCGATGTTAATCGAATAATTGGTGATGATCAAGTGATAATCAGTGTTGATTTGGTACCGATTCCTAGAGGGTATAAAATTTAGAATATATAGTTGGTGGTGTAAGAAACTAAATAAATAATGGGGTTTATGTGATTATAGACATGCATATTGCTTACCATAAAGGATCATGTGTCACCATTATTGGAGCATCTTTTAGAGGTGATGAGAGATGCATATTAGGAGTATCTAGAGGCCATAATATTAGGTGGACTATGCCACTATTGCCAAGTACATAGATATTAGATTCTACTAATGAGGCTATTAGAGCGAGGGGATCTAACAACAAAGACCTTTTGGCTACTAGGGAGATGACCTTGACACTAGAGGATATATATAGGATATTATGATTATCAATGTAGGTGGAAAATATATAGGATACTATGATTGATCTTTTTATGAGAGAAGATGAGTAGTAGCATTGACACATTTATATGGATATGATGCTACAGATATTACCTTCACAACAGGAAGATTTAGTTTTGAGGTACTATATGATTAGGACTAAGATGGGATATGAGTTATTACCATGATGATGTTAGATATCTCTTGTTATGCATTACCTAATTTAAGTAATGGAAACTTTTCATGGAGTTTGATAGGGATATTAGGAGATATGTGGGAGCATCATATACTATTTTCATGGGCTCTAACACTTTTAGCATAAATATATAAAGAGCTATGGGTATAGAGGACACAATGATTCTTTGGTCTAGATATGACCTTCATACTACAATGTTGGGTATATGAGCATATATAAGTAGTTCATATACTAGGGCTACCATAGATGAGATGGCACCAATTTACATTCAATGTGTATTTTTTATGATGGAGAGATGACTTTGCCCATCCATATGGAGATGGGAGAGTATGATATTTAGATTCTTATCAATGGGTTTTATAAGAGATGGAGGAGGATGAGGTGTTATGCAGGCCATATATTATATTTCAATCATGGTTGGGGATGGATAGGGAATTAATGGCAAGGTAGCAAGCGAGGTGGCTATGAGGGCATTATGTAGAGCATATAAAGTTATTTCAATTTGGGCATGTATGGTGATAGTGTGGGCTACTCTAGGATATACCTGAAGCACCATAGGTATATAGGAAAGATGACTCTGAGGGGGAGATACCAGAGCCACAAGTGATAGGCCATCAACTTTTGGTAGAGGAATAAAAAGAGAAAGTAGATATGGATGATGTTGGGACTACATATTCATACTTTTTATAGTGGATTGACCAGTTGGGAGGTAGACAAGAGAGATTGGTATGGCCTCAATGGGAGGTAGGAGATGTAGAGATAGTGAATGTGGTAGAGAGAGGATGATATGGGAAGGGAGAGATAGATATACAAACATTGATAACTGAGAGGAATAGTCTGCACATTGAGCACCATGTTTTATAGGCATGGATATTTAGATTTGATTTTGAGATAGATCACCTATAAGATATATGTTGAGTTATAAGGTCATTATGACTAACTACAATATGTTTATGATGAGGCATGTTGGTCTTAGGATAAATATCGTGACTAGTGTGAGAGACTCAATGTACTAGCAGGGGCTACAAGAGGAGCTATGTCATGATCTACCATATGGGGAGGGACATAAGTTAGGAGGATGAGGGCATCAGGTACTATTAGTATGGATAGGTACTAGGATGTTATGGTAGAGCTCTAGTATTATGAGTATATTGTTATAGAGTAGCTTTTAGATGTTCCTAAAAATGCCACTCATATATCCACACAAGGTTGGACTCCTCAATGGACATTGATTGTTATAGCTAGTTTGGGGAGTATATCATGAGGGGGAGATAGGATGAGTGGAGGAGGAGATAGAGGTGAGGATGGAGGCAATGAAGGAGGTAGAGTGAGGATCCACCTAAGCTAGCTCTATTTTATAGAGTATCTATATCTATGGCTTATTATATAGATTAGCTTTATATATATTATATATAATGACATTCTTATGATGTAAATTTGAGCCTATGTATATATATTCATGAGTTTATGTACCACATATTGGTTACATGACCTTATGCTAATTTGATTATGTATCTAGATTACTAAGATTATGTTTAGATGGTGTTTGATTTTATTTTATGTGATATATCATGGTTTATATTATTTATATGATGTTTATGTGGATTATGGTTTTTAGATCATGAGATGTAGCTTTAAATTTTTATCTTGATTATAGATTTATATTTATGTGTTTCAATGGCTTTACGATGGATCATATATTTTAAAACATGCAATAATTTTAAGAGATTATGAATTTATGATGTCTATGACTATGGAATGTATATTACATGGATGATGTTTATATGGTGTTTTTGTTTTTTATTATACTAATTAGATTATGCGGGACAAAATGGATTGTATATTTATGTTGTAGTTGATTATGGATTATGTTGTGGATTAAATGAATTTAAATGTTTTTGAATAATGATAATTTATAATGTAATGGTTTTTGTATTATCTTATCAAGGATGCATGACTCGTAATTTGCTTGGACCCTAACCAATTCTAGGCCTCATGTTGCTTTTGCATATGCACCCTTTTATCCAATGTTAATGAGAATCCTTAACAATATCATGTCAACTAAATTCACAATTCTTTAAAAGGGGATTTTTATGTTGTAGCGAATAAGGGAAAAACTTAATTCTCTAGGAATACACATCTTGTTTTGTGTTTCTAAGATTGTTAGCCTAACCTTAAGCTAATCCATGTATATATGTAGAGTCATCAATGCAATAAGTCTACAAATTTATGAAAGCTAATCAATGGAGGAACCTTTTGTAGGATAAATTTTTGATTTTATAGATTTTTAAATGGTTTGATTTTAATAGGAAATTGATCAATGCAAGAATTTTCCAAAAAAAATAGGCATATAACCATCCTTCAAGGGAATGGTTTATATGTTTAGATATATGTATTTTAGCAGCTATCCTTCAAGGGATTGGTATGTAGTTTTAATATTTTTCTTGATTTTAATAACATCTATCCTTCAAGGGATTAGTCTACAACTTTGATCTTTTTATTGAATTTATACCCCAAATTAACCTTTTACCATGGATTATATTAAGGCAACCTAGGGTATTTTGATAAACCAAGCCACTGAACAAGACAAAAATATATTCCTTTCAAATAAGATTTTTAAGGTGACAGACTTTTAGGAAATAATGATTTGGAACTCTACCCTATTTTGAGTGGAGTTAATCCATGAGAATGTGTTATGAATAGAACTAGGGTATCCATATTTAAGGATAAAATAGGTATACTACTAGAAATTCACATGATTATCTATCATTATTGGGTACATTTAGAGATAGATGATAAGATTTTAAGAGAACTTTTACTGATTGTAGTTTGTAATAAGATTATTAATAGTAAAAAGGACATAGATGCAAAGTATTAAGAGGTTCATATTCTAGTTTCCCATCAAGGAAGGCTAAGTGGTATGCCCCAGATCCATATTAGTGAGTGATAATATAGGGTCCAAGCCAATTTGGATCAAACTTTACTTATTTACTTATTTCCATATTTTTGACATGTTGAATTTATTTAAGGACAAGGTCACTAATATTAAATCTGTGTTCTTTTAAATGTTGATTATATTCACATTTTATCCATTCTTGATATACATGAAGGTGATCAAGAGCTATGGCTTGATGCTCAACTAAAATTTATAGTTATGATAATAATTTTTTATGATAATCCTCTTTAAAAATGATGTCCTTAAGATAGATCTGAAGAGAATTAATTTGGACTTCTAGGGGGAGAACTATTATGGCACCATAGACTAAAGAAAAAGTAGTAGCACCTGTAGGGGTTTGAATACTAGTTGTATAAGCCCACAAAGCAAAAGGTATGTGAAGATGATATTTTTTCTAGCCTCATTGACCATTTTGGTTAACATCTTTACAAGGGTTTTGTTGGATGCTTTAGCTTATCTCTTGTCTTATGGATAATAAGGTGATGAGAAGATTAGATTAATGTTGAAAGAATCACACAACTTTTAGACTTACTTATTTTTAAAATATTTTCCATTGTCTCTAATGATTTTGTGTGGGACATAAAAATGACATATGATATGATGATTAATGAAACCAATGATCTTATCTATCTTGGTTAAAATAAGGGGAATAACCTCCACCCATTTAGTGAAATATTCAGTAGTAGTAATGTTAAAACTATGTCACTGGGAAGATTTAGGATTAATCTATCCTATAATGTCTAATACACATTGGGTGAATGGCCAAAAGTCTTTGGATACCTATAATACATGACTAGGTACATGGGATAACTTGGTACGTTATTGGCACTTCACACATTTTTTGACATATTCACAATAGTCTCGATTCAAAGTAGGCCAATAATAACATATTCACACAATTTTCTTGGCAATATTTAAACCACTAAAATGGACACCACATATTCCACCATGTGTTTCTTTAATTTCAATATTTTATTTAGATCTTTGAAGATAATAGACGATAATACCATCAAATCCCCACTTATAAACCACACCCCCCAGTATTATATACCAAATATTCCACTACTGAAAAGCACGCTTAGTATTTTTGGATAAATCTAAAATAATGATACCTTTAGACAAATAATTGAATATATATGTGTACTAGAGATCTAAATGATTTTCCTCTATAATATGGATAGAATGAAGATAATTTTTGGTATAATAAGGTTGATTGACCTTGTGGATAAGGATAAATAATTTAGATTCCTGAGAAGAAGATGGGATAAAGGAAGCTAAGGAAGCCATGGTATCAACAAACTTGTTGATTGATTGAGAAGTGGTCTAGATGACATAGTGGTTGAGGGTGTCTAATAATTATTATGCTAACATTTTATACCTCTAGAGTATGTTATTCTTTCACTGATATATACTATATATTTGATTGACTACTAGTTAGGAGTCCCTAAAAATATGAAATGACTTAACACCTAGAGCCAAAGCTATTTGAAGACCTATAATTAAGGCCTCATATTCTACCATATTATTAGTATAATCAAAATCAAGTTTGAAAGATAAGGGTATAGGAATTCCTTCTAATAGTACTATAATAATCCCTACTCCCCTCCAAATTTACATTTAGATCCATCAAAGAACAACCTCATCTGATATTCAAGATCTCCTTGGGATGTGGATGATATAGATTCATTATGAAATTTGTAAATGGATGGTAGATTATTATCAAGGGGTACCTCAGCTAATTAATCAGGAATGATCTACCCATTAATCAACTTCTAGTTAAGGAATTATAGATCAAACTTGATGAAAATCATAATTCATCTTGTCATTCGTTGATTCTGATAGGGTGTTAAATGCATGAACTTAAGAGGATTAATATTGGTAATCACATAGGTTTTGTGATTAAGAAAATAGTGGTGAAGCTTAGAAGCTATGAATACTAAGGCCAAACATAGTTTTTCAATATGCATGTCATGAATATCATACTCAACCAAAGTATGACTTATATAATAAATTTCTTTCTGTCTATGTTATTCATATCAGTGGGTAAGCATGCCACCTAAAGCATGATCTGTACATAAGATATACAAGTAAAAAGGTTTTTCCTCTGTTGTTAAAATAAGGATAGGGAGATATAAGATATAATTATTAATCATATCAAAGGCTACTTTGAAATTTGAATCCCATACAAATTAGGTGTCTTTCTTAAGAAGGTGATGGAATGGTTGACATTGGTCAGATAATGTGAAATAAAGTGATGAATAGACTATAGTTTCTTTTGTAAACTATGAAGTTGCTTTAGGTTAGAGGGAGGAAAAATATAGATAATTTATTTAATTTTAGTAGGATCAACCTCAATTCCCTGAAGGGAAATGATAAAACCCAAAATCTTTCCTGATAAAACCCTAAAGACACACTTTTTGGGGTTAAAACAAACCTAATATTTGACTAAATAGGCAAAAAAAAATTGAAGGATAGATAGGTGATATTTATGATACTTATATTTACCAATGAGATCATACAAATAATATTTAATGATTTAATGAATTAATTCATGGAAAATATAGATCATGGCATGTTGGTAAGTTGCTCCTGCATTTTTTAAACCAAAAGGCATGACCCTATAATAAAAAGTGCCCCATGGAGTAAAAAAAAGAGGTTTTGTTCTAATATTTTGGGGTGATAAGTATTTGGTTATATCAAAAATAATCCATCCATGAGTGAAAACATTTTTTGTCTTCCAGTGAGATCCACGAGCTGGTCGATATTAGGAAGGGGAAAATCAACTTTTGGACAAGCAATATTAAGATTTTGAAAGTTGATATAAAGGCATAGTCCCCCTATGGGTTTTTTGATAATTAATATGTTATATACACATTGAGGATAATCAAGGAGTTGGTTAAAGTTAATGTATAAAAACCACTATAATTCTTCCTTGATAATAAGCACTATATGAGGATGTATTTTTTGAAGTTTTTGTTTTACTAGTTTAAATTCAGGAATGGCGATGGCATTATGGATGAAAATAGTAGGATCTATTCATGATATATAAATAAAATACTAAGCAAAGGATTAGCTATAATTATCAAGGAATGTTATGAAATTTTGATATTCTTGAGAATCTAAAGATTGGCTAACTTTGATGTTCCACATGACCTCAAGTGTTCCTATGTTAATATCAGTTGTAACTTCATTTAAAATATTAGGAGAATAAAATGGTATGATATTCTTTAAATATTAATCTCCTTCCCTTAAAAATGTTAAAAAAGAGTAATCATCTCATCACTCCATACATGGACTAAGGAGGGATTGTCATCTATTAGGTCAGGAAAAGTTAGGGGAAGGTGTAGGTTTTTTTGTTGTTTTAATAAGTTAGTGGTTTTAATTGAATGGTGATAATCAAGAAAAAAGTTAGGTATAATGGAAATGGTGTCATTGGTTGTTGTAGTAGAATTGATCGAGGATGAGGATGATTCATCATCCATATTTACTAAGATAATAGATGGAAAATCACTATTGTTGTCAGCTTTATGAGTTTTCTTAAAATTGAGGACATGTTTTTCATGTGATTTTCTAAGTTCATTTATCATAACATCATGAGGTTCTTGTTCATAATGTCCTAGGCCAAAACCTTTCCAAGCACATCATTGTAGATAGGTTTGTACAAAGTGTGGTTTGTCAAGAAAGAAAAAGTTAGATGAGAATGGTTTGGTACTTGTTTGGCATTCCTTATATAAAGGGGATTGATCAATTCCTCCATCGAGTAAGTGTGTTTGGAGGTAGGCGAGAAAGGGATAATATCTCCTAGGTTGGGTTGGTAAGTATACTATTGGTCATGGTGTCCATATTCTTGAGGGGTTGATAAGGTGTTAAGAGTTAATAGCTGATACTCCCCTACATAGAGTTATTAGAATACTGAGTCAAAAGAGTTTATATCAGGGATACAAGATGAGGGTATTGTAGAACTAGCTTATTTTTCCCACAAAAATAATGGGCTCAAGTTATTTAGGGGGATCAAGACATAATTAGGCTGATAAGTCAAGTTGAACATCTTGAATGGATGTGGGTCTGCTAGGATGGAAATGATCTTATCTTCATGTTCATATTTAAAAAATTGATGTAAAGTAAAGGGGACATAATGCATGGTGCATATCTAAGGACATCATAGTAATATTTTAAATTGAAATTCTCCCTTTATCATGTAAAATATTTCTAGGAGGGTATGTGTACCTACTTGGATGGGGAGGATGACTGCACTTAATATGGGGGCAACAGTGTCATTAAAGGCTCATAGAATAGTTGGAGATTAAGCCACAATAGTTTCTAGTAACTAGAATTTCCTAAAAGCATGTGAGGAGTTAATATTTATACTCGATCCATTTCCAATCATAACTCTTTTGATTAGTGTTTGATTAACTTGGGTAGTGATAAATAATGGTAGGTCTTGGTCATTGGGTTGTAATGGGGATATGTTAGAATCATGAAATGTGATAGATGATGACTTTTGTAAGGATCCAATGAAGGTTGATAGAGGTTTAGGTTCTTCTAATTGTACTTGAGTGGGTTTTAAATCCTCTATCATAGCTTCATGATGTTGTACAGAATTTTGGATAAGTTTGTATAAAAATATTTTGATGAGAAGCTGGGGGAGCTGTTTCAAAATTGATATCTATATCAACTCCAAGGGATTGTTATTTTTTGCTTTCTCTAGACTATAAATTTTGGGTTTTGGTATAGGTAATGTAGGATTGTTTATAATAGTAGGATTTTTTATAATAGACACCTTGGTTTATTAGGATTTTGGTTTTTATGACCCTATGTCTAGGATTGAGTAACTATGTGTATTGCATATATTTGAAAAAATAGTTGGTTTGTTGTGTTTCCAAAATCATTTGATTCTATATGGTCTAAGAGGGTTTGATATTGAGTTTAATCATGGATTTTATCTTCCTTTTTTTAATCTCATTCTGACCTTCTCAATAATGTACTATTTCTTGGGGTGGTTTTGACTCTAGTAATTTGATTATGAGGATAATCAGGACCAGATTATTCTTGTAAAATATCATCCTCTACTAATAAATCATGGATTATAGCTTTGAGAGAATTACAAATTTTGATATCATACCTCGATATTCAATGTTAAGAACGTGTATTATTTTCCCAATACCATGCCAATTTTTGTGTATTGCATTTAATAGGATTTATAAGTGGTAGTGTGATAAGGGAGGTTCGAAGGAGTTGATCAAGAATCATGAAATTAGACACCCATAATGGATCTTGGATATATTTTTCCACCTTTAGAGGCATTATCATGGGTTCTACATTCATTTTCATGTCTTGATTTATTACATTGATTATTTGAATGTTTCCAACATAGGGTAATTTATGCTTAAAATGAGACCTTATACTAAGATTCTAAGGGTAATAGGGATTTAATGGATTATGTATTGGCATTATTATTATGGGAAGATACTTTTTTAATGGAACTATTTTATTAGATTAAAGTTATATAATGGTGGTGCTGACACATGGATGCATACCCTTAAGGAGATACCTAAATATCCTCATCCAAATGGCACCATGGAGACATTTCTCTTTTTTTGGGTGACAATATTGAGAAATGAATCTCTAGATAAGGGGCTATCTCCCCTTGATGCACCTTTAAAGCTCTTTCTCTAACTTAAATATTTGGATATGAAAATGGATTAAGATAAATAACTAAAACAAGGAAAGGGTGACGCACCAATGTATATTGTCCTCTCAATTTATTGAAACCACTACTTAAGACAAATAAGGTGTTTCTCACACAAGACTCACAACTTAGGATTCATTGATACATCAATGCTTCATATGCTAAATTCAAGAAGGTATATGATTCTTGTGAAGGGAATGAATGATTCCAAAGAGGGATACAATCATGGACCACTTCTAGGACATCTCTACTCTTAGAAAAGAATAGTAATAAAGACCCACAACGATATCCTTTCTACAAATTGATAGACCATCAAGAGTACAAGATAGAAAAGATAATCTTTCACTATACTAGACCAACAAGATTCAAGACATTACTCAATATTATAGCATATGAGTGGCAATAACACTTGTATATTTCTTCAAGATTTCTTCAAGTACAAATTTAGCTAGAGTTTTCCTAATAACTAGTGGAGGATACTACAACAAGCCAAAAGAATGCATATATATAGCTTTTGAGAGAGAGGTCAAGCAAAGGAAGTTCAAAAGTCACTTGGACATGTGTCCATATGTGAAAATAAAATAAAATTATATGTCGAAGAGAGGTGGAGTGAGTAACACCATGTCAAGAGGTCTACCTATTCAAAACCAGTCATAAGAATGATGAAAAGTGGCATAAGACCTTCAGAATTGACACAAGAAATGGTCTTTATTGAAAATTATTTATGAGCACTCAAAAATAAAAATAGAGGAGCTAACACAAAGCACTACTAAGGGAAATTAGACTTATGGTGACACTTATAAAATGCTTTTCCTAACTTATATCCATCCTTTAGATACCAATGTTTTTTTATTTTGTGGAAGCTCTTTGATTTGGTCAGCAGCTAGCAATGACTCGAACCATCAACCTGTCTATTTTTTTCTTTGTCTACACTAGATGCTTAAGATTCAACCATTTTTTACCTCCAAATTTTGTCTCATGTACCCACCAAGTCTTTAGACATCAATGGATATTTTTTATAGTTTGAAATTGATGTTTGTAGGTCCTTCACCTTCCTTATTCATTCAGAACACTTTCCTCAGACTTAATCTTCTTTTGGACCTTTGTCAAGTGGTCTTTAACTATGGAAAGTGCCCTCTAAATCATGAAAAGTTTCCTTTTAGAAAGTTTTGTCTCAACCAATTTTCCTAAAATAATTCATTTGGGATTTTTACTTTTGACCATTTCTACAAACAATTTTCCTAAACAAATTCTTTTGGCTCCTTTTTCTGCATTAATTTCTTTGGGCTATCGAATGACCTTTCGGCTTTTGAAAATGGACCATTTGGTTTTTTCAAATGTTCCTTTAGGTTTATTTAAGTGGACCTTTAAAAATCTATAATGACCCTTTGATAATTTGAAAAATACCTTTCCTAAAAGGAAACACCCCCTTCAGGGAAATCAAAAAGTATCATCGACTTTTCTAAAATGACCCCTTCAGCTTCTTTCAAATGACTCTTTAAATATCTTGAAAATTAACCTTCCAAAAGGAAAATACCCTATGGATTTTTTGAAATTTACTTTTTGTATTTTATACATTTGAACAATTATTTTAGACAAATTATGCAGACAATTTTCTCTAAAGACTTTTGACCCCTAGCCTGAAAAGGATATCCTTCAGGGAAATTATTTCAGATAAAATGTCTAAGATAATTTCCAACACTTGAAAAAAAAACCTAAAAACAAAAACTCTAAAATAAATAACACTTGTACATTTGTCATGGGTTTTATGTGGAACACCTCCTCTGAAGGAATTTGTACATAATAGGAAACCCAAAGTTGAATAACTGAGCTCAAATGACTAAGTCTAAAAATGCTTCGAAGCAAGTATTTGAACATGAACAACTTTACTTGTGATTTTTTAAAGGAACTTAGAATTAGTACGTAGGAAATTTGAACTAGGATGAACAAATCCACATGATCAACTTCCTATGCAACTTCTATGCATTTAAGATCTGGCACTTTGAAACTATTCTTTAAACTTTGTTTAGACCTATTAACATGACTCAAAGAAGGTAAAAGGATGTAGATAATAAACTAATAAAATATAATATCATTCATATTACAATTAAGAGATTTGAGCTCACACTATGACATGATATTCACCCCTAAAGATCTAAAGATCAAATTTTTGTACAGGGATGCCCAATTTTGACATACAAGATCAAAATTTGGTCAACAAATTGGTGACTCATAAGGGTAGTATGTCTAGTATACTGACTAGACTAGTAGCCTAAATATTCCATTGGGCATGGAGTTAATATATACTTGAAGATTACTAACAAGTTCATGCCATAACAAAACATAAAGCAAACACACCAATCAACAATAACAAGACCACGCAAAAACAACACAAACAAGACAAAGAGAAACTCACACTTATGCATAAACACTTAGGAAACATAAGAAAAGAAATAAAATATATACAAAGGAAAAGAATAACCCTAGTAACAATGCTTTAGATATATCCCATTGACTAGGATATGTAGATCCTCTTCATCTAACTTTGAGAGTTGGAAAGAATTGTGTTATTTTCATTGTGTGATCACATCTGCGCCACTCCATAGAGCATCAAACTTTTTGTGTTTTCCAAGTTTGTCCCTATATTCATCCCATTTTATGATAATGTCTCCTTATTTAAAGCTCCTTGGCATGGATTTATTATCAAAATACTTCTTTATTTGCTCTTGGTGAGTTGTCATGGTGTGCATAGTTTGATTTCTTGTCTCCTCAAGCTTCATTAACTCACATAACCTGACTTACATGATGTCATTCTCCATCAGTTAGAATTAATAGGTAAGATCTAAGTCTGGTAACTCAAGTGAGATAGGAATTATAGCTTCCCTTCCATAAACAATTGTATATGGTGAGTTTCTAATTACTCTCTTTGGGGTGATCCTATAAGCTTAAAGGGCTGTCTTCAACTTGGTATGCCAAGTCCTTTGATTTTCCTCCATTGTTATTTTTATGATCCTTATCAAATTATTGTTTATGGACTCAGGTATTCCATTCCCTTGGGGGTATTAATTAGAGGAGGTACTAAGATATATACCATGTTAAAAATCCCATTCACTTGTCCTTGTTCCTAGGAAAGCCAAGTCATTATCTGAGATTATGGTTGAAGGAGATCCAAACATTATTAATATACCTTCATAGAAGTCAAGGACTAAACTTTCATTAGCCTCCTTAAGAGTTATATCCTCCACCAATCTTATAAAGTAAGCAATGGTGGTCAACACCCACTTGTGACTAGCACTAGAAGGAGGATTGATTAGGCCTATAAAGTCCAAACCCCATTGCATGAATGGTTGCTCAACATAGATGGGATGAAGAGGTAAATAAGTAGTATTTTGTTTGCCATCAAAAATATCATACTTTTATCATTTTCTTTCCCATTCATGAGTGTCCTTAAATAGGCTAGGCCAAAAGTATCTAACCCTTATTATCTTGGCAATTGTGGATCTAGGAAAAAAGTGACCACCAGTTGGTCCATCATAGAACTAAAATAGTACCTTATCAATATAATTATAATTAATACACCTCAAGAGTACACATAAAATTTCATTCATAAATATCACTCCATTAATAAGTACATAAGGAATGTATTTTATCCTAAAGTGCCTTCTCTTGACCTATTGAGACCTTGTGGACATTCACCAGTTTGAAGGAAATGGATCATGTCTTGTGTCTAACTTCTCATAGATGAATGTGAATATATCATAGAGTCATCATGAAGTACCAAAACAACTTATTTTTTCTCTTTAAATTATAAATTGAGATGCTCACATATTCCTTTTCCTTTCACTAACTTGGTAGTTTTGATCTTCACATCATATTCCATCACCCTTGTGATCCATCCTGCCCTCTTTTCATTCAAATCTCTACTCAATAGGAAGTATTTCACACTAGGATGAGGCAAAAAAATGTGAATCTTATTGTTAGACAACATATGTCTGAACTTATTTAAACTCCTTATAATTGAAAGCACTTATTTCTCAACATATGTGTACCTTATCTCATAGCCTTCCAAACCTTGACTAAAGAAGGTAATAGGCTATTCAAAACTTTCGTCATTAACTTGAGTAAACATGGCAAATATTTCCTCTTCATTACCAAAATTATATAGGTTTAAATATTTGGATAATTTTGGACTTGCAAGGTTAGGAGCTTGGGCAAAGGCTTTCTTGATCTCCTCAAAAATGTATTTCCTCATTCTTGTCCAAGTGAACACCTCATCCTTCCTTAGTATGGAGGTCAAGGGATTGACTAGGCTAGAAAAATTATGAATAAATCTCCTTATGAAATTTATGTTTCCAAAGAAACTTTTCAAACCTTTCTTATGTTTAGGCAAAGGGGTTAAAGTGGGCAATGCACCTTGACTAGGAGAATGCAAATTAGGGAATAGTGGAATTGGAGGTCTAGGAGCTATCTTTCCCACTTGGACAAGATAATTCTCAACATTTATGGCTATTTTATAGGCATCAAGTAATGTGTTTCCACCCATAGATTGAATCATCATGGAAATGTCACTATTCAATGCTTTTAAGTAGTACAAAAATGAGTAGTTTTAAGTGGGCCTCACAAGAGGTGGGATTCTATCCCAAGTTTTATCGAACCTTTATTGAACCTAGTATTAAAGTATTTCATGAATTCATGTGGTCCCCTCTTGATAGTGGTCAATTTCTCAGCTAGAGATAGGTGATCACTCTTTTCCCCAAACCTATTAGTCAATAGATCTCCCAACTCATCCTATGAGCCAATAGAATTTATGGGTCGACTCCCATATCAATCCAAAACTTTTCCTTTGAAAGATAAATCCAATAATATAATAGCCACATTCTCTTGGGTAATGTTTTGGATATTATAAAATTTTGCTATATTCTTAATGTGCTCAATGGAAGTAATAGTACCATCCCCACTAAAAGATGGGACACTTTTGAGGGTTTATCTTGGAATTTGATCATATTGGGCAAGATGCAAAGGAGATGCCCTGATAAAAGGCACAACAAGTTGTCTTTTAGCCATTTTAGAATGATCACTATGGATGTTAGGAATGGAATGTAACACAAACTTAGAATCTTTAAACATGAAATCTCTTTTCTAAGGATGAATTTTGACAAACCTAAACCTTTTGGTAGAATATAGAGGTAGTTACACAAATTTAAAAGGTACACTTCTAGAAATAGACCTAGTGGTTACCTTTGTCATGGAAAAAAGGGTTGATCATCAACCAAAGACTTGAATTCTTTAATGGACTCTCTAGGTACTAGATGTAGATGCTTATTTCACTTCAAATATGCCAAGACTAGTACCAATCTTGAACAATCTTCTATAACTTAGAAGTCCCATCCAGCATGCCAAAAACTATTGACACTTGGATTCATAGTCTTGAGGAGATGCCTAAATCTCCTCATCCAAGTGGCACCATGGATACATTTCTATTTCTATGGGTGACAATATTGAGAAATGAATCTCTAGATAAGGGGATAGCTCCCCTTGATGTACCTTTAAAGCTCTTTCTCTAACTTAATAATGTGGATATAAAAAGGGATTAAGAGAAACAAATAAAATAATGAAAGGGTAATGCACCAATGTATAATGTCCTATCAATTGACTAAAACCACTACTCAAGACAAATAAGGTGTTTCTCACACAAGACTCATAACTTAGGATTCATTGCTAAATCAATGTTCTATATACTAGATTCAAGAAGGTATACGATTCTTGTGAAGGGATTGAATGATTCCAAAGAGGGATAAAATCATGGACCACTTCTAGGATATCTCTAAACTTAGAAAAAATACTAGCAAAGACCTACAATAATCTCCTTTCTGGAAATTGGTAGACCATCAAGAGGACAAGCTAAAAAAGACAATCTTTCACTAGACTAGACCAATAAGATTCAAGTCATTACTCAATATTCTAGCACATGAGTAGAAATAACACTTGTCTATTTATTCAAGATTTCTTCAAGTACAAATCTGGCTAGATTTTCCCAATAACCAGTGGAGGTTGCTAAAATAAGCCAAAATAATGCATATATATAGCTTTTGAGAGAGAGTTCAAGCAAAGGAAGTTCAAGAGTTACTTGGGCATGTGTCTATATGAGAAAATCAATTAAAATTATATGTCGAAGAGAGGTGGGGTGAGTAACACCATGTCAAGAGGTCTACTTATTTTAAACCAATCATAAGAATGGTGAAAAGTGGCATAAGACCTTTAGAATTGACACAAGAAATGGTTTTTATCAAAAATTATTTATGAGCATTCAAAACTAAAAATAGAGGAGCCAACACAGAGCACTGCTAAGGGAAATGGGACTTATGGTGACAGTTTTAAAATGCTTTTCTTAACTACTAACCATCCTTTTGACACTTGTGTTTGTTGATTTCATGGAAGCTCTTTAATTTTGGCAGCTGCCAATAATGACTCAAACTATCAAACTATCCATTTTGCTTGCTTTGTCTACATCAGATGCTTGGGATTCAACCATTTATTACCTCCACATTTTCTCTCATGTTCCTACCAAGTCTTTTGACATCAATGGCTATTTTTCATAGTTTGAAATCGACATTTGTAGGGCATTTACCTTCATTATTCATTTAGAACACTTTCCTCAGACTTAAGCTTTCTTCGAACCTTTGTCAAGTGCTCTTTAACTATGGAAAGTGCCCTCTTAATCATGAAAAGTTACCTTACAAAAATATTTTGCTTAGCCACTTTTTCCAAAATAAATCCTTTGGGCTTTTTTCTTTTGACCATTTCTACAGATAATTTTCTCAAAAAAGTTCCTTTGGCTCCTTTTTTTACATTAATTTCTTTGGGCTATCGAATGCTTCAGCTTTTGAAAATGGACTGTTTGGTTATTTGAAATGTTCATTCAAGTTTCTTGAAGTGGACCTTCAAAACTCTATAATGGCCCTTCAAAAAATTTAAAAATACCTTTCCTAACAGGAAACATACCCTTCAAAGAAATCAAAAAGTACCGTCAAATTTTCTAAAATGACCTCTTTAGCTTCTTGTAAATGAATCTTCAAAGTTATTACAAATGAACTTTTGAAAAGGAAAATACCCTTCAAATTTTTTTAAATGTACTTTTTGTCTTTTCTACATTTGAACAATTCTTTCATACAAATTGCATAGACAATTTTCTTGAAAGACTTTTGACCCCTAGCTCAAAAAGGATATCCTTTGAGGAAATTATTTTGAACAAAATATTTGAAACAATTTCCAACACTTGAACAAAAAACCTAAAAACAAAAACTCTAAAAGAAATAACACTTGTACATTTATCATGGGTTTTATGTGGAACACCTCCTCCGAAGGAATTTGTACATAATAGGAAAAACTGAAGTTGAACTATCGAGCTCGAATGACTAAGTCCAAAAAGCTTTGAATCAAGTCTTTAAACATGAACAACTTTGATTGTGATTTAATGAAAGACCTTATACTTATTACATAAGAACCTTGAACCAATATGAACAAATCCACATGATCAACTTCCTCTGAAACTACTACATGTGCAAGATCTGGCACTTTGAAACTATTCTTTAAACTTTATTAAAACCTATTAGCATGAATCAAAGAAGGTAAAAGCACCTAGACAACAAACTAATCAAATATAATATCATTCACATTACATTGAAGAGATCTAAGCTCACACTATGACATGATATTCACCCCTAAAAGATCTAAAGATCAAATTTTTATACAGGGGTGCCCAATTTTGACTTATAGGATCAAAATTTGGTCAACAGGTGGATTTTGGCCTTATGGAAGGATAAGGTCCAAGTATGGATGTTTTAATATGAGTTAGTGGCATAACCATTTTTCCTATTCAAGATTGATCAAAATTAGTAGGCATATCCTCTTTAGGGATCTCAAGTCTTATTGATGGATGTTGAAAGGATTTACCTCATGGCACCCCAAGGCATTTTTTCCACATCTTAAAACATTTCCCCTATTTTTTATTTTTACAAGATTTGGATCGGCATAAAATATAAGGGAAGCTACTTTTGGAGTTGGTTGATGTAATATAGTGTATATCTCAAGAGGGAGTGAGCTAGTGGGAGTGATCATGCTATGTAAAGATTTAGTAGTGATTAAAGGAGTAGCATGTGTATTTAATGAGATATATGAACAAGTATCCACCTTAATAGTTTTTCATCCCTTATTTTTGATTGGATACCTTGAGTAGGCTTAAGTAGCATTTCTTCAAGAGGATCCCAAATAATGATATTATGAAAACTTGAGTGACTATTAGGAAGAGATCTAGTGGGTTCAAATGGTTCAAAAATATCTCTTGTAAGGATATTTGAGATCCTTGTTGTTTTGGAAGATTATTAGAAATCATTATCAACTCATTTAGGTAAAATCTGATCATATATTATGTTTATTACATGGGTTTCTTGATCCGAGGTGCTTTTTACATTTGTTTGTACAAAATTAGATATAAAAGGATGGTTGGGGAATAGTTGTCTATACATATTGATGGATTGATTGGGAGGACCATTAAGATTATCTAACTATAATTATCCTTGCTCAATAAGGTTGTAAACTAAACCTTTAAAATATCAACATTTATTGACCCCATGACCGAGTACATGATGATAAGCATAGAAATCACTTTCATTGTACTAACTAGGTTTGGGGTGAGATTCATCAAGGAGTCTGACCAAAGGAAGCTTGATAATGGAATATTTTAGGATCTTATATAAAATGGAAGAATATGACTACTCTAATGGTGTGTATTGTTGAGTAATAAATCATGTTAAATTTTTTTGTTTTTGTGTTTTGGAGGTAGAAGTTTTGGATTAGTTCATTGTTTGTAGAGTGTCAACTTTAAGATGATAAAATTTATTATGCCTCTAATTTTAGCATTGTTGGTCCCTTTGGATGGGTCGAGTTTGAATTTCTTATTATGTAACTTAACTTTTCCTCCCTCTAAGGTTTGAAATTATAGTTTATGGGCCATGGTAAAGGCTTTATCAAAAGTTTTAAATGATTGTACTTATAGTGTTGACAAGATATTATTAACACATGATCTCATAAATAACTTGATAATTCAAGCTGAGGAAGGGAGAAGGTTGATTTATAAGACCTCACCACCTAGTTACAAAGTCAACAATGGATTCATCATAAAACTATCTAATGGTTTATATGTTAGTTATGGTCACTTTCCTTGTGATATTAATGGATAAGTGTTTTGAGAATATTTGGTCCAATTTCCCAAAAGAAAATGAGTGTTGAGGGATGGAGTTATACCAATCTAAAGTTGGCCAAGCTAATGACATGGGAAACATAATTAAAAGGAGAGCATCATCATGAGATATAAGATAACAAGCATGCCTAAATTCCCTAATATATTGTTGGGCAACTTCCTTGGTTTGAAATTTCATAAACTTAGGAAGTTCCCCCTGTGAGGGATATGGTATAATCGGGATGGTAGGATTAATAGGTTCATTGTAAATTTACTCATACATGAGCATATTTTTATACTTAGAGGCATAAGCTTCTATATTTTCCATCTTATTCATAAGGATGTTTATGAGGTCAGACTAGGTATTGTATTGAGGAATACCCCCTAAGATGTTTTATGCTAAATATGGATAGGTGGTGAATGGAGTGGAAAATGGTTGTGAAATGGGATAACCAATAAAAGTTATCATGATAGGTTGAGATGTAGTCATATACTATGGGAATTTCAAGGGTATATTTTATTGTGGTGATAAGTTAAGGTGACTGGTCACAAAGGATTTTGAGGGGCTAGGTACTGAGTAGTCAAGGGGACATATTATTGAAGAGGTTGACTTGGAGGAACCTATTATATAGGTTGTAAAGGTTGGGTTTGGGGGTTCAAATCTATGCCTATTTGGATAGGTGGGAGAGTCACAGTGATTAAGAGAACTAGATTTTGGATTGAATTAGTGGGTGGTGGAGTAAGTGTAAGTTGTCTTATAGTGACATTTTGGGTTTGGGTAATGGTCAAACAAGGTTTACTAGATACTAACAATGGTAGATTATCTAGAGGTTGTGTTACATTGGTATCAAAACCCATTGGATGTGGATTATTGGAAGATAAAATTGTGGCCATAGAAATCACTTTAGGTCCCTCTAGGGGCATGCCATACAGAAACCCAAAATATTGGGTTTGAGATGAAACAAGAATTTGTATGGCTCAAGTAATAAGATAATGATTTAGGGAAATTGGATTAGTATCTAATAAACTAGTGAATTATGGATCTCCCTATGGATAAAATTTGGGAATGCCTTCCCCCATGGATTCAAGAGAGGTAGGAGGACTTGGTATGTTCTCCATGGATGAGGAAGAGGTATGAGATTCAATTTATTTTTATGACTATTATCGTGCTAGAACCATTTAGCACTAAAAAAGAAACAAAGAATGAAATTTAAAGACACAATTATTTTTTACTCTCATTTTAGTGAAAGAAAACACACACTCTATTAAACCTAATTAAATATTTTTACTTTTTTAAGAAAATAAATTTAGAATATGGGATAGAGATGGGTTAATGAAGGTACTAAGAAAAGGAATTCTAAGGTTGATTTCAGGTTTTTTTTAAGGTTGGGAACCTCTATATATGAAAAGGTATGTTGAGGCATGATTCCATGTTAGAAGGAAGTACTTGGCTTGGTATTGGGGCCTACCCCATCACTTCACACACCACATCAATAAGGGTGTTGTGTGTTTAGTCTTAATACTTTTTAACCAAAAAATTTATACTCAGTCAGTACACCAATTCAGTTTTCCTCTTGGTGATGAAATACAAATAGGTCTACCTAGGTAAGAAATGTTTTGATGCTTATTTTTAAGACTACATGGTTTGGTTGTGTGTGATAAAGTGTGACTATCATGGTGTATTAATCTACCTAAATTAATCTATGTGTATTATCTAAACAAGAAGAGGAATGAATGCAATTCTTTTTAGATTTTAAGAAGGAAAGCAAGAATTTTATATTTTCTCTTTTTTGAATGTAGACACATAATCAAGAAAATACAGCCAATAAATGATTTCACAAGGAAACACAACAAGAATCATGAGACCTAGGGATCCAACCGGGCATGATAGAAATTTTTAGTATAAATTCATTTATATTTATTAATAACTAAACTTACTAAAAATATAAATTGTGATACATGGTTTTCAAGGGATACTTTTGATAGAGGTTATGAATCATTGATTCAGTGAAGTGGGAACTCCTTTTTGGCTAGGAAGGATTACCTACACATAAGAGAAAACTCAAAAAATATTGATTAATAGGGTAGATAAGTGGACTGCCTAATGCTAGATTAGTTCTAGGAAAGTGGTACACTTCCTTGAGAGGATGCCAATCCACTATCTTAATCAATTAAGAATAAAATACAATAATATAAATTACAACAAATCATATGATAATATAAATGTGATAATAAAATGAAATAGATTAATATATTTCATATATGTTATCAAATTGTTCATTTCAATAAGCTATAGTTGTTATTCTTGTATTAATTCTAATTATTTATAGATTGCTTCTAGAGTAGGGGCAAAGATAATTTCACAAAGTCCTAGCTCAAAGGAAATATCACTCTGATCTATAAAAAGTGGGTGAGGGACTAGGGTAAAATTATAGATGGAAAAAACATCATGTACAACTCCTAGTAATGTCATTTAAAAATAGAGATTCATGATTTAAAGACCAAAAATAACTTATTGAGATTAATTTAGAATGTTAAACTAGCTTTAGATTACAAATAGAAATAAAAAACATAGGGATCGATGCCAATTATATCAGAATCATTATTGATTATACTAATTAGTGTTGATCCATGTAATAATCATCATCGATCTTGATAGTGGGGAAAGAAAGCTCAAGATGGGGCCTAAAGGTTAGATTTAAGGGATTCTCAATGGCTTTATAAATAACTAATGAGAATCTTACCAAACTAATGATAATAAATAGAATATAATCAAACATTACAAGAATTAAAATATATTCAAATGAGTAATCTACTTACCTTTAAAATGCTTCTGATATTATATAAAATTATCACATTGATGAAGATTTTCTTAACCCTTGAATGAGTGGGGATGGCCTGAGACATATATATCATTCTTCTATATGTGTTTTAGGGTAATTTCTCTAGCATTCTAGTGTATGAATTTAGGACCCCTCTGCTTGAGGATGGCCTGAGTTTAAATCAACATGAAACCTAATAGGATCAATGATGATTGTGGTGATCGATGTCAATCTAGTCTAATTTTACCAAGATCATTCAAACAAATCCAATTCATGAGGTTAAACTTAGTCCTAGGTTGTTTTAACTAATTCTAGCTAGTTAAAGGTTGTTAAGAGGTTAAAACAACTTACTTCTAATACACTTGGGAAGATTTGACTATATTTAGGGAGGGTTAAGTAGTTATCTAGGTGAAATGTTATTAGTAAGACTAATTATGTGATGTAAGATAGTAAATGGTAAAACTACATTAAATAATGTAAAAAATGATGGGGAAGTGATAAGAGACATATTCATACTAATATAATAATGTAAATTCATAGTATCTATAGTAAAAAATCCCATGGGTCAAGTAGATCCACCTTAGTTATGACCCTAAATATCTAATGTATCAAAAAATTAAAGTGTAAGTAGAATTTATCTTCTTCAAGTTAGGATTGATTAATTGGTCATCTATATTTTCCTTTAAGAGACATATTATGGGATGTATCTTAATAAATTTTTAAAAACTTACATGAGAATATAGGTAGTGGTCATCCCTCTGGAAACACCATAGCCCATGAAATCCTCATAATGGGTTATTACTGGCCAACAGTATTTAAAGACACACATTTTCATGTAAGAATATGCCATGAATGCTAAGTCTTGGTAAAAAGAGAGGTATATATAACAATGTCATTGTATCATGTTATTTAAGGAAGACCATTCGATTAATGGGGATTAGCCTTCATCAATGTCATTAACCCCAATTATTTGATTGGCAATAAATTTATACCCACTACCACAAATTATTGCACATGATGGAATAAATAAGTAGCTATTAAGCATTCTATAGCATAATATGTAATCAACTTTCTAAAGTAAAACATCATATTTAGGTTTGGTATCCCCATTTCCTTAGTTTGTGATAATGAGTCAGCATTCCAATTATCTTAATTTATTGAATGGGCCCATGATAATAAAATCACCATATGGCCATATTCCAAGCATTACGCATAAGGAAATGGATTGGCTAAATCAATAAATAAAAAAATGATTGATTCCATTAAAAAGTCAATAGTAGATAAACATAGAGAGTGTCATAATCTACTAAAATATGCATTATGGGTTGATTAGACAAGATACAAGAAGCCCCTCAATGCTATGCCTTACTTGATGGTATATGGATGATAGCCAATTTTTTTAATTATGCTTAAATTTTCAACATATCAATTTATGCAAGAGTACATGGAACTAAGTGAAAAATTGGAGTCTCGATTATTAGACATAATAGAGATGGAAGATTCAAGAATTGAATATTTACATAATTTTGGTAAACATCAAGACATAATCAAAAGGTGGTTGGATAGAAAAGCAAAATTTAAAGCATTTATAATATCTAACTTGGTCCTTCTATAAGACAAACCCCATGAAAAGAAAGGACAACAAGACATGTTTATCCCACTATGGATTAAACCTTATCAGATTTCATAGATCTTAGGTACTAATGTATTCCATTTGAGGGACTTCCAAGGTAACAAATTAACATATCCAGTCAATGGAAAATTTTAAAACACTACTCTATGGTTATATCATCTAGATTTTTCCTTGAGTAACAACATGTGTTGTGGTAAAGGTAGAATTAGAATAGATTTTTTACATTCATAAAAAGTTTCCCTAATTTTTAGATTAACATTTCCTATTTTTAACATTTTACTTTCCCTAGTTTAGTTCCTTGATTTCTATATTAGATGTCTTTTATTTTGTGGTAATATATTTAACTTCTCATAATATACTCAATCAAGTACTCAATCCATTAGACTTCTTATCCATGCTTAAGGTTAAAATTTTAATCCATGGGAAAGGTTCTAAAAGAAAGAACTAGTGTGGGAAAGACATCAAACAAAACACACAAATCGGTTGGATTTTAAGTTTTAAACCCTTGTGTTTAAGATATTATGAATCCAAGTATGCAATAAAAATTAATCATGGTCATTTTTCCATTGAATAATTGTATCAAGTACATAAATACTTCTCTCATTACTCTATATAAATTTAGAAAGTTTTCTCATTTTCATTAGATCAAATGTACTTATCATATTAATACTTATTTAATTTAATAACCATTGATATGGATGTAGCTAGCAAGGACAATGTGGTAAAATTATGCCCTCACATATGTCATCTCACTATGGTTTCTAATCTCCTTCAAACCATATTCTTAAAAAAATTAAGAAAATTAAGACCAGTGCATCTTAAAAGAGTGATCAATAATACCTAAATAAAATAAAAAGGTGATCAAAGAGTCACATGATGAAATAAGATCAATGTATCATGAATCATGCAAGAATACAAGAGGATGAAAGAAGAGGAACCAAGGGTATCTCTATCAAGGCTATGGACACCTAGCTAGCGTATGAAAAATACCTAAGCTTCCCTAGTTTTAAATATATTTTCAAAGAAACTGGAATAAAATATACAGTTATCCCAAGTCTTTTCTAAAATCCTCACAAGAAGGGTAAAATGAAAATCACTTCCTCACAAATAGATCTATGGTATGAGCAACGCAAGTATGTTGTATCTTGTTATTAGGAGTTTCTTTTATGTCTCTAATTCAATTATTATCTTATGAAATGGTTCATATTTTATTTGAAATTTCTAACCAAAGGTGCTAGGTTCTCGAATGCTCAAGATTATTCCCCTTTTGAGTTTCCATTTTTTACACTCAACATATACCCATTCCTTTTTTTTATAATAGAGACCCATTATATTCTAAAATAATTAGGGCTATTTTGAAAACATTCTTTCATAGAGCTTTATATGTGCACCAAAATTCTCTATTTGGTATAAATGCAAATGGGAATTTTCACATGATTATCTTATTCAGACTAACTTATTAATACTCTTTGAAATTTTTGCATATACATAGGTTTTTAGAACATGTGCAATGATTAGAAAGTCTTAGGCTTTATGGAAATAAGTATTTAGAACTTTTATCTGGAAGTAAATATTCAACACTCTTCAATCCTTCACACCTATGTTAAAACTTCATGAAAAATGTTTGTTAAAACTTTTATTTGTAGGTTGGGTCTTCATAAATTTATCCATGATGTATGCAGGTCTTTGACATTTATGTTCATCACAAGTTTGTGATTAGGGTTTTGGTCTTTGAAACTTTTGCACTTTAGAAAAAGTGTCTAGAATTTACTCTTCATGAAAAATGGTCAGCATTTGCTCTTGGAAAAAAAAAATCATTTAAAATTTTCAAAAAAACTAATCAAAGAAATCTTTCGAAACTTAGCCTTCAAAAATTTTGGTTCAGAAGGTTTCGACCAACATTTAGTCTTCAAAAAAAATGTTTGAAAATCATGTTTCAAAAACTTTGATTCATAATTTATCCTTCAAAAAAGGAAACCTTAACATCCTTCATAAAATACATCTACCATTGATCTTCAAAACTTTTTTCCTCAAGATGTGTTCACTTCACAACAATTCAAGCTGACCCTATTTTAACACAACATCTGACTCTTGATTACTAAAAGACTTCATGGCATAACTAAATTAGAGAGAAAAGAGTGACAAGATAACACTTATCAAATTAAATGATGTGTTATTCCTCTGAATGTCTATAATGTCTATGTGGCATACCCACCAAAATAAAGTGGCAAAGTTTGAATTGAATGATTAAATAAAGTTTAGATACGCTGGATATTAATGTCACATGAATAAAAATTGAAATCCAAAAACTATATGAATGAATTTAAAGTGAACATTCATTGATCACAAATGACCTTGATCAAACTTTCATCCTTGATAACTTGAAGCCCTAGCCACCTGCATTCAAATTGTGAAGTGCTTCTAGAAGAGCTAAGTCATTAAAATTGAAGAAATAGAAATATATGAAAAAAAAATTAACAATGACTTATTCATCCAAGATATTTATGGGAGTCCATCCACCTTCCATTTCTTTTATCAAAGACTCTATCGAGTACACAAACACTGTTTTTGATTCAACAGTGTTTAATGAGTAATATCCCAATTACACAACTCTATGGGATGTAATTAAAAAGGTGGATGCCCATACATGTGAAGATAATTTAACACTAGTACATAACAAATTACTTGAATATTTACTCCACATCAAGATACAAGGATTACATTTCAAAATATCCAATCCCAAGGTAATGCCATGCATTGACTTACTACAATACTTGTTCTTTGTGGGAAAGGTAACTAAGGGCACTTTTATACACCACATGGAGCATAAAACATTCATCACTTGTATTTTAGGAGATGCCTTCCAAAGGTATCTATCCTTGCCTATTATATTTGCTACATTTTATTTACATATATTTGTAACATAGAAGAAGAATAATTCAATTTATAAGACACAAAATAAGTGGATTATCCTTATAGAAACTTTCTTCCTTAAGGAGAAGTTACAAATACATATAACCAAGTTTTAGATAGGATTCAACATTAGAATATCCATTATAAATAGGTTATATCGATACCCTATCATCCAATTCCTTCACCTCAAGTGGGTTATATTTCTATATTTATTGATGACTTCAGAGCTAACCTTTACCCTGGGAGAGTTAATTAATGCCAAGCTAAAAGATCAACTGTTATGTAAAGATAAGAGGCATGTGGGAGGCCATATTTACATGATTCCTTACCTCTTGGATGTAGTGATGGGAATAGTATATGTGTATAAAGGATAACTATAGATTCCAACTCCATATTACATCAAGAATATAATATGTGACTCTTGCTCATTCATTCACATATACACCTATACAAAAAATATAATCAAAATTGCATAGTACATATATCCTTAGATAAGGAGGGCTATCTATGAGAAACCACTACCTAGAATATCAAAAATCATAAGCAATACATTGATTCCCAAAGGAGATTACTGGATCTACCCCAATTATAATGTGATCATGATTGCAGGGTATAAGATTTACCCCACCATATCTTTTCAAATATGTGTCAAAAAATTAGCCAAGTAGGAAATAACATACCAGTTATGGTGGGGGATTTATGAGGATTTGAAGAAGAAGAAGAGTGCATTTCATGGATTTGATATAATGATTGATAGAATGTGTTATGTCAACTACAAGAATTTTGGAGAGGTTTGAAAGTTTAGGTAATTCTTTTCATTGGCCACCCTACCACATAGATATTGGGACCCTCATGGTCTAATTTAAAAGCATATCCAAGGTCTTGATATTCTATAACAACATGAACCTTATGACCATGACTTTTTATTTTTGAATGTTAAAAGTGATGCCCAAGTCCTAGAGAGGGATCAAATGGTTGGATTGAATGAATAAATATGAAAATAATACAAGGGGAGCCCTCAATTTCAATTACAAATGCACATTTTAGGATCCCACCATTAGGTGGATGGGATATGATAGACTTCTCAAATAATAATCCCTCTTAGTCATCATTATAAAAGGGGGTACCATCTCAAAAAACACCCATTAAGATGAATATTGTGAAGCAAGATCTTGGGGTGAAAGAGATTCCTAAAATTAAAAATTCCCTTGGAAGAGAAGAGGAGCCAAATTTAATAGACTCTTCTAACTTAAAACAACATTATCTTCCTACTACCACTTCAGCTTATATGACTGTAAGCATGGAAGTCCCAACTTCCCCCTCAACAAAAAAGGTAACTTTGTGATACAAGAGGAAACCTAGATCTCAGGGACCCCTTGTGATTACAACTATTGATACATCATCTATAGAAGGACCCACAACACGAGATAAACCATCTATAGGAAGTGATCCCATTTATGAATATGGGGATGAAGAGTTGCAAAGGAAAAATTCTTGAGCCTCCAAGGAACCAAAGGAAATGAACCACCTAAAGTAAATAAATTGGGTGAGGATATGGCCCCAATTGTATTCTCAATTCCTCTTGTTTCTATAGTACTAGTTGTGTCAATTGTTTCTCATCTATCTGTTAGTTCATTTGATCCTATTTCTTTGTCCCGATGTCCAATATTCCCTATTTTTTATCAAAGTCAAAGATGTTTCTTCTAGTCCTATTATCTCCACAATCATAAAAATTCATACAATTCTATTTGCTTATTTAGCATCCATTTTTCTCACTCTTATTGTTACATCCATCATTCCCTCAACTAACCTTGAGCCTAAAAAAATTCATACCAAGAAAACTAGGGGAGCATTGGAAAGTGCATAGTTATTGTTGACCAAATTTGACTTTTAGATCAAATTAAGGCACATATAGGTAAACAATTGACTTTATAGGTCTATAAGAGGTGTAATATGAGTTTCATAGGCTATATTATAGTTCATTTAATGTTATTTAGTCCTTTTTTAGCCTAAGTCATGGTCTCATGGGTTTATCTATCATTTTAAATCATTAAATGTGCTTTTAAGGGTCATAAATGTAAGTGGCACAATTCCTAAGGTGAATAGGTGTCCTATTTTCATGTTAAACATATAATAAGTTAGTTAAGAAGTTAGATATATCATTTACCTAGAATATTGTAGGTTGTCTAATTGAAATTACAAAAACCAACTGAAAAAAGGAGAAAATGGCACTTGTATGCCACATAGGGAAGTGTACCATGTGGGGAAAGATCTTGGGGGGCCTCTTCACCTTCAAAATATTTATATATATTCTTGGTTTGATTTTAAAGTTCCATTTTGATGTCAAAACCATTCTACATCTTTCTTATTTTTCTAGATAGACTAAAGTGACACTCAAGTTTTTGCTCGATATGAACAGTACAAGAAATTTCAAGATAAATGATTTTGGGAGATGATATTACACTAAGATACATTAATTTTAATATATGTATTTTGAATATTGGTCAACCTTTCTTTATGAACCATTGCTAACAATTTGACTGTGTTTTTTTTATAGTTATTGCATGCACCCTATAGGTTTTTCTTCATTTTGGCCAAATCCATACAAACCAATTGGTGATGTTAGATCCAAAGGATGTTGTCTTCTGTATAAGATTTTATCAATTCTTTTTTTCATGATTCATTATTTTTTGATGAACAAATTGATATATGTTGCAAGAAAGTGTCACCATGTGCAGTTTCAATTGGAGTGCTTCTATTTGTTGAGTGTATCTCTCTATTGTAGGAATCTCATTCAACTGGGAAAGATTTTTCCATATGAATTTATGTCATGTGACCACCTCATTTAATTTTTGGGTTTCACCATGTTACCTCTTGGTTTCCTCCCAAGTTTATTTCCCTCTATTATCAACTCTTTGCTCATTTTTAGTTGTAATCCCATACATAAGCTTGTCCATCCTATTTATGAAGTGGTAATAGAGGTGTATTGGCTTATCCAAGAATTTAGGAATTGAATTAACTTATTCTATATTCTTGGGGAGGTGTAGGTTTGACCATATGCTCATATGCCATGTCAAACAGTCACTTGATGCCTCTATCTGCTCTTTTTCACATGTATGCAAGTGTTTTAAAGTTGGGAAAGGTGTTTTGAAGTTGTTTCCAAGATGTTTCTTGATTAATATTATATTTTTGAAGATTTAAAATGGTATTTTATTATTCTTGAAGCAAGTTTCATCATATTTTTCCACATTTCATACTTTGCCTCCATACTTTGCCCAATGCACACCCACAAGGCCATTTATTAATGTCATAGTAAGGTATGAAAAGGTTGATGTGTGTCACAAATTCTTCATTGTGCTTGAGTTGCATTATGAGGTTTGTCAAAATAATATGAGTTTAATTTGCACTCATAGTTTCTAGTTGTTCATGCCTAGTTCATTGTTTAAGCATCAAAATAATCATCTATAGGTGGCTGAGTAGGAGATTCAAGTATTGTACAGAGGGTTGGAAAAATGTGACACATCCTTAAGGTATTAAGATAGAAATAAAAGTCATAAAAAACCTATTCAATATCCTATGAGGCTAAAATAAGCATATAGTCCTACTTGAAGGTCAAGACTAAGTTTTGGGATCAATCCTTGAAAGATTAAAATAGAGGTGAAGGGGTGTTTGGTAACCTTCCATAAACTATTCCCCAAAGTTTTTAAGGTGTCTAAATAGGTGAACCTTGTATCCCTATTATATAAAAATAACCCTTAAAAATTTTAGGTGTAAAATATCAATGGAAGATGATTTTTCAAAATCTTGAAATATGCCCCAAAACACACTAGAAATTTTCAATGATGTCTACAGGCCTATAGGAGTAAATAGCCTTTTGTTAACTTGAGGAACAATATTAAGCATAACCAAAAGAATGGGATGAAGACTGGTGTAATAAGGCAAAATTAAATCAGAGGCATCAGGATAATACTAAGGTAAAGTATTGTATACCCTAATGACCACCTATAGGTACCCTCCTTAAGCATGGAATTGCCACCTACAGGTGTCAAATAGGTTTGGTCATGCAACAATGAATAGGTATGTATTATGACAGTGTTTAGCCATATAATGTGGGATCAAAGTTGATAAAGTATTTTTTGACCTTAAAGGTGAAATTAAGAAGGTTTTTTCCATCACAATCACCTTGGCCAAGCCTATAAACACCTATAGTAGGGTATTTAGAGCAAAGTGTCCCAGTAAATGGGCAAGAGACTAGTATGAGTGTGTATGGTGTGGTTGTAGAAAACTTGGACTAATTGATAAAGGAAAAGCTTGTTTTGTGACCACAAGATTATTTAAATTAGTCTCTTAACACCATGAATAAGCCAATTATAAATAAAACCACCTATAGATAGGGTCAACAAGAATGTGTCTCAGTCAGCAGGGGCGGTGGAGAACTAAGTTAGAACCACAAGTGCATGTGAAGGACTAGGAAAGGTTAGAAGGTTAGGTAAATATATGAATACCTAAACTAATACCATTGTAAAATTTATATTCCATTAACATGATAGATCAAACCTATGTATCCCCCTGATAACCCTATTACACCTATAGCCATGAGGATTGACTGTGTTGATAGTGAATTGACAAAAGTTGATTCTTGAGAGATTTGGACTAGGTCGAATGGATAAATGGGGATTAAATCATCTTCATAAAATTTAAAATAATTTCATGAATATATCATGATTCATATAAAACAAGGGAAAGGATCTTAAAGATGCAAAACATAGTCAACATTCAAAGAACCCTAAAGAGAGTTTTCTTGACAAGATTGTTTGAGAAATTGAGGAGGTTGGAGGGTCTAGAGACATTGCCAAGGGATAAAAATTGGTACATATCATGTATATGAGTTTTGGAATCTCTTAAACCATTCAATTGGTTTGATAAAATATGGTAATTACCCCTTTTGTCTCAAATAGGGGGTACTTTCCCTTGTGCATAAACATGCAGGTCTAAGGAAAATAGGTGAAAGGGGTGAACCAGAAGCTTGGAGGACCTTATGTGAACATTGGATAATTTCAAACACATTCATAAAAACATGGATAACCTTGAAAATAAGAGTTAAAATAAATAGGTTGGTCTAAACACTAGGGTTTTTAGACAAACATATTAAGTAAGGATTAAGCCTAGCATCCAAAGAGGAGATCACTCATACTTCTAGGATTAATAATGCTTTTGACCATTTTGAAACATGTTTACAAGATGGAGATAGTTGTTTTTAAGCCTTTGGAGAGAAAAGAGGTTGTAGGGGAACCCAAGTTTTTCTTGGAACCAACTTTAGGCCTATGTGAATGGAAAAAAGGGCTCTAATGGGAAACTTTAAGTATTCATATCTATTTTGGTGTTTTTCATGTGAGTATAAAACATTTGGGGGAGTTATCAAGGTCCTTAAACACTAAACTTGTGTAATTTGTCTGAAATTTACATGTGGGACTTTTATGAATAATGCTTAAGAATGAAAACTGCTTAGAAACCCTTCCAAAACCTTTGTAGAAACCTCATTGGGAAAGTAGAGTTTAAAATTTAATCTAAGGACATAGTTTTACCATGATATTAATTTTACATTGTATAGGACTCACTCAGGCTCATTCTAATGTTTTTGTGATCTACAAACTTGTATGGATGGATGTAGAAACAAGGTTTTTCTCACTATTTTGAGTGTTTTGTATGTTCTAGATGGAATCAAGATATGATACAAACTTTGGGAAGAATATATATACTTGGGATAACCCCTCATGTTAATATAATACTCTAAAGAAACTCCTAAGTGCGTCAACAAATAGCTTCAGCTCAGCCAGTCAAAATTGGGCTTTTAGACAAGCTAGTGAATAAGATGGAAAACCTCAAGTGAGATGAATTTAAGGCATTCCTGATGATTATAGGTCTATTTAGGGTCTTGACACTTTTCATACACTCCCTCCCATATATTTTCATGATAAAATGAACCCAATTTAGAGGCCAAGTGGGTAGGGTGCATGAAAGGAGTTCTTTTTGGACTGTAGATGATGATGGTTCCTTTTTAGTTGTTTCTAAAAGACCAAGCATGAAACCAATGTATGGAAAGGTATGTATTATGTCCTTACCCTAAATTTTGTTGGAAATATTGTCATTGATGTCAAAGTTCTAGCATTATTGGTGATAAAGGCCCCATTGCATTTAATATTAACTCACATTAGCCAAGCTATATCTATTACATATAACATTAAATGCAATGGGGCCTTTATCACCAATAATGCTAGACCTTTGACATCAATGAAAATATTTCCAAAAATATACCCCTTTGTCATTGATGGAAACCTCAATCTTGAAACTACCACATCCTGTCACCTACACATACTATCATCTGAAAACATACAGTCACTCCCCCTTACTGTAACAACCTGTACCTATTCCCTATACTTGTTTTTGCACCTATACTTGTACCTGTTATTCTCCCCCTTTGACATTAATGAAAAAGGGCCTACTTGGAGCTAACACTTAGCTCCCCCTCAACTAATCCTGAACATTAATGGCAGGATGTAATAGAAATTACTCCCAACTCCTCTCGTAGATCTTTGAATGTGTCCTTTGATCGTGCCTTTGAGAAGATATTTGATAATACATATACATTGTTCCCTATCCTTTTAGCATCTACAATCAACTCATTTAAATATTTTCTTCTAATCTCACAACCTTATTTATGAAACTTTAATGTATATCGTTGATCACATATTTGACTAACACTCAATAGATTATGCTTAAGACCTTTTACATACAAAACATTTCTAGTCTTAGTATAATCTGTTGAGTGTTAGTCAAATATGTGATCAAGGATATACATTAAAGTTTCATAAAGAAGGTTGTGAGATTAGAAGAAAAGATTCAAATGATTTGATTATAGATGCTCAAAGGACAGGGAACAATGTATATGTATTGTCAGATATCTTCTCAAAGGCATGATCAAAGGACACATTCAAAGATCTGCTAGAGGGGTTGGGAGTAATTTCTATTACTTCCTACCATTGATGTTCAGCATCAAATGAGGGGGAGCTAAGTGTTAGCTCCAGGTAGGCCCTTTGCCATTGATGTCAAAGGGGGAGACTAAAAGGTACAGGTATAGGTGAAAAAATAGGTATAGGGAACAGGTACAAGTTGTTATAGTAAGGGGGAGTTACTATATGTTTTCATATGATAGTATGTGTAGGTGACAGGATGTGGTAGTTTCAGGATTGAGGTTGCCATCAATGACAAATGGGGAGATTGTTGGAAATATTGTCATTGATGTCAAAGGTCTAGCATTATTGGTGATAAAGGTGCCATTGCATTTAATGTTATTTGTAATAGATATATCTTAGCTAATGTGAGTTAATATTTATTTAATATTAACGAATATATTTTTGGATGCATATGATACAAAAGAAGGGCCCATGGAGAAGTCAAAGAGCCATGGGGTAAAGACAAAAGAAGGATGGGATGCATTTTCCCATGAAGAGTCATCTTGGGGAATTCCAAGAGTCACTAAGTGAAGACAAAAGAGGAAGGGTGAAATTTCTCATGAAGGGACACTGTGAGGAATATGAAAAGTCACCAAAGATAAGGACAAAAGTGGGAAGGATGTTTTTGGTTATGAAGGGTCACCACATGACTTTTCAAAGGCAAGAATATGAAGGGTCATACAAGTTTGGCACCATTTTCCATGAGGATTGAAGGGTCACAAAGGGGGAAGGTCAAAGGTCATTTCTGGGTTGGTGCTTGCCAAAGGAGTTGGTGCTTGCCAAAGGAGTTAGTGCTCCTATGGGTTGGTGCTCATGAATTGTTTTTGGGTTGGTGCTCGGCAAAGGGGTTGGTTTTCTTGTGGGTTTGTGCTCACAAATAGTTGCTAGGTTGGTGCTCAACAAAGGGGTTGGTGCTCTTATGGGTTGGTGCTCATGAATAGTTGTTGGATTGGTGCTCAATAAAGGGTTTGGTGCTCTTGAAATTTGGTGCTTGTGAATATTTTTTGGTTTGGTGCTCATTCATATATGTGAGATTGTTCTCCGTGGTTTTTCCCACATTGGGTTTCCACGTTATATTTGGGGTCTCTTTCTATCTTATGTGTTGTTTATTGTTTGAGTTTTATTTCACATCTTGAATGTTTGATTAAGTGGAATTTGATTAAGGGAAAGTTTTATAAGATATATGATATACTGATTCACCCCCCCTCTTAGTATATCTCGTGCTTAACAAATTCCAATCATGAGGGTAGTTTTTTTAACTAGTTGAGAAGTTTTCTTGCCACTTTTCATGAAGTTTGTGACTTGGATTGACACTTGTAGCTCTTGACCTTGCATGATTCATCCCATACTCTCCACATTTACAAATAACTCCTTTGATCAGCTTGACAAGTGTCTTTATGACACTTGTACTTGTCTCTTCTTCTCTCTCTCATAAGTTATATAATAATTATCCATTTTGGCATTGTATTGGATGTTCCACATGAGTATGGCAAAGCCCTACTCATTTATATACCTTTTGATCAATAAAAATAATAATTTTTACCTCTTCCATGGTTTTTCATAAGTGTGTTCTACTTGGATGATGAATATTGTTTAGTGAAGACTATGGATTCCTAACATGTGGTCTCATTATTACACCTTGTTTTCAGTTGGAAAGCTTCTTATTGTAAGGCATGTGAAGTGTTTTATGATATTTCAAAGGTTAAGTGATTTATTATCTTCATTAGTTCTATTCAAGTCCTCTTGTCTAGACCTCTTATCTTTGCACATTCATTCATAACCCCATAATGTAAAATTGATGTAAGAAGATGAAGACTGGAGAACTTTATACTTAGTTTATTCTTTGATTTCAAGTGTAATATGCATATGGTTATATGTCATCAATCAATTTAGTGTATCACCTCCCTTAGGTTAGTTTGTTTTCAATTCTTTCTCTCCATTTTCACCCTGAAAGTTAGTATTAGTTTCAATCCAAAGTGGTACATCAAGGGATCTAGCCCTATCTAAAGATTCACCTCATTCTTTAGGTTGCCCACAAGCCTAGAGGTGATTCCACTATGCCACTTAGATGAGGATATATTTTTTATCTCCTCAAAGGGTGAAAATCCAAGTGCCAACAATTTTTGGCATACCTAGTGGGACTCTTGTTCAAAGAGATTGAGAGATTTTTGATGTTGTCTCTCAACAATCAACCTTTAGAGACATATTTTCAATCATCAATGGAAATTCCAAAGCTATATCATCTAGTCAAGCAGCCCAAGTGATCCTTTTAATATTGATGGTATCATATTTCTTTGTGTTCTTGCTTTCAATGAATATTCATGGCTAATTTTGGTGTTGGATTCAATTTTACACAAGTTGGTGATACCTTCAAAGATTGTACCAATCCCTATCAATATGAAAAAGTCCTTGGTCAATATTTTCATGATCCTTATCAACCTAAATTTAAATTTCATCAACTCCAATATTATTCTTTTCAACCCATGAATGAAGTATATCATTCCTATAACCAACCTTCTCAATGTTTTGCTCCTCTTAGTCAACCTAGCCACTTCTTAAGCCAACCTTCAAGAAGACACTCTTAGTATATGAAAGGTATATTTTGGATCTTGATACTCAAAGGGTATGTGGTATATATGTAACTAATAATTTCATCCATAATGACAAAAGCATTAGAGTTGGTCAAATGAGAGTGGATACCTATTGAGAAAACTAATTGGCAAAGGCTCACAAGTGAGATGTTTGATGTGATTGGTATATTTTATTCCTTAGAAGATAGGCTAGGAGTTCATGAAATGAAACCTCACCATACCTATCTAACTTCATATCTACTTCCCCAAGTTTCCTACCATCCATATATGACCCCTACTTATGAGCCAAATCAAACCTATCAAATTCATCCTTTTCCCAATCAATTGGAGGAGAGAATTGAAGGAAGAAAATCTTGTGTTTAAAGCTAATCTTGATAGGCAAATTGAGTTGGATAATATTAATTTATAGAATTCAATGTTAGTAGACAAATAAGTGGAGTTTAAACCTTCATTTCCCTCTCATAATGCATCCCCACCACCTCAAAAAGAGACCTCTAATCCTAGCATCCTAAGTTGGAAAAAGATATTAGAGTCATGGGGTAAGAAAGAAGATAGAAGCATTGTCCAAGAGTGTGAAGTGGAAGATAGAGTTGATCCTTTGTAAACCCATCCCACCCTTCCTAAAAAATATTTTTGTGTTCCTTGGTAGCCCTCATGTACTCCTTATCCTCATGATGATTCTTATGAGCTTCAAGAGAAACTTTTCCAAGAGAACTTAGCTAAGAAAATAGAGGAGTTAGAGACAAATATGAAGATACTAAGTCAAGGTGTGATGGAAGGTTTAGACCAAAGAGAAGATCATATACCTAAACACATCCCATTTCCCCTCCCTCAAGAGGTTCCAAAAGAACCTCCTAACTTTCATTCTCAATATAATTTGGAGTTATATGTGCCACCTCCACCAAGAAGTTTATCTTGTCCTCACCCCATCACCCTTTGACTTGATAGATCTATGGTACAGGAACATAAGGAGGATCAAATAGTTGATAAGGAAAAATAAATATTTATTGAATAAAACATATCTCCTTGGTAGCCTCATTGGGCTAAGTCACATGATTTTAAGATGCCTAGTCTTGGCATCACCATGAAGGAGTAAATATCTTACAAACCTTATCAAAATAGATCAAATTATGATATCTGAAGTTTAATTTTAAATCCCTCAAGAGGTATTAAGTGATGAAGAGAAGGTAAGTTCTTGTGTTGAATCTCTTTTCTTGGTTGATGATGAAGAATGTTTTCCTTATGTTGAATAACCTATCTTGAGAGAGGAAAGTGAAGAAGAATATGCTAAAATCATGGCTGATAAATAAGACCTCATGAGTGTTTATGAGGAAGAGATTACCATAGGGACTCACCTTGGTGAACAAAAAGATAAGTCACAAGATTCTGCCTCCATATTTAAAGCGGAATATGCTTCAAGGATGGAGGACATGTTCAACCATCCATTTTGAAGTGGAAGTCTTGGGAGAGCCTTATGAGACCAAGATAGAGGAAATAACCCTTGATGATCTGATAAAATATGAAGAAGAGGTAACTTCTTATTTGGATACTTTATATTGTGTAAATAAGGAAGGATGTCTTCCTTTTTCTAAAGAAGAAGAAATGATCATTAACTCTTTCATCACTTTGAAAGATACCATAGATAGGCAAGAACAAGTTTGTAATTAGCCTTTGGATGACTTGTTTCAAGTTATTGGAGTAGGATATGCTCCTCTTTAAGGAGGCTATGATTTGGTCAAAGATGGAGAAGGAAGCGTTGGCACTCAAGTAAGTATGAAAAGGAAAAGCATCCTTTCAAATCTATTCTTTCAAGAAACATATGCATTTCATGATGACATATTTGAAGTCATCAATATGGGATATCATTCTCTTAATCAGTTGGGAGAAATACACCAACTCTTGAAGAATGGAACAAGCTCCTATTGGCCTCAATCTTCCAAAGAACATGAAAACAATTCTCTTAAATCCATGCCTACTAAGGAAATACAAGTTGACTATGAAATGAAGAGTGGGAAGAAATATAAAGTGTGTGATCATGTTCAAGAGGAGTATATATACATTTGAGACTTGTTTAATGATTATTTACTAGAGATCCAATCAAGTGAAGTGCCAAGGAAGAGGTTTGATCCACAAAGTATTCAATCCCAAGAGAAACATGTTTGGCACTATGTTTCATCTCACCATGAAGATGATTCAAGAATTTTTTCTTTTGATCTTGGAAAGGAGATATGTTTAGTTTCTAGTTGTATATAATAGGTCATTTCCTAATTCCCCTAAGTGTTTAGAACACGTGTGTGTGTGTGTTTTCTTTCTTTGTTGGGTGTGTCCTTTGCTTTGTGTGGTTAAGGTAGTCAATCAGTGTCTTATCTTGATCAAAGTAATAAGGTTAATTTTCAAGGGTTTCCTATTTTTCTTAGTCCTTATATAACTCCATAAGCCTAATGGGATGATAAGGCTACTGGTCTAGTTAGTATAGTAGACATACTACCCCTATGAGTCACTAATTTATTGACCAAATTTGACTTTTAGGTCAAATTAGGGCACCTATAAGTAAAAATTTGACTTTCTTGGTCTATAGGGGGTGTAATATGAGTGTCATAGGCTATATTATAGTTCATTTAATTTTATCTAGTCTTTTTTTATCCTAAGTCATGGTCTTATGGGTGTATTTATCATTTTGAGTCATTAAATGTGCTTTTAAGGGTCATAAATGCAAATGGCATGATTACCAAGGTGAATATGTGTTTTATTTTCATGGTAAACATCAAATAAGTTAGTTAAGATGTCAAAAATGCTAGTTACCTCAGAATATTACAAGTTATCTAGCTAAAATTATAGAAACCAACTAAAAAAGGGAGAAAATGGCACTTGTATGGCACATAGGGAAGTGTGCCATGTGGGTAAAATATTGGGGGAATATTCAACTTTAAAATACTCATATATATGCTTGGTTTGATTTGAAAGTGCTATTTTGATGTCAAAACCATTTTACACCTTTCTTATTTTTTTGGATAGACTAAAGTGACACTCAAGTTTTTGCTCACTATCTATAGTACAAGTAGTTTAAAAACAAATGATTTTGGGAGATGATATTAAAATAAGAGACCTTAATTTTAATATATGTATTTTTAATATTGGTCAACTGTGCTTTATGAATCATCACTAATAAGTTGACTATGTTTTTTTGTTAGTTATTTCCTATACACTATAGGTTTTGCTTCATTTTGGAAAAATACATATGAACCATTTGGTGATTTTGGATCTAAATGATTTTTTATTCCTTATAAGATGGTAATAGTTATTGGTTTCATGATTCATGAGATGTGGATGAATAAATTAGTCTATGATGCAAGAAGGTGTCACCATGTATAGTTTCAATTAGAGTGCTTCTATTTATTGAGTGTCTCTCTCTTGTAAGTGTCTCATTCAACTAGTAAAGAGTGTTACATAGTCCTTTGGTTCATGTTACCACCTCATTTTATGTTTGGTTTTCACCATGTTACATCTTGGTTTGTTCCCAAGTTCCATTGTCAACTATTTAAACATTTTTAGTTGCAGTCAAATGCATAAGCTTGTCCATCCTATATATTAAGTGGTAATAGAGATTTATTGGCTTATAAAAGACTTTATGAATTGAATTTAGTTCCTTTTTATGCTTGGGGGGGTGTAGGTTTGACCATATACTCATATGCCAATGCAAATAGTCACTTGATGCCTCTATCTACTCTTTTTCACATGTATGTAACTGTTCTTAGTTTGGGAAAGATGTTTTGAAGCTATTTCCAAGATGTTTCTTGATGAATATAATATTTTTTAAGATTGAAAATGGTATTTGAGTAGTCTTGGATCTAGTTCCATCATATTTTTCCATATTTCATGCTCTACCACCATAATTTACCTAATGCACACCCACAGGGCCATTCGTTGATGTCATACTGAGGTATGAGAAGAATGATATGTGTCACAACTTCTTGGTTATATTTTAGGTGCATTATAAGGTTTGTAAAAATCATACGAGTTTCATTTTCACTCATGGTTTCTATTTTTTCATGCCCAGTCCAATATTTGAGCATCAAAACAATCATTTATAGGTGGTTGAGCAGGAAATTCAAGTATTATACAGAGGGTTAGAACAATGTGATACCTCCTTGAGGTCTTAAGATATAAATAAAAGTCATAAAAAACCTATACAGATCTATTATAAGGATAAAATAAGCATGGAGTCCTATTTTAAGTTCAAGACTAAGTTTTGGTATCAATCCCTAAAAGCGTAAAATAAAGGTCAGGGGGTTTTTGGTGACCTTCCATAACCTGTTCCACAAAGGTTTCAAGGTGTCCAAATATGTGAACCTTGTATCCCTATTATATGACAAAAACTCTACCAAATTTTAGGGGGGAAATATCAATGGAAGACTATTTTTAAAAGCCTCAAATATGCCTCAAAACACATTGAAAACCTTCAAAAATGTCTAATGGCCTGTAGGAGTAAATGGCCTTTTGTTACCTTGAAGAACGATATTGAGCATAACCAAAAGAGTGGGATGACTAGAATGGTGTAATAAGGAAAAATTAAATTAGAGGCATTAATATAATACTAAGGTAAAGTATTTTATACCCCCATGACCACCTATAGGTACCCTCCTTAAGCATGGAATTGCCACCTATAGGGGTCAAATAGGTTTGGTGAAGGAATAGTAAATAGGCATGTATTATGATGGTGTTTAGCCATTTAATGTGGGTTCAAAGTTGATCAAGTAGGTTATGACCTTCAAGGTAAATTTAATAAGGTTTTATCCATCACAATCACCTTGTCAAACCCTATAAACACCTATAGTAGGGTATTGAGAGCAAAGTGTCCCAATAAATAGGCAAAAGACTAGTATGAGTGTGTATGGTGTGGTTGTAAAAAACTTAGAATGATTTATGAAGGAAAAGGATGTTGTGTGACCATAATAAGTTTAAAATGAGTCCCTTAACACCATGAAAAATCCAATTAGAAACAAAACCACCTACAAATAGGGTCAACAAGCATGTGTCTCAGTCAGCAAGGCCAATGGAGAACTCAGTTTGAACCACAAGTGCATGTCAAGGGATAAAAAAGGTTAGAAGATTAGGGTAAATATATAAATACTTAAATTGATACCATTTGAAGCTTTATCTTCCCTTAACATGATAGACCAAACCTATGAATCCCCTTGATAACCCTATTACACCTATAGTGATGAGGATTGATTGTGTTCACAGTGAACTGACAAAAGATGATTCTTGAGAGGTTTGGGCTAGGTAAAATGGATAAATGGGGATTAAATAATATTAATAACATTCAAAATAATATCATGAATCTATAATTATTTATATCAAACAAGGGAAAGGCTCTTAAAGATGCAAAACATAGTCAACATTCAAAGAACCATGCAGATAGTTTTCCTTGACAAGTTTGTTTGAGAAAATGAGGAGGTTGGAGGGTCTAGAGACCTTACCAAGGGATAAAAATTGTTAAACATCATGTATATTATTTTATTAAAATCTTAAACTATTTTATTTGTTTTATAAAATAGGGGAAGTACACCCTATTTTGTCTCAGATAGGGGGTACTTTCCCTTGTGCATAAAAAGGCAGGTCTGAGGAAAAGAAGTGAAAGGGGTGAACCAAAACCTTGGAGGACCTTGTGTGAAGGTTGGTTAAGTTGAAACACATTAATAAAAACATGGATAACCTTTAAAATAATATTGAAAATAAACAAGGTATTCTGAACACTAGGGTTTGCAGATAAACCTATTAAGCAAGGATTAAGCCTAGGGTACAAAGAGGAGATCACTCATACTTATGAAATTAATTATGATTTATACCATTTTAAAAAATGTTTATAGGATGGAGATAGATGTTTTTAAGCCTTTTAAGATAAAATAGGTTGCATTAGAACCCAATTTTATCTTGGAACCAACTTTAGGCATGTGTGAATGGAAGAAAGGGCTTGAATGGGTAACTTAAAGTGTTCATATCTCTTTTGGTGTTTTTCATGGGAGTCCAAAACATTTGGGGGAGTTATTAAGGTAGTTTAACACTAAATTTTTGTAATTTTTTTGAAATTTGGATGTAGAACTTTTATGAACAATGCTTAAGAATGAAAACTGCTCAGAAACACTTTTAAAACCTTTACATAAACCCGATTGGGAAAGTAGAGTTGAAAATATAATATAATGACATATTTTGACCATGATATTTATTTTAAATTGTATAAGACTCAATCAGTCTCATTCCAATGTTTTTGTGTTATATGGCCTTATATGGATGGAGGCAGAAATAGGGGTTTTATCACTATTTTGAGTGTTTTTTAGGTTCTAGATGGAGTCAAGAGATGATAAAAATTTTGGGAGGAAGATATATATTTAAGATAACCATTCATATAAATTTAATACTCTATAGAAACTCCTACGTGCCTCAACAAATAGCTTCAACTCAGCCATTCAAAACTAGCCTTAGACAAGCTAGTGAAGAAGATGGAAAACTTCAAATGAGTTGAATTTAAGGTGTGCCTGATGATTATAGGGACATAGAGGGTATTTAAAATTTTCATACACTCCATCCCACATATTTTAATTGGAAAATAAATCCAATTTGGAGGCCAAGTGAGCAGGGTGCATGAAAGGAGTTATTTTTGGACTACAGATGATGATGGTTCCTTTCTAATTATTTCTATAAGACTATGAGTGTAACAAATGCATGGAGAGGAATTTTTTATGTCCCTAACCTGTATTTAAATCATAATACTTGGTAATAATCAATTATGTAATGTTAAAATAGCTCTTATCATGAGATTAGTTTTATGAGCTAGTTGAGGAGTTCTCTTGCCACTTTTCATGAAGTTTATGACTTGGATTTACACTTGTATCTCCTAACCTTGTATGGTTAATCCAATAACCTCTCTACATGGAAAATTAACTCCTTTTATCATCTTGACAAGTGTCCTTGTGACCCTTGTACTTCTCTCTTCTTCTCTTTCTCATAAGTTCTATAAGAACTAGCCATTTTGGCATTGTATTAGATGCTCCACCTTAGTATGGCAAAGACTTGGTAATTTGTATACCTTTTGATCAAAAAAACTAATAATTATTACCTATTTTATGAATATTCATAAGTGTGTTCTACTTGGATGATGAATCTTGTTTAGTGAAGACTATGGATTCATAACATGTGGTCTCATTCTTGCACCTTGTTTGCAGTTGGAAAGCTTCTTCTTGAAGGGAATGTGAAGTATTTTATTAGGATATTTCAAAGTTTAAGTGAGTTATTATCTTCACTAGTTCCATTTAATTCCTCTTTTATAGTCCTCATATCTTTACACATTCATACATAACCCCACAATGTAACATTGATGTGAGAAGATGAAGATTGGAGAAGCGTATACTTAGTTTTTCCTTTGATTTCAAGTGTAATATGCATATGGTTGGATGTTATAAGTCAATTTGGTGTATCACCTCCCTTAGATAGTTTTTTTTATTTCTCTCTCTCCCTTTTCACCTCCCAAATTTAGTATTATTTACAATCCAAAGTGGTACATCAAGGGAGCTAGCCCTATCGAGAGATTCACGTAATTCCTTAGGTTGCCCACAATCCTAGAGGTGATTCCATTGTGCCACTTGGATGAGGAGAGATTTGTTATCTCCTCAAAGGGTGAAAATATAAGTGATAATAGTTACATGTATCTTCTACCCAATTAGGCTTTCCAATGCCTTCATCCAGTCCTACCTAGACTATTATTGTAATATCATCTAAAAAGATTAGGAAAAGGAATTTGATATACATAGTCCACCATATGCCATAATATAGTGGTGTTAACTAGTCAAAGAATAATTTTCCATCACTACCAAACTCTTTATATGTATAAGTCTTGATGGAATCTTTAGGTGACTTGTTGACTGAGACTATAACGAAGGACACTTAGCCAACCGACTCAACTCAATTGGTGATCCCACAGTGGACTACAAACTTGTAATCTCAAGCCTCCCAAAGGACAAATTTTATAATAATTGAGCTACCCACTATAAGCTCAGTATTTGATAAATATATAGGGAGTATCCAAAGAGTAAATAAGAGGAAGATTGAATATGATGTTGTCAAGGTCATAATCTTGGAAGTGAGATGATGTCTTCTCTCTTTTCAAGAGAAAGAACAAGAGACTGGGGAATTCTCCTTACAATGAGGATGTTATATCTTATTTGGAAACATAGAATTAAGCTTTTATTAAACTCCATGAGGTGATTAAGCAAGTAAGAAGAGAGTTACAATAAGAATTGGATCAGGTCCAAGAATAACAAAAAATTGTTCATATTCTCAGATAAATTGAGATGGATGTGCAGAGTATGACCTCAAGGTTATATAAAATTTTGGATGCTATTACTTAAATGAGGGTTGAATTAACCTCTCATATCATTTAAATATAAAATTTATTTAATTATTTTAAATAATATGAGAACAAATTGAAATTGCTTTTTGTGTATATAAAAAATAAGGCTTACAACCATTTAAACTTAATGGCACGATTGGAGGCATCTAATGCTCTCAATTTGGTTGTCATTTGAACATAGGAGGAAAGAGAGTGGGTAGAAATTGTAGAGGTGATAATGCCAAAATTTATAGAGCATCATAACTTAATTTTCCATATTCTAGATGAGTTAAAGCTTTCTTAGGCTAGGGACTTTATAAGGAAATTAATAAGTAGAGCCAATTTTGATCAACTCCTCTAGCAAGACTTAGAAATTTTCCAATAGAATCTTAAAGGACTAGCATTAAAATAAATAGAGGCTAATCTCAGTTTTTCAAGGAAGAAGGTTGCATAAGATGAAATATTTTAGATTAATTTTAGGAGCACCAAGGCTGATCATGTATATTTAATAGAGTAATCAAGTACGGTGCATTGACTACCACTTTTGAACATGGACATCTAGATTTAAGCATGGGGTTGGTTTCAAGTATTATAAAGAATTGGAGGTGAAAAATAATACCATGGCCACACCTTCCATCTCAACTCTATATTTTATCTCTGTTGTTTCCAAAACTAGCTCAGCTCATTTTTGGAACAACACCCCCGTGAAACTTATATGTTTTGCCTTTTTCTCTCTAAGTTCATTTTTTGAGACGAGTTTTTCTCATTCTCCTATTTGCTCAACTAACATCATTCAAAATTCATAACATCTTTTCATTAGATTTTCTCCAAAATGCAAAAGTTGTTACAATCTCGATGCGACTAGGGGACAAATCTCCCTTTTTCCCAGAGTTAGTCTTTTTCTTCCATTTTCATGCATGGGCGGCAAATCTTGCCAACCATGCATTTTTCTTCTTTCCATGTAGGAGCGGAAAAATTTTCCACACTTGCATCCAAAATGTAGGAGTGGCAAATATTTCCACCCCTACATTTTTTCCCTTCCCATGCAGGAGCGGTGAATTTTGCTGCCCATGCATGACCCTTCATTTTTCAGTGTAAGGGCGGCAAATTTTGCCACCCCTACACTACCTCATTTTTCATGCACAGCATTTATGACCATGCACATCAAGTGGTTGGGGCTGATTTTTTCCCCATTTAATCCATTTTTGGTTCATTTTGATTCATTTCTTTCACTCCTCCTCTTGCCCTCTACCTCTGGACGATCTAGCAAGCGAAAAAAAGTGCATTTTGACATATTTGAGCTCACGGCATGTATTATTTTCCAGGTAGGTCTTTGTTTTTACATTTTATTTCTTGTTCTTTCCCCTCTTTAGATTTTAGTTTTTATTTTTGTTTTTCTTTTTTCCTCCTCTTCCCTTCCTCCCGTCAGGATGCCTTCCTCTTGCTTTCCTCTCGTTCAGCCTTTTCTTGTTCTTTCTCATTGTTAGGGTGGCAAATTTTGTTTCCCTCTCTTTTATGTGGTCTTCCTAGCTTGTGTAAGGGTGGAAAAATTTGCCACCCTAACACTTCCTTTTCATTTCTTCCTTTACATGGGCGGCAAAATTTTCCACCCTTACACGTTCTTCCTACCTGTAAGGGCGGCAAATTTTGCCACCCTAACCAAATGCCCTGCCCTTTCTCTCTTGCACCGGCAGCAAATTTTGTCATCGATGCAAGTCTACTCGACCTAAGTGCAAGGGCGGAAAAATTTGCCACCCTTACACTCTTTCTTGCCAAGCATGCACGAGCAGCAAAATTTGTTGTCCGTGCCTTTTTTCAGTCCCACATGTACAAGTGGAAAAATTTGTCACCTATGCACATTGACTCTCCCACATGCAGGAGCAACAAATTTTTCCACCCTTACATCTTTTCTTTGATTTGTCTAACTCTAGAGAAATTTTTGTTCCTCCCATTTTCTACCTCCTTCCCTTTTTTCCTCTCGTTTTCCAACCCATTTCCACCTCAACCTTGTCAAGTGCCCTTCCTTGGTCATGATCACCTGAAGTGCAAATTTTCTAATTTGCCCATTTTTCCCTAATTACATGATCATGATTCTTATCGCAGTACCCCTTGAGGATTCTCATTTTTTAGTGCCCTCTCAACAAAGACTCATCCCAATGATTGAAACTTCTCTGAAGAAGTTGAAGGCCATGAAGTACTAGTACCAAGGTGTTTTCCTAATCACCTCGGTCACTTCTAATGTCGATGACATTAGAGATATAGAGATCAGCCACATAGGTATGGCTAAGTTCATGGAGAGAACCAAGACATCTAACCCGAGCTCAGAAATGAAAAGAATCATTGAGAGCAACATCCATTTATTTTCCTCTTTCCATTTAGTGATGCATCACATAGAGTTTGTCCTCCAGTTCACCCAGTTCTATAACAAAGAGACCAGGTCAGTGTCAGATGCCAGTGGTAACATGATAATTTGGCTAGACCCCAAATTTATTGATAAAGTCCTCATGTGCCCTCCTTCTATCGAAGTGCTGAGAATTGACTTCATTGAGGCATAGAAGGAGTATGCCAAAGATCTCGAGAGGGCAAAAAAAGTGATAAACAACAGATGGCTCAAGACTCCCAGAGCCAACTTGTCTAGATGGCCATGAAATTTTTTAAGGAGTGATTTCATAGAGGAAGTCGATGACTTAATTACTCTTCTCAGTAGAGTACAAGGTCTACCATCTTCTTCCCAATATCATGAATAGATGTATCCCTTTATCAAGATAATCCTATAAGAGAAGTACGTCATCTTTTGGGGTGAGTAGATCAGCAACACTCTTCATGAGTAGTTGAAAAAAGTGTCTACTACTTTAAATCTCTATATGACTTTGTACTTAGTGTACATTACAGCTTCGATGCAAACCTTTCTAGGTTTGACAACAGAAAGATATAGAAGAACCACCCCAGTGTATTCATATTACCCTCAATTGACACTAAAAGGATCAATCCATCACTTTAAGAGGGTAAATGATGCCTTCTTCATAGTGTTTTTATGCCTTTTTGATCCTCAACTAGAATAGAAAAGAGTATCAGATGAAGCCTAGATGGTCATCAATGACTTTGGCTGCATGTTTCTACAATTTCCCTCTTTTTGCTATCTACGGGTTGGCTTTTTTCAAGGCTATCCCTACATGCTCCCCCAATTTCCATCTGACAAATTAATTCTGATGGAGCTGTGTAGAAAAATTATTGTCATACACACTAAGCAAATAGAACTGAAAAAGCCAAGTTTTAGGTTCCCAATAGAAATTGGTAGATGCTCAATTTTGATTGCCGCTAAAGCAAGGGTAATGGAGATAGAAATGCAACTGGTCACCATGACGTAGTTTAAGAGAAGGTCTAATTTTGACTACAGGGGTGTCAAGGATATGATCCAAAAAAAGACTCAGTTTCATGAGCCCATGATTGAGGACATCTAGGTAGACTTGAGAATAGCAGAAGAAATCAAAAGGATGGACTACATCAGGCTGACTTTGGAGTAGATTGAATATATGGGGCTTGTAGATATTCCCCCTAGTCTATTCAATGATAAAAATATAATCAACAACAAATACCTAGATGAGAAGGTCACTGACTCTCCTCTTCCTCCAATTCAATGGTCCCAAAAAGAATTGACTTCTTTGAGAAAGAGATTCAAACCAATATTGGCTAACACCAATGATTGGCTAACAGCCAAAGGAATCACATTAAAGGAATTCATCACAAGATTAGAGGTTGACTCTAAGTAGAAATAAGGAAGAAGATAGAGAACAGGACTAAGAATAAAGGCGATGTTCCTTCTCTATCTAGGCCTCACAAGCCTAGAATCATCTTTGTGTCTAAGAAATTAAAGGTTGTTGAGGAACTAGAATCAATAGCTAAGGAAGTTGAAGAACGAAACACTCAAGAATAGGTAGCACAATAGATGGAGACAGATGATAGGCCTTTTGAGTAGCAGAGAACTGAGCCTTTATCTCTCTAAGAAGGGGCACATCCACTTGTAGGCATTTTTTTTCACCACCTCAATCTCCTGTGGCATCTCCTTCACCTCTTTCTCCCATCAGTATTCGTTCTTTTGGAGCCACTTCTTCTTTTGGATTTATGTTTGGTGATCCTCAAGGTGCTTCTAGAGATGTCCTTCACTCCTCAAGTTCTATCCCTAGGCTGGAATCTCCTTATTTACATATCAAAGAAAGTTCTACCATTGACCAGCCAACAGTCAATACAGTTTCACCTGTTACTCCCACTGTGCCTATTATTCCCACTAGCAGTGTAGACATTACCCCAGTGACACCAGCTATAGGGACTGTCACCATGGTAAGTGCTTTTGCTCTCTCACCTTGGTTGTCAACTTTCACACCCAGAAGGAAGAAGCTAGCCATCTCTGTAGATGACTTTGATTTTAGCAAGATAGTGCCAGTGAAAGCTAAGACCCCTAAGAGACTAAGGATCCTTTCAAAAATGGTTGAGGAAAAGAGGTACAAATTTTTGGAGATAGCTAAACCTCCACAAGACGCAACCCTTGAGGGTTTTGACATGAGCAGCTATTCTATTTCTCATGTTGAGTTGGGGAAAGTCACTCACGAGGGTGCAAAGAGTAACCTGCAGTCTGTAATGGATATCATGGTTCAAAAACTTGATAGGGAAAAGGATATGAAAGATTAATATAAGGCAAAGGTAGAACAATTGACCGTGGTAGTCAAGAAATTCACTCTTGCTCCTGAAGCAGCAACCCCAGAAGCTTTTTCCATAGACGATCCTATTATCCAGAAAGCAAAGAAAACTTATATGAAAGGGAAAGTGCTAAAAGATTATATTGAAAAGATGCATACACAAGGAATTTCCTTGCTTACAGAGGTTGCTAAGAAGATAGAGAAGATGAAGAAAATGAGGATAGATTTAGAAGAGCTCGTCTCTCTTATTTCTCAAGATATTGACAGTACAGATAAATATCTTAGCAAGTGGATAGAGATGAAGCATCTGAAGAAATGCACCTTGATATCCATCGGCACCATTGCCAACAAAGATTCCTATGTTGAAATAAAATAATCATTAATATATAGAATATAGGTGCTTAAGGATTTGATTGAAGATCTCAAGTCTTTCAAGGACACTAGTGAGAAAAGTGACACCAACCTGTTGAACAGACTGGAGGAATTACCTTACGACCTCACCTCTAGAGATAATCAATTTCTTTCAGCAGAAGAGATGATTTGAGAATTCAAAGGTATGATCCAGAGAGATTTTAAAGAGAAAGCATTTTCAATGACTTTTGTGGATAACATCTTAGATACTCAATTAACTCTGGATAATTTAACTAGGTTAAATAGTCATGCCAAATCAATCACAACATTGAAAGATGCTACAATCAAAGTCAGAGTAATCTTCAAAAACACCATTGTGCTAGATAGTATAAGAATTCAGGCATCTATCACCATGTATGATGCTCATCTGAAGAAGTCCGGTGGCAGGAGTTGAATCATTTCTCTATTCTCTCTTCTTCCTCTCTTCTCATGTACTTTTGTCATGTAAAAGTACATGCACTTTTGTAATATGTAATTAAATGTGAAAAATCTGGAAAATATCTCAAAGTCAAATATGACTCATCTTTGACTAGATATTTTAATATTTTAATCTTTTTCTAATTTTGAAGGTTTTTCCCTATATATAGAGGGAACCTCTTTTGTAAAGGATCTCTGGATAATTGAGAGCAAAAACTCTGCTGAAATTGAGACACTTTTTGAGACTTTGTGCTCAACTTGTTAATCATATTTTATCAAATGAATGAGAAATAGGTTTATTTTAGACTTTGTGTTGAAGTAATTTGTGTTATTTAGGAAATAGTTCTTATGTTCTCTTTCCTGATAATCTCTTATCTGTTCAATTTAATAAGCAAAGTGTATGTATTGAAATTATCTAAAGATGTTCCTAAAAGATAAAAGAAAAACTTTGAGCTACTTTTATCTTGGTGACCCTTTTATCTATTGTAGTTTTAGGTGAAGACTTTGTGCTTTGTTTCACTCTACTGTTACGTGTGTTCCAAATCAGTGAAGGAGGCAACGAAAGACTTTGTTCTTTTGTGGGTTTCCTTGTGGACTTTGTTACTACTTCAGGGGATTTTCTGCTCTGCACTGGATACCATTCTTAAAAGAAGAGGAATGAATTTAACCATCAACTTGGACTTCCCTCTTTTGTTCTTTGGACATCATCTCTAAAAAAAAGAGAGATGGATGGTTTTGTACTACCTTGAGTATTACTTTTTGCTTACTTATATATACATATAGCATATAAGTGATTCATAGGGAACCTCCCCTTGATGAGAGGAGAGATTTATCTCGTTAAGATGTGGTAAACCTACACTTTTTGTGGCATAAATATCCTTATACTATGGTTGATATACCCATTTTTTCATCAGTTAGTTGACGAAAAAATATTCACCTAACAGCTTTTTGGCAACTCTACTGGGGATACAAACATGCATTTTGAAGCCTCAAGCTTCAACTTGAAGCAGTTTTAGTCTCTTTTTTATTTGACACTCTGGCAGATCCACTGTACACACGAGGCTAGAGAGCTCAAGGTATTGTTGATCCTATATTCGAGTTGGTGTGGCAAACTAATTTTGAGATTTCTCTTCCATCATCTCATCTTTAGTGAACTATGAGCTTCCCTCTTACCAACGCTAGATCTCCCATACTTGGTGAAGCTTCTAGCCTCAATACTGGTAAGGCTTTGTCTTTACTAACCCCACCAAGATTTATTATCCCACCATTTAATCATCCTATCATAATGGCTCAAGGTCCGTGGGGTAATTCTTTTGGTCCTCTTAATTTGACCCCACCCTTGCATGAACTACCTCGTAGTTCTAGAAAAAAAATTCCCAAATTTTTTGGTGACGGGAAGGTTCATCTTGATGAGCATATTACCACCTTTTCTATAACATGAAACATAATCGGTGTGGAATTTGAAGACATAGCAGTGAGACTTTTTATAGAAACTCTACAAGGCACTACCATGGATTGGTTTTACCACCTTCAAGCTCAAACTATAACTGACTAGAATATGCTAAAGTCTATATGTGAAGCTAGGTTTAAACCTATTGAAAATGCACACACATTGTTAGTGTTGACCAGCCGACAGCCGAAAGCCGCCAACAAGCGGCAGACGGCCGAAGGCCACCTGAGGGCTGCAGACGGCCAAAGGCCGCCCAAGGGCAGCGGATGGTGGAAGGCCGCCTGAGGGTGGCAGACGGCGAAAGCCCGCCACGGGCGACAAATGCCCAGCACCTGCCACAGGTGGCAAAGAAGAAACGATAGCCTGAAGGTGGCAAAAATGGAATCCCCACCCCCCGGTGGGGAAAATGAAAGGCCCGCCACAGGTGGGAAATGAAAAATGGCCACCCAAAGGCGGCAAAAATGAAACCCCCGCCCCCAGGCAGTGAATGAGCAGCGCCCGCCCGTGGTGGGGAAAAGGAAAAGCCTACCCACGGTGGGGAAAATGAAAAGCCCACCCCCTCTCAGGCGGCGAAATAGAAACCCCCGCCCATGGTGGGAAGACAAAAAAGCACTGCCCTCAGGCAGCAAAATGAAAAACCCCACCCACGGCAGGGAAGAAGAAAGGGCCACCCATGCAGCAAACACCGAAAGGGCTGCCCACATGCAGCAGGCAGCAAATTTGCCACCCACAACACCGGCAGGAAAAAAGAGACCACCAACAAAAGTAGTACACGGTAGAATGGCCACCCATTATAGCAGGCAACAAAAAAAGGACCCGCTTGACATGCAAAACAAAGAGAGTGCTTGGAACGTAAAATGAGGAGAGTAATTACACGCAAAATGAGACATCAAGCATGGTCTTGGTAGACTTGTGATGCCATCTACAATGTTTTCTCTCTTCCCAATGAAGACTAAGACTACCACTTCCCATATAAATACACAGACTTGGTCATTTAAAAAGGATCTTCTCAGACTTTTGTAAAGAGCACGACTCTATAAATTCTCCACCTGAATCAATAAAATATAGTTTTTGCCTCCATTTCGAATAGATTTGCTGTGTATGTCATGAGTATTGTTTGTGTTTAGTCATTATCTTCCATGCTTTCATAGGTAATGCCAATAAACCAGCTATTTATAAAGAACCGGTTCTGTAGCTGAAAGGATAAGAGCAATACTTGAGAAGGATAGAACAGAGTAAGTTGCTTATAAGTGTGCATCCCACAGCACCTTGGTAAACCTCTGTTATGTATTTTCCATTATAGCCTCTCTTTTAGTTTTAGCAGCCTGATTCTTCTGCCAGATGTGTAGAGTATATCTGCATTTCTCTTGATTCTGAGAGTGGATGTGGAAGGTCAACTTATTTTTGGTGTATCACCTCTTTTAGAGTAGGCTATTTGTTTTCATGCTTTTTCTCTCTCTCTTTTCATCCCCCCCAGTATATCTATATATCTATATTTTTGTGCTACCTAAAACAAACAAGATACATCAGAGGGAACTAGCCCATATCTAGAGACTCTCCTCTCCTGCTTCGCCATCCCACAGGCGAGAGAGGGGTTTCCATGTTGCGAGGAGAGGGCAAGAATCCATTTTCCTGTCACAGGGTGCTACTTTCCAGCGTCAACAATTTTGGCACGCCTGGTGGGACCGTAATTTTATTAGTTTCTAACGCAATAGTATTTCAGGATTGATGTTGGTCCTACTACAATCTTTTCAAAGATTCCCAGCATCTGGTGACTCCACTAGTAAGAGCTCAATGCTTTATTTTAAGACAAGTCACTTAAACTTCTATGCCAAAGGTTACCACAAGGTCAGCTTCAAGAGGGTTCCCTTTTGTTTTCATTGAGCTGCTTTTAAACTCTGCTAAAAGGCTCAGGTTTGAAAGACCTCGCCCTTATCCACTAGTAAATCCTCCTAGACTTGTTGCTAGGAACACCAACCCAGCTCAGCCACAGTTACAACTTGTTCTAGCCTTGGCATTGCCTTTTGTAGCTTTTTGTGGTGAGAGCCCTTTAAACCTCCCGCGCGATCCCCAGAACAGCTCTAAAAAATGTGCCCTCTTTTGATGGAGTGGGACCTATTACAGTTGTTGAGCATATCAAGAATATTGCCAACCTGTGCAATATTCACAATATAACAAAAGAAAATATTGCAATCAGACTGCTAGCCTTGTCTCTAAAAGGGAAAGCTCTCGACTGGTACGACACCTTGCCTATGAATTCCATACATTCTTGGAACGAACTAGGCACTCATTTAACTGATCATTTTGGAGAAAAAAGTGATGGCCTCTCTCTTGCCGAGCAGCTGACGACTATCAAAAGAGCTCCGCACGAGTATATGCAGGACTTCAACACGCAGTTTCAAAAGACTTGGGATAGAATTCCCATCTTGGTAAGGCTGACTCCCAGCTACGCTTTCCTATACTATCTAAAAGCATTGAACAGTGATATTGCTGTGATGATCCAATCTATGGGAGGACACATCTTGCTTGCTGTTTATGACATCGCCATAGCAGCCAAGAATTGCTTGGTACAAGCCAAAAAGATAAATCCTAGGCCCCACATGCCACTTTTCCTAGAGATGTTACCCCCTATACAGACAATTGTTCCCATAATTGCTCCCCTACCCACCATTGAGAAGCCAGCTGTTGTTCTGACAAATGAACTAAATGAAGTTAAGAGCCTATTGCAGAGCATGTCAAATGAACTTGTTGCCCTTAAAAGGCAGTAAGCCCAAAATAACAAGCTGATTTCAGGTTATCAACATTATGGTCAAGCACCTAGGAACCCTTTTCAAGGCTATAACCAAGGTCAGGGGCAGCTCACTACAACCAGGCCTTATCAAAATTATAACTCAGGCCCCTCTTCGTCATCTAAAGCCATGTTGCCTACTATGAAAAATCTAATGCAAGAATAGCCAGGTTGTTCAACCATGGGACAAGGTCAAGAGCAAGCTGTCCACACGAATGATATGTTAAATTTTTTCCAGAATTCAAAAAATTAGGGTGCTGATTTTTCCCAATTTTTTGAGTTTTTAGCTCAACCCAGCATGAGTAACAATCAAACTCATCCAGATTCTACCCTGATAAATCATGAAGAGGGTGAGCTCTGTGTAATTAATCATGGGGGTGCTACAGATAATCAGGCTGATTGTGTTGCAGCCAACACAAGATTTAAAAGAAGAACAGTTGGAGAAGCGCAAGCTTCCCCTCAGGCAGCAACGAATCTTCCACCACACCTTTTTCAAAAGGCCCCAATTTCCAGACAACCGTTTGCACCTCTAGCTCCCCAGTCTACAACTCCAGCTAGGATCAACCCAAAAGAAAGCACGAAAGGAGTCAGTCCCCAAGTTAATATAGCCGATCAAATGAAGAAATTGCATGTGAGCATTTCTCTATGGGATTCGTTGTCTCTCCCAGGACAAAGGGACATTTTAAAGAAAGAATTACATGAACTAGATCGACAGGCCGCCTCGACAGACATTAATAATGTCTTAATGACGAATGGGCAGCCTTTTGCTTCAAGTTAGGTAAAGAAAGAAGAAAATACTCCCCCTTTTTATGTATCTTTGATCATAGGGGATTTCTTAGTACATAATTGCATAATCGATAGCGGGGCCAGCACTTCAGTAATGCCCAAGTGCATTGATGATAAGATGGGATTAAAATATGAAGCAATGAACAAAGGAGTCTTGCAACTAGATGGGACACCTGCAAAGACAGTCGGAGTCCTGAAAGGATTGAGTCTAACACTGCATGCCTGCCCGACATTCTCAATCCCCCATGATATAGTGGTAGCAGATGTTCCTCCATATTTCACAATCTGTTTGTCAAGGGACTTTACGTCTAAGATAGGGGGCTATCTAGGAGCAAATTGGTCATATCTAGTTTTCAGAACCAAGTACAGGACCAAAGTGAAAATCAAATCTGAGCCACTCTATAAGGACCACCTAGAGCCCTATTCACCCAAGGCAGTGAATGTCAGTTACACCATCATCAATCCAAAAGAGTCTCAGATGGACAAATCTTCATCTTTTGCTCTTGAAGGAGTCGTAGATATACTCTTGGATGAGTGGGGAAGTGATAACTTTGAGCACGATCCTTATAAGTTTATTGAGGAGGCAGACCTTGGCATCTATTGCTTGCATGAAGAAAGCACCGTCATGCCCAATATAATGAAGGAAAACAAAGAAGACCTTGGCCTATGGCAGCTGTACTTTGATGGTTCCAAAAGTAAACTGGGTGCTAGTGGTGGGGCAATGTTAGTTTCCCCTTCTAAATAAAGGTACTTTTCAGCTTTCCATTTCCAGTTCTCTTGCACATGTAATGTTGCAGAATATGAGTCTTTGATTCATGGACTTGAGTGGGCAAGAAAGAAAGGGATCAGGAAATTTCAAATCTTGGGGGATAGTGAACTAATAGTGAACCAAATAAGAGGCCTGAACCTAACCAGAACTCCTTACTGAAGTCTTACAAGCATAGAGTTTGGGACTTGATGGAAGATTTCCCTCCTCTTAACATTACCTCGATCCCTAGAGAACAGAATAAGCAAGCTGACAGGCTGGCAGCTATTGGCACCTAATTTGATGTTTCAAAAGAGATAAGCAGGGGTTGTGGTTCACGCCATTTAAAAGTGGTGGTTCGGCCTTTGATTCCAGACAATGTTACAAATTGGTAGGTCTTCGAAAGCGACCAATAGATAGCTCTCTTCTTGCAGGAAGAAGCTAAGTTTGCGGCCCACAATCAAGTGAAATTGCAGTAGCAATATGGAAATCAGATTGTTCAATTGAAGAACAATAAACTCCCTAAGGGTCTGGTCACACTTGAAAGTATTTTCAATGGAGAGGACCAACTAAGAGATGACAAAGCATGCATCACTACCAAAGAGGAGAATTATGAAAAATTTGAAATCTTCAAAGACAAGTTGTTGGCACTCGGTCAAGAGTTTGCTGACATCTTCGCCTTGAACTATAGTGACTTGAAAGGCTTCGATCCAAGACTCGCACAACACACCATTGAATTAGATGAAGGTGCAAAACCAATCACACAAAAATAGAGGCCTGTTAATCCGATGATCGAGCTCCTTATGCAGAAAGAATTGGTCAAGTTGATTGAGTCTGGCATTATAATTCCGATCAAACATTCCTCATGGTTGGCTAATTTGGTTCCAGTTAGAAAGAAAAATGGGGAGATCAGGCTATGCATCGACTTTAGAGACCTTAATAAAGTCTCTTTAAAAGATCATTATCCCCTCTCGAACATGGAGCAAATTCTCCAAAAGGTAACTGGTTCCGAACGCTTCTCCCTCCTGGATGGTTATTTGGGATATAATCAGATTCTGGTACGAGACTGCGACTAATACAAAACAGCCTTCACCACTAAATGGGGAATGTTTGCCTACCAGAAGATGCCTTTTGGGCTATCTAATGCTGGTGCTACCTTCCAGCGAGCCATGGACATGGTTTTCAGTGGTTTGATAAATAAGAACATGCTGGTGTATCTTGATGATATAACGGTTTTTTCTAGGGAGGCGGGACAGCACATGGAGCACCTCAGGCAGATTTTTGAGAGGTGCAGGGAATTTGGCATCTCCCTAAATCCAAAGAAATGTGTATTTGTTATTCATGAGGGGAAACTTCTTGGCCACATTGTGTCCAAGGAAGGTTTGTCTATTGACCCAGAGAGAGTTTGCTCCATTCTGGAGATGTCCCTACCAAAGCACAAGAAAGGCTTGCAGAGTTTCCTTGGCCGGATAAATTTCATTCGAAGGTTCATTCTGAACTTTGCTGAAATAGTTAAACCCCTAACCTCTATGCTGAGGAAGGGTGAAGAATTCAAGTGGACAATGCCAAGAAAGGACAGCTTTGAAGCTATCAAACAGGCTTTGACCTAGGTTCTTGCTCTAATCAGCCCCGACTTCAACAAAGACTTCAATCTCTATACCTTTAACAATTGAGAAGTAATATCAGCTATGATTATCCAAGCAAACAGTGATGACCTTGAGCAACCACTCACCTTCTTCAGCCAAGGGTTAGAGGACTTTGAAATCAGGTACACCTATGTAGAGAAGCAAGTCCTGGTGGTAGTGCGCAGCCTGAAGAAATTTAGATATATGTTGTCGAATAGCCAGATCCATCTCATGGTTCCACACCCTGGTATCAAGGATTTCTTGACTAATCGAGACTTAAACGAGAAAAGAGTAGGATGGATCACCAAAGTGATGGAGTACGACATTGACATCAAAATCACCAAGTTGGTGAGAGGAAGGGGCCTGTGTGAACAGCTAGCTACAGATTTAAGACAAAAGGGTGAAGACAGCTTGCTGATCCATGATGTAGCCACTATAGAAGAACCAGCTGTCGTAAGAGATTGGATGCTGGACATGAGGCATTTCCTTCTTACGGGCGAATGTCTATAGGGTCTCGATAGGGCCGAAAGAAGGTATTTTAAACTTGAGTCCCTTCCTTATGTTTTGATTGATGGAGTATTATTTAGGAAGGATCTCTCCAGAGTTCTCCTGCGATGCATTGACTCCAGTCAAGCTGACAAGGTATTGGTTGAGTTTCACGATGGGCCAACAGGTGGCCATTTTGCCCCTAAGACCACAGCAGCAAAAATAATGAGAGCTAGCTATATCTTGCCCACTCTCTTCAAGGATACCCATGCCTGGGTAAGGAAGTGCCAGAAGTGTGCACTCTTTGACAGAAAGCAACGATTGGCTGCCATGCCCCTACAACCCATTCAAGTTGAACAACCATTCATGCAGTGGGGCTTGGATTTCATAGGGATGATCAATCCTCCCTCCAGTGCCAGACACAAATGGGTCTTGACTGCTACAGATTATTTCACCAGGTGGGTGGAAGCCATTACTTTGAAAGAAGCGAACGAGAGCGCAGTCCTGGATTTCTATGAGGATTTAGTGACAAAGTTTGGGGTCCCAGCCACCATAATCTCAGATAACGCCTTGGCTTTTCTGGTAACCAAAACTAGTGAATAGGTGTTAAGGTATGGTATATACCTCAGCACTTCATCAAATTACTACCTGCAGGGGAATGGGCTGGCTAAGTCCACTAAGAAAAATCTGATCAGGATTATAAAAAGGACCATGGAAGAAAATTAGAAAACTTGGCATGCCAAGTTGAAAATAGCTCTATGGGCCGATCAAATCACTCTGAAAAGATCAATCAGAAATTCTCCATACACGCTTGTGTATGGAAGGGAAGCAAGGCTTCCTATCTCACTCAAATTGCCAGCACTGGACCTCGCTCATCAGCTACAGCTAGAAGAACGAAGCAGCATGGATGTCAAATTGTGTGAACTAATGGAGATCCAGGAGGTAAGGAATCGGGCCATGGTCTTTATGATCAGTTGCCAACAGTAGGTGAAAAGACATTTTGACAAGAGATCTTCGTCAAAAGGTTTCATCGAAGGAGACATTGTCCTAAAATGGGATGAAGATAGAGCTAAGCCCAGAAAACATGCAAAATTTGATGCCCTCTGGAGCGGTCCTTACATGATTACTCAGTGCAAGCAGCATAATGCATTCCATCTCTCCAGGTTAGATGGCTAAGAATTGCATATCCCAATCAATGGGATACATCTGAAGCATTGCCACTAAATTTTAGCTCAGTTGTACATAGTTTTCCCTATTTTCCCTAAGTGCAGTTTGCACAGTTAGTTGTTTTTAGCTTTGTGTGTTTCCCTTTGTTTAGGGGTCAATTCTATGTACTTGATTCTGGGATCTCAAAAGCTGTTGTGAACTCTCTTCAAAGTCACCATCTGACTCTGCACCCAATGGATATTCAGAGGCAACTGGGTCCTAAGCATAGCAGGCACACTTCCCCTGTAAGTCACCAATTTGTTGACCGACCGACGGTCGAAAGCTGCTAGTAGGCGGCAGATGGCCGAAGGCCACCCGAGGGTGGCAGAAGGCGGAAGCCCGTCACAGGGTGGCAGATGGCAAAAGGCCACCCGAGGGCGGCGGACAGCGGAAGCCTGCCATGGGAGGCAAATGCCCAGCACCCACCACAGGCGGCAAAGAAGAAATGACCGCTCGAAGGTGGCAAAAATGGAATCCCTGCCCCCTGGTGGGGAAAACAAAAGGCCCGCCATAGGCGAGAAATGAAAAATAGCTGCCTGAAGGTGGAAAAAATGAAACCCCCGCCCCCAGGCGATGAATGAGCAGCACCTGCCCACGGTGAGGAAAAGGAAAAGCCCACCCACGGTGGGGAAAATGAAAAGCCTGCCCCTCTCAGGCGATGAAATAGAAACCCCTGCCCACAGTGGGAAGACAAAAAAGCACCGCCCTCAGGTAGTGAAATGAAAAACCCTACCCACGGTAGGGAAGAAGAAAGGGCCACCCATGCAGCAGACACCGAAAGGGCCGCCCACATGCAGCAGGCGGCAAATTTGCCACCTACAACACTGATGGGAAAAAAGAGACTGCCAACACAAGCAGTAGGTGGAAAAATGGCTGCCCATTACAACAAGCAGCAAAAAAAGGACCTGCCCAGCATGCAAAATGAGGAGAGTGCCCAACACGCAAAACAAGGAGAGAGATTACACGTAAAATGAAACATCAAGCATGGTCTTGGCAGACTTGTGATGTCATCTACAATGTTTTATCTCTTCCCAATGAAGACTAAGACTACCACTTCCCATATAAATACACAGACTTGGTCATTTAAAAAGGATCTTCTCAGACTTTTGTAAAGAGCACGGCTCTGCAAATTCTCCAACTGAATCAATAAAATATAGTTTTTGCCTCCATTTCGGATAGATTTGTTGTGTATGTCATGAGTATTGTTTGTGTTTAGTCATTATCTTCCATGCTTTCATAGGTAATGCCAACAAACCAGCTATTTACAAGGCACCGATTCTACAGCTGAAAGGAGAAGAGCAATACTTGAGAAGGGTAGAACATAGTAAGTTGCTTATAAGTGTGCATCCCACAGCACCTTGGTAAACCTCTGTTATGTATTTTCCATTATAGCCTCCCTATTAGTTTTAGTAGCCTAGTTCTTCTGCCAGATGTGTAGAGTATATCTGCATTTCTCTTGATTCTAAGAGTGGATGTGGAAGGTCAACCTATTTTTGGTGTATCACCTCTTTTAGAGTAGGCTATTTGTTTTCATGCTTTTTCTCTCTCCCTTTTCATCCCCCCCAGTATATCTATATATCTATATTTTTGCACTGCCTGAAACAAACAAGATACATCAGAGGGAACTAGCCCATATCTAGAGACTCTCCTCTCCTGCTTCACCATCCCACAGGTGAGAGAGGGGTTTCCATGTTGTGGGGAGAGGGCAAGAATTCATTTTCCTGCCGCAAGGTGCTAATTTCCAGCGTCAATAGTTAGCTCATCTTATGCAAATGAAGAAAGATTCTCATGAGCCCATGAGGGATTTCATAGCCAAATTCAATAAGTTAAGGAACTGGATTCTTACCATCGCTCAACCCACACTAGAGAATCTCAACTGCTTTTTTATCAACTCACAACTTCTCGAAGTAAGTTCTCTATTGAGGTGGGTTGGCCCTATGGATCTCACGTTGGCTCAAAATTTGGCTACTGAGATTGAGGATGATCTTATCCTAGCAGGTAAGATCAAAAAAGATTCCAATAAAAATAGACTCTCTTCATCTGTTGAAAGTTCTTCTACATGCACTACAGATCTTATGGTGTAAAAATTGACAAATGAACTGATAGCTTTGAAGAGACAAATGGCCCAAGGTATGTTTTCCCCCACTTATTGAGATATGCCAAGGAGAACATTCTAGAATTAGTAATATCAAGGCAATGCTACTTGGAACCAAGGGCAACCAAATCGCCTGCCTCCCCCTCAAGGGAAACTTGCCATTGAAGTAGCACCTGCCAATTTAGTGATCGGCTACCTAGAGGCTAAGCGCAACTTTTTGTTCCAACCTGAGTTGGACCAACAAGATGATGCTAATCTCTTCAAAGAGAAGAAAGAAGAATTAGCTGGCAACTCCAATATCGGTTTCCATGATTACCAAGATGATGTTGGAAGTAAAGGAAAAGGGTTGGATGGATCTTATGCTATTTTTACTAGATCACAAAATCAGTCAGCTCCACAAATTGATAAAGAAAAAGTAGAAGAATAACCTCAGCTGGTGGTCTCCATCACCAAATGAGAGACTCCATTGCCTCCCCAATCAAAAGATCAGGTAACTCACAAAAAAGTAAGTACCTCAAATTGTCCCATATCTTTCACCTCTATTTCTCAAACCAGTGCCACACCCACTAAAGATCAAGATGATGGGCCCTCTTCCTCTGTCTCAAATTCATTTTAATTATTTGATATAATTGATCATTTAAGAAAGACTAAGATTCAAATGACAGAGATTGAGTATTTGAGAGCCAATCTTGAATAGTTTGATAAGTTGGTAGAATATGTGAAAAATAAATTCGTCACCATATAACAAGATTCTTCAAAGGCCACTCATGATTCCCCTAAGGATAAATCCACCTAAAATAATCTTGTCGTGACTCCTCCTGTTGCTCCTAAGAAAATAGAACCTTTTTATATTTTCCTACTAATAAATGGTTATAAATTGAGTAATTATATAATAGACTCTGGAGCTTCTGAAGAAGTCCATGGGTAACTACTTTCTATCTATGGACGAAGTCCATGAGGCATTTAATGAAACTCCTATAGGTAATAACTTAGAAATGTGTTCAGCTAACGAAGTAGGTGGATCGATGAAGCAAAACGAATGCATGGAAGAACCTCTTCCCCCTAATGAAGAAGTTTCTAAAAGAAGAGCAGCATCTAACGAGGTATGGATCTTAGAATTTGATGGTAGCTACTCCTCTACTAGTTTAGGAGCTGGAGTTGTGTTGGTATCTCCTCAAGGAAATATTGTTCCTTTATCCTACAAGTTACAGTTTAGCAACACCAACAACACAACTGAGTATGAATCCATGTTGCTTAGATTACAGGCTGCTAGAGAAAAGGTTATTAAACTCCTCCATGCTAAATGGGATGCTGAATTGGTGGTTTGTCAAGTAAGGAACTTTTATCAAACCAAGAATGAAAGATTGTGCCACTATCACAATCTAGTTTGAGACCAAATTAAAAAATTTGATGCTTTTAACATCTCTGCCATCCCGAGAGAATTCAATCACTGGGTGGATGCATTGGTTGTTTCTGCTACTCTCTTGGTTCTCCACCCAGACTTTAAAGGAGACAATTACACTATTGAACTGGTCTTTCGACTAAGTGTACCTGATAATGCTGACCATTGGCAAGTATTCAACAATGATGATCAAATCATTTCCTTCTTGGAGCAAAAGGATAGCTTCGAACAACTGCATTTTTAAGGCAGTGAACTTTGGGAATGTGAGACAACTTTTGAATCAAACACAGACACAGGTGAGAATTTTCTGTAACTTAAAGGGAATAAGATTCCCAAATGCCTAGTTTCCCTAGAGAAACTATTTGATAACCATGACAGGTTCATCAAACAACAGCAAACAAATTCAAACTCCTCTCAAGATTTTGATCAAGTGAACTTGAGAACCAAGAGAGAACTTAAGATGGTGAACATTGGAAAATGTTGCACTCCCAAGGAGAGATTCAAGCTTGTTAATCTACTCTGCCAATATATAGATGTCTTAGCATATTCTTATGATGACCTGAAGTCACTTAGGCTTGATAAAATTCACCACAACATTCCTCTTGAGGCTAACTCAGTGCCTTACAAGCAAAAGTCCAGGCAATATAATCCAAAAATATCAGGTACTATTTTTATCTGAGATACAAAAAATGCTTGATGCCAGGATAATTTTCTCAATCTATCACTCCACATGGATTGCCAATATAGTGCCTGTGAGAAAGAAGAATGGTGAAATTTGAATCTGCATGGATTTCAAAAACTTGAATCAGTTATCTTTAAGAGATAACTAACCCTCTCCCTATCATGGATCAAGTTCTACAAATGGTAATAGGTTTAGAGATGTTATCAATGTCAGATGGTTTCCTAGGATATAATTAGGTTGAAGTTGGAAAAGTAGATCAACATAAGACTGCCTTCACCACACCTTGGGGCACCTTCACTTATCGAAGAATGCCATTTGGTCTGATAAATGTAGGTGCCACATTTCAAAGAGTGATGGACCTTAATTTCAAGGATGAAATGAGTAAGTTCATTGTAGTATACCTAGATGATTTGATGGTATTTTCAAAGTATCGTTCTAAACATGTCCACTATTTACAAAGAATACTGGAATGCTATCGTCAGAATGGTATTTCTCTAAATCCCAAAAAATCTATCTTTGGGGTGATAGAAGGGAAACTTATCAAACATATTATGTCCCAAGAAGGTATTAAAATTGACTCAAAAAGAGTCAAGTCCATCCAAGAACTTACTCTACCTACCAGTAAAACTACGATTCACTCTTTCTTTAGAAAGGTAAATTTTCTTCGAAGGTTCATCCCTGAGTTCACTAAGAAAACTCGCCATATTGTCAATATGATGAAAGGCAATGCTACCTTCAGGTGGATTGCAGAGGGAAAATTAGCATTCAAAGACATCAAAGAAGCAATTGCTCGCGCACAAATTCTAGTTTGTCCAGACTACACCAAAAACTTCAAAATATATAGTTATGCTTTTGAACATACACTCTCAACTATTTTAGTTCAATAGAACCAAAAAGGTGTGAAATCTCCTATTTTCTTCATGAGTTGTCTACTCAAAGCTCATGAGCTAAAATATTCCAACATGGAGAAGCATGCGTATGCGGTGGTCAAAGCAGTCAAACATTTCAAGTTTTATATCCTAAACTTGCATACTGAGGTTTTGGTGCCTGATACAACAGTGAAGTCCATTTTGACTCAATAAGAGTTTGGTACAAAGAGGGGTAATTAGATTACCAATATTTAGGAGTTTGATCTAGACATCAAAAATACCAAACTTGTGCAGAGAAAGGGTCTTTATCAGTTGATTACCGATAGCATTCCCAAGAGAGCAAAAAATGAAGAAATAGAGATCGAAGGCATGCCTACAGTCCTCTTTGTTACCACTATTGATGAGTGGTATTCTGACATCACCATTTTTTGACCTATGGTGAGTGTCCCACTCATCTCTCCTATAAGGAAAATTAGAATGTTAAAATAAAGGCTGCTAGCTATGTTTTGTGAGATAATGGTTTGTATAAAAGAAACCTGGAAGGGTATTTCATTGTTGTGTCGATAAGGTACAACAAGATAAACTTTTGGAGTCTTTTCACAATTTGGCCTGTGGAGGGCATTTTTCTACACCAGTGATAGTGCACAAGATTCTACGAGTGAGATACTATTGGCCTACACTATTTCAAGATGCCTACAAATGGGTGCATAGATGTGAATTGTGTCAGTGGTTCATCGAAAAGCTTAAATTGGCTGCATTGCTCCTCAAGCTAGTAATAATTGAAGAGCCTTTTCAATAGTGGGGTATTGACTTCATTGACACAGTTAACCCATTTTCGAGCGTCAGACATGATTATGTCCTCACGGCAATTGATTACTTTACCAAATGGGTGGAAGCCATCCCAACCAAGCACGCTACTTCGGAAGTGGTGTGCAATTTTTTCAAGTAAAATATCATCTCCCAGTTTGAGGTTCCACTTAAAATTGTAACAGATAATGCAGCCTATTTCTCTTCACATGAAATTACTTAATTCTACTTTTATTATGGAATTAACCTATCCCATACTTCAGATTATTTCCCACAAGGAAATGGCCAAGCAGAATCGAGCAATAAGAACCTAGTTACTATTATCAAGAAATTAGTAGATGACAATCAGAGAACTTGGCACAAAGCACTACTTGTTGTTTTATGGGCAAATAGGATTACACTCAAAAGGGCCATAGGCATGTCACTATTCTAACTTCTATACAGCTTGAATGTAGAGATACCTATCACTCTAGAACTACCAGTGCTCAGGTTAGCCAAAGCAATCGAAGATTCAACCTTCAAAAATTCAATCGATAAAAGGATCATGTGTCTAACTGAATTGAATGAGCAGTGAACCATGGTGGTAGACCAGATTATGGAACATCAGAATTAGGTGAAGAAACTTTTGACAAAAGGGCTAAGGTTCATGATTTTCAAATCAGAGATCAAGTCTTGTTATGGGATAAGAGGAGAGAACCAAAGGGAATACACAGCAAATTTGACTCTTTGTGGAGAGGTCCATTTACCATTCGACAACTCTGTGGTGAGAATAGCTTCATGTTGGAGTATCAAGATGGAACACCATTTTCACTACTCCACAGTGGGCAGCATCTGAAGCTTTTCAATCTTTGAAGTTTAGATGGATCCACTTGTATATTTTTATATTTTTTACATTGTGTTTGTTTTTAGCGTGACTCTGTAGCCCAATGGCTTGGATGAAGGCACTTAGAGACTAGTTTCTACTCTCATTGATTGATTCGATCAATAGAAGTTCCCCAATAGGAGCCAATTATTATTTCTAAAACCAGCTCAGCTCATTTTTAGAACAACACCCCAAAAAACTTGTCTGTTTCACCTTTTTCTCTCTAAGTTCATTTTTTGAATTGGGTTTTTCTCATTCTCGTATTTGCTCAACTGACATCATTCAAACTTTATAATGTCTTTTTGTTACATTTTCCCCAAAATGTGAAAGTTGTTATAGTCTCAATGTGACCAGGGGACAAATCTCTCTTTTTCCTAGAGTTAGTCTTTTTCTTTCATTTTCATGCACAGGCAGCAAATTTTGCCGACCATGCATTTTTCTTCTTTTTCCATGCAGGAGTGGCAAAATTTTCCACCCTTACATTTGGAATGTAAGAGCATCAAATTTTACTGCCCCTGCATTTTTTTTCCTTCCCATGTAGGAGCAGCAAATTTTGCCACCCCTGCATGACCCTTTATTTTTCAGTGTAAGGGCGATAAATTTTGTCGCCCCTAAACTACCTCATTTTTCATGCACGACATTTATGGCTGCATGCATCAAGTGGTTGGGGCTGATTTTTGCCCCATTTAATCCATTTTTGGTTCATTTTGATTCATTTCTTTCACTCTTCCTCTTGCCCTCTACCTCTAGATGATCCAGTAAGTGGGAAAAAGTGCATTTCGACAGATTTGAGCTCACGATGTGCATTATTTTCTAGGTAGGTCTTAGTTTTTGCATTTTATTTCTTGTTCTTTCCCCTCTTTAGATTTTAGTTTTTGTTTTTGTTTTTTCTTTTTTCCTCCTCTTCCCTTCCTCCCATCAGGACGCCTTACTCTTCCACCGCATTCCTTCCTTCCTCTTGCTTTCCTCTCATTCGGCCTTTTCTCGTTCTTTCTCATTGTTAGGGTGGCAAATTTTGTTGCCCTCTCTTTTATGTAGTCTTCCTAGTTCATGTAAGGGTAGTAACATTTGCTGACCTAACACTTTCTTTTCATTTCTTCCCTTGCATGGGCGCAAAATATGCCGGCAATGCAACTTAGCTCGACTAGATGTAAGGGTAGCAAAATTTGCCACCGTTGCACATTCTTCCTACCTTTAAGGGCAGAAATTTTCACTACCCTAACCAAATGCCCTTGCCCCTTCTCTCTTACACCGGCAGCAAATTTTGCCACTGATGCAGGTCTACTCAACCTAAGTGCAAGGGTAGTAAAATTTGCCACCCTTACACATGTAAGGGCAGCAAATTTTGCCACCCTTACACTCTTTCTTCCCAAGCATGCATGGGTGGCAAAATTTACCACCCATGCCTTTTTTTTGTCCCACATGCACAAGTGGAAAAATTTGCTGCTTGTACACATTGACTCTCCCACATGCAGGAGTAGCAAATTTTGTCGCCCTTGCATCTTTTTCTCTAATTTCTCTAACTCCAGAGAAATTTTTATTTCTCCCATTTTTCACTTCCTTCCCTTTTTTTCTCTCATTTTCCAACCTATTTCCACCATGGCCCTGTCAAGTGCCCTTCCTTGGTCATGATCACCCAAAGTGCAAATTCCCTAATTTGCCCATTTTTCCCTAATTACACAATCATGATTCTTATCGTAGTACCCCTTAAAGATTCTCATTCATCAGCACCCTCTCAACAAAGACTCATCCCAATGACTGAAACTTCTTCAAAGAAGTCAAAGGCCATAATGTACCAGTACCAAGGTATTTTTCCAATCACCTCGGTCACTTCTAATGTCGATGACATCAGAGATACAGATATCAGCCATGTGGATATGGCTGAGTTTGTGGAGAGAACCAAGACGTCCAACCTAAGCTTGGAGATGAAAATAATCATTGAGAGTAACATCCATCTAGTTTTCTCTTTCCCTGTAGTGGTGCATCACATAGAGTTCATCCCCCAGTGCACCTAGTTCTATAATAGAGAGACCAAGTTAATGTCAGATGCCAGTGGTAACACGATAATTCAATTAGACCCCAAATTTATTGATAAAGTCTTCATGCACCCTCCTATTACTGAAGTCCTGAGAATCAACTTTGTTGAGGCACAAAATGAGTATGACAAAGATCTTGAGAGGGCAAAAAAGGTGATGAACAATAGATGGATCAAGACTCCTAGAGCTAACTTGTCTAGATGGCCACAAAATTTTTTGAGGAGTGATTTAATAGAGGAAATTAGTGACTTAATTACTCTTCTTAGCAGAGTATGACGTCTACTATCTTCTTCTCAATTCCATAAATGGATGTATCCCTTTATCAAGATAATCATACAAGGTAAGCAAGTTATCTTTTGGGGTGAGCAGATCAGCAACACTCTTCATGAGTAGTTGAAAAAAGTGTCTACTACTTCAAAGTTATATATGACTTCATACTTAGTGTGCATTCCAGCTTTTATGTGAACCTTTCCAAGTTTGACAATAGAAGGATATAGAAGAACCATCCCAATGTATTCATATTACCCTCTGCTGACATTGAAAGGATCAATCCATCACTTTAAGAGGGTAAATGATGCCTTCTTTGTAGTATTTTTATGCGTTTTTAATCCTCATCTAGAATAGAAAAGAGTATCAGATGAAGCCTGGATGGTCCTCAATGACTTTGGCTACATGTTTCTATAATTTCCTTTTTTTTCTATCTACAAGATGGTTTTTTCCAAGGCTATCCCTACATGCTCCCCCAATTTCCATCTAACAAATTAATCCTAATGGAGTTGTGTAGGCAAATTATTGTCATACACGCTAAGCAAATGGAACTAAAAAAGCCAGGTTTTAGATTTCCAATAGAAATTGGTAGATACTCAATTTTAATTGCTGCCAAAGCAAGGGTAATAGAGACAAAAATGCAACTGGTCACCATGAAGTAGTTTAAGAGAAGGTCCAATTTTGACTACAGGGGTGTCAAGGATATGATCTAAAGAAAGACTTAGTTTCATGAGCCCATGATTGATGATATTTGGGTAGACTTGAGAACAACAGAAGAAATCAGAAGGATGGACTATAGCAAGTTGACTCTAGAGCAGATTGAATATCTGGGGCTTGTAGATATTCCCCCTAGTTTGGTCGATGATAAAAACATAATCAACAGTAGATACCTAGCTGAGAAGGTTGTTGACTCTCCTCTTCCTCCAATTTAGTGGTCCTAAAAAGAATTGACTTCTTTGAAAAAGAGATTTGAACCAATATTGGCTAACACCAATGACTGGCTAGCGACTAAAGGGATCACGTTGAAGGAATTCATCACAGGATCAGAGGCTAAATTCCAAGTAGAAATAAGTAAGAAGGTAGAGAAAAAGACTAAGAATAAAGGCAACATTCCTTCTCCATCTAGGCCTCACAAGCCTAGAATCATCTTTGTGTCTAAGAAATTGAAGGTTGCTGAGGAACCAAAATCAATGGCTAAGGGGGTTGAAGAATAAAACACTCAAGAATAGGTAGCACAACAGATGAAGATAGATGACAGGCCTTTAGAGTTACAGAGAACTGAGCCTCTATCTCCCCAGGAAGGGGCACATCCACTTGCAGGTGTTTCTTCTTCACCACCTCAATCCTCTATGGCATCTCCTTTACCTCTTTCTCCCATCAGTGTTCCTTCTTTTGGAGTCGCTTCTTCTTCTAGATTTATGTTTGGTATTTTGGAGACATCCTTCGCTCCTCAGGTTCTATCCCTAGTCTAGCATCTCCTTATTTTAATATCAGAGAAAGTTATGTGATTGACCAACCAGCAGTCAATACAGTTTCACCTGTTACTCGCACTGCACCCACTGTTCCCACTAGCAGTGCAGATGTTACCCCAGTGACACCAACCGCAGGGACTATCACCACGGTAAGTGCTTCTACTCTCCCACCTTGGTTGTCAACTTTCATGCCCAAAAGAAAGAAGCTAGCCATCTCTATAGATGACTTTGATTTTGGCAAGATAGTGCCAGTGAAAGCTAAGACCCCTAAGAGACTAAGGATCCTTTCAAAAATGGTTGAGGAAAAGAGGCACAAATTTTTGGAGATAGCCAAACCCCCATAAGACACAACCCTTGAGGGTTTTGACATGAGCAGCTATTCTATTTCTCATGTTGAGTTGGGGAAAGTCACTCATGAGGGTGCAAAGAGTGACCTACAGTCTGCAATGGATATTATGGTCCAAAAATTTGACAAGGAAAAGGAGATGAAAGATTACTATAAGGCAAAGGCAGAACAATTGACCATGGTAGTCAGGAAATTCACTCTTGCTCTTGAAGTAGCAACTCGAGAAGCCTTTTCCATAAATGATCTTGTTATCCAAAAAGTAGAGAAAACTTATATGAAATGGAAAGTGCTAGAATATTATATTGAAAAAATGCATAAACAAGGAATTTCCTTGCTTACAGAGGTTGCTGAGAAGATAGAGAAGATGAAGAAAATGAGGACAGATTTAGAAGACCTCATCTCTCTTATTTCTCAAGATATTGACAATACAGATAAATATCTTAGCAAGTGGATAGAGATGAAGGATCTAAAGAAATGCACCTTGATATCCATCGGCATCATTACCAACAAAGATTCCTATGTTGAAATCAAGGAATCACTGATATACAGAATCTAGGTGCTTAAGGAGCTGATCGAAGATCTCAAGTCTTCCAAGGACGCTAGTGAGAAAAGTGACACCAGCCTATTGAACAAACTGGAAGAATTGCCTTGTGACCTCACCTCTAGAGATAATCAATTTATTTTAGCAGAAGAGATGATTTGAGAATTAAAAGGTATGATCCAAAGGGATTTTGAAGAGAAAGCATTTTCAATGACTTCTGTGGATAACATCTTAGATACTCAGTTAACTCTAGATAATTTAAGAACCAGGTTAACTAGTCATGCCAAAGTAATCACAACATTGAGAGATGCTACAATTAGAGCCAGAGTGATCTCCAAAAACACCATTGCACCAGACAGTATAGGAATTTAGGCATCTATCACCATGTATGATTCTCATCTGAAGAAGTCTGGTGGCATGAGTTGAATCATTTCTCTGTTCTCTCTTCTTCCTCTCTTCTCATGTAATTTTTTCATGTAAAATTACATGTGCTTTTGTAATATATAATTACATGTGAAAAATCTAGAAAATATCTCAAATTCAAAGATGACTCATCTTTGACTAGATATTTTAATATTTCAATATTTTTCCAATTTTGAAGGTTTCTCCCTATATATAGAGGGAACCTCTTTTGTAAAGGATCTCTAGATAATTGAGAACAAAAACTTTGCTGAAATTGAGACACTTTTTGAGACTTTGTGCTCAACTTGCAAATCATATTTTATCGAATGAATGAGAAATAAGTTTATTTCAGACTTTGTGTTGAAGTAATTTGTGTTATTTAAAAAATAGTTCTTATGTTCTCTTTCCTGATAATCTCTTATTTGTTCGATTTAATAAGCAAAGTGTATGTATTTAAATTATCTAAAGACGTTCCTAAAAGATAAAAGAAAGACCTTGAGCTACTTTTATCTTGGTGACCCTTTTATCTATTGTAGTTTTAGGCAAAGAATTTGTGCTTTGTTTCACTCTACTATTACGCGTGTTCCAAATCAATGGAGACAATAGAAGACTTTGTGCTTTTGTCGGTTTCCTTGTGGACTTTTTTACTACTTCAGGGGATTTTCTACTATGTGCTAGATACCATTCCTAAAAGAAGAGGAATGCTCTTAGCCATCGACCTAGACTTCCCTCTTTTGTTCTTTGAACATCATCTTTGAAAAAAAGAAAGATGGATGGTGTTGTACTATCTTGAGTATTATTTTCCGCTTACTTATATATACATATAGCATATAAGTGATTCATAGGGAACCTCTTCTTGATGAAAGGAGAGATTTATCTCATTAAGATGTGGTAAACCTACACTTTTTGTGGCATAAATCTCCTTGTACTGTGGTTGATATACCCATTTTGTCATCAGTTAGTTGATGACAAAATATTCACCCAACAATCTCAACACCACCTCTCGACTCAGCTTCATTGATAACTTTAGTGCCTCCCACTATGTCAAGTACAGCCATGCAATCCTCTAGTTTGAATAAGCCTGAATTATCAAAATTTAATTTTATATGTAATTTTGATTGTAATATTAGTCAATGTAATTATAGTTTACTCATACCCAATGTCTACATGTAGTAGTTATCTTGATCAATTTGTAAGCATGCACATGTTACATGGCATCATATAGATAAATCTATTTTTGGATACAATTATGATCAAATGTCGGTATACATGCAATTTTTTGGCATCAAATTATAACTAAATTTATAATTACTAACATGTAACTTATATTTTTACATGAACTTGGAGGATAAGGCAACCCCTCCCCAAATCTATTTATACATGTAAATCCCTCATTTCAAAGGGTTATAAAATTATCAATACATGAAGAAGTCATTTTTTATTGTCATGCAACTGTGTAGATGAATTTTCATTCCATTTATATGTAATTAAGTGTCTAGTTTCCTAGGGTTTTTTTATTCAATAGTTTGAAGTGTGCAATATCTATAAATAATTTTTTTTTATCATTGATAGTTATTTATTTTAGATGTGTAATAGGTACTAAATAATTATCAATTTTTATTGATTATATGCAAATATGTTGAGTGTTTCAATTTTCAAAGTGTGTATAAGTGTTTCTCTTTGATATAGTCTTATTGGTGTGAGTCATAGATGCCCTAGATACCTTTCTAGTCCAAGATGTAATCTCTTGAGTAAGGGTGTGCAATAACTACTCTAAAAAGAGAAACCTTCAGCTAATATCCTTGAGTTTGTATGTGAGTGTGAAATAATTACCAATAGTAAGCATTAGTTCTAGAAACACTCATCCACAAATAAACCAACCCTAGAAGTAATATCTTGAGACCATAAAGCTTTCTTTTCTTTTATAAGCTTCCCTCTTTTTTTGGAGTTTCTTGTATTGAGATATACCTACTTTATAATAAGGTTCATCCATCCAACTCAACTAGGTTTTAATGTCCTTACTAGGATTCATTCCATCTATAAACACACTGGGTTAACAACTTGCATGCTCAGCCTGTTATTCCACCACCTGATTATTTAACCCATTCCTATAATTCATGCCGTGGAGTGGGGTTACCTCCATTGAGATCTTAAAATGTTATATGTTACCTCATTAAAAATAGGGGTGTGCATAATACCCACATCAACAAAAGGGAATCTTATATTGGAAGAACTATGAAGAAATGTACATGAGGTGTGTCTCAAAATAAGAAAATACATACATCTTTGATAATCTACACTAGAAGATAAGCAATAGACACCCGTCAAGAAACATAATAGCTCATAAAAATTTTAGAATGGGATACTACTAGCCTATGATTTTTAAATGTTCCCATAACCATGTTAGGACCTACCATGAGTGTTAGGTGTTTGTAAAAAGGTAAGTGCATGCCACCATGCCTCTACAACTGGTCATTAAAGGATGTCCTTTTGATCAATGGGGTCTTGACTTCATTAGAGTGATCAATCAAAAAAAATTAGTAGGTCATAAATTTTTCTTAACTTCCATCAAATGTTGCACCATATGGACAAAAGTTATGGCCTCTAAGAATTCTAAAACACTAGATGTTATTAAATTTCTAGAAGATAACATATTGACTAGGTTTGACACTCCAATTTATTTAGTGTGTGATAATGGTCCACCTTTCTAATGTACTAAATTTAATTAGTGGTATAATAAAAAACAAATTACCATCAAGTTCTCTTCCAATTATTACCTAAAATAGATGGAGTGACTGAATCTACTAACAAGAATCTGATGGATGACATCAAGAAGTCAACACAAGACAAACTAAGAAAATGACACATGCTACTGAAGTATCCACAATGGGTAGGTAGAACAAGACATAATCAAGCCTTAAAGCTTCAAATTTTCTACTATTGTACGTATAATAGTCAATTTTCCCTATCACTCTTATAATACTAACATCCTAGTTTATGCAAGAGTACATGGGAGAGGATGAATTAATTCAATCTGGACTACTTGATATAGTCGAGATGAAAGATGCACAAACTTAAGTAATACATAGCTTCAACAAACACCAAGACATTGTCAAAATATGGTTTGATAAAAGGTCTAAAATCAAGGCTTTCAATATTTTAGACCTAGCTCTTTTATAGGATAAATCACACTAAAGGAAAGGATAGCATGAAAATTTCAATCGTTTATGGATTGGTCCATATCAAATATTCAAAATTCTAGGTAACAATGCCTTTTGCTTGAATGACATTCAAGGTAATGACCACACTTTTGTAGTCAATGGATAGTTTTTAAAACATTATTTCATGGTTTTTCTAACTAGAGATGCTTATGAGTGACTATAAATGGAGATGTAGATGTAAGAGTAGATTAGATTTTTTGCTTTTTAGAATAGACATTTTACTTTCTAGGTTAATCTTTCCTACTTTATTATATTAAGTTCCCTACTTTTTACACTTGCTTTTGATTGAGGTACAATCAATGAGGAGGGTGGTGAATCAGTGATGGCAGATATTTAACTTTAATTCCAAATCTTTCATACTATTAATCAATCAACATATATCAACTTGATCAAATAACATTAACAAGAGATCTCATTCATTAAATGCATACACAATATCAAACACACAACATAGTTCATGTGGAAAACCATCATGGGGAATAAAACCCACTCTCAAGCCTACAAAAACATGGACTACTTGTCTTATAAGATTATTACAAATAAGAGACCCTTTTAATGAATCACCCACTTCATATGGAGCACCCACCCCTAAGTTTGAATAAAAACCCACTTACTCTAGATGTTGACCACCCATACAACACCTATGAAATCAACAACTCTAGAATTCAGATTACATATCAATTTGATGGAGTCACAATGTATAACACCTCTCTTAAATCCTCAATACTCTCTCAACCCTACTTTATATAGGCAATTCATCTAAAGCACCCTTTTGGATCTCTCTAAGCTTCTTCATTCATCCTTAGCCACAAACTTGTAGAAACTCTATAATCACAATAAAGACATGATAAAAAGGTCTGTTGGGCCTCAAATTCATATAAGGATAGGATCCTCACCAACATAACAAATACCTAGGTACAAGGCAATCACTTGTCATGATTGTTATTTTGTCATCTTTTGGTGCCATCTGGCAAGTGGCTAACTAATTCCTTTCAAGCTCAATCATCATTGGGAAGTGGGTGGACAAGATAGTCACATCTCATTGGAGGTAGGGTAGTGGAGCTAATAGAATTATTATAGCCAATGCAAACTCAAAAACCAACATTATCTATTCCCCATGGTACTAAAATGCCCCAAAGCACTATAAAAGTGAGCTGAGTCTAGTTAGTAAGGAGAAGATTGGAGTAGTGAATCCTTAGAGGATTGGTTTTAAATGCTATGTTCATCATTAAAACTTAGAGTTTAGTTTAGGACATCTTTATTACTCCCCATTATAATGCCCAATCTCTCTTGAGAGCCTTTAGGCCTTTAGTATCTTAAGATGAGAATTTGTTTAGTTCTTAATGATACATATGTGTGTGTGTGTATTTTTTTTAAACTTTGTTTAATGATGAAGGGCTTTCTATAATATTTAATGGATTAAATGCTTAAAAGTATAGTGTGTATGTTGATCTCTTACAATCTGATTGACCTAACCTATATATGGTGTGCCTATAACTCATGAGGACTTCAACAATTGATATAGGAAACTCTATAAGTATGGGTAAGACCTAACACCTCATAATTATACCTGCATCTAGTGCAAACCTAAGCCTAAGTCCCTAAACTAGGTACCTTAATGACCTCTTAAGTGCCTGAAAATCATTAAGCCAAGGGAACCAAAGGCTTACACTCATGAAGCTATAAACCTAGTTCATATCCACTTGCACCTAATATATATTCAATTTTCCCCACCCCAAATCAGCTTGTGCCCATGACTGTACCACCATCATTTCACTAACAAAAATTCTTAAAGGATAGAGTTTTGCCATGGCATAACTAGTCTAATACAGACCTTGATCCCTTCTTAACTACACTTTAGATGAGTGTATAAGGCTTGCAACTTATGTGAGGTGATACCAATGCAGTAAAGTGTCAAATTTTGATCACTATAGGATGAGTCAAGGCTTGTGCCACATTGAAACAAGTCTAAATCTGACCTAGATAGCTAGATAAGTGCCTGAGAAGGTCTATTACTGAAGACACCTACTTTTCTACATCATTTTGGTTCTATTGCTAGGACTTATTATATTTTATTATTGTAATGGTGCACTATAACAATGCTTTGAATCTCCTTCAAGAACATCAAATGCTAGCTAGAATGAGTGGAAGATATCTTTATGATGAGACATCCAACTCGTAAAGGATAGAAACTAAGGAAGTGGGTCCAAAACCACTTGTATTATTCATTGTATGAGGGTTTTTTTTTAGAACTACAAGAGTAGGTATACCAATGGTTGGCTACTTATGTGACACATAAAATTCAAAGCTATGGATAGAACCTCAAGTGGATGAAAGAGAACCTAGAAAGGATTGAGAACTTAGATGCCACATAGACAAGAGCTGTAGATAAATAGTGGCAAGGGGTGATGAATAGCTACATGCTTGAATTTATAGTATCAATGTAATCCTCTTTGATGAAGAAAAATATTAGTTCTTACATGAACCTAGAGGCATATTTGTTAAAGAAATTGGCACCAAACTCAAGAAACTAATGGTAGATTACAACTTTGAGATTGTGAAGATGGAAGGCTAAAGTCCTCTCACACATGGGCAATGTAATAAAGAAGAAGGGGATGTGTAGGTGATGCAAAATAGAAGGGGATGAGTAGATTGACACTTGAGAGCTCAAGAGATAGGCTTATAACAAGAGGAGGTGCAAGATGATAGAAGATCTAGAACCTAAAAGTGTCGAGAGGACTTGTAGCGATAGGGAAGGGCATGGGGAAGGATCTCTTTAATGGTAGTAGTGTTTAGAGGAAGGAACCCTTAAAGCTATGGAACAAGCTCTATAAGGTGAATACTCAAGGTCCCTACAAAAATTGACCATTACAGATGCATCAGAAGAAGCTACCCCCTTTAAACCTATAGCATGAGCTCATGTACTAGATCCCCCATAGGAAGATAGAAGATTGATAACTAACCCATTTGTCAACTTAGACTTTGATAATTTTATAGATTTGGACTAGAATTTTGTGATTAAACAAGTTATTCCTTGTGAGGAGATAAGTGAGAATACCTCTAGACCTCAAAGCACTAGCTCAACTAGATAGAACATGAGCACAAGCACCCCAGTCTAGCCAATGTCAGATATGCAACCTAGGCAATAACTTAAAGGAAGTTGCCTTATGCCACTAATTGATAGTACATCACCATTATCTTTTGCATCATTAATAGTAATGATGGGACTATCACCTAGCCCAGTGCCTAGAGGTATTAGAGGACCACCACTAGGATAAATACCAGGGATACAAGCACCTTAGGCACCAATTGCTCACCCACCCTATATTTAGTATGATATGGCCATGCATCTACCTAAGTATCAAGGCATGGAGAATGTCATAGAGTATGTGCTTAAGTGTGAATTATAATAGCGTGCCCAAAGAATAACCTATTCTAAGCACAAGGCAACTTAGTTTGTGATATTATTGCTTAATCATGCCCATACTTGGTATAATAAGTTTGATCCTAACCAGGTTATGGTTAATTACCACACCCTAAAGGAATCCTTCTTGAAATATTTTGATATACCTAAGTTTGAGTAGTAGCAGTGCATCATCACGCTTAAGGAGATCAACTAAGGATTATCAGAGATCTTATGATTATATGATGCTATATTCAAGACTCTCTTTTCTAATATCCCTTATGATATTCACCCTTCCCAGCATGTGTAATGATTCATTGGAGGATTACTAGTACCATTCAAAAGGCTGATGTCTATGAAAACATTCACAAACCCTCAAGAAGTGCTTAAAGCCATGCTCAGAGCCGAGGTGATTAGGAATAGTGTATAAGAATTAGCCATTTCATAGAGGCATAGTTTTGTGTTTATGCCCTCCCAACTACAAAATTTGATCACTAGTTCATCGCAAGACATTAGAAGTGAGTTATGGTGTACCAATTATGAGATAGAAAGCCATAATAGAAATAAATTACCTCAGATGAATGTGTGCACACTAATTTTAGCTATGAATTTTGTCATGAGGCACATGATGTTCATAATTTCCCCTTATTATAATGTATCAATTAGGTCATCATAATAACCTATCATTTGTTATGTGATTCCTATACCCATACCATAACTAATTATTGCATGATCAATAAGATGCATGAGAACATAGGGAGAGGTGTATGATAGGCAATGGCAGTAGTAAGAGGGTAAGGAAACCAAGGAAATGAATTTTATGACTAGAAGAATGAAGGTTATGGGATGTAAATAGGTGCCAGAGGGTGAGGTGGTAGATGTGGTAGATGAAGGTTCCTACCACAATCATGTTACAAGTGTGGTTTGATTTAGCACTATCATCACAACTTCCCTACACATCCAACATATGAGTATTCTCAAGGAGCACATAAGGTTAAGGAATGCCTTAACTTATATAAAAAATTAACCCAAGGCAAGCTGGGCACTGACAAGGGTGCAGGGATGATTAGGCACAAGTCTAAAGAGGTGAAATGGACTCCAAAAGTATAGCTAGCCTACATAAAGTCAATCAAATATATAGGAAACTACTTGGAGTGGACTCACCACTCAACCACTAGTTACGCCAATACCATAATTATTCTTGGAATATAGGGTGTTGAGATGCACTGAGCACATTACACAACTAAAACCTAAATTTATGCCTTACCCAAAGCTTACACACCAAAAATATGTATTATAACAAGCTATGAGTGTGATCTAAAACTTGAAAGGAGAGCTCCAACTGGTATAAGACCTAGAGGTGCAAACTATTGACTCTCACAAAAAATAGGATGGCTAAGAGGTAGAAGTATAAGATCTAATGGAGATCTTGCACCTCCTACAAATAGAAGGGATGTTACCCCTATTAAATAACTTACATCTAGAACATGTAGGATAGTAGTTAGTTGAAGTTACTATACCACACATGGAAGGGGTGTGAGATTTTAGGCATACACATAATATAGAGTATGACTAATAACTCTTGGTGAATTCCACCATTGATGGATGGTCCATCTATGAGGTCCTTATTTACAAAGGCATTGAGATCAATATCTTAACCTAAAATGCATGGGAAAATATGGGTATGCTATCCTTGAGGCCTTCTCCCCATGTACTCTTCATGTCTAACAATACCCAAGTATAGCCAATTGGAATTTTAAAGGGAACCATTGTATATATTATGGGTGTCAAATTCCATGTTGACTTCAAGGTAATTGAGTTGGTTGAATAGGATAACTATCCATCACTTCTAGGAAGGCCATGGTGTTATGTAAATAATGTTGATATGTGTTTCAAGAAGCGATATATGACCTTAGAAAATGTCAAAGAAAGGGTAGTGATTCCCCTCTCAAGTGACCAAGAAACCCCATATGTGGAGATCATTCATCTAAAGGATGAGATCAACCATATATATAACATCATAGTGTAAGGTATCAAGAATCTCAACCCTTCTTATCAAGGATTGCTCTCTTAATAAGATGGGCAGTCAACCTCAAACACCACTGATGTTGTTAGTGACTGATGGGTTAAGGAGGCTTATTAGGCCACTAATTATAGATGTTGTTTAGTGTGCACAAAGGTATTGAATCTTGTGAGGACTGGCTAGGTCTATATTGATCACACCCCAAAATAATGGGTCCTACAACATGGGGGGAAAGGAAAGAGGGTACTCCACCTATGCAAAGGTAAGCTTGCAATGCTCCCAAAATTTGAAAGGAAAAACCTAGTAGAAAATTATGTCCAAGATCTTAAATCATACGTCCCCAAAGAAACAGATAGAATGGATGCACTAGTGTATACCTTGATAAAAAATAGTCATGCATTGGTGGGTAGCATAAAATTTGAACTTACCAACCTAGATAGAGGTGAAAGTGGCCATCTGCACTAGATTCAAGAGGAGTAACGAAGACTTGAATATATTGGCATACTCTGGTAAATCTAATCCCATGGTACATGTGCACCTATGTAAATAGACATTAACTAACTATAGCATGACTACCCCAAAGAACTTATAGGTGCACACCTTTTATATAACTCTGAAGACATGGGCATGAGAATGGTATGTGGTCAATGAGATGAACTGAGAAATAACCAAATGGGGTACTCTAAAGGAGAAGTTTTTTCACACCTCCTTTTCCTCACATAACTTGGAATTGGTCAAGCCACTACAAGTAATTTAGAGAGTAGTGTTTGAGGACACCACCATCCTCGAGGAGTGCCTAAAATAAATTTTCAAGGAAAAAGGGTTGGTGCTTTTAATTTTCTTTGAGGAACAAATTCTCAATAGTGAGTCAAGAAAAGAATATGATGAAACTTGGAAGGATCACTATTAGAAAATGTTGATAGGTAAAATAAATCTCATACACCAAGTGTTGGGGATCAACCAATAATATTGATTACACTTATGAAAGCAATAAACACAGAATTAAATCAGAATGATAAGTAACTAGAATGATAAATAGCAAAGAACAAGAGATACAAGAAACCACCCTAAAAACTTGTACTAAACTCTTTACAAAAGGAATACAATTGAAGAAACTTCTTTTCTTCCACACCTCTCTCAGATGTACAGATCTCTCTCTAGATCTCTTTCCCTCAAGAGCTCTCTCTCTCAATTACAATCAACTCCAACAACCTAGAATGATTCACATGTATAATTCTGTACTATTCTTCAACATTCTACAATACATTACAATAAGCTAAGAAGATCTAATCCTACATATAGAATTAGGAAACTTGAGCATGCATTTACAACCAACAGTTGTGCCTCTTAAACAAGGGCTCTAAAATAGTCTTACTAATAATAGAGACGTGGACTTAAGACTATCACTTAATCCCATCATGCAAACACTTAGTTATGTCCTCGGAAATAGCTTTCTAGATGCATAGGTAACTGACATCGGCTCCTACCTGTTTGCTTGTGACCGACATTGGCCGATCCCTACCGACATCGGCATCTCTTAAACTGCTCCTGACTGACCTCAGTCACTCCTGACTGACACCGGTGACTGTGTAAACCTGCAACTGCTACAAAGTGCTCCTTTGGTGAAGCTTTTAGGCTCCACACCTTAACAATCTCCCACTTGGAGATAAATAGCTGCACCAGTACCTATACAGCAACATCTTCTAGCTCTTACATCTTCAACTCAATCATGAAGACCAATAGAAGTTAAATGAAGATTTAACTTCTCCTTTATAACTGGCTTGGTTAACATATCAACAGGATTCTTATCTGTATGGATCTTCTCCAGCTTCAACTCACCATCCTCCAATACCTGTCGTATGAAGTGGTACCTTAGTTGTATGTGCTTTGTTCTTGAATGAAAGGCTAAATTCTTAGCCAAATGAATTGCACTCTGACTGTCACTATATAATCTACAACTCTCTTGCTCCTTTCCAAGCTCTTCCATGAACCGTGTCATCCATATCATCTCTTTGCTAGCCTCTGTGACTGCAATATACTCTGCTTCTATAGTTGACAAGGCAACAACCTTCTATAACTTTGATATCCAGCTAACCACCATTCCACCAACAGTAAAAACATATCTTGTGTGTTCCTCCTGCCATCCAAATCACCTACCATATCTGAATCTACATAACCATGTAGAGAAGTATCTAAACCTCCATAGCACAAATGCGTACTACTGGTTCCTCTTAGATATATAAGGATCCACTAAACTGCTTTCCAGTGTTCCTTCCCTAGATTGGCCATATACTTACTTACAACTCCCACTGCTTGGGCAATATCCGGTCTAGTACACACCATTGCATACATTAAACTCCCTACTATGGAAGAATATGGAACTCTACTCATGTACTTTACCTCATCATGTGAATTAGGACATTGTTCTTTACTCAACTTAAAATGTCCAGCCAAAGGTGTGCTTACCAGTTTTCCATCCTGCATATTGAACCATTTCAACACCTTGTTCACATAATCCTCTTGAGACAAAATCAACCTGTGATTTTTCCTATCTCTCTTAATGCTCATGCCAAGGATTTTCTTTACTGCTCCCAAATCCTTCATGGCAAATGTTTGAGCTAATTTTACCTTAAGCTCAGAGATATCCTGCATGTGTGAACCTGAAACCAACATATCATCTACATACAACAACAAAATAATATATCTACCATTATCCAACCTCTTAAAATACACACAATGGTTAGATTGACACCTACTGTAGCCATGCTCAGTCATAAACCTTTCAAATCTCAAATACCATTGTCTAGGAGCTTGTTTGAGGCCATACAAGCATTTCTTCAATTTGCACACTAACTTCTCCTTACCTTTGACCTCAAATCCTTCCGACTGTTCCATATATATTTCTTCATCCAAATCTACATGAAGAAATGTTGTCTTAACATCTAGCTGCTCAAGATGCAAATCCTCAATAGCAACTAAAGACAGTACAGTCCATATAGAAGTCATTTTAACAATAGGAGAAAAAATATCACCAAAATCAATACCTAGTTTTTGTGCAAATCATTTCACTACCAACCTGGCCTTATATCTCATCTGTTTGTTCTCACCTTCTTTCAATCTGTAGGTCCATCTGTTCTTCAGTGTCTTCTTACCAGCTGGTAACTCAACCAAATCCCATGTTTGGTTCTCTTTCAAGGACTCTATTTCCTCAACCATGCCACACTCCCACTGATTCTTGGATTCCACCTGTATTACTTCTTCAAAACTCTTTGTTTCTCCACCATCAGTTAGCAATAAATAGAATAATGAAGGAGAATATCAAATTGGAGGTTTACTTACCCTTTCTGACCTCTTGATGGGCGTCTGAGACTCATTCACAACACGCTGTCCACCCAAATTCTCTGACAGTGACCGACCTCGGTCACTTCCAGGCCTGTAACTGGCCGACATCGGTTCTGCCTGGCCAACGTCGGTTCCTTCCTGGCTGACGTCGATCATTATACGACTGACATCAGTTTCTGTCCTACCGATGTTGGTTCCTACCTGGCTGACGTCGGTCTTTGTGTTTTCCTGCAAGTGATTATTTCTTCTTCTCACGAGCTCATTTTGGACTGTCACCTCGTCCAATTCTCCATTGCTCTACCCAGATTGATTTAGCTTCTTGAGCTGATCACTATACATCACTTTTTCATTGAAAACAACATCATGGCTCCTAATTATTTTGTTAGTTCCTAGATTCCAAAATCTGAAATCGAAATCATTAGAGCCATAGCCAATAAATGTGCACCTCATAGACTTAGCATCCAGCTTCTTTCTATTTTCCTTATCAACATGCACAAAGGCTTCACAACCAAAAACTTTGAGAAATGAGAGATCTACCTTTTTACCGGTCCATGCCTCTTCTGGAATTCCACCATCCAGAGCTATAGAGGGTCCTATGTTAATCAGGTACACTACAATGTCAACAGCTTTTGCCCAAAACTCTAAGGACAAACCATTATGCAATCTCATACACCTTGCGCACTCCATTATTGTTCTGTTCATCCTTTCAGCAACTCCATTTTGTTGAGGTGTCCTTGGAACCATCCTTTGCCTATGGATTCCATGCATATAACAATACCAGTTGAACTTGTAGCTATAGAACTCACCACCATTATCAGATCTCAGGCACTTCAATCTTCTGTCTGTTTCATTCTCAACCATAGCTTTCCAAATCTTAAAAGTCTTAAATACATCAGATTTCTTCTTAATACAATAGACCCATACCTTTTCTGTAGCATCATCTATGAACAAAACATAGTACTGTGATCCTCCAATAGAAGCAACCTGAGCCAGTCCCCACACGTCTGTGTGAACAAGCTGCAACTTATGCTTCTTCTTTGTTGACCCAATCTTGAGAAAACTCACTCTCTTCTGTTTCCCAAAAACACAGTGCTCACAGAAATCCAAGTCTATGCTTTTCAAATATGAAAGCTTACCTTTTGACTTAAGAATTGGCATTCCCTTCTCACTCATGTGGCCAAGCCTTGAGTACCACAATTTTGCATCCACATCTAAAGTAGATAATATAGAAGGAGAATTGTTAGTAACACAATTACATAAATAGAGAGTACCTACTCTCTTACCTTTGGCCATTACAAGTGCACCCTTGGTCACCTTCCAAGATTCAGTTGTGAGAGTTACTGTACAACCCTCATCCCCTAACTTTCCTACAAAAATCAAATTTCTCTTCAAGTTAGGAACATGCATAACATCTCTCAACACCCATGTGTTGCCATTCTACATTTTTAGCTACACTTTTCCTTTGCCAATAATTATACAAGGCTCATCATCCCCTAGATACACTATTCCAAAATCTCCATGGACATAGTCACTAAAATATTCTCTATTAGGGGTAGCATGAAAAAATGCACCAGAATCTAACACCCAAGATTTTATATTATTATGCAAAGAGAATATTAAAGCATCTTGTGAAATACCTACAACCTTTGCTTCTTCTTTTCCTTTGTGTTGATTGTCCTCCTTAGGCTTTGACCAGCAATCCTGCTTATGTGCCCTATCTTTCCACAATTCTAGCATTGTGGCTTCCTGCCATTTATGGATTTGGATCTACCTCTCACCTTTGACTTAGACCTTGATCTCATCTTGCTCTTCTCTTTCTACCTTCCCCTACTCTTAAAACTCAAACCGTTCCCTAATGTTTCCTCTGTGCTTTTCTTGCGAATTTCTTCATTCAAGATAACACTAACAACATCCTCTACTTTTAAAATATTTGAAGCAGATGCAGTATTACTAATTGCCATTACTAAGCTATGCCAGCTTTTAGGCAAAGAACATAATATTAAAAGAGCTTTAATTTCATAATCAAACACAATTTTGACTGAACTTAATTGATTTACAATTCCATGGAAATCATTTAGATGATTAGATACAGATCCACCTTCTTGCATATGCAAATTAAATAACTGCTTCATAAGATATACCTTATTAGAAGCTGAGGGTTTTTCATATAAATTTGCTAAAATAGTCATTAACTCTACCGTAGACTTTGCCTGTAATAAATTAGATATCATAATAGATGCCAAACTCAGTCTTATAGACCCTAGAGCCTTTCTATCAAGAACTTCCCATTCTTCATCATCCATGTCTGTGGGCTTCTTTGCAATCCCACCTAACGATAAGTATAGATCTTTCTAATATAGATAATCCTCTATCTGCATTCTCCAATGTTGATAATTTTTGCCATTAAACTTCTCCATTCTCAGTTTACGTTCTTCTGCCATTGCTTCTCCCACTCAAACAGAAATCCCTATAGAAACCCCTATGAGTAACCTGTAATCAATACACACTACACAGATCTAAACCACCTGTTAGTGAACCTGAGCTCTGATACCACTTGTCAAGCACCTAGAACATAAATGCTCTGATACCACTTGTTGGGGATCAACCAACAATATCGATTACACTTATGAAAGCAATAAACGCAAAATTAAATCAGAATGATAAGTAACTAGAATGATAAATAGCAAAGAATAAGAGATAAAAGAAACCACCCTAAAAACTTGTATTAAACTCTTTACAGAAGGAATACAATTGAAGAAACTTCTTTTCTTCCACACCTCTCTCAGATGTACAAATCTCTCTCTAGATCTCTTTCCCTCAAGAGCTCTCTCTCTCTCTCAATTACAATCAACTCCAACAACCTGAAATGATTCACATGTACAATTTTGTACTATTCTTCAACATTCTAAAATACATTACAATAAGCTAAGAAGATCTAATCCTACATATAGAATTAGGAAACTTGAGCATGCATTTACAACCAACAATTATGCCTCTTAAACAAGGGCTCTAAAATAGTCTTACTAATAATAGAGACATGGACTTAAGACTATCACTTAATCCCATCATGCAAACACTCAGTTCTATCCTTGGAAATAGCTTTCTGGATGCACAAGTAACTGACATCGGTTCCTGCCTATTTTCCTGTGACAGACGTCGGTTGATCCCTGCTGACACCGGCATCTCCTGAACTGCTCCTGACCGACGTCGGTCACTCTTGACCGATGCCGGTGACTGTGTAAACCTGCAACTACTACAAAGCGCTCCTTTGGTGAAGCTTTTAGGCTCCACACCTTAACACCAAGTAAATGATACAATTCTCGGTGAAGAAGACCCCACTCATCTTTGTATAGATATAACTAAGGGAAATTGGAAAGTAGAGGACTCACACCATGAGAAGAATGAACTATACCATGTACTATAAAATACCATCAAAGTGGGCATCAACATAGATGGAGAGACAAAGATGGCTATTCTAGGCACCTATTGGTTTGATGTAGACTAGCATGCACTATAGACCTCCTAAAGGAATTTCAAGACTTGTTCCCTAAGACTTATCAAGATATGAAGAGCACCCACCCATCCCTTAGGAATATGAGCATAAATTTAGTTGATGGCACAAAACAGTCAAGAAGGGCCCTTATAGAATGAATCCCAACCTCCACACTAAGGTTAAAATAGAAATCAATGCAATATTGAATGTAGGGGTCATTTACCTTATGTAGGAGTTTGAGTGGGTGAGCCCAATGGTGATAAACATCAAAAAGGATGGGTACATTCACATTTGCATCAATTATAGAATGTTGAACACTACTTATGTCAATGACCCCTTCCTAACTTTATTTATCGATAAAGTCCTAGAAGTCATCGTAGGCTGTGAAATCTACACCTTTATTGATGGGTTCTATAGATACCACCAATTCTAGATTAAGGAGGAAAATCCCAAAAAACCTTTTCAATTTAATGGGGTTATTTTGTCTATAACATGATGCCCTTTGGACTCAATAATTTTCCATTCATGTTCTCTAGAGTGGTGATCACCACATTTAAATACTTCATCCACAAGTTCCTCTACGTTTACCTATATGACTGGACAGTGTATAGCCTCATCAAGGACCATTATGATAACATATGCCTAATGTTTGATAGGTGTAGATAGCTTCAAATATCCTTAAACTTAAGGAAGTGTATATTTTTGACATCATTTTGAAACTTGATCAGACTCATCTTCTATAAGGATGCTTTTTTCATTGATCCAATGAAGATTATGATCATCATTCAACTCTAGACTCCTTCCACACAAAAATACATTCATTCCTTTCTTATCCACTATGGGTATTGTTATCTCCAAATCTTTCACCCTAGAAGAGGGTTGTTTAGGCCTCCTCCATATTTGGGCAATGTTGGGGCATTTCCAAGCATGTGGGTGTGCCTATAAGTGGAAATTAACCTCTAGGTTGAAAGGGCTAGCTCCTTATGTTAGCTTTTTATGTAATAAAATTGTTGAACTAGTGTGTATGAGTGAAAAGAGTCAGAAGTTTGCATAAATGAAAAGCCTAGTCTAAAATGGTGATATACCAAGAATTAGTATCCACATGTATGCCCTATACTTATTCATAATAAAATAGAATATAGTCTATAACTCAAGCTCTAGAAGATTCCAACATAAGTATTTCAATGTAGAGACAAAATAAATGATATTGCACAAGGTAAATAACTAGAAAAGATAACCTATATAGTATAGAAAAAGGGTTGCACATGTGAAAAATATCATACAACTAGAATGCACTCTACATGACCTATTGGATCAAATCTTTGCTCAAAAACATGGAGGATAGAGAATAGAAGGATAAAACATCACTTGTTGTCACTCTGTGTCTCTTGCATGCCTAGGAAAATGTCTATAACTTAGAAAGAAAACATACTTATGCTTCTTTGCTCAAAGGCAAGAAAATGGAAAAACATTCCAGTAGGGCTTCACCATACTATCTATGGATGATAAAATAAGATCCCAAGGGTCCTATTTATAGAAAATTAGGGAGAGAAGAGAGATATCTTGGGCACCAAAATAGAATCCTCCAAAATGGTTTGTAGTCACCATCCTCATGAAATTGATTATAGTTTTTCTCTCATTTAGTTGGATTTTTTCCTTCTCTTTGATTTGCCTTATTGAAATGTCTAGGATCACTATAAAATCAATGGTGAGATGACCCTCCATAATAAATAGCTTGGACCACTACTTTGAACCTTAGATTCTTCCTAAAAGCTCCCACATTTTACATTGCAAACCGATTTAGGTTTTCCATGTGACTTTACTTCTTACTTGCTTCTTTGGGTTCTTTGATTGCTTCTACTTATAAAATTCATAAGCAAAGTTTGTTTAAAAACCTGATTTACACTATCTCTGATCTTTCAAGTTTTTTGATTGCTTTTGCTTATAAGATTCATAAGCAAAGCTATTTTGAAAACCTAATTTTGCTTTGCTTAAGACCTTGTCGGGTTCTCTAAATGGCTTTACTCCTTGCTTGAAGAATTTAGGCATGAATTTGATGTCCTACAACATGTCATATTCAAATCTCAATGGCTAGTTAGCCACCCTAAATTTGACATCTTGTAGCATATCATGTCTTTGAATCCTAATGGCTAGTTGGCCACCTTGAATTTGACATCCTACGGCATGTCTTTGTACCCCAATAGCTAGTGGGTTATATTACACTTAAAATCCTACGACACATCACGGGGATCCTACGACATAATTTCCCTTAAGAAAATTCCAAAGGGACACTTTGGAAAACAAAGTGCCCTTCAAAAAAATTTGAAGGGACACTTTAGGGGGAACAAGGCAAGAAAAGCCCTTCAAAACTTTTCAAAAGGGCCACTTTTGAGAGGCATTATCAAGACCATTTCAAGTTTTCTAAGCCCTATTACTTACTCACTTTGGACCTCTCATTTCTCACTACTTATAAAGCAATTTAAGATTTGATCCTTGTAAAACCCAAAGTCATGCATCGTTAAAAATCTACAAAGCATTAGAAGGAGTAATTCAGGTTCATAAACTTGGATTACTTCCACTCATGAAATTTTTATAAGATGATTTGTTCAAAGAACCCAACTTGGTCTTGAGGAGTAACTCAAGTTTATGAGGGGCCAAGACATGACTTGTGGAGAACTTGACATACACTACAATGGAGCCAAAATAGTTTAGCCTCTTTGACTTGCAATTTTGGACCTCTAAAATGACCTGTTCTTGTAACTATTGTTCAGCTTTCCATGAAAATGGTTGAAAAAATTATACAAGGTAAAATTTGGTCAACATTTTAAGTCATTTTTATGGGAGGTGTTGACCAAATTTTTCCCACAGGCAAAATTTTTGGTCTCCTTCTTCCCTTGTTATTCAAGGACAATCATTTCTAGGTTGCTCAAGTTCAATGCCATTGGTTCTGCATTTGTTTCAATCATTTGTTTAGCCCCTTGATTCATCAGCACTTGGTTCATCCTTCATCAAGTTCAGTTTAATGCCTAGTTCATTGGTTCGGCCTTGGGCAGACACTCCAATTAAAAAGACTGGGTAAGTCCCAACATTGTTTAAGTTCAATTTATTTAAGCTTTGAATTCCTTCAAAATTTTGCTCGAAGGAATTCCTTCAGAAAAAAGTCTAAAGGAATTTAGTCTGCTTATACAAAGCAAAGGTCGGGTAGAATTTCTGCGGACTTTTTGTCTGTGGGAAAATGTCCGCAGAAAAAAGCCTGCAAAAAATACACAAAACAAACAAAACTTAGGAAAATTGTCTGCAAGGACCCAAGGAAAAGTCTGGGGATACAAGCGACCCACTGAAGAACCCCAAAGGGCAAGTGCCCTTGTGGGGGACTCTAGGCTAAACACAAAGGGGACACTTTCAAAGGGCCAGAGGGTCACCTTCCCTTTGGGAAGGTGCTAGAAAGAAGTAGAAGGCAAAAGAGTGCCTAGGAAGGTGCTAAGAGGAAGCAAAGCCACAGAGAGGCCATGAGGACCGGATGACATTTTGATAGGGACGGTGGCGTCTTGGAGGATGTCAACGTTAACAAAACAAGTTAGCCGTTGGTTTTCAAACCAACGATGACCGTGTAAACGTCAAAGTTAACAAAGTGAAGCAGCCTTTTCCTTTCCAAATGAGAGAGTGCTAACCATGGAAAAGAAAGCCCAAAATGCAGTGACCCACCAGAATGTTCACCCTTGAGGTTCGAAGGAGCCAGAAGAGACAAATTTGAGAAAAGACAAGGAGACAAGCATGAAACGAGAAAGCAGTTAGTCTAAGTGGCACCAATTTGAGAAGTGACTCCAGTAAGTGAAACAGTTCCTGTAAATTGATCATTAGGGATGTAAATAGCTAGCAATGCAACTAGTTTCTCCATTTTACATTTAATGAGTAGACAAACCATGTATTGAACTTGAAAAGGCAGACTTCAAATCGATAAAGCGCACAGCTCATTAATGTTTTGAGCAACTTGTTCTTCCCAATGAAGGGATGTGATAGGCCACTTGTAAAAAGGGGAGCACCAAATGGGCCTCCTTACTTCTTCTATATATTGAAGACTTGTCATTTTTAATAAACATCTTCCACATTTGTAAGGCGCAGCCTTGGCAAAATTTTACCTGAATCAATAAATGCAATTTTTTACCTCTTCTTGGATAGATATTTTTGTGTATGTCTAGAGTGTTGTTTGTGTTCAGTCATTATCTCTTGATGCTTTCACAGGTCCAACACCAACATACCCATTGTCTATAAGGTGCCATTTTGTAGCTGATAGGAGAAGAGCTCTATTTGGGAGTGTAGAACAGAGGAAGTTACTTGTAGTGTGCATTTCACAGCACCTTGGTGAGTCTCTATTTTTTGTGTTTTCATGAGAGCCTCCCTACCATTTTCTTGCAGCCTGGTCCTTCTGCCAAGTCTGAAGTGTATGTATACATTTATCTAGTTTTAAGTGTGGATGTGAGAAGGTCATTTCATTTTGGTGTATCACCTCCTTAGATTAGTTTGTATTCCTGCAATCTTTCTCCCTTTTCATCCCCCCAATTATATAGCTATATATATACCTGTATTAGTACTTGATAGAATAAACATGATGCATCAAAGGGAGCTAGCCTTATCTAGAGACTCTCCCCTCTAGCTTCACCAGTCCCACAGGTGAGAGGGGAGTTTCCATAGTTGCGAGAAGGTAGGAGCTCGACTTCCTGCCAAGGGTGTAATTTCTTATGTCAACAGTTTTGGCACACCCAGTGGGACCCAATTTGACAACTCAGTAAGATTTCAAGATTGATGTTGATCTTATTATAGCAAATCAAGTTTTCTAGCATCTGGTGACTCCACTGGTAAGAGCTTTAATTTTTCAATTAAGACCAGTTTCTTAACTTTTTATGCCTAAAGTCACCACAAGGTCTGCTTCAAAAGGGGTTCCTTTCGATTTCATTGAGTTGCCTTTGAACTCTACAAAAAGGCTATGATTTGAGAGGACCTATATTTATCCAATAATCAATCCTCTTAGACCTGTTGTAAGGGATGCATATGCAGCACAGCCATAGTTACAGCCTGTCCTAGCTATGGCTTTGCCCTTTACAGCTTTTCATGGTCAGAGCCCCTTGAACCTCCCATGTTATGATCCAATTTCAAGAATAGCCTTAAAAAATGTGACTTTTTTTATGGAGAGGGACCCATTACATTCATCTAGCACATTAGGAATATTGCCAACCTTTGCAATAATCACAATGTCACAGAGGAAAATATCGCCAACAGATTGCTAGAGTTGTCTCTCAAAGGCAAGGCTCTCGACTGGTACAAGACCTTGTTTGTAAATTCAATACATTCTTAGAATGAATTGGGCACTTAGTTAATAGACCATTTTGAGGAAAAGAGCAATGGCCTCTCACTTGCTAAGTAGCTGACAACCATAAAGAGAGCTCCACACGAGTATATGCAGGATTTTAACACACGATTTCAAAAGACTTGGGATAGAATTCCCATCCTGGTAAGACCGACTCCCAGCTATGCTTTCTTGTACTATTTAAAGGCATTAAACAGTGATATTGCTGTGATGATCCAATCTATGGGAGGGCATATACTACCTAATGCTTATGACATAGCCATAGCAGTTGAAAACTGCTTAGTACAGGCTGGGAAAATAGCCCCTAGGCCTCACATGCCACTTTTCCTAGAAATGTTGCCTCCAATTCAGACCATTGCTCCCACATTGGCTCCCTTACCTAGCATTGAGAAACTAGCTATTGTTCCATCCAATGAGCTTAATCAAGTTAAGAGTCTATTGTAGAGCATGTCAAATGAACTTGTAGCTCTTAAAAGGCAGCAAGCTCAAAGCAACAGGCTGAACCAGGGATATCAGCATTATGGTCAAGCCCCTAGACCCCCTTTTCAAGGCTATAATCAAGGATAGGGTCAACTTACTCAGACCAAGCCATTTCAAAACTACAACACAAGCCCCCCTTCATCATCTAAAGTCATGGTGCCAGTTTAAAACAATCTAGTACAGGAATAGCCAAGTTGTTTGACCATGGGATATGGTCAGGAACAGGCTATTTACACAAATGAGATGATGAGTTATTTCTAGAATGCAGATAATCAGGCTAACACTCAAACTCAGATCTTTGAGCCTCCAATGCAACCTAGCACAAGCAGTAGTTACAACCAGCCTGACTCTACTCTTATGAGCCACCTGGAAGGTGAGTTTTGTGCAATCAATTATGTAGGCAATGCAGATAATCAGGCTGACTGTGTTGCAGCCAACACAAGGTTTAAGAGGAAAGCAATGGGAGAAGCCTAGGCTACTAATCAAGTGGCAGTAGCACCTTCTCCATTGTACTCAAATCAAAAGGCCCCAAATTTCAAATAGTTGGTTGCACCTTCAGCCCCTCAGCCTACAACTCAGGTTGGAACTAGCCCCAAGGAAAGCTTGAATGGAGGCAATCCCCAGGTCAATATAGTGGACCAGATGAAGAAGCTACATATGAACATCTCTTTATGGGATTCATTATCTCTTCCAATATAGAAGGATGTATTGAAGAAGGAATTGCATGAGCCAGATCGACAAGCTATCCCAGCAAGCATTGATAATATCTTGATGACAAATGGACAGCCTTCCACTTTAGGTCAGGTAAAGAAGGAAGAGAAAATTCCCCCTTTCTATGTATCCTTGGTCATAGGGGATTTCTTGGTACACAACTACATTATTGATAGTGGGGCTAGTAATTTAGTGATGCCCAAGTGCATAGCTAACAAGATAGGACTGAAATATGAAGAGATGAACAAAGGAGTCCTGCAGCTAGATGGGACACCTACAAAAATAGTTGGAATTTTGAAGGGTTTAAGCTTGACATTGCATGCTTGCCCGACCTTCTCAATTCCCATGATATAGTGGTAGCAGATGTTCCTCCTTATTTTGCAATTTTCTTGTCCAGGGACTTCACATCAAAGATAGGTGGTTATCTAACAGTGAATTAGTCATATCTGGTTTTTAGAACCAAGTATGGGACCAAGGTAAAAATTGAATCTAAGCCACTCTACAAGGACCATCTAGAACCATATTCGCCTAAGGTAGCAAATGTCAGTTACACCATCATCGACCCAAAGAGTCCTAGATAGACCAATCTCCATCCTCTACTCTTGAAGGAGTCACAGACTTACTCTTGGATGAGTGGGGAAATGATAACTTTGAGCATGATCCTTACAAGTTTATAGAGGAGACAGGCCTTGGAGTCTACTATATGCATGAAGAGGGTGCCTTCATACCAAATATAATGAAGGCAAGCCAAGAGGACCTTGGTCTATGGCAACTGTACTTTGATAGTTCCAAAAGTAAGCTAGGAGCTAGTGGTGGGGTGATGTTAGTCTCCCCTTAAAAGGATAGGTACTTTTCATCTTTTCATTTCCATTTCTCTTGCACAAGCAATGTTGCAAAATATGAGTCCCTTATCCATGGGCTAGAATGGGCAAGAAAAAGAGGGATCAAGGAGTTGCAAGTTTTGGGAGACAGCATAGGGTCTGGGACTTGGTAGAAGATTTCCTTGCTTTCAGCATTGCCTCCATTCCCAAAGAGTAGAATAAACAATCAGATAGGCTAGCAGCAATTGGTGCTCAGTTTAATGTTTCCAAGGAAATAAGTTGAGATTGTGGTTTGTGCCACTTGAAAGTGGTGGTTCGGCCCTCTGTCTCGGACAACATTGCAAATTGGCAAGTTTTCAAAAGTGACCAGTAAATAGCTTTCTTCCTATAGGAGGAAGATGAGTTCGCAACACATAATCAGGCAAAATTATAGCAGCAATATGGCAATCAAATTTTTCAGTTGAAGAATAATAAGCTCCCTAAAGGTTTGGTCACGCTTGAGAGCATCTTCAATGGAGATGACCAATTGAGAAATGACAAGGCATGCATCACAACCAAAGAGGAGAATTACGAAAGGGTTGAGATCTTCAAAGACAAGTTGCTTGCACTTGGAAAAGTCTACATGTTTCAAGAAAGGTAGGCTTTTGTTTTGCTGTGTCAAGAGTTTGTTGATGTTTTTGCATGGGATTATAGTGACTTGAAGGGCTTCAACCCAAGACTTGCCCAGCACACCATCAAATTAGAAGGTGCCAGGCCAGTCACACAAAAGTAGAGACCTATCAATATGACAATTGAGCCCCTCATGCAGAGGGAACTAGCCAAATTGATTGAGTCTAGAATTATATTTCCAATCAAACATTCCTCTTGGTTGGCCAACCTTGTTCATGTTAGAAAGAAGAATGGGGAGATCACGCTGTGTGTCGACTTTAGAGACCTCAATAAAGTCTCTTTAAAATATCATTATCCCCTTCCAAGCATGGAGTAGATCCTTTAGAAGGTAATGGGAAATGAGAATTTCTCCCTCCTAGATGGTTATTCAGGGTATAATCAGATTCTAGTGCAACTCTGTGACCAACACAAAATGGCCTTCACCACTAAATGGGGAATGTTTGCCTACAAGAAGATGCCATTCAGGCTATCTAATGCTGGTGCTACCTTTTAATGAGCCATGGACATGGCTTTTGGAGGCTTGATAAACAATAATGTGATGGTATACCTCGATGATGTGATAGTATTCTCCAAGGAAGCAAGGCAAGACATAAAACACCTCAGGCAGATTTTTGAAAGGTGCAGGGAATTTGGCATCTCTCTTAATCCAAAGAAATGTGTGTTTTCTATTCATGAGGGGAAACTCCTTGGCCATATCATGTCCAAGGAGGGCTTATCCATTGACCTCGAGAGAGTTTTCTCTATCTTGGAAATGTCCCTACCACAGCACAAGAAAGGCCTACAGAGCTTCTTTAGTAGGATAAATTTCATTCAGCGATTCATTCTGACTTTCACAAAGATAGTCAAGCCCTTAATCTCTATGCTGAGGAAGGGCAAAGAATTCAAGTGGACAACACAAAGGAAGGACATATTTGATGCCATCAAGTAGGCCATAACCTGGGCTCCTACTTTGATCAGCCCTGACTTCAACAAAGACTTCAACCTCTACACTTTTAGCAATGAAGAGGTGATCTCCGCCATGCTTACCCAAGAAAATGGTGATGACCTTGAGCAACCACTTGTTTTTTTTAGCCAGGGGTTAGAGGATTTTAAAGTCAAATACATGTATGTAGAGAAGCAAGTCCTGGCAATAGTGCAGAGCTTGAAGAAATTCAGGCATATGTTGTCTAACAATAGGACTCACCTCATGGTCCCACATCCTGGTGTCAAGGATTTCTTAAGCAATTGAGACCTAAATGAGAAGAGAGCAAGATGGATCACCAAAGTGATGGAGTATGATGTAGACATCAAGATCACCAAGCTGGTGAGGGGAAGAGGCTTGTGTAAATAGCTTGCTACACACTTCAAGTAGAAAAGGGAAGACAGCTTACTAATTCACGATATAGCCACTGCAGAGGAACTAGCTATCATAAAAGATTGGACATCAAACCTGAGGCATTTCCTTATCACTGGTGAGTGCCCACAGGGTCTTGATAAGACTAGAAGAAGGTACTTCAGGCTGTAGTCTCTCCCTTATGTCTTAGTTGATGAAGTATTATTTAGGAAGGATCTCTTTGGGGTCCTTCTAAGATGCATTGACCTAAACCAGGCTGATAAAGTACTATCTGAGTTCCATGATGGTCCAACAGGTGGTCACTTCACTCCTAGAGCTACTACAGCAAGGATAATGAGAGCTGGCTATTTTTGGCCTACTCTTTTCAAGGACACCCACGCTTGGGTAAGAAAGTGCCAAAAGTGTGCACTTTTTGATGGAAAACAATGGTTGGTTGCCATGCCTCTACAGTCTATTCAGGTGGAACAACCATTCATGCAGTGGGGCCTAGATTTCATAGGGATGATCAATCCTCCCTCCAGTGCTAGACACAAGTGGGTCCTGACTACTACAGACTATTTCACAAGGTGGGTGGAGGCTGTTTCTTTGAAAGAGGCAAATGAAAGTGTAGTCCTAGAGTTTTATGAGGACCTGGTAACAAGATTCGGGGTCCTAGCCACCATAATCTCAGATAATGCCTTGGCTTTTTTGGGAACCAAAACAAGTGAATGGGTATTAAGGTATGGTATATACCTCAGTGCTTCATCCAATTACTACCCGTAGGGGAATGGGTTGGCTGAGTCCACCAACAAAAATTTGATCAGGATCATAAAGAGGACCATGGAATAAAATTAGAAGACTTAGCATGCTAAGCTGAAGACAACTCTGTGGGCAAATTGAATCACTCCAAAGAGAGCAATCAAAAACTCTCCATATATGCTCATATATGGAAGGGAAGCTAGGCTTCCCATCTCACTTGAATTACCAGCATTGGACCTCATTTGCCAGCTATAATTTGAAGAAGGAAGTAGCATGGAGGTCAGGCTATGCGAGCTGATGGAGCTCTAAGAGATAAGGGACCAGGCTATGGTTTCTATGACCAATCGCCAATAGCAAGTAAAAAGACACTTTGACAAGAAATCTTCATCAAAAGATTTCTCTGAAGGAGACATTGTCCTGAAATGGGATGAAGATCGAGCTAAGCCTGGAAAGCATGCAAAATTTGATGCCCTATAGAGCAGCCCATACATAATCACTCAGTGTAAGTAGCATAATGCATTCCAACTCTCCAAGTTGGATGGTGAAGAACTATGTATCCTAGTTAATGGGATACACCTGAAATATTGCCACTAAATCTCTTTTCAGTTATATATACTTTCCCTTGGTTTCTTTTCTTACTTTCCCTAAGTGATGTTACACAAGTAGTAGTTTTCTTAGTCTTGTGTGTGTTTTCATTTCCTTGGAGGTAGATCTACGTGACTGGTTCTAAGATTTATCAGAGTTATTGCTAGTTTACCAAGTTACCATCTAACTCTATGCCCAATGGACTGCAAGGCAACTAGTCTCTAAGCATAACAGGCATGCTTCCCCTGGGAGTCACCAATTTGTTGACCAAATTTTGCCCATAGGCAAAATTTTGGTCTCCTTCCCTTGTTATTTGAGGATAGTCATTTCCAGGTTGCTCAAGTTCAATGCCATTAAATCTGCATTTGGTTCAGTCATTTGTTTAGCCCCTTGATTCATCAACACTTGGTTCATCCTTTGTCAAGTTCAATTTAGTGCCTAGTTCATTGGTTCAGCCTTGGGCAGACACTCCAATTGAAAAGACTGGGTAAGTCCCAACATTGTTTAAGTTCAATTTATTTAAGCTCCAAATTCCTTCAGACTTTTGCCTGAAGGAATTCAGGCTGCTTATACAAAGTAAAGGCCGGGTAGAATTTTTGTGGACTTTTTGTCTGTAGGAAAATGTCTGCAGACAAAAGCCTGCAAAAAATACATAGAACAAACAAAACTCAAGAAAATTGTCTGCGGGGACCCAGGGAAAAGTCTAGGGATACAAGCGACCTGTCGAAGAACCCTGAGGGGCAAGTGCCCTTGTGGGGGACTCTCAGCCAAATGCAAAGGGGACACTTTCAAAGGGTCAAAGGATCACCTTCCCTTCAGGAAGGTGCTAGAAAGAAGCAGAAGGCAAAAGAGTGCCTAGGGAGGTGCTAAGAGGAAGCAAAGTTGTAGAGAAGCCATGAGGACTAGATGACATTTTGACGGGTCCCGAAGGATGTCAAAGTTAACAAAACAAGTTAGCCATTGGTTTTCAAACCAACAATGACTATGTAAATGTCAAAGTTAACAAAGTGAAGCAGCCTTTTCCTTTTCAAATGAGAGAGCGCTAACGATGGAAAAGAAAGCCCAAAATGCAGCGACCCACCAGAATGTTTGCCCCTGAGGGCTGAAGGAGCTAGAAGAGACAAAATTGAGAAAAGACAAGGAGACAAGCATGGAACGAGCAATCAGTTAGTCCAAGTGGTGCTAATTTGAGAAGTGACTCTGGTAGGTGAAATAGTTCCTACAAACTGATCATTGGGGATGCAAACAGCTAGCAATGTAACTAGTTTCTCCATTTTACATTAATGAGTAGAAAAATTATGTATTAACCTTGAAAAGGTAGACTTCAAATAGATAAAGTGCATAGCTCATTAATGTTTTGAGCGATTTGTTCTTCCCAATGGAGACGCGATAGGCCACTTGTAAAAAGTGGAGCACCAAATGGGCCTCCTTGCTTCTCCTATATATTGAAGACTTGTCATTTTTAAGAAACATCTTCCACATTTGTAAGGCCCAGCCTTGGCAAAATTTCACCTGAATCAATAAACACAATTTTTTACCTCTTCTTGGATAGATATTTCTATATATGTCTAGAGTGTTGTTTGTGTTCAATCATTGTCTCTTGATGCTTTCACAGGTCCAACAACAACATACCCATTGTCTACAAGGCACCATTTTGCAGTTGACAGGAGAAGAGCTCTATTTGGGAGTGTAGAACAAAGGAAGTTACTTACAATGTGCATTTCACAGCACCTTGGTGAGTCTCTATTTTTTGTGTTTTCATGAGAGCCTCCTTGCCATTTTCTTGCAGCTTGGTCCTTCTGCCAAGTCTGAAGCATATGTATGCATTTGTCTGGTTTTAAGTGTGGATGTGAGAAGGTCATTTCATTTTGGTGTATCACCTCCTTAGATTAGTTTGTATTCCTACAATCTTACTCCCTTTTCATCCCCCCCCCCATTATATAGCTATATATATATATATATATATATATATATATATATATATATATATATATATATATATATATATATATATATATATATATATATATATACCTATATTAGCACTTGCTAGAATAAACATGATGCATCAAAGGGAGCTAGCCCTTATCTAGAGACTCTCCCCTCCAGCTTCGTCAGTCCCACAGGTGAGAGGGGATTTTCCATAGTTGCGAGGAGAAGGTAGGAGTTCAGCGTCCTGCCAAGGGTGTAATCTCCTATGTCAATAGGAGGCATGCCTATTATATCAAAGACCAATTTCCTAAATCATTCCATTAGGAATGGAGTCATGCATATAGCCACTTCAAAGAGAACTGAACAAGCTTTGGTTCAAAAACACACTTGTTGGGTTGATTACACACAAGGTAGAGATGCACACCAAATAAAGGGAAGGAAAACACACCTATGCTATAGATCACTTAGAGAAAACAAACACACCAAAATAAAGTATATACAATACATGGTTTTTCAATGTCATATTATACTCTTTGGTTTTTCTTTTAATTATCCTCATTAAAGACACACTCTAAGGTAATCATCCCCTTGGGTATTTTATTTTTCTTCAGCTGTATAATCTGCTCTTTATAATGATCATGTGACTTCTTTTAATTTCTTAAAGAGAAGCTTGCCTCATTTTGAAAGAAGTGTGCAATGTGTTCATCACTTTAAAACACTTGCCATGACACTTCATTATCTGAAATGGAAGGTCTCATAATGATCTTGTTATGAGATTGATATTTATCTTTTTCAACATTAGCAATTGAGTCAAAATGTGCTCCTATTACAACCAGTCTATCAGCGTGCTTGTTTAAGTCTCTTGGTATGGGTTGGATGTTGAAGGCATCAAAATCCTCAAGTAGATCCCATACCCTATGCTTGTAATACTTGAGCAAGGGGGTCTTGGTTGTAGGTTGACTTTTCACTTGATGAATGACCATCTCACTATCTCCATAGACTTTCAAAAGCTTGATTCCTCTCTTCTTTGCCCATTGGAGACCATGAACTAAGCCTTCATATTCTACCACATTGTAAGTGCAGCTGAAGTGAAACCTATAAGAAGAGTAGTAACAACTCTTTGATGGGGAAACCAACATGACACCAGCTCCTGTACCTATTTTTTTCCTTGAGCCATCAAATAACATTTCCCACATGCCATCAAGCTCATGATATTCATTGGTGAGTGAAGGAATTGGGATGTTTTCCTCATGCATGTAGTAAACTCCTAAATCAATTTCCTTAATAAAAGTGTAAGGATCAAGGCCATGTCTTTTATTGATATACTTATCAAGATAGAGGTTAGAAATACCTTCAAGAGGAGAAGATGTTTCACTATTTAGGACTTCATCTTCCTCCTTGTTGATTAGATAGTTTTGATTTGTCATTGTCTCCAACTATGGCTCAATGTGGAACCTTGGTAAGGGCTGAGTCTTTATGGTTACCTTGGCTCCATACCTTGTATTGAAATCTAAAAAAGGACCAATCAGAAAAAAGGTATCCTCTTATCTTGGTCATAAAGTCCCTAGACAAGCATATAGCCAAGTGTGTTGGAAGGTACACTACCACAATTTATTGGATGATAGGGAAGCTTGGGCAGCCATGTAAAAACACTTTCAGACTTTTGACCAATCCTACCACCTAGGTTGGAGTTCCATCTAGCTGCAATATGCCCTTTACTATGTGGCCACAATTTAAACCTAGCTTATCAACCACTACTTTAGGCATAATAGTAGTGCTTGCTCCACTATCCACAATACAATTATGGACCAACTTATCTCCTATAATGAGTGTGAGGTAGAAGGGTGGAGGCTTTTCAGCTTTAGTGGAAGGCTCTAAAAGATGATTTGGAGAATTTGCGAGAGCCACACTATGATGCCTTAAAGATTGAGGAGCCACTTGCATGCTTTCTAACTACTCTTGCAAAAGCTCCTTTTGACCAGGTATATGTAAAACCTCCCAAATGGATATGCTTATCTTAGTGCTCTTTAATGATTCCACAATATTTAGAGATGGAGTATTTACTTTCTCTTATATTTTTTATGGTAATAAAGGAGTTGTTACCTATTATGCTGCAATCTTGGTAGATGTATTCACATTCTGATTTTGTTGAGGAACATGGCTTTTAGAAGGTGTAGCACTTTGATTAGCATTTTATAGCCTTGGAGAGGCATCACATGGAATTATTCATGGCTCCTATCCTTCTCCCAAGGCTCTCTTCTTGGACCTTGTATTATCTATAATTGGCATGCCTTGAGTCAACACAAAATCGTGCTTTTCTTGAATGTTCATCATCCCCACACTTGGGCTATTACCTTCTCCATGATTATCCCTTTGGTTGGGACATGCTTCTTATACTATCATGTAAGGAGTAGCTTCTTATTATGTAGTCAAAGCATAGCTAGTTCCTCCATCATCATGTGCAAAATGACCTTTAACTACCCCCATTGGTCCACATGATCTTCTCATTGCACTAGATTTGTATGAACTAGAACAACAGCCTTTATGGGAGGAGTAGAAATTGGATTATATGCATTAGGTTGTCTATTGTAACCTTGTTGATTTTTTCCTCTCCATTGATAATTATATTGGGATGGAGATCTATATCCTTATTGAGGATAGTATTGTGCATTAGGAGGAGCACTTGATTGATATTGAGCTTGTTTGAGCTGAGCTCTTAATGATCTAATTTCTTCATCCTTGTCCACAATGTTATCCACCTTATTGGGAAAGGCTCTTGGCTTCACATTGGCATTGGGAACCTATGACATGTTTGGAGATTCAAAAAAATTATGGGGTAGCAAAGGCATGGAAAATCTTAGAGGGAATCTTCTATCCTGAATCAAGCTATTCTCAGCCTTAATTACTAGCTCATATGCACCTGGAAGAGTGAATCCTCCCATTGACTATATCATAATAGCAATTTCAGTACCAATCCCTTATAGGTATGTTGGGAATATAAATTTAAGATGAGGTCTCATGATTGGTGGTAGCCTATACCATGTTCTTTAAAATATATCATTGAAATCTTCTATGGATTCATTTGGACCTCTTCTTATTACATTCAGTGGATGGATTAGGGAAGCATGATCACTCTTATTTTTGAATCTTGTCACCAATAGGTCTCCAAAACCATCATAACTTATAATGCACCCCCTTCTAATGTTTTATACCAGTCAAGTGCTTTGGGTTTTAAAGACATAGCAAGTAGCTTAATGACTATGTTGGTGCTAGTAACATTATGGAAATTGCAAAAATTAGAGACGTCTCTAATATGTTCAAATGGGGTAAAAGGACCCTCTCCATTGAAACTAGGAAGATTTTTGGTAGTATTTGGAGGGATGGGGTCATATGCAGGAAGCTCTATTGGGTTTTGGGTATTAAAAGTAGGGAAGGGTTGACATCTATCTATCTCTCCCCTTTCTCCCATTTCTCTTCTTCCCCTATGATCCTCTATTTCCTCTTCTTCTTTGACTTCTTCCTCTCCTTGAACTTCTTCAACCTCTTCTACTTCTTCCCTAAAACCTCCTTGCCAAGGATTTAATAGGGTTAGGAGTGGTTTAGGGTGTTGTTCTTCAAGAAAAGATTCAATTGAAGGGGCTTGGCCAAAAAATATTAAGGACCTTATGAGGACCATGTAGGGTAATGTATAAAACTTAGTCTAGAACTAGGGATTCACACCCTTTTAAAGTCATCAAATACTGGGTTAGGGGTATTTCTACTAGTTTAGGCCTATCAAGACCAGAATTCACCTTGACTTAGTAATAAATTGGGTCTCATCAGGCATACCATAACTATTATCTTCAAATCTTGCATCTTAGAAGAGGGCTTTTCAGGCCTCCTCCAGATTTTGGTAATGTTGGGACATTTCCAGGCATGTGGGTGTGCTTATAAGTGGAAATGAACCTCTAGGTTGAAAGGGCTAGCTCCCTATATTATATTTTTGTATAATAAAACTATTGAACTAGTTTGTATGAGTGAAAAGAGTTAAAAGTTTATATAAATGAAAATATTAGTCTAAAATGGTGATACACCAAGAATTAGTATCCACATGTATTCCCTACACTTATGTATAATATAGTAGAATATAGTCTATAACTCAATCTCTATAAGATTAAAACATAAGTATTTCAATGTAGAGACAAAATGAATGAGATCACACAAGGTAAATAATGAGAAAAGAAAACTTGTATAGTCCAAAAAAAGGGTTACACATGTGTAAAATCTCATATAGCTAGAATTCACTCTACATGACCTGTTGGATCAACTCATTACTCAAAAACATGAAGGATAAAGAATAGAAGGATAAAACATCACTTTTTGTCACTCTATGTCTCTTACATGCCAAGGTAAATGTTTATAACTTAGAAAGATAATAGACTTATGCTTCTTTTCTCAAAGGCAAGAAAATGGCAAAACATTCCAGCAGGTCTTCACCGTACTATATGTGGATGATAAAACAAGAGCCTAAGGGTCCTATTTATATAAAAAGAGGGAGATAAGAGAGAGATCTTGGGTACCAAAATAAAAGCCTCCAAAATGGTTTGAATTCACCATCTTGGTGAAACTGATTCCAACTATTCTCTCATTCAATTGGAGTTTGTCAGTCTGTTTGATTTGCCCTCTTGAAATCACTAGGATCACTACAAAATCAATGGTGAGATGACCCTCTATAAGAAATGGCTCAGATCACTGATATGAACCTTAGATCTTTCTAAAATCTCTTACATTTTATACTACAAACCCATTCATATTTTCCATGTAACTTTACTTCTTACTTGTTTCTTCGAGTTCTTTGATTGCTTCTACTTATAAAAGTCATAAATAAAGTTTGTTTGAAAACTTGATTTGCACTATCTCTACCCTTTCAAGTTTTTTGATTGATTTTGCTTATAACATTCATAAGCAAAGCTCTTTTGAAAATCTAATTTTACTTTGCTTAAGACATTGTCGAGTTATCTAAATGACTTTACTCCTTGCTTGAAGACTTTAGGCATGAATTTGACATCCTACAACATGTCATCTTTGAATCTCAATGGCTAGTTGGCCACCCTAAATTTGACATCCTACAACATGTCATGTCTTTGAATCCCAATGACTAGTTTTTGACCTTGAATTTGACATCCTACAACACATCATCTTTGCACCGCAATGGCTAGTGGGTTGTATTAAACTTGACATCTTGTGGCACATCATGGGGATCCATTAGGTTGGGTTTATGTTTCAAGAAATTTTCCCAAAGTAATTCCTTTAAAAAATATGTCTAAAGGAATTCTTTCAGGTATTTTGCCTGAAAGGCAATGGCTAGTTCCTTTAGGAACTTTTTTTGAAGGACACTTGGGAAAGTGTCCTTCAAAAAAATTCGGAAGGACACTTTGGGAAGGCACAAGGTCCCTTCAAAAAAATTTGAAGGGCATTTCCAAAGGAAATGGCCCTTCAAAACTTTTTTGAAGAACAGTTCCAAAGACAAAGTGCCCTTTGGAAAAGTCTAAAGGTTCACTTGGGAAGAAAAGTGCCCTTAAAAACTTTTTTGAAGGGTCACTTGGACAACAAAGTGCCCTTCAAAAAAGTCTGAAGGGTCACTTGGGAAGAAAAGTGCCCTTTAGAACTTTTTCAAAGGGTCACTTAGAAATAAAAGTGTCCTTCAAAATAGTTTTAAGGGACACTTGGGAAAATAAAGTGCCCTTCAAAAAAATTTGAACAGACACTTGGGGGGAACAAGGCAAGAAAGGCCCTTTGAAACTTTTTGAAAGGGCCACTTCTGAGAGGCATTATCAAGACCATTTCATTGCTCACTACTTACTCCCTTTAGACCTCTCATTTCTCACTACTTATAAATCAATTTAAGACTTTCTTCTTGTAAAACCCAAAGTCATGCATCATTGAAAACCTATAAAGCATTGGAAGGAATAATTCAGGTTCGTAAACCTAGATTACTTCTACTCATGAAATTTTTATAAGTCAAGTCTTTCAAATTACCTGACTTGGTCTTAAGGAGTAACTTGGGTTTATGAGGGGCCAAGAATTGACTTGTAGAGAACCCAACATACACTACAATAGGGCCAAAACACTTTAGCCTCCTTGACTTACAATTTTGGACCTCTAAAATGACTTGTTCTTGCAATTATTGTTCGACTCTCCATGAAAATGGTTGAACAAATTGTACTGAGGTGAAATTTGGTCAATAGGTGTTATATAAAGTTTATAAGGAGTTATGTGAAGCTTGTATTGTCTCTATAAGATATCTTATGTAAGGATGGCCCATTCTATTAGGGCGAAGCATAAGAGGATGCCTTTAAGACCCTAAAGCTCAAATTGAATAGTTTATCTATCTTATAATTTCCTGACTGGATGACCCCATTCCACATCCATCTCAACACTTCTAGCTCTTTGATTGGCATAATCCTAGCATATCTCGGTGAAGGCAAAATAGATCACCCCATCTCCTTCTCTAGAATAAAATTAACAAAGGCATATTAGAACTCTACTAAAATCAATCATGAGGTGCTCACCATGGTTTACGCCCTAAAAAAACTTAGACAATATTTACTGGTAACCCCATTCATCTTTTTCACAAACCACAATGTGCTTAAGTACCTCATAACCAATCCCATTCTCTATGGGTACATTTGTAGATGGATCATTCTATTTCAAGAATTCTAGTTCTCTAGTGTCATCAAGCCTAGAAAATAAAACTTGGGCCCAAACCATTTGTCCTATATAGACTCAGGTGATGCAACAGTACCAATTGAGGATGATATGTCATATGTGTAACTTTATAGAATCTAGTGCACCCTTGAGGACTTGGTGGAGATAGTTACCTTTCTAACATCTGGATCTATGTCCCAAATAATGAAAACCAAAGAAAAGAAATAGCCCATAGTTTGTATCACCCCATTTTAGTTCATTAATAAGGAACTATATAAACTAGGCCAAGATAAAGTTCTACATTGATCTGTCTTGGATCATGAAATGGACTCCATCCTACATGAGGTGCACAAGAGGATAGTATAATTCCATTACATAAGAGATGTAATAGCATATAAGGTATTACAATTAGGCTTGTAGTGGCCAAGTCTATTTTAGGATGCAAAAGATTATGCCAAGGCATACAACATATGCCAATTCATAAGGAATTCCAACCACTAGGATGATATGCCTCTCATCCCCATTATTTCCCAAGTGATATTTGAGAAATTTTCCATTGACTTTGTTGGACTAATTAACCCCGTATCATGGTGCATAGGCATGAGGTCCAATATAATAGCTACTGACTATTTCACCAAATGGGCCAAAGCCATACCAACCAAAAAATGTATATCCACCACATGCATAAGGTTCATATTGGAGAACATCATTATCCATTATGGGTGTGCCCACTCAACCTAACTAGTGACAAGGGCACACACTTCATTAATGAAACTGTGCAGATCTTGCTAATAAAATACATAGTGGTACACCATAAGACAATACCTTACCATCCCCAAGTGAATGGCATAGTTGAGGCATTCAACAAGATCTTGGGGATGTGCCTCATAAATATATGTGATTTTGGTCACAAATATTGGGATGATTGAGTATCAATAGTATTATGGGCATATTTCACAACCTATAAGCACCTGAATAAGGCTACACCATTTCAATTGGTTTTTGGTGTTGAGGTGATCTTATCAATGAAGTTCTTGGTGCCATCATTATGCATCACATACATTGGTCATTTAGATGACTAAAAATCACTGAATACAAGGTTAGAGAACTTAGAGCACTTAAATGAGGTATGATCCCAAGCATGATGGAATCAGTAGATAGAGAAGGTGTAGTAGAAGCCTTAGCATGATAATCATATAAATCCCAAGGTGCTAACAAAAGAAGAATTAGTTTTTCTCTATGATTCCAAGTATATCAATTACCTAAGCAAGCTATAGTAATATGGATGGGCCCATATGTAATCTACAACATCTTAGCAACTAGCACATGCAAGTTGCACATAGTGTTAGGTGAAATGCTCCCTGGGCATTTTAACAATTGATTAGAGTTGTATTGGCAATAGGGTGGCACTTGTGCCATCAAACACTGACTTCTTGGTCATGAGTTGGTTGTATTAAATGACCAAAATAAAGTTTGGTGCAAGCCAAACAGGTTCCTTTTTTTTTGTTGTTTCTAATTTTTATGTGGTAAGGGAATACATGTCACTTTGAAGCCACTAGTAAAATGTTTATGGCATTTATATGCATAATTCTAGTCAGGTGAGTCGAGCATGGTCATACCCCAATCACTTGAGGATAAACACCTAAGTTATGGGTGTGTGAATCTTGCCATAGTTAGACACAAGATGCACCAAATATTTGTGTACAAGATTCAAAAAGTGAGGCATTAATTAGGCCCATAGAAGGGATAGTTCAGTGCTTCCAAGCATAATACCAGTCAGGTGAGTCAAATGAGCCTACTTCCTAAGCACCTACAACTAGAGAACTAAGTTCATATGCACATGGAACCCACTAAACTTAGAGAAATGTGAACTGAGAGAGTCACATAAGGTATAAGTGCACAAAAGATAGAGTGAATATGCATAACATGATCATGCACAAGATATCATATGAGAATATTTCATTGGAGGACCATCATAAGGTCTTTGTATGGGGTAGGAAAGGCCAAGGTAATAAGATGAAATTGTAGTGAAATTTACCAAGATAGAAAATCACACATGAAATAAAATCATAGCAGGAAAAGGAAACATGACCTTGGAGGTTGAATCATGTGCATGTGAGGTGTTATGCCTAGGTTACCATATTGAAGGTGAAGGTCACACCAAGTAAATAATGCACAGGAAAAGATTGTCAGGACAAGTTGACATCTACCCAAAGAAAGTTAGGAAGTGGCCATTTGAAATACATGTCACTTCACTAAAAAATCATTAGAAGAAGTTAATAAGGTGGTGGTGGAGGCATAAAGATCTACACTGAATGTGCAAATAAAAAAATATTTTTATGGATTTCATAGGTTGTAATGAGTCCCAAAGAGTCTAAGCACCTTCACACCATTAATCAACCATAATTAAGGTAGCAGATGAGAAGAGAGGTATAAAATAGTGAAAAAATAAGTACATCTGGTTACAAACTTTGTGTTAATTTGAATTTTGAATAGAAAACTAGAGCAAAACTAGCAAACTAGAGAGCTGAAGTAAGGAAACCCTACTACAGTGAGATCCTGAGCACCCCTAAACATCGAAAGTGAGAAAATATGTAAAGAAAATAATTGTGTTCCCTGTGAGATTGGCATAGGAAAGAAAGGTGAATGAATTGGGTGAGAACCAGGTAGCATATTACTAAAGTGATGCCGAGGCCACCATTTGTAGCACACAAAGTTTGAGAGCTAAAGAGAAGTGCCAACAAATATTAAAGGTTTTAAAAAGATAAATAGACTAAGATTTAACACCAAAAAGTTTAGAATGGGGAAAAATCAATTGATTTTAGGCCCATAGTAGGCACAAAAAGACACCAAGAAAGCATGATTAGCAAAAAAATTTATCACTACAAAAATAGTAGCAATACTGGTAGAAGGAGTTAACATCACCCAATTGATCCAAAGGCACTTGAAAAGATGTTCTATCCCAACATGTAGTTTCCTAAAGAAGTTTTTATGGGAGAAATTGGGCATCATTCACACACAACTACGACCTGAAAGAGTACAACCATAGGACCTCCATCAATGTACAAGACTGGGTGGTAGACACAGGGGAAAAGACTACATAAGGTGTAACACTATTTGATGTCTCAATCTGAGAAAAATTGACAACCATCAGTGTGATACAACTCTATGAGTTACTGAGTTTTAGGAAGCTAGAGGAACTCATGCAGTTCCTTCTCTTGCATATCCACAAGTACTAGTTCTACTTCATAAGGAGGCACATGAGGCTATCTACAAGCCTTATCAGTTGAATCACTAGACTCCCAATCTCTGATGTAGACATCCACTAGATGATGGTAGAAAACACTAACTTTAAAAGGGTTGAGAAACTCCTATGTTACTACAAAGGAGTCTTTACATTCTTGATAAAGGACATTAATGATCCTAGGATGAGGGTAGTTACATGTGTTAGGTGAATATTTTGTCACCAGCTGATTGATGGCAAAATAGGCGCATCAACCACAGCATAAGGAGATTTATACAGCAAAATAGATGTGGTGGCCACATCCATATTAAGACAAATCTCTCCTCTCATCAAGGGGAGGTTCCCTATAAACTATAGTATACTATATATATGTTGAAAACACACACAGGGCTGAAATCATACCATCCATCTCTCTTTTTTCAGAGATGATGTTCACAGAACAGGGGAGAATTTTGATGCAATTGCTAAAAAGTCACTTCTCTTCTTTCAAAAATGATATCCAGCAAATAGCAAGATTCTTATCAGGTAGTAACAGAAACCAAAGGAAACCAATGAAAACACAAAGTCTTTTGTTGCCCCTCCCACTGATTAGGACAATGGAATATAGTAGTTTGAAATGTAGCTCAAAGCCTCCACTTCAACTATAATAGAGTAAAGGATAATGAAGGATAAAGAGAGCTTAAAGTCTCTCTAGTATCCTTTACACAAAACATAGACTTAAGACAATTATGGCAACACAAAGTCTCCCACAGTCAGCTTCAAGACATCTTCCAGCTTATTTCCACTTGTTTTGCTTATTTGATTAAATGGACAAGACTCTATTTAGGAAAAATACATAAGAAGAATTTCCTAGATAACACAAGCTATTTCAACACAAAGTCTGAAAGGTCACTTGCTTTCCCATTCACTTAAAAAAATATGATTAACAGTCTGAGCTCAAAGTCTCAAGAATGCCTTTCAATTTTGGCAAAGCTTCACTTTTGATAATAGAGAGATCTCCCTTATACAACATGGGACTTTACAATATATATCATTCCAAGAAAGACTTTGGGCACCTATTTTCATGAAAATAGCCCATGTTGAATTGAATGCCTTGAATATCTGAGAAAGGGCCATGCTAGAACAAGTAATCAGCCTTGACTTTGGCATTCTAAATTATCTCAAATGTCCCTTCCTCAGCATGGATTGTTTGGTCTTCTTAATGCTACTTACATGGCTATCCATTCGCCTTTACTTAACGAAGAAAAATAGGCCACATCCTTCAATGCTGGTGTTCCCTGATGTCTACTTGGTGGATTGTTCCACCTACTAGAAATAACTCTCATGTAGATATTTATGAATTTCATGTAGTCATTTCCCCCTTCCTTTCCATGTTTTGTTTTTCCTTGGTGATCTAAGCTCTCAAGGCTACCTTCTCACTTTCTACTGGTCTTTCAGCTCCTTTCTAGGCTGGTCACTGAGCTTGTTCTCAGGTCTTTTTGAAAACCAATGGTTATTCCATCACCCTAAATTTGACATCTATGGGGACGTCATTGGTCACTTTGAACCTCTTTGAACCTTGAACTCTTTTGGTTCGAAGGTTCAATGGTTCAATGGTTCAATCTTTGCTCTTTGATTCAATGTTTTGTAAAGGGCCGCATTCACTCTCCTTTTCTTTTTTGGTTGAACCATATGATTGAACTTCTTTCTAGAATCTTCTGCTTCATCCATTCACTTAAAGCTTCCTTTTCAAACTTTTAACCTTTGAACCCTTTGAACCTTTGAACCATTTTGGTTCAAGGTTCAATGATTCATTCTCTTTCTTTGAAGCCTTTTATTCTCTAAGTCTATCGAACTTATTGAACTCGTTGAACCTTGAACCTTTTGAACCATTTTGGTTCAAGGTTTATTGGTTCAATGGTTAAATGACTCGATCTTATTTCTTTGATTTTTTTGAAGCTTTAAACTCTCTGGATTTTCTAAGTCCATCTAAGTCTTTTGAACCTTTGAACTCATTTAACCTTTTAACTCTTTTTGGTTCAAGGTTCAATGGTTTAATGGTTTAATCTTTGCTTTTTGATTCCTTCTTTTCTTTAAGTCTTTCAGACTTTATTGAACTCATTGAACCTTGAACCTTTAGACCATTTTGGTTCAAGGTTCAATGGTTCAATGATTCAATGTTAACTCTTGAAAGACTTCATTTCTTTAAGTCCATCGAACTCGTTGAACTCGTTAAACCTTTGAACCTTGTGGAGGCGGGGTTCAATGGTTCAATGATTTAAAGTGGTTCATTCTATTTGTTTAAAGACTGTCATTAACTCTTTGGATTGAACTTGGGCATTGAACCATTCTCAAAACACTAAGGAAAAGCCTTAAATTTTTTAAACTTCCTTTGAAGAAAGCCCACTTGTTGAACCTGTGACTTCCTTAGCTAAAAAGGCTTGAATATTTGAAAAACTCAACTGCTCAGAACATTTTGAAAGAAAGAAAGAGAGCATTTTGGCCTATAGGACCAAAATGGTTGGTATGTTGTCCATAAAAACAAGTGATAGATTTTGGGAACAACAACATGCTTGGTGAGTTTGAAAATGTCTCAGTGACTAGTGGGTAGATGTAACAAATACCTACCTATGCATAACTTACCATATGGCATAGGGGAAAAATTCAACAACACCAAGTTCATCATAAAAGACATAATAAGGAACACACTCAAATGTCATACACTAAGAGACCTTCCAATGGTGGTCCAAATTGATCTTGATAATGATGGAGGAGATCAACATTCCTGATGGTGATGAGGACAACTCTGTGGGTCTTCCTAGCACATAACAACTCCTTAGTGCTAAAGTACCATAACTACACTTGCCCCACTTCCTTCACCCTAAAATATAAAACCTAAGTAATGGGATGGTACACATGATACATTAAAGAATTCAAATAATAATGGTGCATCCTTGAGAAACTCCCCCAAAGTCTATTTAGAATGGTGAATTTCATCTTTATAAAACAATTTTACTTCATTCAATTGGTTCTCACAGATGTGAATCACTCCAGTTGGCTAAAACTACCTTATGCATTTTCAAACAAGTACTTCAGAGAGGCACTAATAAGAAACCCCAATATGTAGTAGGTGGATATCCTAGTGAAGACTGTGGATGCATAAATATACAAGCTGAGGCACCAATACATGTGCCCAAGGAGCAAAGCAACCAAAGATGAGGAGAATGATTTGAATGCCACTGATATCTATCCCATTAAAAGAGACGTCATCCTTGAGCACATCCACAAGCTCTTCTATGAGATGAAGCCTAGGAAAAAGGGTGTGCACATGGACAAATATGATGACCTCCCCCTTTAGGTTAGTGAAGAATTAGAATTAGCATCAGTGGCACTGAGTAAATCCCCTTAGAAGAAGTGGGGAGAAACCCTAGAGGAAATATAAGAGAACCTCCAATTGAAAATTACCTCTAGTGATGAAGGTACCCACTCTATGCCAAATAATAAGTGTGTGGTCTTCATGCCAGGAATTATGTCACCTATGCCAAGGGAGAAGAAAAAGAAGTCCAAGGGGCCTGTGGTGATTCCCATGATAATCTTGGTATAGATAGAGGCACAAGAGGCATGAGAGGAAGTAGAAGCGTAAGGGGTGAAAGAAGAGGAAGTAGAAGAAGAATAATATGGAAGGATGAGAGTATATATCATCTAGGAAGAAGAAATAGAGGAAGAGCCCAGCATGGATGAAATTCATGAGGGTATTTAAGGCAGCATTACTACCATGCTTGGGGAAGTAGAAAAACCATCAAGAGCCCCAACCTTAGAACCCACAATATAGCCTCCACAAAATGAGGATGAAAATAGGAACTAATGGATGTAAAAAGGCCTTAGTAAGGACCATATAGAGGTGGTGCTAGAGTTATATCAGAAAATGGATGCTATGAATGCCAAGGGCATGACTTAGGTGGAGATCGATAAAGCTAAGGTCGAGGAGATAAAGACCAAGGAGGAAAATATATCCATGATAGTGAAGAATAGGAAGGTGGAGATAAAGTAGGCCCAAAAGGAAAAGACCAAGATAAAAATGGAAGAAAATATGGTTGTTGTAAGCATGAAACCCATAAAGGAGAAATAAGTAGATGTGCCACCTCGTTATCCTCCTAAATATACTTTCCCCTCTTAGAATTATTGAGATTATTATTACCAAAAACCTGATTCACCACTTATACCATATCACCCCTATTCTCTCCTTCCCCCTTAATATTTTTTACCCCCACTAGCACAATAGAAGAAGCCACACCACAAGCATGCCCAAGTAGTGAAGGGGCACCTAGAGACAAGGAAGGTGATACTGGTACCTTAAAAAAGTAAATAGAAAGTGCAACCAAAACCCAACAGACTTGAGAGGGTGAAGCTAACACTAAAGAAAAGGAATAATCAAATGAAGGGGACAAGTCTAAGGAAGAACCCCTACTATAAAAATAAGACACATCAAAGGAAATGTTGAAGAAGGAACTAGTTTTGATGAAGAAGAGTTGGAGCAGACAGAGTTGGTCATCTAAGGAGAGGAAGTTGAGCTGAGCATATAAGAGAAGGTACAAAAGGGGTTCATAAATGAAGATTATTATATGGAGTACATGCCCCCTAGAACCACCATGACACTGACATGCCAGAAACTATCCTTTGCCTTTGATATTTATATGGATGAGCCTCAATTTAAGGTACCACAAAAACTAGTCCTCAATGTAAACCAACTAGAGGAAGGGCATGACTCACTTCTTGTCAACCCCCACATAATGAATCTAGTAAGGTTGGATAATGCCCTCATCTGAATGGCTTCAAAATTAGCATTGAGGAACATCATTAATGATGTTAGAGCCTCAAGTTGGAAGAATATCATGCTAGAGGAAGAGGAAAATAACAAGGCCATAAAATTCACGTTACAACAACTAGCCGAGCATGTGGAGGAAGTTGAGCCACCCTCCTGAATGGCATCGACATTCAAATTTTGTATAGGACGATAAGGTGCATGTTCCAACACTAGAATAAGAGGAGGACCCTTGTACCACCATAAAGAAAGAGATTTATGCAAAACTTGAAGAGGTGGAAAACCTCTTCACAAAGATTAAAGAGGGCATAAAAGTGGCTGATGCAATATTTTTCAACTTCTCCACCCAAGCATCAATCATCAATACAAACCTCAAAAAGTTGAAAGGGGAGAAGGACACACTAATGGCATAGGCATACACTATGAGTAGAATTAAGCATGCTTAGATAATGGCACATGTCAACACTTTGAGCACCCATTTCAAGACCTAGGAGTAAGACCTAGAATAACTCTTCCGTGCATTACAAACAAAGGCTTGCAAGCAAGGAGCAATCCTTGATAGAGGCATAACAAAGGTGAATTCAAGGTTACAATCCTTTAGGAAAGAGTTGTAGAAAATTGACATGCTCACCCTCAACACTACCTCTATAGAAATAGATAGCACCATAGAAGAGATCAAGATCATAATATAAGGTTTTGAGGACTTCAGTGTAGAATTATAGGAGCGCACACCCATGTTTTGTATACTTAAGGTGTTGGAAGATTAGTCTGAGGGTAGACTAACAATTTTGTATGGGGTAATGTTGGGCCCTAAATCTATTTAAGTATAGGATCCATGTTAACACAGTAAATACCTTAGTGTGAGGTAATCACTTATCATGATTATTATTTTTTTATCTTGTGGCACTAACTTGAAGGTGACTAACTAACTCCTTTCAGGCTCAATCATCATTGGGAAGTGGGTACATGGGATAGACATGGATCATTAGAAGCAAGGTAGTAGAGCTGATGGAATGATTACATCTAACACCAGCTCAACAACTAGCATGCTTCATTCCTCATGGCACTAAGATGCCCCAAATCACTATAAAAATGAGCTAAGTCTAGTTAGCGAAGAGAAGATTGGAGTAGCGAATCCCTAGAGGATTGGTCCTAGGTGTTATGTTCATCATTAGAACTTAGAGTTTAGTTTGGGATGCCTTTATTACTCCCCATTGTAATGCCCAATCTTACCTATGAGCCTCTAGGCATTTATTAGATTAAGATGAAAATTTTCTCAATTCTTAGTGATATATATAAGTATTATTATTGAACTTTATTTAATGATGAAGGGTTTTGTACAATATTTAATTGATTGAATGTTTAAAGTTGAAGTATGTATGTTAAGCTCTTGTAAGTTGATTGACCTATCCTATCTATGGTGTGCCTATATCTCATGATGACTCATGCATCTGATATAGTAAATTATCTAAGTATGGTTAAGACCCGATGCCCCACAATGATACCTATGTCTAGTGTGAACCTAAGCCTAAGTCCATAAACTAGGTACCCCAATGACCTCTCAAGTGCTTGAATGTCATTAAGCCAAGGGAACCAAAGGCTTACACCCATGAAGCTTTAGACCTAATTCATATCCATTTGCACATGATAAATAGTCATTTTTTCCCACCCCAAATCAGCTTGCACCCATGAATGCACCACTACCATTGTACTAACGAAAATCCCTTAAGGATAGAGTTGCTTCATGTCACAACTAGCCCAAAATAGACCTTGGTCCCTTCTCCATTGTGATTTAGGTGAGTTCATAAGGCTTGCACCTTATGTGAAGTGATTCTATTGTAGTTGATTTTCAAATTTTGAGTGTTATAGGATTATTCAAGGCATGTGCCACATTAGAACAAGTCTAAATTTGACCTAGATAGCTAGATAAGTGTTTGACAAGGTCCATAACTAAAGACACCTAGTTTTCTACAACAAGATCATCTACATAGTCCTCTCTCTAAATTACCTCTTAACTCATCCACATAGCATACACCTTCTCTTCACTTAGCTCATACAAGACTCTATCTATCTCTCCACACATATTCCTCAAGTCTACACAAGTCTCATTAACAAGCCAAAAAACCATCACATTTGGTTTCACCTTTTATAAATACTTCATTATTATTATGATCTCAACCTTCCTTATCAACCACAACTCATTCCTTCACCCTTAAGGCATCTAACATGGGTTACCTTTAAGCACAACCCTCTTTCAAATAGGCCTAAGTCACCTTTTAGGTCCTATGAAGACCCATTCACCTCTTTGACACTTTTTTGAGAAAACTAAGAACACAAGAACACTTTCAAATACATGGACCCATGCCACACAATATATATGTCCTTCTTAAGTGATAACAACCATCACAACACCCTTTTACTAAATCTCAATTCACTCAAATAACATTTTATGCACATAGCCACCATGAATGGACACATAGTCACCTTTTAAGCCTTTGATCATACTAAAAATGATTTATCAAACCTTCATAATCTGAAAATATGGTACTCATGGAGTCTACAACACTCTTTGATAGTTATCTTATCTCAAAACATCTAAATACCATCAAGAACAACTCAATTACCCTTCTCAAATTACTTACATATCATGAATGAATGCATAGTCAACTTTGGAGCTCAATAACTTTGATTGTATAGACATTTAGACATGAAAATGAATATTTAAAAATGCACCTTGAAGTCCTATACAAATTTTTTTTATTACAACCTCAAATTCTGCATAGCTCAATAGTTATGGCTCAAAAACCAAACACTGCTCTTTCCTTCATTAAATTCAAATATTTAAATCCAAACAGTCACAGTTAAACCTCAGTCACTTAGAACACATATTTTGATCTTTATTCAATTCACTCAACTTTCACCATAAATATTCTTTGTAAGTATCTTACAAAAAAACTCATAGTGTTCCACTATCCAAATGTTAAACCTCAAACATGTTGACCTCATCTCGTGTACCCTTACAATATTGACCAAATAGACACCGTTGATCTCTACAAACAAACTAGGTCTTTATGTTGCAACAATCACCATTAGATCTTACTCAGAACTCCTAAGATTATGACACTTATCACCTTTGCATGCCCTATGAGCACTTTACTAATAGTCCCTTGCACTTGTGCCACTTGGTAGTCTCACTTGCATTATTGACTCTTTGGCTTGTCCTACATCATTATTCTTCATCAGTATGAACCACCACTCACCATTGATCTTCTGTTAGACTAGTGAGATTATGACACTTTTCACTTTAATGTGCAACCTTTGACATGTTGAATTTATACACACCATTGATCTTAATATGTATTATTTAGCACTCACTATTGGATCTTCTAGACCAACGACCTCAGTCTTCGATGTGGTTAAACTTAATAGTTTTTGACCCATCACAGTCTATTAGAGAAACTTATAAGATTTATAACTTTAGATAGACAACACTTCAAGACTCCAAATTTTTAGGTTATCTTCTTATAACTATAAACAACATCTCTAAGTAATCCTTTAACCAATATTGACTTTTTATGTACCTAAAATAAATGCTTAAACTTGTTTGATTTTTTATGTCTGCATGACCTGCAATGATGGTCCAGCTTCTCTTAAGCTAAAAGATGCATTTTTCTCATTCCAAATGATCAAAAAACATACCATATCTCCTCTAATATATCTATGTATGCCTCATAACCTATTATTTGTCTTTATAGGCCTCTACATGTGCCATATCTCTTCAAGTTCTTAATCTGATCACTTTGTCATTCATGCATTACTACCACATGCTCTCTTTGAAATCAATGACTATCTAAGACACCAATGACCATGCTCAACAATCTCCCCCTTTGTCATTGATATAAAAATACCGTCAGAATGACTTCTTAATATTTGAACATCCTCATCAAACTTCATTTTGATCATTCTCCCCCTTTGACATTAATAACAAAGGGTCTATCTTTTGATCCTGAGGACCTAAAAAGGATTTCAAGAATAATAATAGGAATATACCACCTCTTAGAGATGATACAAACTCCCCTCAACATTGTGCATACCACTGCTTACCTTTAACTTCTCAAACATGCTCCATTACTACACTCTTATTTTGATCATACTCTACTCTATGAAGATAAAACACACTAAAACATATAAACCTTCTTAAACTCACCTTAAAAACACTAAGAGGGACTCCCCCTAGGTCATCTAAATATAGGCAACCCTTGATCATCTTTAAATCATTTTGGTATTTTGGATAAAATGACCAAAAAGTCCACTTCTTTATACTAGCCTTGTTTAGAGGCCTTGTAGCCCTACCTAGACCTTGTAGAGCCCATAACTTTCTATGTATGAGCTTTCATGGCTTTAAATTCCATATCTAGAGTATACTCACATGCCTCCTTATACATTTCATAAAGCAACACTCAAATCTTGCTCTATAACATACTTCCTTCATAAACCTACTAGCCAATTATCCCTATATTTACATAAATCCTCCTCTATGAAACCAACCATGTACATTCAAAAGACTGTAAAAGACTTTTTGAGCACCCATTTGACCATTTCAACTTATTAGGCATATTCAAACCTTAATTCATTAGGAAAACCACTTTTCAACAAAGGCCAAAACACTTAGGTTTATAAGAGAAAATTAGTCAACACATCACCTTACAGTCAACACCCACCTTTGAAACATTTCTCACACCTAAAGGTCATAAATACACACTTATGAACCAAATTTTGAGCTCAGACTCCTTTGGGATCCCATACTTCCTATACCATGGTTTTTGACCTACATACCCTTAAGCACAAACTAGGAAACTTGAGAGCAAACAAAAATTCTCCAATTACACACAAAAGATCTTTAAAGATTGAAAATACCTCAAACACATTAGAATAAGATCATCACACCTTTTTATGCCATTAATACACCTTTACAACTTGAAATGACACCTAGATATCTCCATACCTATCATGTAGACCTTACACACATAGCTTCATTCCATCACAACATCTTGGAGCAAATTTATAAGACTCATTGATCCCCCTTACCCAAGCATATCTTCAAATGATATTATTATCCTAAAACATCAACCAAATCTTAGCTATCATTCACCATGCTTCCTCTTTCTTTTCAAGTATCTCCTTAAAGCCTAGATAGAGACACCCTAACTCACAATGTCCTAGAACAATGTGAAACAAGGAGTTTCCCATAACTCCTCATATTCCTTCTCCTCCTTGGTCATCTTATACTTATAGTTCTTATTTTTCATCTTAGTCTTAAGAGAAGCAAGATGTTCATCCACTATAATATTTTCTTTCTCTTCCAAGATTGATTTGATAATGCATGGAGACAACAAGTATTCATGGCATACCTTCTCAACTAAAGAAAGAGCCTCATCATCAGATATTGACAAATGATGTTCTTTACATAAAAAAATGTTCAACAATAGTAATAAGTTCAATTTTATTCATATATACCTCAGAACTAGTCTGAACTAGCACCTTGGTCTTCTTTTTGAGCTTGGTCTCTTCATTCTCAATAGGAGTAGACAGTGGGATCTCATGATTCTCTTCAATATTTGTAGCATTATCCACTTCATCAAATAGAATAATTGGACCTAAAAACTCATTATGACTCATAATTTTCATCTTTGGTTTCCATAATTTATATTGTCTTCTTTCTTGCACTCTAGGAGTCTAATTGAACTTATTTTGACTTGATGGTATTTGCTTATAGAACCTATCAATATAACCAATCTTCTCATAGTTGTATCAAACCATTCTTCTTGAGTGAAACTCAACTTGTTTTACCTTATTTTGACAATATTTTAAAAAGTGATCCACATCATGAGAGTTGAACCTTTCAACCTTGCTTATGTTATTTGATTGATAATTCCATTCATTCTTAGTAGATCTTCTACACTATCTAGCCCTATGACCAAATTGATTACAAGTATAGCAGTAACCATTGAAATTTTCATATCTCATGGCATTTGGTTGTCTAATTTGATTTTTCCTCATTCTACCAACACCTTCATTTCTTAACTGATGATTGATCTTCAAGGTCTGATTATCCTTGTTCACATTGCTCTTTATCTTATCTTCAATTACATTCTCTTGTTCTTATTTATAAGTAAGTCCAGTTTTATCACTAGCATGCTTTTGACTATTCAGAATGTTGTCTAGATCACTTGAGCTTTTTTCAAACATCACATATGACTTCATCTTACTATATGTCTTTTCTAACTCAGATTTTAATGACTCATTTTCAATTTCATACCTTGAACACTCATGCTCCTTGGTGTCTTCATTCATTCTTGCCTCAAACACACTAAATTTTTCTTCATAGTCCTTGATTTGAGACTTCATCTTCTTGGGATTTTTATTCTCAATATTTAGATCTTCAAGGGCATTCATAAACTTAGTCTCATAGTCCTACATATTCTCTTCAACCTCTATATCACTCCAAGTAGACTCTTTTTGATATGAGCAACTTCCTTCTCTTACCATGAAAAGAACTTCATCTTCAATAGGACCATCATCTTCATTATCAAACTTAGAATCATTGTCTTCACTCTCATATGAAGAGCTGTAATATTTATTAGTGTAGAGACTTTTCTTATTCTTTAAGGATTTCTTCTTGTTGTCATACTTTCTAAATCCTTTCTTCCCCTAATCAAACCTGAATATCTTATTGCTTTCATCTTGGACTTCACCATGCTCTTCATCATCATTATTCATATGCTTATGAGGGTACTTATTAGCAAGTGTCCTACTTTTCCATAATTGAAACATTTGAAAGGTAGTTTACCCTTATACTTTCTTGAGCCTATTTTTAATTTTTTTATAAACAAATCCATTAGTTCATCATCAGATAAATCATCATACTTGACTTCCATGTCATGAGTTGTCTTCTTATTTGGCTTCATTTTTATCTTGAATGTTACTTCCTTCTTTGGTAATTTGTCATAATTGACTCTCATCTCATAGGCAGTAAGGATGCCATGTAATTCATCCATCTTCATTTAATTAAGATCATGACTTTCTTCTACAGTAGACACTTTAGAATCAAACTTGAGGGAAAGATACCTTGATACCTTTTGTACTATAGTAGCTTATTCAAGAATCTCTTCAAGACCTCTGATAATGTTCACAATCTCATCAATTCTCTACAAAAAGGATGACATAGAATATTCTTCCTTCATCTTGAGACTCTCAAATTGTCTTCAGTGAGTTTGTAACTTGGCCCACTTGACCTTTGAATACCCTTCATAGATGATCTATAATTTTTCCCATATCTCTTTAGAAGATTTACAATTAATTACCTTGGTGTACTTAGTCTCTGAAAGTCCATAGGTGATGGCAATCATTTCCTTAAAAAAAAATTCACATAATTTATTATTAGTTGTACTAGTTTGAGGGGTTGGGGGTTGAATATCCATCCGTAATATATTGATAAATGTCAAACCCTATTGACATGATTTAGATATTCATCCTTGTACACCAAAAAATATAATTAGACCCATTGAACATAGATTATTTCTTTATAGATAAACCCTTCATCTATTAAATTTTCATATTGTACCTTAGATCACCTTCAAGTGGTTAAACTTCCAATGAAGGTCTAGCTCTGATATTAGTTGTTGTAGTTACAAAAATTGAGATGGGAGGTGAATCAATGATGATAGATATTTAACTTTAATTCTAAATCTTTTAGACTATTAATCAATCAGCATATATCAACTTGATCGAGCAACATTAAAAAAATAGCTCATTCATCCAATGCATATACAAGATCAAACACACAATAGATAGTTCCTATAGGAAACCCTCATGGGGAATAAAACCCACTCTCAATCTTGAAAATATATGGACTAATTGTCCTATAAGATGATTAAAAATAAGAGACCCTTTTAGTGAATCGCCCACTTAATAAGGATCACCCACCCCTAAGTTTAATCAAGCATCCCCTTGTTTTTGATGTTGATCACCCACACAACACCTATGAAATCAATAGCTCCAGAATTATGATTGCATATCAATATGATGGAGTCACAATGTATAACACCTCTATTAAATATTCAACACTCTCTCAACCTTGATTCACATAGGAAATTCATCCAAAGCACCCTTTTAGATCTCTCTAAGCTTCTTCACTCATCCTCAGCCACAAACCTATAGCAACTCTATAATCACAATAGAGACATGACCAAAAGGTCATCCACATGGTATTTTATTTGAATTTCCTCTTAACTCATCCACATAGAATATATCTTCTCTTCGCTCAGCTCATACAAGACTCTATCTATCTCTCCACACATTCCTCAAGTCTACACAATTCTGATCAACAAGCCAAGAAACCATCACATTTGGTTTTACATTTTATAGAGACGTCATGATTATTACAATCATGACCTTCCTTGTCAACCATAACTCATTCCTTCACCCTTAATGCATCTAACATGGGTCACCTTTAAGCACAACCCTCTTTCAAATAGGCATAAGTCACTTTTTAGGTCCTATGAAGACCCATTCACCTCTTTGACACTTCTTCAAGAAAACTAAGAATAAAGGAACACTTTCAAATACATGGAACCATGCCACAAAATCTATAGGTCCTCTTTAAGTGATAACAAACATCACATCACCCTTATACTAAATCTCAATTCACTTAAACAACATTTTATGTACACAGCCACCATGATCAAACACACAGTCACCTTCTAAGCCTTTGATCATATTAAATATGATTGATCAAACCTTAATAATCTATATATATGGTCCTCATGGAGTCCAGAACACTCTCTAATAGTTATCTCATCTTGAAACATTGAAATACCATCAAGAATAACTCAATTGCCCTTATTGGGTTACTTGCATAGCATGAACAAACACACAGTCAACTTTAGATCTTAATAACTTTGACTATATAAAAATTTAGACCTTTAAATGATTATTTAAAAATGTGCCTTGAATTATTATACAACTTTGATTCTTACTACAACATCAAATTCTATATAGATCAAAAGATATAGCTCAAAAACTGAGTACTGGTCTTTCCTTCATTAAATTCAAATATTTAAATCCAAATAGTCATAGTTAAACCTTAGTCACTTAGAACACATCTCATGCTCTTCACTCAGCTTGATCAACCCACACCATTGATATTATTTAAAATTATCTTTAACTTTAAATTATAGTGCTCCATTGTTCAAACATTAAACCTCAAACATGTTGACCTCATCTCGTGCACCCTTGCAATATTGACCAAATGTACACCATCAATCTCAGTAGATAAACTAGGTCTTTGTCTTGTAGTGATCACCTTAGATATTGCTCAAAAATCTCAATATTATGGCACTTGGCACCTTTGTGTGCCTTCTAAGCACTTTATTGATATCCCCTTGCACTTGTGCCACTTGGTATTCTCATGTGTATTATTGACTCTTTGACTTGTCTCATACCATTGATCTTTATCATTAAAAACCACCACTCACCATTGATCTTCTGTTAGACTAGTGATCTTGTGAAAATTATCACCTACGCATTCAACCTTTGACATGTTAACTTTATACACACCATTGATTTTGATATGTATGATTAAGCACTCACTGTTGGATCTTCTAGTTCAATGACCTCAGTCTTCAATGTGGTTAAACTTGATGGTTTCTAACCCATCACAGTCTAATAAAGAAACTTTGAATCTTTATAACTTGAGATAGACAACACTTCAAGACTCCAAATTTTCAAGGTAAATTCTTGGAACTATAGACAACATCTCCATGTAATCCTTTGACCAATATTTAATTTTTATGTACCTAAAATAAATTCTCAAACTTGTTGGATCTTTCATGTTTGCATGCAATAATAGTATGGCTTCTCTTAAGCTAGAAGATGCATTTTACTCATTCCAAATGATCATCAAACATACCAAAGCTCCTCAAATACATCTATGTATGCCTCACAACCTCTTATTTATCTTTATAGACATGTACATGTGTCATATCTCTTTAAGTTTTCAATCTAATCACAATATCATTCATGCATTAGTACCACATTCTCTCTTTGACATCAATGACAATCTAAGACAATGATGACCATACTCAATAGGTTTTGGTAATTTAGTTGTTATGATTTTTAGATTGGTTTTATAAAACTATAGAATATACCAAATAACTTCCTATTCTAAAATTATAAAATACTTTCAAAAAATAAGGGGATGGTATAAAAAGAAGCACAATTGACATTCACTAGGATTTGTTTTGGTAGTGTTTGAGGTTTTGGTACTGAGGTATGTAACTAACCATCATGTATCTACAAGTTTGTGCAATTGTTAAACCTATAACATAGTGGTACAACTATGATTTGGCATAATTCAATTCTTGAAGCATAGGCATTCACTTGACTAGAAATATCCTTTTCTTCTCTCCTTTATCTCTCCTTTTATGTTTATTTTGGAATTGAACTAACTTTCCCCTATTTTATAAAGTGTCAAATTGAAGCATTAATTATATCAACAAGATCAAAACATTAAACTATAAATATAAATAATGATTAATTATCTTTTGGTGTTAGTAATGTATCTCTTGGAAGTTATTCTACATAGGCTATATCATGGAGCCACATACCTACAGTCATGCCCTGGATTAGTCTAGCATCAATCCTAAAATAGAGGATGAAATTGCCTTATTATATTCACACTTTTCTTTCTGGAACACTTATTTTCATAAGTGCCTTTTAAAGATGGATTTTAGACCAAACAATTATTATTGCTAGAAATAGGGCACTTGAGTTGTAGTTTAAATCTTTGATTGAGTACTAGAATACTTGTAAATAATTGAAAGTTGTTAAAGATTGGTTAAGAATTATTAGATGCCATAGAATTCATTAATGTTTGCTTTGTTTTCTTTTATTTTTGCTTCCACATTCTATTCTAAACTTAAACACAAGCAATAGTTGGCCTAAAAGAGTAGTTGTAACTAAATTATGCATTATAAACCAAGTTGGATCCTAGTATACACATTACCACATCCCAATATATCCATGGGAGATTAATTAACTCATCACTACAAATCTATATGAGTACTTGAACTGTTATAAGTATAACTAATCCTTTAGTTACCTCTAATGTCTCAACCTCTCAAACTACCCAGAATCAATATATACCCATAGCTTTACCCATGGCTTGGCTTATTAGGTCTACCATAAATGTACCTGGGGTGGTATGACTTACCTAGGAATCCCAAAAGGTACTTGCCAAGATTCACTCCTAGTGTAGGAAGGACTGCGAAGGAACATTTAATCCCATACAAAATTACCTTAAGATTACTCAATGTTGATCATAAAGATTTGGATTGTAGGTTTTGACCATTTACACTTATGGATGCATCATATGATTGGTTCCTAAATCTTCCCAAGGATTCCATTACAATTTGGGGCTAGTTTAGTATTACTTTCCTATCCCATTTTGGGTAATTTATAGACCCAAGCATCTTATATCAATAGTTTATGTGCATCAAACAAGATCCCAATGAGCCTATTAGAAATTTAATTGTCTATTTCTATAAAATGTGAAGTTAAATCACCAATATCTCTAAGCCTGATGCTCAAATACCATTGGAGATGTATAAAAATGCATTATACCCATGGACTACGATGTTATTAAGGCAAGACCCTATGGTGATAACCTTACCTTTGGCATATGTTAAAGTTATCAATGTTGATAGGTAACTCAATCCATAAGGCCAAGTGATGGATCCCATACCTAATGCATTACCCAACATTTTGTCTTTGAACTTGCTTCATAATGCAAACTAAAACTTGCCTCTATTTTAGCCTTTGCCTATAACTAACTAACTTACACTAAGGCATGTCATGCCAAACTAGCACCTAGGTTTTCATAACCTAGTGTATAATGAAATGGTTACCTAGTTGTAGCACCAAGTAATGTTAGTAATATCTAACAATACCCAAACCATATCCCAAGAGTTGACCAAAAAATGAGTTATATTTCATCCATGAATGGTGTAGAGCCTGAGTAATGAACTCTTTGGTTTGCAAAGGTAGATGGCAGATATAATGCTGAAGTTTTAAATAATAAATTTACATACCAAAGACAAAAAAAAACTAGAGTCATCCCCATGGTTAGCCAGATACTTCCCTAAATAAGCTACCTAAAATTAACATTTGTGAGATAGCCCTTATAAATTAGTGTCATGTGTATAACATTTCCCAACACATAGAGCTTGACTAAATTGAATTTTGTAGTGCCTTTGACATTTTCCAAAGGGAAATGGATGAGTATGAGGTGGTGTTAAACCATCTAGAACCATCCAACATAAGAAGAGCCCCTAGTATATCCATGGTGTTAAAAACCATGGAATTCCCTAGTTGTGAATAAATGAATTGGAGGAGAGCATTAGTGAGGTACATGCCTTTCAACAATTCCAAAGTAGAAACTATTCACTTAAGATTATGGCACTTCAATAACCCCTCACCATGTCTACACCTCCTAATAATAGTGAAACCCCACTAGATCATAATGCCAAGAATGATCCACCACCTCAAAAACCCCATGAACCAAAGGTCCCAATGGAGGTTTAACTAGTTCAAAGCTAGGTAGGCTAAAATATGGTAGGGTACATAAAGAGGATTAAAGTGAATATTATTTAGTAATGTGATTTTATGCTAAAATATTTAACCAAAAAATCCAACTAATCCAACTCAAATTAAATAGAATACTACTCACATTAAGAAGTTTATTCGTAAAAATAATACTGAGGTTGATCCCTTTCTTTGAAATTTTAAACTATTTGGAAAACACTACATAATTACTGCATAGACTCATGAGCTTTGGCCAATATGATGCCTGCAAGCATCTATGAAAAATTGGGTTTAGTCCCCATAAAATTAGTAAATTCACAATCCAACTTAGCAATTCTAAGGTTAATGTAGTTGGAGATATTCTCAACATACATATGTAGTTAGAGTCAGAACCTCAAATCAAATAATTCATGGACATATAGGTTGTGGAGATCCCCAAATCCTATGAGATGCTTCTCAACCTGGATTGGTCAAGATCCCTGAATGGATATATGGCTACAAATTTATCCCATATATGGGTGCCTTGAAGATGTGTAACCAATCAGATTAGATTATATAGGGAACCCTAGATGAAGCATATGATTACAATAAAGTTAATGAAAAAATGAACCTAATATCCTATGACTTAGGTATTTATACACTAAGCATGAAACCTACTAAATATAAAGTTAGAAATTAACCTAAATCACCAAGCTTGTGGTCCCTCTATATTGATGGGGCACATTCCAAACAAGGCAGTGGAACATGTGATATCCTAATAAACCCATAAAGAAAGAGATACCTATTTTCATATAGGTTGTAGTTCCTTTGCACTAACAACCTATTAGAGTATAAAGCATTAATTATTGGGCTATAGTTTGCATTGAAGTAAAAGGCTAAAGAACTAAGAGTGTTTAGTGACTCTAAATTGGTTGTAAACCAAGTTAAGAGTAGATTTTAATGTAAACTATCATACCTTAGGAAATACAAATAGAGTGCATGGGACCTAATAGAAATGTTTGATGCTTTCAATGTCATTCCTTTCCCTAGGGAATAGAACTTGGTTATTGACTCGTCAGCATCTTCAACTTTGAGTTTAACTTCCCTGGTTGATACTAAGATGAAAGAATTCATTGTGAAATTGGTTTCTTTCCCCTTTATCCCTAAAAACATCACAAATTTCTAGGTCTCTAAAGATGATCAGAACATCATCCAATTCATTAATAGTGTGGGGGAATTTGAATGCCAAATAATAGATGAAAAGAAAAGGGATAGTTCTGAAGTTGGAGTTGGTAAGAATGGAATCCTCAATATCCATGGAAGTTGAATTCCAAAGGGGATGATCTCTATGAAAAAGGCATTTGAAACATTCAAAACTATTTCCCTAATTTAGAAACCCAATTTTTAAAATCATAAATATTAAACCATTAATCTTAGTTCCCTAGAAAAACCACAAACCATCAACATAAGTCATGATTGGACAGACATAGAGGTTGAGCAACATAAAAAAAATTTACTGAGTTATAATTATGTGATTACTTAGGCCTATGGAGACCTCAAAGTCTTTGACTTGAAGGTAATTACTCATAGCATTCTACTCAAGCTAGACTAAAAACCATTCTGATAGAAGCAAAGGATTATGAACCCAATTTTAGAACCATTGATATATAAATAAGTTCACAAGCTGATTTATTGAAGAATAATCTTTCTAGTTTGTCATTCCTTTTGGGTGGCAAACTTCATACTTTCTAGAATAAAATGACAAAATTAGATTATGCATAGGCTTCTAAATTTTGAATAGATTTTTAGATAAGTATAATTATCCATTGCCTTCCCTTGATGAAGTGATTCAAATGGTCAATGGATCCCAGATGATGTTCTTATTGGATGGATTTTTTGGATACAATCAAGTCTTGGTCAATTCATAAAACCAAACCAAAATTGCATTCACAATGAAATGGGGCACATTTTCCTATAAAGGAATTCCATTTGGATTTATCAACACTAGAGTAACTTTTCAAAGGGACATGGATGTCTTATTTAAAGGTTTGACTAGTAAGTGTATAGTGATTTACATGGATGTTTTAATTGTATGTTCAAATTGTAGGTCAAATAATATCCTCCATTTGAGAGAGTGTTAGAAAGATGTAGAAGGTACGGCATTTCCTTAAACACAAAATATAACATGTTCAGTGTCATCGAAGTAAGCTTCTTGGTCATATCATCACTAAATAAGGTATTTCTATCAATCTTGAGTGAGCTTAAGTAATCTCTAAGTTACCTTAGCCTAATAATAATAAATAATTAAAATCATTCTTTAGAAAAATTAATTTTATTTACAATTTTATCAATGGATTTGCCAAAATTATAAATCCTCTAAATGCTATGTTGAAATAGGAAGGCATAATAGAGTGGAACGAGGAGTCAAAGAAATAATTTTAGGACACAAATGTCACCATAATGCAAGCACTAGTGCTAATCAATCTTGATTATGCTAAAGATTTATACATCTATCTTTTTTCCTCTAAATGCACCATTGCTACCTATTTCACTCAAAGATTGGATGGAGAAGAGTGCCTCATATCTTTTATAATCACCAATTTTAAGGATGTTGAGTTGAGATGCTCTACCTTATAAAAACATGCATATGCTTTGATCATAGCTATAAATAAATTTAGGCACTGTATTCTTAAGAATAAAGTACATGCAATTATGTTAGACCTATCCATCAAGAAAATGTTGGGCCAGAATGAGCTAGGAGAGTGTAGGGGTAGATAGATGACCAAGATGTAAGAATATGAATTACAAATTAATCCTATAAAACTAGTCTAAGTTCAATATCTTACTCAAGTGATAACTAAGATTGATCCAAGGATCACCATGTATCAACTAAACTAAGACAAAACTATAATAGAATTGGTACACTCCAATTATTTGTTATCTTCTCTATTGGATTCCACCTATTGGGCTTAATCAAACACAAAAGAGATCTCTCAAATTGAAAGCATCACATTATATGCTAAAAAAGGATCTTTATTTAGGAAAAACATGAAGGCATCTATCTTAGATGCCTATTAGAAGTAGAAGCCAAGGAAATCATGGCTAATTTCCATGAAAAGTTAGGCACTGGTCATCCTACAGTAAATACTATGGCATACAAGATTATGTGAGTTAGTTATTATTAGATAAACCTATTGAAATATGTTTATGCACATGTCAAGACATGTTATTAGAGTCAGACCTTTGCTAAGAGATAAATCCATGCTACTATGCCATTACAACCAATTATAGAAAAGATGTCATTCACCCAATAAGGGATGGATTTTTTGGGATTTATTAATATTATCTCCTTAGAAGGCCATAATTTTGTTCTTACTACCATATATTACTACACAAGGTGGGAAAAGGTAGTAGCGACAAATAACAACACATTAAGTGAGGTGATCAAGTTCATAGAGAACAATATAACCACTCAACTTGGGATCCCAGTCTCATTAGTTTGTGACAATGGCCCTGCATTTTAATCCACATAATTCATTGAGTGGGCATATGAAAATGAAATAAATTTAAGGTTCTCATCCAATTACTATGCATAGGGGAATGGATTTCAACCAACAAAAACTTGATCAAGGCCATCAAGAAATCTATTGAGAAGAAGCCTTGAGAGTGGCATTCATTATTAAATTTTACCCTTTGGGATTACCACACTAGACATAAATAGGTGCTTATTAGCCTATTGGTTTATAGAATAGATCTAGTTCTTCCTATTATGCTCAAGTTTCCCACCTGTAAGTTTATGCAACAGCATATAGAACCCAATGAAGAGGTAGATTCTAGGTTGTTAAGCATTGTGTAATTATAATAAGCTAGAGATGAAGCCTTACTAAAATTTAGTAAGAATCAAAACACTATCAAACACTAGTTTGACAATAAATACAAAGTGAAGTCCTTCAGGATTTCAAATTTAGTGATATTATGGAACAAGTCCATGATAATAAGGATTAGCATGCCAAGTTTGGTCCACTCTGGATTGGCCCATACCAAATAGTTGAGTTATTGGGGTAGAATGCTTTTCACCTTAAGGATATGAAAGGGAATGATCTTCCATTATTGTTGAATGGGCACTACTTGAATCACTAATTCTTAGTTGTCCCTTCCACCGATTTCTTAGACTGAGCTTCCCAAATTTGTTTGGTAATATATAATGTATATGGTAGTTTAGTTTCCCATTTTTTGCTTTTGATTTCTTAATTTAGGATTTTTTTTGGTTTAACATAGAGTAGTTTAATTTTAGTTGCATGTTTATTTTTTCCATGGCTCTTTATTAAAATCCTCTTGGTATGTATCAATGCTTGACATTTCTCCTCATCATAATTCAAGATGCAGACCTGAGTTATTCTCATTGAAATGTTCCCATTGTTGTTTATCAAGTAAATATAAGCACATAACTAAATTATGAAATTTGAATTTGCTTGACATCAAAAAAATTCCAAAATATCTTAAGTATGATTTATTCTATTCTGAGGATAACGTATATAAGTGTCTAGTTTATCTCAGCCTTCTTGAAATCCTACTTATAGGTGTCTAACTAATTTTCAAGCATACTTTTGCTTGGAAATCTCTATAAATAATTTCTTTTCCATTTCCTCTTTTGTTTTCCCTTTTCTTTCATTTGTGTCCTTTGTTGTTAGTTTAGTCTAATTTATCTTTCTTTCCCTTGCTTTGTTTTGATTTTTGTTGAGTTCATCCTCATTGTGTTTATTTTGTGATGAATTATCCTATTTTGACCTAAATAATTCCATTTAAAAATAAATGGCTAACAAAATTAAGGTATTTTTATGTGAATATAGCATCAATGGTCTTCTAAGAGCCTAACAGAGAATCTTGCTTGAACATTCTATGTGAACTATTGTATTTATTTTTGCATTTGTAGAATTTTTGTGTCCTATGATTTATAATGGAGAACATGAATTTAGAAACCTTTATTTATTTGTTTAAAAGACCATAAAATGCACTCAATGGAAAATCTAAAGTAGGCATGAAACATTGTCACTTCTAATTTATCACTTATAATCAATGAACTATCAAACTTTCTTGAAACGCATGGCTTGGTCCCCAACCCTTAATGGAATGGAAAAGTGTACATCTTTTCAAAAAGTAAAATAAAATAAAATAAAGTGGAAATCATATGTGAAATCCCATGATCCTTGAAAGTGTGATTTGGACAACCTCCATCATAGGTTTTCTAGACTAATTGGTAGTGGAGCAAGGTCTTGAAGGTGATCAGAGGTATCTCTGTTAGGGATATAGATGCTTGTCTATCAATAGAGAAATGCCCATGACATTTATCCCTGAGCCAAAATTGTCAAATCTTAACTCCTTCAGAAGTTCTAAATCATTCAAGCTAATCCAACTGATTATGTATAAATGTAGAACTATTAATGAATTATTCACTTAAAAGCACACACTGATAGGTTTTTGGCAATGAAGTAGCTTAATATGTCATGTGTTGAAGAAGACTTTGGTGCCCACTTTTTTTATGTTGTTTCAGGTTTTACTTGTAGCTAACACTTATGTTTAGATACATGAACTAAAAATTCTAAATTCTCTAGATACTTGAGAATATCTTCTAAAAATAAGTTGTCATTATTATTGCCTTCACCAACACACCCCATTTTCAAACTAAAAATAAGGACCCTCTTTTTTTTGAGTTAAATATTTATTTACTTAGTTTGAAGTACCCTTTTGTAGTTTTGGTATCTTTTGTTTAAATCCCTTCTTGGATTGGCAGTTTTTAGATGATGAGTTACAAATGATTGTTCATGTTTATTTCCAATGCATTTCTCCATGTTCAGTCCAAGCTTTATGTCTAAAGTTTGTTAAGATAAGTTTCTTGCATATGTTTTAGGGTAAAAGGCCTCAATCATATGAAATTGTATCTTGAATATGCTTGAAAATACCCTTTCAAGGGAAATATGACAAAAGCTTATAGGAATTATCTAGCTTCTATTGAACTTTTTTTGTAGTTTTTTATCTTGGCAATCCAACCCATTAGCACTTTGAAACCAAAAAATTTCAGCATAGTTTTTATGCTAGTTTCAATGTTAACTTAGTCACTTTCAAAAAATGTGATTATTCTTGCTAGGTTTTATTTAAACTGGGTTGTATTATCCCAACAACAATTTGCCCCCTTTTCGATCTATTTCTACTTTGAATTTGATATAAATTGATTAAAATTTGCTTTGTTCATATTTTAAACCTTGGTTTATTTTGTTAAAATGGTCAAAATTTACTTTACAAATACTTTCATTTTCATTCAAAATAGTTTCTTATTAATAAGTCTCATTAGTCATTTGTTCAATTTAAAAACTTATCTATTTAAATTTGAATTTTTTTAACCATTGCTTTCAATTTGAAAGGTTGCTAACTGTGTCATTTTCTGATGTGCCCATAGGTACCTATCTTAGACTTGACAAATTGTGGCATTCTTTTGTGACTCTTGACAACTCCAACCCATTTGGAAAAACTTTTGACACTTAGTTGATTTTGCATTTTTTCTCGAAGCCATGTGGCACTTTTCATTCATGATGTCAGTAGAGATATAGGTAAGTGGGTTAGTTGGATGTTACCGCATGGCATTACCTCATCACTCCACATTCCCAAAAGGATTCATACAAGCGAAGAGCCTCTAGGCAAGCAGAGAAGTGGGATGCTACCATGTGGCACCATTTTGATGACCTATAATCCAAGAGATGTTTGTACAATATAAGTAAGCCCTAAGAAAGTGGGTTATTGGGGTGCTATCATGTGGCATCATACCACTATTACATATCCCTAGGATGGTTTTCAATAGCCTAGTAGATTAGTAGAGTGATGGTGATAAATATGACACGGCATGGCAAGATCTCACGTCACCGTAATAAAACATAATTAGCCTAGACAAAAGACTCACTCTAAACAATGGGAGAGTGAAAGGTAAATATGTGGTAAGAACTTGATGAAAAAAGGTACAAGAAGGTTACATGGCCATCAATTCAAAACATGAGCTTAATAGTGAAGGCCCATCTGGCCATCAAAACCATCAAGTGCCCCTGAATGAATATTGTGTCAAGCATAGTAAAATGCAAGTAGATTCACACCAACTGAATGACCTAAAATTGATATAATTAAAAATAATTAATGAAAATATTAGTTTGAAGGTATTAAATTTAAATTGGATTGGCATATACATTTGATTGTTCTATGAATTGAATGCAAAAGTTTACATAGAGCATGTTTGGATGACATTCCCAAGAAAATCCCAACAAAAATATGTTGCCAACATTTAAATTCATTTGTAAATGCCCCCCTCAAAAATGAATGTAAAACATAAAGTATGGTGTGAGTCATCTTTTAGCATGTGCATTATGATGATTCAAAAATGACAAAGAACATAAAAGACAAGAATTTACCTTAAATAGGCATGACTTCTAATTACCAATCATGCTCTGGCAAGTAAATCTTTCAAAATTTCAACTACATTCTCCAATCACCATTGAATGTTATAACCACCCCAATAGTGGGTTGAGTGAGCTTCATGGGAAAAAAATTTCTATATAAGGGACTTTGTTCTCAATTTGAAAAGGTTGACACTTTGTGTAAAGAAGCATTGTCAAAACTATAATAAAATTGTTATATGTTTAGATTGTATCTTATGCTCACCGAATGTGGTCCATTATTTTTAGTTAAGTTTATGCTTGTGCAAATAGGATTGATTCTATGTTTAATTGCATATGCTACTCTAGGTCGTTTATTTTTAGTTTACTCCTGAATGCTTTATGTTTTATGTGTTTTCAACTATAAAGTGTTTAAAAATCTTTGTGTGTAACCTATTTAAAATATTTGAGTGTTCATAGTTAATGAAGAGTTAGCAAGTCAAATATCCAAAATTATGTCCTTATAATATTACCCATCGTGTCTCTACAAGTTTGTGCAACTACTAAGCCTAGAGCATAGTGGTATAACTATGATTTGACATAATTTAGTTCTTGAAGCATTGGCATTCACTTGACTATAAATTTCCTTTTCTACTCTCCCTTCTCTATGTTTTTAATTTTTTTTTTTGAATTGAATTGTCTTTCCCCTATTTTAGAAAGTGGCATAGTGAAGCATTAATTTTAGCATCAAGATCATAACATTAAACTATAACTCTAAATAATGAGTATTGAGCTTCTAGTGGTAGCATTGCATCTCTTGGAAGTTATTTTACATAGACTATAACATAGAGCCACATACTTGTAACCATGCCCTGGATTGATCAAGCATTAATCCTAAAATGAAGGATGAAAGTCCCTTGTTATTCTCACTTTTTTCTTTGGAACACTTAATCTCATAAATGCCTTTTGGAGAAGGATTTTGGATTGAATAACACTAGGCAATAAATCTATTACCTTCTTGGGCAAGATAAACTTCGTGAGGAAATTTATTTTTGGATTTATAGATATTGTCAAACCATTGAATGCCATGTTGAAGCAAGATGCCAAAATAGAATAGACATCATAAGCCAAGAAATATTTCCAAGATATCAAAACCACCATTACTCAGGCTCCACTTTTGATCAGCCTAGATTTCACTAAGGATTTATACCTTTATTCATTTGCTTCAGAGTACACTATATCAGTTGTTCTCACACAAAAAGTATACGAAAATAAACATCCAATTGCCTTTATGAGTACCAACCTGAAGGATGTGTAGACACCGAAATCATGTCTACCCCGTGGTCCTTTCTCCCCCCTTAGTCCCCTTTGGTCCACTTAACCACTCCTAACCTATGTCTTGTTAATTTGAAATAATTATCTTATTTCAAATTAATAATTCCCTCTCCTTGCCACCTCACCACCCTTGGATACCCTTCTTGGATTCCCTTCATTCCCCACATGGCCAATATTAATACCTAGACTCCCATTCCAACTTCTCCCCTTTAACCTCTCATCCATTTTAATCCCCTTCAACCATTTCTTCCTCAGAATCACTGACCTGGTAGTTGGGAAAATGGATGAAAGGCTATTGTTAGCCTTTTTCCTGCTTTCCAGCCGCCGACGTCGGTCAACTGTCAACCAATGTCGGCGATATTGCCGGCGTCGGTGGCCTTCTTAATGGCTTTTTGCATCCGTTATCCCTCTCTTCACCCCAGCTCTTCATCAGATCCTTGAATCAATTCCTTCACTTGATCAATCTACCAATCTTTCAGCCAGACCTCTCACTCTCTCCCTCAGGTACACACAGCAGGCTTCTTCACCAGCAACAGGAACTTTGCCTCAGTCTTCTACACCAACAACAGGACTTTCACACTAGCAGCATCAACAACAGGTACAGATATCAACAGCACTCCTTCAACAGGCATAGGTATGTATATTGTCTGTGTTTTCATTGTCTTTTGAGTTATTGCTTTCAAGTAATATCCCCCCTCAGACCAGACTGTCAACCAGACCAAACGAAACCCGAATCTTTATTCCTGTCTCCCTATTCCCTCTGTCCCTTTTTGACATTCTGTCCATTATCCTAGACCTCTGCACAAACTCTCAGACCATTAACTAAAACCAGACTCTCAGACCCAGACCCCCAGACCATTCAACCAAGCCCAAAACTTTGTCTCAGACCCGTCCACAGACCAAAACTCGACCAGACCTCGTCCACAGACTATTGCCCCGACTGATGCCGGTCACTTTCTCCACTGATGTTGGTAGACTAACCGATGTCGGCAGACCTTAACAATCGACGCCGGTAGGACCACCGATGTCAGCGACTGTGACCAGGCCAACAGCATCTTTCAGGTAAGCCTTTGCTTCCATTTCCTTTTCAGTCTTTAATCATTTCAGTATTTTATCACTCTACCTTTTATTAGATTTTACTTTTATCAAATAGTGGGTTGACATCCCTTAAGGAAGTCTTCATACTTCTGGGATCATGCTTTTGCTTGGCAACCCACCATCTCCTCATCTAATGCCCTTTTTGTCTTAGTCTCTCTCCTTTGCAGGTGTCATCCTCCACAACCAAAGAGGATTTCTCACAGTGTCTGGATTACGGTGTGCATGACTATATCTAGGTACATGCAAGCCTTGACCATTTCTTCTCAGTTTCTTAATTCTCTCTTTGAATGTAGAAAGCGAAAATAGCATAGAAACATTCTGGCACGCCCGGTGGGACTTTAGGTTCTTCCTTGGGTTCCTTTTCTTTTCGTTCATATAGGGTGCATTAGGATCCTCCCTTTTCACCTCTTTCTTCTTTTCTAAACGACATCATAAGCAGGAATAAAAAGAACTTTTATTTTCTTTTCTTGCATTTTTAGACTAGTCAAAAAAAATCATATCCTTCAACCCTTTCTCAACTTGTTTTCATTCCAACTCAATATTTTGACTTGGGCATTAAAACACATTGCATATCATCTCTGCTTGCTTGCATTTCTTAGTCCACACTTAGTAATTAATAACTGCATATTGAATTAATCGTATTCCACTTGATGTTACACAACTTAAACCACTTGCACCAAATCAAACATCAAACTTACCTGAGACAAGGCCCGACTGGGATTTCATCCCCTAGTGGATACCTTACCTGTCTCAGCGATCCTACTTAGATTTCATCACCAAGGGGAAAGCCCACTCTATTCTCTGGCAAAGTCTAATCTCTATGGAAAGTATATTTTGGCTAAGTGAGACCAGCTTATCACTGGACTCGTGAAGTGAGGGGAGCTTGCTCCTTAGCACCAGGCCATGTACGGAACCTAACTCAGACTTCTTGAGCGCCTAAACAAAACCTGAAACCATCCATAGACTACCTCTTCTAGGACCCTTCTAACAGCCAACCTCCCAAACATCACTTTAAGGCATAAGCCACAGTATTCTAAAAGTTGATTCTTAGGATTTAACGCTTAGGGCCTGTCTGTCTCCATCTCTATTTTTCTATTCCTATCTGGTTTTTTGAGCTAATGAGGACGTTCTTCTTCCTTTTTTCCAAGAATCTTCAAGTTTTCTAAGTTTCTGGAAACCACAGTCACCGACATCGGCTTTACCACCGACGTCGATCATATCCCTCCACCGGCATCGGTTTTACCACCAACGTCAGCCATCTTTTCTCACCGACATCGATTCTTCAACCGACGTCAATCACTGTCACAGTCCTTTTTTCCAAAACAGCAGCCCAAAACCTGACCCTTTTTTTTGCCAAAACCTCATTCTGAGTTTTTGAAACTGAAAAAACACAGTTTTTAGAACCTGGCCCTCTTCTTGCCTTGAATGGTTTTGACGCACAGTCAAACCAAGGCTCTTCTTGACCACGCTCCCTCGTCCCTAACTAGTCTTATAATGGAGTTCCACTCAGAGACCAAAAGAACTCCTGCCCCGACTCAGACCCCCATCATCCCTGAAGGGGACCAAGATTTCGAAAGATTCTTGGACCTCAATGACAAAGCCCTCCAAAACTATCTCACGAGAAACCCAACGCGAGACCTTTCGGGTGAAGCGGCGGTGACATCGACACCATTCGCTACCCAACCTTTTATGACCCAGCCTTTTGCCTCAACCATTAACCTGACCATGGCCAATATGCAAAGTTCGGCCCCCACATCTATTTTTAGACCAACCTCCATTGGGGTTCCATTACCCCCTCAACCACATGCAATTCAACCAAGTTCTACATCATACCAGAACTTGATTGTCTCGACCCCTCACACTCTTGCGCCCATAAATGTAAGAGTGTCTACCTCCCTTTCTACCAGTTCCATCACGCAACCACCTTTGGTGGTATCCAGTCAACTTATACCTTCTACTTCCATAACCCAACCATCCTTAGTCTCCTCTTCTATCCCTACGACTAGTCATTCATACGTTGCGCCCTTACTGGTACAACTGACTACGTCGTATGCCTCTTCTAGCCTCTTTCAAGCACCTTACAATCTAGGGGGTGCTCCACCTGCCAATCCATCAGCAGACATCACCAAAATGCTGATGGATAAAATGTCCAGTCTCGAGACCTCTATCTCTGGTTCGTGCAATGCTCTCTCATATGAGCAAATTTGCAATGAGCCCATCCATCCTTCCATCCCTATCTGACCATACCCCAACCAATGGGAGCTTCCTAAATTTACTCGCTTCCAGAGTAAGGAGGACCTGAAACAACATCTACGAGCAATCAGACATGCCTGCTATCTTATAGTGAATGACGATGCGTTACTTTTACAGACATTCCCCATGTCACTTGCTGGCCCTGCCCTTGACTGGTATAGCTCTCTTGCCAGACATTCTATCTTTTCATTCATTCAACTTTCCCAATTATTTCTCGACCATTTTTCTATCAACATCACCAAACAAGTCTCAATCACAAACCTCTACTCCATCAGGCAATTCGACGATGAATCAATAGTCAATTTTGCCGCCCATTGGAGAGGCTTGATTAACCATCTCTCCTTCTCCTTGCCTCAACCTGAGCTCATCGAGCTCTTTTCTCGAGCATGTGCCAGGCACATCTCTTCTACCTTGCGGATTCAGACATTCTACACTTTCGACGAAGCTTTCACCATGGCTCGAAAGCTTGAACTCCGCACCATTGAAGAGGATAAGGTCAAATTGCATAATACCAACGCAAAAAACCAATGACCTTTCTTCTTCTAGACCTCTTTCTTCTACCAACTCCAAATCCAAAGGAGTGGCCAACACCGTGGTCATTAGATCACCATCCTCAACAACAACTAATCAATCTCAACCTTCTACATCTTCAAGCATCACCAAATAATTCCAACAACGATACATTCAGTGTTCATACACTCCACTTAGAGAATCATACGCTTCCGTTTTGGAAAAACTTGTCAAGTAGGGGGTCCTCAATCTCCCTCCAATCCGACCACCTCAATTTGACCCTTCAAAAGCCCTCCCTACATGGTATAGGGAGGCCGACTTCTGCCACTTTCACCGCGTCCACGGACATGACATCGATAATTGCCGAACCTTCAAAAACATAGTCCAAGACATGATCAACAAGGGGGATCTTGTTTTAGATAACCCGAACACCCCACCCAACCAACACATCAACATCTTCAAACAACCATTCCCAAACCATCTGCCTACCCAAAACCATGTCCAGACCATGACCAATGACCCTCAAGACCATAATATTCACACAATCAACACTATCCTGCCTCTTATCCCTAACCAACCTCCATCACAAGATGAAGAACTTTCTTCTCTTATTAGTCCTCCATCTACCTCTCTTATACTAGAGAATGCCTTGACCATGCCAATGCCATTAGCCCTACCTTCATCCGAAGACCCTACCTTGCCTACTCCTCAACTACAAGTAGAAGGCATGATCATCCCTGCCTCTTACCCTCTTGAGGAGCCACACTCTCCTATTTCTTCTCCACTAGGAGAAGAACCAGTCTCTCCACCCATTTTGACCGAGGAAGACCCAGTCACGGTTTCCTCTTGCCTTTTGCCTGAGATTGTTACATCTCACTCACCTCCGTCCACATCTGAACCCAAACCCGCATCTAACCTCACCTCGCACAATGGTGGCCCTCAACCCAAACCAAAGAAGGCCACTAAACCACACCAGAGGACTCCTCCCCCACCTTTGTCATTACCTTCAATCTTGGGCCCGCATCCATCCACTTTCATAGGGGGCTTCCCACTCCCATACTTCACAGAGGCAAGTCGCCTCCATTACTCTATCAACCCATCAGACATATATCTCCTCCAATCCATCAACTAATGCCTCTTACACCTCTCAAACCAAAGTCATCAATCCCCACTGCAACAAAACATCCAGACCCGTTAGCAGGTTCTTATGCCTTGCTGTTACGGCAATTGTTGCAGTCTTCTTGCATCAATCTTCCGCCGCTTAAACCATATCAATCTCTCAAACCAAAACCACCCTGGTTCGACGACACTCGCATTTGTGCGTATCATCGCACGCTTGGGCACGACACTGAGCATTGTTGTGCCCTCAAGGTTGCCATTCACCAATGTCTGGGGAATGACACCCTTCTTCTCGACCACATCATCAATAAACCTTCAACACCACCCCACTCATCAACTCTTAGATCAAGGCCATCTTGGTTCGACAACTCTAAATTTTGCCACTATCATCACACTCTGGGACATGACACTGAGCATTGTTGTGCTCTCAAAGCTGTCATTCATCAACACCAGAAAAAGGATTCCCTTCTCATCAAGGACCCTCTTGACCACCTCTTCGACAAATCATCAACACCGACCCATGCTTCTCAAACCTCATCACCTAAATCAGGATCTCCACGCCAGACTATGGTCCCTTTGCTACCTTTGACCCCATTATTCGACATCAACACAGTCCATCTAACCACTAAGCCTCAACCGACCTTGACCAATCTATCCAACATTCTCCCTAAGCGACTGGGGGAATCCAACCTTATCCTAACCTTGACTAAACATTCAACCAAGCCTTCGACCAAACATTCGACCAACTTTGACCAGACATTCGACAAAACCTCGACCAAGTCTTAACCAACCATTAATCAACCTTCCTATCATAACCTCGACCAGACCTCGACCACACATAGTCCAATTATCAATCAACCTTCCTATCATGACCCTGACCAGCAGCAACCAAACCTCGACCAAACTTCAATCATCAAACATCAACCAACCAAGCACCTATCACTTCTTCAAACCGTCATCAATCAGCACATGACCAATATGGAGCAAAGTAAACGAGGCAAGTTTGCCCCTAATTGGCTCAGACCTTTCATTATCACGCACAAGTATGGATCAAGGACATATCGTTTGTCTTCTCTCGATGGACGACTAGAACTTGAGCCTCTTAATGTGTTGCATCTGCGACCATTCTACTGTTAGTCGAGTACTCGATTACTTGACGTTTTACTTGAGCTCATCCCTCGAGCAACTCCCTGTCATTGTCATTCTTATTCTTTTTAACCCTGATTCCCAACACTTGTCACCCCTTTCGTCAAGCAGTAATGTTTTGTCCTAATAAAAGGGAACCCTTAAACCTCTAGAGGCTCGTCCATGGCTAAAAACTTTAGTCAACAATATATCAAAATTTTGACACCTATCATATCAAAGGTCATAAAAATCTAAATGTAGACTGCTCCCTCGAAGGACAGCTACATAATTGCAGTATTACTAGACTGCTCCCTTGAAGGACAGCTAGGCCAAGTCACATCAAAAACATTCAAAGCAAAAGTATAGACCACTCCCTTGAAGGATGGCTATGACTAACTATTGCTACAGATAGCACTCATTCTGAAGCTTCCCGCATCAATCAGCTTCACAACATGACCACCAAAGCAAACAACATCCCTAAAAAAAAAAAATCAAAAATCATGGACTTGGCTTGTAGTTGTCTCAGGGTCTTCTATAAAAAGGGGCAAAGTTATCTCTGCTCTGAAATGGGTTACCCTATCCTCCTCCTATCACTTGCTCAAGGGACTTCGAGCTCACTTTAGTGTCAAAGTGATTCGATTACCACTCTAACACAACCTCTGGTCAATGACGTAATGCATAAACGGGGTTTTTGTTCTAACAACCCCTATCTATGCTGTCACATTGGTCCTTGTCAATGAAAGAGCAATATGCCTTTCACTTCCTTTTTACTTTGGTCACATTCAACTTCATCATTTGTCAAACCAACTCAACTCAACCCGACTTTTGTCAGACCACTCATCATAGTCCTATTCACATAGTTTCTATGGACACCAATACACATGAAAACTATCGACCAGACGCAATTTATGTTAAGCATAAACCAATACTTGCTGAAGCATAAATAGACCTCAATTCATCTTTAGCATACATCCATCACAAATATGGAAATTGCTAGGAATGAAAGACCCCTCAACCAATGTTGCAGAATACACCATTTGGAAAAGACTGTAACATCTTTTTCTCCTCATCATTTCAACACATGACCAAACCAATCATCAACCAACCTTCTCAACTAGTCTGAACTACATTGGTCTGAGGCCGTATGACCGGGGCTATGTAGGCAGCACTCAGTCGACACGACATTTTTTGGGGTTAGCTCGGCCATCCTATTTGTTCATCTCTCAGATGGACAAACCCTTTTTTTCCTTCATCACTTGACCTTGACCTTGACCAAGACCAGTCTATCAACCACTTTGACCACCTGTCTACCACTCAGACCCTTAGTCGAACTACATAGGTCTGAAGCCCTAAGATCGGGGCTATGTAGGCAGCACTCAAATGACACGACATCTTCTGGGGTTAGCTCGACCACCCTCATTTGTTCATCTCTCTGATGGACAAACCTTCTTTCCTCCTTTTGACCATGACCTTGCCCTCGACCAAGACCAATTCCATCCCTTTGACCCTTCCTCCCTTTTAGGGAGAACTACATTGGCCTGAGGCCCTTCACACAAGGGCTATGTAGGCAACACTCAAATCACATAACGTCTTCTGAGGTTAGCTCGGCCACATCTTTTCGTCCATCCATCCACCTTGACCAATGACCATTGGATATCATGCCTATCTCCTCCGACTTTGACCACTTCCAAGACAATGTTGCCTTGGTTGTTTTTTGCCTGTATGCTACCTCATGACTGGTTAGCAACATTGTGCGCAGACTATTTTGGACCCTCACAAGTATAGGATCGCAAGCCGATTGATCTGCACTACTTATGACATTTTCATGTTTTTGGGAGCACATCCTGAGCCCGAGATACCTGGAACACAATGACCATTTGGAGATTTAGCTTAGATTGAATAACCCAATCAGCAGACGACTAAATGTTGGGGCCCAGTTATTTCAATTTTGGCACTCCTCGACCTTTTAACCTGCGACAATTTGACCTGACCATCCTGTGAAGTGGTATACGCGCAATCATGACTTTTGCAGCATTCACCCTCACTCTTCTTCATCCACTCTTTGTCAAATCAGCACCCAATTCTAGGTTCCCTTCCCTCGACTCCTGCTTTGAGGGGGAATACCTCATCCATAATCAGGGCAATCAACCCCCTCCTATTTTTGTCTTGCAGTTCACTTGAACAACCAACAAGACGAAATCAACCTTATCCCACCCCTGGGGCAACCACCTCCTATTTTTGTCTTGCAGTTCGTCCAGAACAACCAACAAGACAAAAAGGGGCAAATGTAGACACCAAAATCGTGTCTACCCCTTGGTCATTTCTCCCCCCTTAGTCCCCTTTGGTCCACTTAACCACTCCTAACCTATGTCTTGTTAATTTGAAATAATTATCTTATTTCAAATTAATAATTCCCTCTCCTTGCCACCTCACCACCCTTGGATACCCTTCTTGGATTCCCTTCATTCCCCACATGGCCAATATTAATACCTAGACTCCCATTCCAACTTGTCCCCTTTAACCTCTCGTCTATTTTAATCCCCTTCGACCGTTTCTTCCTCGGACTCGTTGACCCGGCAGTTGGGAAAATGGACGAAAGGCTATTGTTAGCCTTTTTCCTGCTTTCTAGCCGCCGACGTCGGTCAACTGTCGACCAACGTCGGCGATATTGCCGGCGTCGGCGGCCTTCTTAACAGATTTCTACGTCCGTTATTCCTCTCTTCACCTCGACTCTTCATCAGATCCTTGAATCCGTTCCTTCACTTGATCAATCTGCCAATCTTTCCGCCAGACCTCTCACTCTCTCCCTTAGGTACACACAGTAGGCTTCTGCACCAGCAACAGGAACTCTACCTCAGTCTTCTACACCAATAATAGGACTTTCACACCAGCAACATCAACAACAGGTACATATATCAGTAGCACTCCTTCAGCAGGCACAGGTATTTATATTGTTTGTCTTTTCATTGTCTTTTGAGTTATTGCTTTCAAGTAATATCCCCCCTTAGACCAGACTGTCAACCAGACTAGACCAAACCCGAATCTTTATTTCTCTATCTCCCTATTCCCTCTGTCCCTTTTTGACATTCTGTCCATTGTCCCAGACCTCTGCACAAACTCTCAGACCATTAACTAAAACCAGACTCTCAGACCCAGACCCCCAGACCATTCAACCAAGCCCAAAACTCTGTCTCAGACCCGTCCACGGACCAAAACTCGACCAGACCTCGTCCACAGACTATTGCCCCGACCGACGCCGGTCACTTTCTCCACCGACGTCGGCAGACTAACAGACGTCGATAGACCTTAACAACCGACGCCGGTAGGACCACCGACGTCGGCGACTGTGACTAGGTCGACAGCATCTTTCAAGTAAGCCTTTGCTTCCATTTCCTTTTCAGTCTTTAATCATTTCAGTATTTTATCACTCTGCCTTTTATCAGATTTTACTTTTATCAAACAGTGGGTTGACATCCCTTAAGGAAGTCTTCATACTTCTAGGATCAAGCTTTCGCTTGGCAACCCACCATCTTCTCATCTAACGCCCTTTTTGTCTTAGTCTCTCTCCTTTGCAGGTGTCATCCTCCACAACCAAAGAGGAGTTCTCACAGCGTCTGGATTACGGTGCGCACGACTATATCCAGGTACATGCAAGCCTTGACCATTTCTTCTCAGTTTCTTAATTCTCTCTTTGATGTAGAAAGCGAAAATAGCATAGAAACAGGATGCAGAGTTGAAATATTCAATGATAGATAAACAAATATATGCATTGATCAAAGCTGTGAAGAAGTTTAGGCATTACATTATGAGAAACAAGATGTACGCCATCGTTCCAGACCTAGTTGTGAAGCTTATGCTCAACCAAAATAAATTATAAAATAGAAGAGGTAAGTGGATGGATTAATTACATGAGTTTGATCTTGAAATCAGAGCATCCAAAATGTTACATGGTGAGTGGATGGATAAGTTACATGTGTTTGCATAATATGTTTTGATTTTGTTTGTTTAGATAAAAATCAAATTTGTTTGTTTAAAATAATGAATTGGTTTGCAAAAAGTATGATTTATTTATTATTTTTCAAATAAATTGAAACTTTTTTTTAAAAAATCTCCCTATATTGAAATTCACCAAAAAGAATATGTTTTTGGTTTTCAAATTAAAAGCATAAAATACTAAAAATAATTCTAAAATGAAATTAATAAGACTTTGCATATTTACCCTTTGAGAGGAAATTAAAGTGTTTGTATCCAACTCGTACCATCAACATGACAAATAAAAAATAACCTTGATAATTAAAAATGCCCTAGGGAATATTTAGAGTTGATTGAATGCCTTTTTGTGCATGAAACACCAAAAAATAGTTTGAAAATGCCACCTTTGAGAACTCAACCTCCTGACATAATAAAACGTAGGTCTTACTGATATTCATGCAGTTAATATTTGATCAAAATATTGAATGTGATATTAAAAAAAAATGTAGACTTTAGGCATAAAAAAGAATAAAAACATGTTTATATGGTTGAGAATGAAACTATTAACTGGTAAAAAAAGTAGAGAATTAAAAAAAAATGTAGACTTCTTCCCTTCTTTGGTGTGCCACCTAGATGCTTGGAATGAAACACCGAGTAGAAATTTTTGTAGCAATGTTTGAATAGAATTATTAAAAAATAAATAAACAAAATTTCATAGTTCTTCCACTTTCCAATAGAAGTCTTCAAGCTGCATGCCCAACTCCTATTTTCTTTTTATGTAGGAAAATTTCCAGGCCATACAGTTAGGAAGGGAGGAATAAAAAAGAATAAAAACATGTTTATATGGTTGAAAATGAAACTATTAACTGGTAAAAAAATAGAGAATTATAAAAATGAATAGAGAGAGATAATCCAATAAGCTTCGTGAGTCTTTCCTTGTTCCCATGGAAAAGAGCTTATGCAATGGTGGATATGATTTTTTTTTTATACTATTCAAATTTGAATCGGTCTATCTATTGAGGACGGAGAAGTTTTAAAGGGGCAAGGATCTTCTTGGTGGCAAGATACTCGAGATGGATGTGAATGTTATGTGGGGTACAATATGATTATGTGAATGCATGTTTAGTTGTGAAAATGATCTAAAATATTGATTTAAATATATAAAAATTAAAAAATAAACGAATAATATTTTGAAAGTGGATTTAAGAATATGTTAGTAAAAAATATATTTTAAAAAATATATGTTGAAAGTTTAACATAAAAATATGGAAAAAAGTCAAAAAATTTATGTTGATTTTTTGACGTCCAATTTCTATATGTATAAATGAACATCAAAACTTTTGCATATATAAATTGATGTCAAAATTTTGATATCAATTTGAATGTGGAAATTTCTACCCAATATTTTTTATATGGATTATTAAATTTTCACCTCCAAAATATTAATGTTTTATATTTGATTGTCAAATTCTACGTCAAATGTTGTAGTGATTATGGATGAACTCAATGCATTCGTATTTGGGTGAAATGCACCATCATATATAAAAATGTGAGATGACGATGCAAGAATGCAATCAAAAGACTCATTGATGTGATGGTCAAACGAAAGACACGTTAGTGCATGGAAACCCCTAAGAAACACATGGTATAAAACTCTAATTTTTGACATTCAAACGTTAAAATCTACGTCAAATGTTGTAGTGATCATGGAAGAACTCCAAAATGCATTGATATTTGGGTCAAATACATCTTTATGTGTAAAAATGTGAAACGATGGTGCAAAAATACAACCAAAATACTCATCAATGTGGTGGCCAACCAAAAGACACCTCGATGCATGGAAACTCCCAAGAGACACACGCCATAAAACACATCTCCAAAGACCTTTATGCAAATCTCCTCAAAAATATTCTCAACCAATCAAAAAGGTTTTTGATATGTTTTTTAAAACAAATATGCCAAAAATATTATCTTAATCCTCCTTTAAAAAGCCATACCATTGAATGTGTTTGTTTAACATTTAGGGAGAGCTTTTCTCACATATTTTTATATTATTCATCAATGTGAAGTCATCCTCTTGTTTTTTTTTTTTTCCAATGAATCGTCCTCTTATCATAAGAAGTATCAAAATTCGTATTCATTTTTCATTGTCCTCTCCGAAATAGAAATGAAATCGCCCTTCAAGATACTCATCTTACAGAATTCAAGCATATGGCCATGAAATGAGCCTTCACCCTACTCTTAAAGAGTTTTAGATAATCCAAATTCATAGTTCAAGTATTTTAGGGTTCTTAGAAAAAAAAAGGTACAAATTTTATATTGGATGTATCGCTCATATAATTTGTTTCGGAAGGTTTTAAAAGGGTTAGATTTTCAAATTTATAGTTATTAGTAGGTTGAAAGGTATTTTATAATAATAGTTTGGTCGTTGTAATGATTTTGATAATGTTTATTATTTATTTTGATTTTAAATTTGATAAAAAAAATATATGTTTGTAATATTTTGGTTTTATAGTAGAATTTGGATTTTCTTTTTAATTTTTTAAGTTTAATATATTAATATAATTAATCAATGAGATGTGGGTGAATAAGTTAAAGTGGTTTAGTTGTGTTCAGCACAATCTATGCTTAAATCTCAGTAGTATATTAGGTTGGTTGTAGTCAATGGAAATGTTTGTGAGGTTCGTAGTGGTCATGGTGATGTCTGTAAAACCCGTAGTGGCCATGGTAATACTTGTAAAACCTTTCGTAATCGTTGTAAGGGAGATTTAGGCCTCTCATTTATATCTCAAACTAAATCATAACTCTAATTGAAAACAATCTGATTCATATTTCCAGATTCTAAAAAAAACATTTACTAATAATTAAAAATATATTAATATAATTAAACTAAAAAATTTATAAAATAATAAAATGATCTCGAAATTAATATAACTCAACGTTTTTCAAATAAATTAGCAATAATTAATATAATCAAAACCCCAGGGTTAACTAGCTATTATGTGATGTATAGATTTGAAAAATTTAGAATGGTAAAGTGGTTATGCGCGGTCAAAGTAATGTAAAAAAAAATTTGGTGGTGAGGCAACTTCCCCTAGAAATAAAAAATTGTTAGGCTGACTTGGGGCAGGTAGTTTTTCACTTCACAGCCTGTATTTGAGCATAAAATTAACAAACAATCATATTTCCTGACATGAAAATGCCAGAACAAACAATGGTGGCAGACAGGATTAAAGCCTCTTTTATGCCATGTTAACTGGCAAAAGATGTCCATTTTACATTTTATGATTATCATATTGTTATTGTTAGCTGTTAGCAATTGATTGGCTAATCCAGATAGTTAAATATTTGACTTTTATCAGTTGAGTGACGCATGGCACTGCATGCCAGTCAGTCGTCCACTGTCAACAAGTCAGAGCTGCTTCTTTTTTTAAGTTACTTCATCCACCCTCTAATCTTATTAAAATGAGCATTTACATGTCTTATAGCGAACTGCCCCAGTCTGTTGATTATCAATTTCTAAAAGCTATGGAATTTAATATATTTGGGTGGTGGTTAGAATAAACTAGGTTCAGGTGGTAAAGATTTTATATGTTAAAAGAACATTAGGAATAGGTGGATTGGTAAAGTTGGTTGAGGCTAATTAGCATGTAAAAATGTATGTTGATTGTATAAAAAAGTTGAATTTATGATTTTTTTTTTTTTTAAAATTTAAAAGTTTTGTAAATGTTATGTCTGTAATATGGTGGATAGTCAAAAGTTAAAAGTAAATAGTTTTCAAAAAGTTTGTAATTTATTTGGTGTAAATGATGGTAAAGTGAAATGTTATGGTCTTAACAGATATCAAAAAGGGAAGAGGTTAGGTTTGATTTCTAGAAGTCGAAGGTTTGATTTCTAGAAGTCGAAGGTTAGAAGGTTAATAAAAGTCATGTAGATGTTTTTACATATTACTTAGCCTCTTCCGTCAAAGTTTGGATACCCCTCAGTCCTTGGCATTAAGTCGAAAGTTATAAGGTCATTTTTGCACACTAATTAGCCTCTTTCACCAAAGTTTGGATACCCCTTAGGCTTTGGTACTAAGCCAAAGGTTGCAAGGTTGTTTTTGCATACCACTTAGCCTTTTCCAACAAAGTTCAAGTACCCCTCATTTCTTAGCACTAAGTCAAAATATTTAAGGTTGTTTTTGCACACTACTTAGACTCTTCCAGTAAAGTTCGGATACCTCTCTATCCTTGACGCTACATTAATGTTACAAGGTTAATCAAATCCATGCATACTACTTAGCCTCTTCCGACAAAGTTTGAATCCCCTTCAGTCCTTCGCACTACGTTGAAGGCTACAAGGTTAATCAAAATCATGCATATACATTCTTGCATGCTACTTAGTCTCTTCTGGTAAAGTTTGGATGCCCCTCAATCATTGGCTCTAAATTGAATGATGCAAAGTTAATTAGAATCATACATATATACATTTTAATGTAAAATTTGGATTAGATTTACGCACAAAAAATGGCATAAACTTCCATTAATTATTCAATATGAGGTTACATAAATATATATATGCTCAAGAACTCCTATTTACAAGGAGCTTGGATTATCACAACCAAGTACAAAAATCCCTACAATCACTCTCAAACCTATTCTCACTCTTAGAATCTCACACGCACTTTTCTATAGTGAGTTGTCTCACAACTCACATACAATAATATTCACACAATATATTATTTTCCTAAATTTGTTATAACAAATATATTTACTCACACATGTGAACACTAAAACATGGTTTTTTCTAATATTCACTCTAGCCCCCTCCCTCTAGTGTGAATATAGGGAAATAATCATATCTTGTAGAAGCTTCTCTCTGAAAACAAATCTCGAACCAGTTAAAACTCCATCAAGTTGTATTTTAACCTTCGTAAAGGTGTAGCTCCCAAATTGAATTCTCAAGTTTCCTTTCCCAAATTATAAATTTTCAAGATTCACAAACTCCCAAACTATCTATACAACAATCCATATTGAGTTTACCTCAAAATCTTCTCCTACCTTCTATTTAATCCTAAATTTTGGATAATGATCCTACTTAAGTAGATAGGGTTAAAAATATAGAAATGACAACTCATAAGGGTGATAATTAGATCTACAAAAGTCCAATTAAATATTAAACTTAAATATAATATATGTTGAATTCATTAAACTAAGATAGGCTAAAAATAGTAAGTACAACTAAACAAGATATAGAAATGACAAAGAAATAATGCACTTATTTGGTTCTGATATCAATACAATTCTAGATTTTGAACAAGTAGAAAGTAGACTAGAAGAAGATTTTAGAACAGTTGTCAAATTTTGAATTGAGTATCTTTAAAGCCCCAAACACTAATATCAACCTTGGACAGTTACATCGATGCTACTATCTAAATTAGACATAAGTGTCCTATATGAAATACCTACTAGAAAAGGATGTGACTACATGGATGCTTTTGGGTTTATCTTCACCTTCACTTTGGTGCATTCAGATCTGGGTTATGAACTGTCACTCCTCAATGAATTTACAAAACCCTAGTTCTTTATCTTCATAGTGACCTTAGGAAAAATGGGTTAGTGGGCACATGGTGTCAATCTAACTCCAAAGACCCCTCTGTCAATAAGCACTACCTACATAGTCAATAGTCTAAAGAGGGCTTTAGACTGATATAGTTATTTCTTATGTGTTGTCTTGTGTGTAAATCATGAAATATGTAGAAAGTAAGTATAACAGTGACTTAGATTATAACTTGGTAAATCGGGCTCTTAGGTTGCTCCTTTAGTAATTTATACATGAAGATGTGTAGTCCTTGTGACTGGTATGGAAATAGAAATAAATAGGGAAGCTTTGTTCAATTGAATGCTCTTTGATATGAAGGTTAGGTGAGAAATGAATGAGGAGTGATTGTGAATATATACAACTCCTATTGGGAAATGTCTCGCATTAAACTACTTAGGCCAACCATTAGGATACATTTCATTTACAAATTAGATGACTTTAGAGCACTAGACACATGTATCAGGGTAGGACACTGGTGTCGACTAAGGGGTTTGAGACTAATGCTTTTGTCTTGGTAGTTAGAAAATAGGTACAAGCTCAAAACTTACAGGGACATAAGATAAGCATTATGGGCAAGATATAATGTTTGGGTCATCAAAAGACTTGTTGGACCAAGAGATAGGCCAAGGGGCACAAGATAGAGCAAATACAAGACTTCTAATAGTAAAAAAATGTCCAAAATTGAGAGGAACAATGAAGGGTCTGAGTTTGCCAAGTGTAAAAGATTGAGGTGCTATATAATCCATAAATATCATCTACAATCCCCCCTTTTAATCTAGTATTAAAATTATTGGTTTAAAGGAGAAGATATGCATATGTGGGTGTGTATAACACACATTACCTTTGCATGAGTCCAACTTGAGTGATTTTATGGTGACTAACCTAAAACTAAGAGCATGTTACAATATATAATTAGTGTATATAATATGAAATTGAAAAGCATTTGAAATGATTAAAATTGAAAGAGCAAGGTTTAGGAGAACACCTATGTATCAATGCAACTACATTGCCTATTGGCAACTTGATTTGAAAGATGTATCATTATGAATGATTAAAATTGAGATTGGGACATATATATAAATCTATAAAGTACATATATCTAAGGAAATAGAGAGCAATTGGAAGGAACATGCCCCAACCTTGGAGAAAAAGGTGAGTTGCCACCTAAAACTTGAGATTAACTCAACTGTGCAACCCAAACATACTTATAATTGGATGAGCATCAGTGAACCAAGTCAACTCATACTATCAAACTAGTAAGGTTGGTTGATACAATCAAGTCCAACTTGAAAATTTGGCAAGATTGAGTGATTTAATCATCTCAACCATACCAAAAAGTGAGCCAACTACTATAGTAGATTAGCTCAATATAATCCATAAAATTTTAAACTGGTGGGTGATGATAATTTTTGAGTGTTTTTAAAATCTAAAATTGATTTAGATTTTTCAATATTAGGTGCACATTGTATAACATATGCACCTTAGATATGTCTCATGTTGAAACTATGTATAGCAATGGTACCAATGTATATAATTCTACCACAAATGTGCATATGAATCATATAATTATGTGTTTTAATCAATTCATAAACTGTATAAATGTAGATAACATGCTTCCAAAGCATACACCCACTATATATGGAGAAATCTAAAAATTGAAATAAGTGTCAATGTGGAGGACATGTTTTCAAAACATGTCTCCACTAAATCTGGGTGTGTCAAATATTGAATAAATGTGCAAAACATGCTTCCAAAACTTACCCTCACTAAATCTCAAACTATGAATGTGTGGAAGCCATGCCTATATGGCATGTCCCCATTGAATTTAAAAATTGTGCCAAATATAGAATAAGTGTGGAGAACATGCTTCCAAAGCATGCCCCCACCAAATCTGAAAGTTGTACCAAATATGGAATAAGTGTGGAGAATATGCTTCCAAATCATGCCCCCACTGAATATGAAACTATGAATATGTATAATCCATGTCTATATGACATGCCCCCATTGAATATACCCCCATTTGAGGTGAGGAAAGAATGGAAACTGGTAGTTACATCATCTCAAAAATATAAGACAATTAAATAATCTATGAATGGAACCATGTAGTATATATAATAACATGTCTAGGTAAATGTAGCATTGAAGTGCATAGAACAATGTGATCACATGAAGGCCTAAGATGTATGATAAATATCATGTCAATGTCTAGATAGTAATAGGACAAGCTCAACAAACAAATAAGTACACACACAAGGGCACTAAAATCAATTCAACATACAATGGTCCTAGGAGACTGCATATAAAGCGCATGTTCAAATGACACACAATGAAAGGGACATGACTTATTCAAATGTCCACAAAATAAAGAATAACATATTCAAATGTCTATACATAAAAAATGATATATTCAAATGTCAAAGAAAACACAAATAGAAATAGGGGCCGCAAACAAATGATCATATTCAAATGCTCAAACAAGTAAGACAATAGCAAGGCAAGGCACTCAAGGAAGTGTATATAGGAAATCATAAGCAACCAACATAAACATATCATATTAGTCCATGAATTAAATATGTTAACAAAAAACATTGAGTGCATAGCATATTGATTGAACAGTTTTAGGAATATTAATGTATTATTCCTAATTTAGTTAAGGGTCTAGAGTAATAAAATCAGTAAAAAAATATGCAATAATTAAGCTACTGATTTGTATAATTTGACTGTAATTTGAATCTTTGTAAAAATAGTAATAAAGAAGAGAAAATAAGACTTAGTTGGAAACTAAGATGGTTGTTCTAGGGTCTAAAATTCACTGTGTAGGACTCGGACACTATTGTAAATCAAGATATGGCCTTCATTTATTGATTGAATAGAAGTGTTAAAATAGGAGACCCTAGGGTCCGGTGATATAGTCCTCTTCTACCATTGTTTTTTAGGAGACATGAGCTTTCTAGGTTTTTTTCAATGTGTCTATGTGAACTTGCTTGTCAAATTTCAATTGTTGGATGTCTGCAAAACTCCCTGTGGAGTTGATTTAGTCTTCAAACCCTATACTCCATTGTGCTTTGAAAAAAGAATTTGAAAGAAAGGGTGTTAGTGTGTGTAATATGCATTGAACATGTATCAACACCCCTTGTGTGGGAATGCTTCTTACATACCAATACTTCGAAGAGGGATCAAGCCATATATAATTCTCCCACTTGATGTGCTTTGTGCAATAGTGTGTATGAAGATGAAAATTGCTAAATTAGATGTACTTAAGGTGGCTAGGGACTGGTGTAAGGATTTGAATAAGCTTGTGGTTGTATTGGATGGCTATATGCAAAGAATAGGTAAATATGCCTGAGTAGTCTAGTTTATATTCTTGCTTGTTTTGTGATATTTGCCAACCCTTTCTAAATTAACTTTGAAAGAGATTTTATAGGGATCTGTTGGTCATGGGTTTAATGTGCTCATATTAGGCCAAAAATAAAAGGGATAAAAACCAAAAGGAACTGACCATTAGAGTCAAAAATACACTTGGATAAGAGCCTCAAAAATGGACACTAGAAGGCTCAGTGTTATAGTCCTGAGCTGACAAGACCTAGGGGATAGATTTTTCATGGAAAGAGTAGTCTAGTTGAGCTAGGATCAGGTATAAAAGGCTACAGATGATTGAAAATCAGTTAAAATATGCCTATGAAGGTCATGAGAGCAAAAAGAGGGACTTATGGGTTAGGTGTCATTAGCCACACTCAAGTTAACAATTTTCATATTTTATATGACTACATTTGAGAGTGAAGATCATGAAGCTAAAATGAAATAAAATGACTATATTTTATTCTAGTGATGCAGTAAAATGAAATACTAAGATAAATTAAAAATAGAAAGCATACCTAAACTTACCTATGAGAGTGAAGATCATGAAGCTATGTGATGTTAGGTGTGCATAGAGAGAGCACATTGTGGAGTATAAATCTACAATAGAAAACAAAGAGTAGATTAGTTCTTACTAGATATGCTCTATCTAAAATAAAAATATACAAAGTTGGGTAAGAGAGAGAGAAAGAGAAAAGAATAAATACACCTTATCAGGTACATGAACCAATGCAAAACTTGTTGTGATCCTGAGTGATGTTGGATAATGCTAGGTATGTGATGTACCAAGAGTAATATCATGAACAGAGTTGAGTGCTCAATTCCTTGAGAGTGGCTCAAGAATACAAAGGTTGACCCTTTGGCTCCATCATCAGCCACTAAGTGAAGCTATGTGATCATGCATGTGTTAATCATTATTTGGACCATGTGTCCAAACCCTCCGAGTAGGTGGATCATTAATACAAAGGCTAGCTAGTCCTTTGGCTCCATCATTACCCCATGAAGTGAAGCTATGTACTGAAAATGGTATGCAACACATGTCATATGAGATGGATCCTGAAGCCCATGAATTTACTATAATCTAACAATGTGGCATGGATAGTCGAATGTATGCTATAAACTAGGTCACTCTTGGCCACTCCAAAAGGTGGAGGTTAGGCTTGTATGAAAGCCTCTCCAAAACTAGGCACTAGGCTTATATGAAATCCATTCCAAAAATGTGTAGGTTAGGCTTGTATTAAAGCCACTCCAAAATGATTCCAACCACCTATAAATGGAATAAGGCATGCAACTACTAAGAATACCTATGTATGTAATGAACTCGAAAAGAAAAGAAGACAAATGTGTTGCACACATTGCCCCCAATCACTGGTGTCTAAAACATGGATTTTGATATAGAAGTTATACTAACTTCCCTATCTAAAATAGGAAGCAAGAGACATCATGTCGTTCATGATGCCCCCTATATCTAGATTACTTGAGTAAAAGTGTACTGAAAACTATTGATTCTAAACTAGTCTAAATGTGCAAAATTGTAGCTATACCTACTTTTTTGCCTACTTCTAAAAAGTTTGATTTTTTTGTTTTTTAGATAGGAGTGTTGAAAGTGGACACTAGAGGATCTAGTGTTGTATTCCAATCTTAGTATTGTTATCCTAGGCTAAATTTGATGACCGTTATAAAATTGTCATTATTTGTCTAGTCTGGTCTGCCTAGTTTGAAATTTGGTTGTTGTTATGGGTGTTCTCAAAACTTATTAGGATCTTTGATCTCTGTGACAAAACCTTTGTTTATTATTCATTATTCTAAGGGTAGAAATGAAGACCCTAAAATGACTACCCTAAGAAAAAAGAGCCCTACAAGTGTGTTATACTACAAATATATATGGTATAGCAATGACAATTGATAAGATATCTCAAGATATATCATGGTTTGTAATGAGAGATTGTTAGATCAATAAAGGTATGCCTAGATAGATATAACAATGTAATAGCATGTGTAATGTGCTTAATTAGAACTAGAAGTTTGATTAGTTGTTAGTTTTTAGTTGATATAGAGGGATGGATCATGATGTCTATCATATCATCCAAGAAAACAAGATAATGCATGATATGGAGCATGGCATTACAAAAAAAATTGAGAAACAAACAAATAACAAGAATGCAAGGCAAGAATAAAGAAGTAATAAGCAAACAAGAGTGGCCAAGGGGCCATGCAAAAAAGGGACATAGTCACATTTCATTCAAACTAGAAACCAAGCATATAAGGCATGTTCAAATGCCACATACACACACAATTTGAAGCAAGCAAGGTTGGTATAAAAGCCCAATCTTAGAGAAGAGTACAAACAAAGGACATTGGCAAATGTCTTAAAGTGCACACAAGAATAGAAGTAAATAACACTGGTAAATGTTCTAAGGCACATATAGGAGACAAATAGGAATTGAGAAATGCAATCACATCTATCTACACATAACAAGAAAGGAAATCATGCAATATACTATAAATACAATCACATCTAACTAATCAAATCAAGAAGTGAAAGAATGCAAGACATAGTGGTACAAGACTAGGTATATGCTAAGAAATACACAAGTGTTATATGCTAGTGAATGTGGATAGAGTAATCTATGTAAGCTAGTAAGTAATGTACATCAACATGATAACAAGAGTGTGTGGTATAGGAATGACATAATCTGGATGGTGTATTCATGTAGAAGATGCCCCCAGTGGGTATGTATATTAATGTGTGTCTCAAATGTAGAAGTAAGATGCCCCCTCAATGGGTAGAGTGAAGTAATCAAGGATCTAGATGTCACTGCACACACTCAAAGAAGATCAAGTGAAGCATGGTATTGTAAATAAATTGACAAACAATAACATAGAACAAAAAATGTAAGTCTAACATAGTAGTAGAAATGTAAAGCATAGATGATGCATACAATTGCATTTTTTTTTAAATTTTTTTAATTTTTTTGGTATTTTGACATATTTGAATGTTTTTGGATTGAGTTATTTGAATGTTTTTGTATTTTTTAAATAAGTTATGTACAATCATTTATAAGCAAATTATGAATAACAAATTTAAAAATAATCTATGTATAAGTAAGCTGGAAAGGGATGATACTAACTGATGAATCTCATGCAAGACTCCCTATCATGGTGTCATGTATCAAAGAGAGGGATTGTGTGTGATCATGAAGCATGATGGAGGGACTAAGATTGTAACTCTGAAAAGGTGTATGTTGTAGATTCTCTAAAATTTATGAAGGAGAAATCAATTGTGGGTCCCCCTATAACTGTGAGAAGTGGATGCAATTTTAGGGCTCTTAGGGACCCATCTGGTAGTAGGAGAAGCTCTCTGACCATGTGCTCTATGTGTAGATGCATGATACCTCAATGATACTACTCTAGGTGTAAATACTATAGCTAGAAGTTGTTTAAAATCCTAAAACTATGGTTTCTCTAAAAGATACCTCTTTGAAATTGTATAAACTCTCTATGCTAGTGATGGAGGCCTCAACTATGTCTAAATCTGAACTAAAGGAAGAACTGAAACTAGTGGAGAAACTAAAGCTGGTGGCTGAACTAAAAATGGTGACTACAAATTAGAAGATGGCTTTGAAGTAGGGAGTGGTAACTCATATGGAACTCCACCAATTGTAACAACCTAATTAGAATGAATGAATTTCATGCATCTATGAACTGTTGAAGGTATTGCTCAAATTTTTTGAATCCATGGTCAACTAAGTAACATATCAAAAATTATTGCACTCTAAATAATAGTAAATGATGTGGCCACATGTGTTGGACCAACCTATAGAGTAATTACAATCTCACCCAATGAACTCTATATGTGCCCACTGAATCCATTGATAACTATGTCTATCAGGATAATATCCTACTCTAAATAATCCAAATGCTACAATAATGTCATAGTGCACATGTTCACACTAGATCTATTATCTATGAGAACACTATGAATAGGATGATTATGAATGTAAGCTCTGATAAAAAGTGCATGATAATCTAAATCATCCTTGACTATCTCTTGCTCTGAGAAGGAGATGGAAGGTCTAGCTATAACTATGGAATTGTATACAAAGGATGTAACTCAATTGAAAGTGCCCTTTATGTATCTGGTGGGAGATGTGCATGATATGCATGGTGAACACCTGATGTATCCCCTATCACTTATTTATAATGTTACGAAAAAGGATCTAAGAATATTTTCAAAGCTTTATTCTATGTTTGTTTTGCCTGAGGAGGCTTAATTGAAGTGCTAAGATCGATAATGTTACCATTTATCAAGTCATGTGTCTTGTTTCTCAAACTGATGCATCTATTATTGTATGTCTTGATGCCCTATGAAACTCACACAATGCATTTTGATCATATCCCCATGAAAGAGGCTTTGTTGGATCAACTTCCTAAATAGGAAGAAGAGATATGATATTACATTCCAATAACTGTTGTAAAAATCTGGCTGGAAGAACTAGTAGATTAGTAAAGGGTCACTGAGGAGGTGATGATAAAACTACACACTGAGGGGGATCTGAAGCTATATTTAATGTAGGTTGATTCTGACTCTTGCTATCATTGACCTTGACTTTGTATGGGACTTTTTTTTACTCTTGTTTGTTATTTTTGATATACTTGTGTACTTGAGTTTTCCCATTGAAATGAGTTTGACTTTCCTTTTCGTTAGTGTGTGACATAATTTAGTGAAGAAAGAGACCCTTTTGAACATTATTGATTCATGTAAAACTGGTAGAAGAATCTATTTGAAGAGATTTTGTAACTTTTGATCGGCCATGTAACTAGTCATCTTAGCTAAAATAGTCTTATATTGAAGAACATAATCTATGAGATGCTCATTTGACCTTTGTTCTTATTGTGTAACTTGAGCATAGGAAACCTTATCACTAATGTTAATGCTGAAATGAGCTAGGAACATGTCATCTAAAGGATTGAATGTATTGACCAACTGATTTGGTAGACTATAGAACCATTATAGAGCATAATCCTTTATACTTCATGGAAATAGATTGGAAAGTAGTTAGTCATTTAGCACATAGTCCAAGCATGCTACATGAAAATATCTCAAATGTGTCTCTGGATTACCCTTGCCATCATATAGAGTGAACTTAGGTTGAATAAAACCTTGCGGTAAGGGTGTAGAAGCAATGTGACATGCCAATGGTATATTCAGTAAAGCAAAAAAATCCAAAGCTTGTGTAGGTATAGAATCACCTTGATCAAGATGTAGCACCTTAGATTGAAAAGATCATATCTCTTACACAGGGGCTACCACATCAGGAGATAAAGATGTACTAGTTGTAGCTAGTGGTGGCATAGAGGAAGGTTGGGTTATTATAAGGGGTTATTGAGACATAATTACCCCCATAGTGTCATGTGTAATTGGTTGCTCTAAAGGAATGGAAGACTCAACTTGTTTAGCCTTTTTTATTTCCATGATAGATTATAAAATAAGAGTATGATCTCGAGACTGGTCCCTAAGTCTTTCTCAAAAAATTTGTAGGATCAAATATTTGTTAAGATCAACTTCATTATCAATAATTGGTGGAAGTTGATCATGATTTTGATGTGGTGGATCATGAACATTTCTATTTTTATCATCATTATTATTTTTATATTTCTCATCATCAAAATTATCCTCATTGAAATTGGTGTAATCTAGATGTGTAGGATTTATAACTGGAACCTGAGCTGGTTGTTTATCCATGATATATGGTCAAGTTAAAAGAATCTGGGTGAATTCAGGAGGGTTTCCACTAAGTCTTGCACCTCATCTCAAAGGAAAAGATGTAAGGATCTTAGGTGGTATAAGGAAAACAAATTGAATAATAGAAGAAAAGATTAAACAAATGTAATCTAAACAACAAACTAGAATATGCATAAAAAGGATAAAAAGCTCACAAACATGTAAGGTGATACCTCAAGAGGACCTAGTATATGTAGTTAGGGTTTTGAAAATGATTGTTTTTAAAATTTGCTAAGTTTTAAAATTTGAAGCCAATTTTTTATTTAATATGTAAGTAAAAAATCAGAAAAATACTAGGAAAATGTTGGGACCTAGTATGGGCAACTAGGGTTTGAAAGAACATTATTTTAAAATTACTAAAAAAATTTAAAATTTAATCCTAATTTTTTATTTTATTATGTAGGTAAAAAATTTATAAAAAAAAAAAAAAAAAAAATCATTAGGAAATTTACACTAGGGTTTATAGGGTTTTTATGCACAAGCAAAGTAAGTTGGGTTAACCAAATGATTTAACAAATTTTAGAATAGTGGTGTATTATTCCTAATTTAGTAAAGGGTCTGGAGTAATAAAATAAGTAAATAAATATTCAATAATTAAGATATTGATTTGTATAATTTGACTATAATTTTAATCTTTCTAAAAATATTAATAATGGAGAGAAAATAAGACTTAGCTGGAAACTAACTAAGACGATTGTTGTAAAGTCTAAAATTCACTGTACAGGACTAGGACACTATTGTAAATTAGGATCTAGCCTTCATTTATTGATGGGATAGGATTATAAAAATAGGACACCTTGGGTTCTATTGCTATAGTCCTCTTCTGCCACTATTTTCTAAGAGACTTGAGCTTGTTGGGTTTTATTTGCTATGTCTATGTGAGCTTGCCTATAAAATTTTGACTGTTGGATGTCCATGGAACTCCTTGTAGAGCTGATTTAGTCTTCAAACCCTAGACTCCATTAAACTCTGAAAAACTTTGAGAAAGAGGGGGGGTTAGTGTGTGTAAAATGTACTAAAAATATATCCACACCCCTTGTGTGGGTATACTTCCTACATACTAATACTTTGAAGAGGGATCAAGCCATATGTAGTTCTCCCACTTGATGTAATTTGTACAATAGTGTGTATGATGATGTAAAATGATAAAATGGATGTGCTTGAGGTGGCTAGGGACTGGTGTAAGTATTTTAATAATATTTTGGTTGTATTGGATGGCTATATGTAGAGAATAGGTAAGTATGTCTGAGTAGTCTTGCTTGTATTCTTGTTTTCTTTGTGATATTTTCCAACCCTTTCCAAATGAACTTTGAATGGGCTTTTATAGGGATCTGTTGGTCATGGGCTGAATGTGCTCACATTATCCCAACAAGAATAGGGATAAGAACTGAAAGGAACTAACCTTTGAAGAAAAAAATTCACATGGATAAGAGTGCCAAACATGGACACTAGAGGGCCCGATGCTATAGTCCAAGTTGGGCACTATAGACCTGAGCTAACAAGACCAAGGGGGATAAATTTATCATTAAAATATTAGTTTGGTTGAGTTGGGATTAGGTCTAGAAGGCGATGGATGATTGGGAATCAATGAAAACATGCCTATGAGCATCATGAGAGCAAGCAAGAGGGACCTATGGGTTGGGTGTCATTAACCACACTCAAGTTACCAATTTTCACATTTTATATGAAAACATATATCATGTACCCTATGAAATATAAAATCATGGAAAAATGCATGTGTAAGTATGTATAAGATCAAACATGATAATTAAAAGAGATCATCAAACCATATAACCTATGAATATCATGATCAAAGAAGCGAATGACCCCAATGTTCATATGACATTAGTAGAGGGAAGGACCAACATTGAAATAAGAATAAATCATGTATCTATGTATGCATGTACCACACTCAAGTATAAGAATGACACACATGTTTATGTAGGAGTAACCTATATGCCATCCATTAGTATAGAACTAACACATAGATTCCAAGGAGCCAATAAAGTATGTAGGTGCCTAAAATGTTTTTGGAATTTTTAATTTTTTTTTGGGGATTATTTTTGTAATACTATAAAGAGGAAAGATCATCCTATGATATCATCCAAAGGATGGTCATAGGTATCTCCCCACTTAGAACTTGGTGCAAAAAAAATTTGGTACTACCAAGGAGTATGTATAGGTGCAATATATGTCATAGAAGTATCTATGATGCTCTATATATGTATAATAGGACTCTCATGTAGTGAAGTAGGAATAAAAGGAATAGGGGTTCATGAAACCTATCTCTATATAATTTTTGGTTTCTTTGAAATAACAATAGTAGAAACATGTTTAGGTACTCTGGATGTCTGAATATGGTTTTTAATAGAAGATGAGGATTATGTGGAACCCATTGTGTGTCTCTAAATGTATCTCTAGTACTCACCACCTAGTAAAGGGGATTGCCTATTACTTACCCTTTTATGATGGATTAACCTTAGTAGGCTTGATAACTAATTGTCTGGGTATGAATTTATTTTGTTCAAGAGGATGCTCATATGGAACTTTGCAAACTATAATTACCCCATTAGTATAGATGTATTTAACATGCCCATGTATTATATAAGGTACAACTCAAATAGTATGGATCTAAGGTCTTCCCAATAACATATAAAATACTATTGTGGAATGTATAATTGAAAAACTAGTAACAACATGTGTGAGACCAACTTATAAGGGTATGTTAATCTCTCTACAAACCTTCTGGGAGGTCCCATTGAATGTTCTAATAGATATAGTATAAGGATTTAAATCATGATAAGTATAACCAATATGTGAAATTAATCTCATGGTGTAAAAATTTTCACTTTCACCATTGTCAATTAGAATATTGTGTATAAGCTAGTGATCAAGGAATGCTCAAAAGAATAAAGAATGAAGATCAAAGTCAGCATCCTTAACCTCACTGTCATTGAAAGTAAAAGGTCTCTAAAACATAGGAGGTATATGTCATTTATAAGTATCAATAATCTCATCTAATGGGTTCCCATAATGTGATGGAGGAGGATGTATGTTATATGTCATTTTCACTTATGGTTCCTACTTAGAATGGTCTTGAAAAGGATTGTTAAATATTTTATTTCTAGTGATCACTAGGTTTTGAACTAGATTCCTTTAGAGGAATATCAAATGTAATATTTTGGTTATCAATAAGGTCATAGATCTTATGCTTCAAGTTAAAACATCTATTCATACAATATCCTGGTCTCTAGTGATAATTGTAATAAACATTCTCATCATATCCTTTGGGTAAAGATTTATCCATATCAACCTATATACGATGAGGGAGAGATATAAGATGAAACTCTACTAGCCATGAGAGTAATGAAGCAAGACACTTAGGTAAGAATGTCAATTATCTCCTTAGTACATTAAATAAGACAAGTTAATTAGGTTGCTATGAAATTGTGTTAACAGTAGTGGTTGTTTCTTTTTAAGGATTAGGGGGTTTTACCTTATAACTTGGTTTGATTATAAACTTGGTACTGGATATAGATGTAATGGGTGTGTTTGATACATAATTGAGCTTATTTAATGAAATAAGCTTCATTTCATGGTATTGTACAACATGGAATAAGTCATCAAAAAAAAATTTCTTGAAAACAATGGACTCATGTAAAGGAGCAAACAAACTTTGGTTTAATATGTCTTGCAACTCTTTATCTGCCATAGTATCAGTAATTTTAGCTAACATTATCTTATACCTCAAGACGTATTCATTGATATGTTCATTTGTTTCTTATCTATTTTTTACAATTTGAGCATAGGAGACCTTTTCAAAAATATTAATGTAAAAGTATACCAAAAACTGATTTACAAGAGGTTTGAATGCTTTCATGGATTAGATAGGTAAATCATAGAACCACCTCAAAACATAGTCCTTGAGGCTTCTTGTGAATACTTTGGTCAAAATATTATCATTGGAGGCATAATCAAGGAATACTACATAAAAATATTGAATATGTTATTTAAGATCACCCTTGCCATCATAAAATGTGAACTTAGGTGCAACAAAAATAGTTGGCAAAGGGTGTAAAGATATCTCAAGTGCACGAGGGTTATGTATCACATTTTGGGAATCAATAGCATGAGGAGACTTTAAAGCAATTTGTTTAATGTTTATAATCTCATCCTCTAAGGTCTTTATAACTTGAACAAATGTTTGAACTATGGAACCTTTGGGATTTAGATTAATAAGCTGAGTAGTCACCAAAGGGGATGTAATCATGGTTTGAATAGGCATATACACTAGTATTTGAGTTGAAACATTTTTTAGCCCCATGGTAGGTGTAGCAATAGTAGTTTTAGGAAACAAAATTTGAAATACATATCATGTGCCCCCATTAGAAATATTAGGTTATAATGTACTCTATTGGAGGGTTGCTTGTATATGGGGATGACCCATAGTTATAATAACATGATCAATAGATGGGATTGTTTGGTCATATATGTTTTTTGTTTTCTTAATTTCTACAATGGTTTTAAGGATTTCATCAAGATCTCCCAGGTTTTGACAAATATGCTCATGAAATAATGTAATTACTTGTACTTGCTCATGATCTATTTGTTTATGTGCATTGGTTTCATTAGACTCATGATTTTCATTATCAAAATATTCTTCTATGATAACCTCATCAATATGTTTTTTAATTATCAACATTGGTATCATCATGATCCATAGGATTAGTTCCCTTATTGATTTTAGACATCTTAGGTGGTGGGAGGAGAAGATCAATGTGTTCAATAGGCACACCTCCCAATTTAGGGTTATGCCTAGGTTTCATATAAAATAATATAAGCAATAAATGGAAAAATATAATAATCTAAAACCCTAGATGATTGAAAACCCTAAGAATTAAAAATGTTTGCATTCATACAAATTGGTTCATCAAATGTTTAACCCTAAATTTTGGATAAGGATCCTACTTGGGTAATGACAATGCACAAGGGTGATAATCAGATCTATAATAGACAAATTAAATGCTAAACTCATATCTAACATATGTTGAATTCATTAAATTGAGATAGGCTAAAAATAGTAAATACAACAAAGCTAGATCTATAAATGACAGAAAAAAACTACTTAGTTGGTTTTGATGATAATATAGTTCTGAATTTTAAACAAGCAAAAATTAAATTGGAAAAATATTATAAAATAATCACCAAATTCTAGATCGAGTGCCTTTATAGTATGGACACTAGCATCAACCTTAGATGGTTGTGTTGATGTTACTGTTAGACCCAAATGTAGGTGTCCTATATGAAATACCTACTAGAAAAGGATTTGACCACCTCCTTCACTTTTGTACATTTAGATCAAGGTCATGGACTATTGCTCATCATAAAATTATAAAACCCTAGTTATTAATATTCACAATGACCTTGGAAAAAATGGGTTAATGGGAACATGGTGTTGAGCTAACCCCAAAGACCCCTCTACCAATAAGTGTTGTCTACATATCCAATACTCTGAAGAGAGCCTGAGACTGATGTAGTTATCCCTTATGTGTTGGCTTGTGTGTGAATCATGAAATATATGAAAATCAAGTACAACTGTGACTTATCTTGTAACTTGTCAAATCATGCTCTTAGGTTACTCTTTTAGTACTTCATACATATAGATGTGCAGTCCCTATGACTGATATGGAAATAGGAATAAATAGGGAATCTTTACTCAATTAAATGCTCTTTGGTATGAATGTTAGGTAAAGAATGAATGAGGAATGATTATGAATAAATACCACTCATATCTAGAAATATACTGCATTAAATCACTTAGGCTAACCATTAGGATATATTTCATTTGAAAATTAAATGACTTTAGGGAAATGGAAACATGTATCAAGGTAGGACACTAGCATCGATGTAAGGGTCTAGGTTGGATGCTTGTGTCCTAGAATTTAGAAAATAGGTATAGGCTCAAAACTTATAGGGGCATAATATAAGCATATTTTAAGCATTATGGGCAATATAGAAGGTTTGGGTCATCAATATAAGACTGGGTTAACCAAGAGATAGGCCAAGGAGAAAAATATAGAGAAGATGTGAGACTTTTGAAACTAGAAAAAGGACAAGAACTAAGAGGAACATCCAAGGTCTGAGTTTTCCAAGTGTACAAGACCGAGATGCTATATAATCCATAAACATCATCTACACCCTCAAAAAGTGGCTTCTTCAAACACGATTCTTTCATAATTATTGGCATTGTAGGATATTATTCTTGCACATCACATAGAAAAAAGTGAAAATAGAAACTAAATCCATCTCAACATCATGTGGCCCCATTTTTTGTGGCTGGCAAGACGCACTCTATAGCCTCTAACCTCCATTGCCTCCTTCCTTCATTTGGATGTTACTTATTCAATGATTTTTGGTTTGAGGCTCATCTATTTTATAATTGTGTTAAGTCTTATTATATACCCCCTCCTAAACAATTTAAAATAACTTTGGATGTTGGTTTCAACTGATAATGCATCCATTTACAAGTAATTTATTTGACAATATACCTAAAAATTCTAGACATAATCTTTTTTAAACTCTAAAAAATGAATTTATTGACACACTATATTATATACTCAACTTAATTTAACATTTATTAATAGTAGAATATAAAATAAATACCTCATACTTTTTAAATATGGAAAGGTCCGCACTTTTGTATTGCCTAAATAACATATTAATAAACATAAACTTATATTCTAACACACAAAGAATACTATCTGAGCCCAATAATAAACATGAATTTAAGGATTTTTGAAACTAATTTATTTCAAACCTAGACCATGGCATGTAGGAAAACAATGAAACATATGAATATCCATGTGAATATAATATATACATGATCAAGTGTCTGCTAAAGAAGGCATTAAATGCAAGGTCAGTAAAGTTGCACAGTATGTTGGAATTGATTCACATGTCTAAAATCATAAATGGAATGAATTGCATAAGAGATCATAGGATATGATATGGTAAATTTTGGTCAAGCTACGCAGAGGCATATGAGGCTCAAAATATGAAGAATAGATGGCAATGACCAAATCCTAAAATTTAGAATTGAAACTCTATGCGGCATACAATTAAATGCAATGCTAATATGTTGAAAAAGTTATATATCTAATAATTCCACATGTAGTTATAATACAAAAAAGCACAAGCCACAAGGTCTATGCAAATGATGACATCACAAAGTAGTCAATGAAATTAATAAATGGGTTTGTCAAATGCATTGATGTAATTACACTCTCATGAATGCAACTGATAGATTTATTAAGCTTAGGGAATTTCAAAACTCATAATGCATGAAGACAAATATGGTAACATGTGTTTAAATGTATTGACTATGCAACTCAGATCTTGTAGAGGTATGATAGATAGTGTTAATTTGATAGACCTGTATGGCAATGTTTCTTAGAAGGTGATAATAAAAAACACATACATACTATAATGGTGATGAGTGGAAGCACAAGAGGTCTAACCAAACTTCACACAGTTGTGATGAATGTAATAAACCCAATCATATTGAATAATTTGTAATATTTTATTAAACTTAAATCCACCCAAAAAACCTATAGAACTAACAGACTCAAAGCTTTCAATTTAAAATGTTTTCCATCCACTAGGGCACTAGCATAATCAAGATGCCCCTTGAAAGATTTCAAAACTCCATATGGCTTTCACACACTTCACACTAACCTTATTTGATACCAAATGTAAAATATAAATCATTTTTACACAAAATAAAAATGTAATAAACTATTCATTAATTATTAAATATGAGTTAAATAGATATATAGCCTCAAGAAATCCCATTTATATGGAGCTTGGCTCATCACAATAAATTACAACAATTCATACAATCACTATCAAATATATTTTCTTCGAATCTCACACACACTTATCTATAGTGAGTTATCTCACAACTCACATACAATAATACTCACACACATAGAGTGTATCATTTTATTAACTATGCTATAACAAAAATATTTGTTCACACATGTGAATACTAACGCATGATTTTTGTAACATTTTACACAATATTTTTTATCTAATTTTAGATTAGGTGAACCTTAAAACTAAGAATAATTAAAATTGTTGAATATGTACAATAAACTAAACAGATCTAACTGTAACTAATAAAGTCTTACTAATTTATTAAAACTTACTATTTATGGAAATACTAAAGGAATTGGGTATTTATCTTGTTCTTATATTGTGAAGGTTTATGACAGGGTAGAGTGGTCAACAAAGATCAAGAAGGGGTTTATGAATACACAGATCTAGGAATAGATTACATGCACCTATTAGGATAGTTTTGTGTTTATTATATGCCTTTAACAATGTGGAACCATCTGCTAAAGTGTGAAACTATGTGTGTTGACTATGTTGATTTTGTGATTATTTCGCTCATTTTTCCTATGTCTATCAATGATTATTATGTATTCAGATATCCTGTAATCTAGCATGAATGCCTTTGTTTTCCATCTCCTTGCTTTAAAACCCTTTCTCTTTACACTGTAAGATGAAATCACTATGAATGGGGAAATATGTGAAAAGGATGGGTTGAGCTAAGATCATCCACCAATTGTGTCTAAGTGTTGACTATGTGTCCAATAATCCAAATATAGAAGTCAAACTAAATGTGGTTCTTCCAACTAGTTGAGTGTGTGTAATCAATGTAATACTAACATATAGTGAAATGGTATATGTGTCTTTCAACACTTGAAAACCTATTGTTTGACCTTGCAATAGTATTTAGACTTAGCTGAGGGTTTTTTCCTTTGAGAATATTCAGATTTGGAAACTTTAGGATACTTCCTCTCAATGTGTAGAGTGATTTCTAGTGATAGATAGATAAGTGCTAGATGGGGATAGGCTTAGTCTTTATACATTTATATATCTGACTCTTTGGGTAATTTCATTCAAATCATCATGTGAAATGTATGGGATAACCCATTATGAGAATTTTAATTTGGGAAATTGATTATTAAAAGGCACGTTGATAGATCCAACACATGTGGATAGATTCATAGTGCATCACTATCTAAGGAATCATAAAGGTGTCTAGAGAATAGGGATAGTGATTCTAAGATTAGGAGATAATGTAAAAATGATATTAATTTATTCAGTCAAAGACTAGCAAAATCATGTCTAGCAGTAACATAAATTTGGGAAGGTTAGGCCCATATATGAGTGAATGGCTATGAGGAGATTCAAATAAGAGTAATGTGTGTATACATATGTCAAGAATATTAAAGCTTGGTCCAAATTAAATTGTCAAGTTTTGAATATAAAACATGAGTGTCTACATTTTCCCCCATTTTATTCTAGTAATGGAATTTTTAGATTAAAAGGATAGAAGGTGATACCTGAGAATAACCATGTTGGGCGTGTTCAAGTAAGTATTAAGTTTCGTGCCTTGCTTCATGCAAACCTAAAATGAAATATGTAGAAATTTGATATCAAATCTGAAAGCAAAAACATTGAATGTATGTGAAATGAAATATTTAGGAATAAATACACTTGTATTAATGTGAACCAAGTTTTCTTATGGAAACAATGGAGAATAGGGTGATCATGACCCTTAGAAATGATAGTGAAATAAACCATGGGTTGATCTAAATATTCCCCAACCCTCATTGAAAATAGATAAGTGCCTAAAAGTTAAGTCATGTAAAATTTCAACCCCACACAACTCATTATATCTTTGAAATCAAGTCCAATATGAGTTCTAATAAATTTGATAAATGCATGAGAATCTTAGTAAATTTTATGAATCATCCACTACAAAAGGATTATATGATTTAATATGAGTGGTGTTTGATAAATTCCTATGTAATGTCTAAGTGTAATGTTTGTAGAATGTGCCACATATGCCCTCCATTTGTTCTCAATCCAATAACTTGTGTAATTCAATTCCAATAAATTATAAATGTATGCCTCACATATGCCCCCAATCTGATGATCTATGTAATCCAAGTCATAAGTTGTGAAATAATTTCATATAATCTATGAAATGCCACTCATAATCCTATTTAATATCTAACATATGCCTAGCATATACCCCCAGTTTGTATCAAATCGATCATAATATTAGTAAAACCTATAATAATATGCATAAACCTATGCCACTATGAAGTAATATTTTCCCATAATTTGAATCATTATGCCCAAACTCTCAAATATTTTATCATTAAGGCTTGATCTTTAAGACAAGCCATTTTATATGCCCCCCTTTTGAGGAACATAGTCTTTGAATTACTCATCTCAAAAGAAAGGAGTTATATGCAACATGTTATATATAAAATATATAAGCAATGTATAAATATGTATAACATGAGTAAATTATATTATCATACAAGTGTCATGTCAACACAAATATATCAATGAAAAATGCAATGAATAGTCAATGTAGTAATTATCACCATATGTAGACACTAGAAAACTATGAACTTATAGTTTTCAATGACTAAATGCCTCAGGACCCCCCTAAAGACCCCCTAAACCTTATTAACCCTTAAAAAACCCCTCTTAACCCAACTAAATCACTATTTTCCTAGTCACATAATACTATTTGAAATTGATATTAAAAATTACTATTCACTATGGGACCCACTATCACTATTCATGATGACATGGCAAGTGGCATGGCATGTGACATGGAAAGTGACATGGAAGGTGATTTGGGAGGTGATATGACAAGTGACATAGCTCAAAAGTGATGTGGCTTGATGTGGAACATCATCTCCCACCTGGGACCCTTCCCAAAGTTCTTGATGACCTCATTTAAGCATCACAAGGTCCCCCCCTTGAAATATGTCGAATTTCCATTCAAGGGACCATTATTCAACATGTATTTTACATGAAATTAACCTCCAAAATAAGATACCTACCTATTTAAGACAAAAGGATTATATGATTCTCCAACCTCTTAACCTAAATGGGACACTCACCAACCTAAATTGGAATCTCCACTCACCTCATTTTGACTAATTCATCCACCACATAGAAAATGGCACCACATCTCTATTATTCCTCTTTTGGCATGACTCTTCACAACATATGATATAAATCCCCCCCCCTTTTCTTCACCCAAGGTTAAGTTGGAAAGTTGCAAATTAGTATTTTTTTTTATTAACATTTTATTGTAGGTTTTTGGAGGAGGTTATCCACTTGAGAAGGAGGTCATCCTCATCTTGGAGGAAAAGATATTCAAAGCATCAAATCTCTACCAAAATCACTCTAGGATTTCATCAACAACACCATCATTGACAACCATCTCAAAGGTAACCTTGTTTGTTTATTTCATTTCAACTTATTACCTCCTTTGGTCTCTTCTCTCTTGACCTCCATACCTTTCACCTTCCACCTTTCATTTTTACCCTTTTTCACTTACTTCATTTATTTCCTTGGCCATATTTACCCACTTGACCCTTTTTACCTCTTTGCCATAATTCACCCACTTGACCCCTTTTGCCTCTTGGCCATATTTACCAACTTGACCATTTCTCCCTTTTATCCTTTTCCCTTATATCTTCTTGATCATTTTAACCATCGCCTTATTGATAATTTCAATCATTTATCAACTTCAACCAAACCATCTTTCCCTTTTGACTATTTTCCAAACCAAAACCATAAACTTAGCTCAACTAGCCTTTGAGTGTTTTATTTATTTAGTCATTTTCTTAGCAAAGCATCCATCTTAATTGTATTTAATTTCAGAATTTATGTCATTTAATGAAATTATATTTTAGTTTATCATTTCAATTTAATTATTCAAATAAGGTGGATTGGCAGCCTCCTAGGAAGATTTTGCTTTTAGGACCTATCTCACTCTAGGCAATCCACTTTGCTACTTGTCTTAAAAACAAGTTTTCTTAGTGTTTTCTTATTGTAGGTTATTCCTTCCTAGCGAAAGAGAAGTATCCACCATCATCTGGATCATGTACGCATTTTATACTAGGTTCTCATAACCATTACCTTTATTGATAGTTTCTTCTTTTCATATTTAGAAAAAGGCAAAAAATAGAGAGAAACATTTTGGCATGCCCAGTGGGACCTAATTCCCTTTCTTACTTAATTGTTGGCTCATCGAACGAACTCATTTCTTTTTGGGATTAAAAATCAGCCATTGACATTCATTTATTGCTTTCTGAGTTTAGTTCATTTAGTAACTTATGAGGCAAATTAATCTTATCATAGCATTTACACCTTTTATTACACACAAAACTAAACCATAAAATAATTTACACATCAAAACAATACTTGAGACAAGGACTGACCAAGATTTCATCACTTAGCATAAACCTTACCCCCTTCTAGCTATCCCACTTGGATTTCACCACCAATGGGAGAATAAACTTAGCTCTTTGGTTGAGTATAAAATCTAGATTCGGTATATATTGGCTAAGTGCCTACATTGGCTATGAGATTGTGAAGTGAGGGGAGAAATCCCCAAACACCAAGCCATGTACTAAAGTTCAACATATATCTTCATTTTGAGCACCTAAATAACCTAAAACTATTTGTATACTTCCACTTTAGTACCTATTTTTTAATCCAACCTCCTTTATCACACTCTTTAAGGCATAAGCCAAAAGCGATTTAAAAGTAATCCTAAGGATAAAATGCACTTCTTAGTGTATGTATTGATTTCTTTGAAATTTTTGGTTTTGCTCTTTGTTTGAGGTGTGAGTGTCATAATAACATTCCTTATTTTTTCATATAGTTTCAACCAAACAACAAGTGAGAAATAAAAACAACCAACCACCAGCTTCTTCTTCCTTTATTAATATCCTCATGCTTCACCTCACCATTCTCTTCCACCACATTCTCTTTCCAAAATCCTAATCATATATGGAGGAGATATGGACTTTAATTCTTTCTTTGAAAATAATCTAGTGGCTTTACAACATTACCTCATCGTACCCCACCTACTTTGGTTCCTTCTTCTGATCTTTCTCTTGGCATGTCATCTCACCTTATGGTAGGTACCAATTCAACCCAACCATTGACCCAAGCCTCTTCCAACACCCCATCGACCCAACCTCAAACCAATCTTCCACCCCCCAACCAAAAACCTCCTGTCACACCCCATGTGCATTCAACCTTACCATTTGTTACCTATACCCCATCCACTAATGCATTATCTTCTATTTCGGCTTCTATCTTCCCTTCGGTTGTAACCAATCCCTTAGCCATAGTCCCACTTCAAATCCTAGTGCTCTCCATACCTCAAAACCTTCCCCAATCAACACTATAGTAATTACCGAACCTCAAATTTCCCATCTTCCTCCTACCTCAACCATACCAACCATATCTTTTTCTCAATAAGTACCTATGACAACTTATTATTATGTCCCTCACCCACAAGGGTACATGCCTCCCTCCACCCAAGATTTTGTACCAAGTAGTTCTTATGTGCCACCATCTCAACCTCTTGGCACCACTTATCAATATGTGGCTTCTTTAGCACCATTTTTTGCCTATTCATACATTGCTGCAACCCAACCCCAAAAAAATGTACCTCTTAATTATATGGCTTCCCAACCTCAACCTGATCTAATCAAAATGTTAATGGACAAAATGACTAGTTTGGAGCCATCCATCTCCACCTCAACTAATCTTTTGTCTTACAACCAAATTTATAATGAGCCTATCCATCCATCCATGCCCAATCATGCTTACCCTTATAAGTGGGAATTTCCCAAATTTTCTAAATTCTAAGGTAAAGAGGATCCTCAGTAGCACCTAAGAGATTTTCATCATGCTTGTTACTTGATCACTTATGATGATGCTTTCCTCCTTCAGACCTTTCCCATGTCATTATCCAGAGCTGACCTTGAATGGTATAGTTCCCTTCCCACTCATTCTATCTTTTATTTCTCTAAATTTGCACAAACCTTTTTAGAACACTTTTTAGTAAACATATCTAAAAAGGTTTCCATTATCGACCTATACTCTATCAAATTTTGAAGATGAATCCATTATTGATTTCATTGCCAAATGGAGGGGCCTCATCAATCAACTTACCTTCCCATTAGCCCAACCTGAATTGATCAAATTATTCTCTTGGGGGTGTGCCAAGCATATTTCTCCAACTCTCCAAGTCCATAACTTTAAGACCTTTGATGAAGCATTCACTATGTCTCACAAATTATAAAACCATGCTATTGATGAAGGGAAGTTGAAGCTTCAAAATAAAAATTCTAGTTTTAAATCCACTGACTCATCTACTACCAAAACCATGAACCCAACCAATTCTAAAGCAAAACCATCAGTGCATTTGATTGTTCTCAAAACCATAGCTCCTCTAATTGTAAACCAAACACTTCAAACCAACAATCCTTCAAATCACCAAAACTATACCCAAAACTAGTCTCCTTCAAAATCATTTACCCTGATTGGGAAGTCTTATGCATCAATCTTGGAAAAAATACTTAAAGCGAATCTAATCCAACTTCCACCCATCAAGCCCCCTCAGTAATTCGATACTTTTCAACTCCTTCCTAGGTGGTTCAACAAGAATGATCATTATTATTATCATCAAGTTTTTTGACATGATACTGATAGATGCAATACCTTTAAGAGAATTATCTAGGACCTAATTGATAAAGGGGAGCTTGTGTTTGATAGCCAAAATGCTCCTTCCAACCAATCTCTTGATATTTTCTGAAAACCATTCCCAGATCATTTACCTTCAACTCAACACCATGAAAACTAACTTGAATCCTCCAACTCACATGAGGTACATGTAATTAATGTCATCAGTAAATTTCCCATTGCTAAAAAGGTCATCACCTCTCTCACCCAAATAGAGAAAAACAATCCACCATCACCTATTTCTCTAGGTGCCCAAATGGAGGATGTAGTTACCCTTTCTACTTCCTTGGATGAAACCAAAGTTCCATCCACCTCTCCTATGGTGGGAATACCCAAGGAGATAACCATTCCATCAGCCTTTTCATCCACCCCTCTGATCCAAGTAGAAATGCCACCTACTTCTTTGGATAACCAAACCCAAGAAGAAACTATGCATGCCCTTCAATCTAAAATCATTACCCCCACCACTCTTATTATATAACCATCTATACCTCCCTTGGAAACTATTTTTGGAGAAACATTACCCTCATCTGCCCAATCATGCACTTCAGAACCTTCCACCAAAGATAGAAACATTGAAACCACTCCTTCTTCCTCAAAGGGCTTACGCTTTGAAACCAATGATCAGAGAATAAGACCCATTTATAAACCTTTTTATTGGCTCATTCAAATCTTGGAATTTACCTCCCATCCTAACTTTGATAGATACACCTTTTGGCATTGAATTAGACTCCTATATCGAAGCAAATCTAAACCTTCCACCTCACTTGAGTCTACCCTCGAGCTTGTTGCTATAACTCCACCAACTACCTCTCTTAAGATCTCCAGTGAACCATCTGACCTACGCTCACCTAAAATATTCAAACCACCCAATGCTTCTTTCATCAAGCCACAAAAAAATTTAGGGATCCTTCCCATGCCTAATTCCACTCACTCTCCATTGAGATTGGATTTAACCGTATCAACCTAATCAAAGCCAAATCCAATTAAACCTATTAAAATGGGAGGGTTACCTAGGCCACAACCTTGGTTTAGGCCCATATCACCTATTTCACCTTTACCCTCTATTTTAGGACCACATCCTTCCACCATTCCCGTTACCTACTCTTCCTCCAAAAAACCATCTCCCCTTTCTCTGCCTATAACAACCCAACCCTCTAGTTCATCATCTTTCCTTACCAACCTTTATCCATCCACTTTCCCATCCATTAAACCCTCATCATCTAGAACTTCAATTCCTAAACCTATTGCAACTAAGCCAATTCTTCCTAAACCACCAACCACACCTCCTATTCAAAAAACTTTACCCCATAAGATCCCCACACCCAAAGTTCAAACTTCACCACCTTCTATATCTTTACCAAAATCTTATACAACCATTTTTCAAAGACTATTGCAAACCTCTGTCACTAGCTTACCACCAATCAAACCTTTTGATGCCACTCACCAAAAGCCAACCTAGTTTAAGGATAATTTGATTTTTCTTTATCATAGGACCCTTGAGCATGATACAAAAAACTGTAAATCCCTCCAATCAATTATCCATGGCCTTTTAGAGGAAGATGATCTATTAGATGAATCTTCTATAAGTCCCTTGCCTCTTCTACCACCTATCTAATCCACCTATCAATCATCAACTTCCTTACTTCCACCAAGGAGTGAAGAAGAGGAACTAAAGCAAGCAACCATCCCCCTTATCAATACCTTTCATATGGTGATTCAGTCTCAAGCTCAACAAAGGGATACAGGTAAATCTATCCAATAAAATGAAAAGGGCAAGGCCAAGGTAGCAATTCCATGGTCTTATCTTTTAACTCCAAAATTAACCAACCACACCCAAACAACTACACCTTCACCTTCACACTCATACTCACAACCACCCAATACCAAAGTCTCCATTTTGGGAGAACCTTCTTCTTCCAATGCATCTCCATTTATCTAGTGTTTGGTGTTAAAACAACTTCACCAAACACTAGTCAAAATTAGCCTTTATGACTTAACTAGCACCTCACCTCAACATCATCAGGTTTAAATCAAAGCACTACATTTTATAGAGGTTCAACCAAATGATCTCCAACCTCTTACATCTTTGATTGAAGCCATCCAACATGCTACCATGGTCACTTTTCAATAATAAAAAATTCTACCATATCATAGCAAAGACCCTGATCCCCCTCTTTTCATCATCACATCCATCAATCAGACACATGTCTAAAGAGTCATGATTGATGGGGGAGTGAGTAATCAATATCATCTCCTATCATGCTTATGATCAACTTCAACTACCTAAAAACATCATGTCTAAAAGCTTGATAGTTATTTGATCACTCAATGACACCTTAACTACTACTCTGGGAATAGTTATTGTCCACATTCATTTGGGAACTTGAACTATTTTTGAACTATTTTATGTTGTAGAGGGTGAGTTTCAATATAATGTGTTACTCGATCACCCTTGGATCTGAGCCATGGGTTGCATCCCTACCACCCTTCATTGATGTATCAAATTTAAATATGAGGGACAAGTCATTACAATCAAAGTTGATCTAAGTCCTTTCATTTCCTATAATATGACATATCATCCCAATGACATCTTCATTCCACCTTCACCCCCTCCACAACCAACCTCTAACCAAACCACTACATCAACCCCACCCACCAACACTTATGTCTACAATAATTAGGAAGTATCCATAAGTTCAACCATTCCTTCATCTCAGATCCTAATAAAAAACCCCTTGCAATCCACATTTCAAAGTCTCACGCTGGGGGAATATCAACTTCTAGCTTTGGATGCTTTCCCTTCTCCCCACAAATTTGGGAATCTCTAAAATGATCCATCTTATGATCCTAATATCGGTACTCTTATCACCTTTAGCCTTTCCAATAATAAAAAGTATTTTATCTATGGGTAACTTGATAAGCCACTCCTTGCTCCCATCACCATGTCTCATATCTAGCCATTCACTTCCAACTTTTCTTTTTTAGCAATCTAACCTTTTCCCAAACGTACCTTCATCGATGTGCTTAGAAGGGGTTTGGTTTTGGACTCTACAAATAAGGGCCTCATGAGCTTCCCATCATAAAAAATCAAAAATCCCATGAGTTCTTTGGCTTGGGATACATTCCCCCAAAAGAACCCACATAACCAAAACTAGTTCTCACTACTATCAATGAACCTCCAACCTCACCAATCCCATCTCTCCCATTTGTAGAACCTCCAACCACACCAATCCTAGTCAAGGAACTTCTACCCCTATTAGCCTCACCTTTACAATTTGAAGAGCCTATACCCTTACTAACTCCATTTGAAGACTCTGAAATTATCCCATCCAACTTTTTTTTATCAGTGCCATTAGTTTAGGCCCACTGACCTATCAGCATAGCTTCCAAACTAAAACCTTTCCTCTTATCCATCCCAAAATGATCAACCTTGATTCACCCACCATCTATACCATTCACTACCAAGATGATAATTCTATCCTCACCTACCTTGGTGCAAGAGACTCTCCCATTTATAAATCCTTCCCTCAAGAAAACTAAACCATGCTCAATGAATCAACTATTGATGTTAACTTAGGAACCCAAGAGAATCCTCATATCATTATAATGGGCCAATCCTTGGACTCAAATGAGTAATGTGATTATCTCACCTTACTTCAAGACCATAGCATTACATTTTCTTGGTCTTATCAAGATATGCCCAGGATTGACCCCTCCATCACCTTTCATAACATCGTTACCCATCCAAAGGCTAAGCCAATATGACAAAAGCTTCACAAAATGCACCCTCATATCACTCTTATCATCAAGGAAGAACATCAATGTCTTTTATCTATCAACTTTATCCAACCCATTGACTACCCATAATGGGTCTCTAATATTGTTCCCATTAACAAGCCCATTAAGAGACTCTACCTTTGTGTGGATTTCTAAGACCTTAACCTTGCATGTCCCAAAGATAACTTTCCTTTACCCAACATCGACAAACTAGTTGACCTTGCCATAGGTCATGAGATGTTATCCCTCATGGGCATCTTTTCAAGATACAATCAGATCTTGATCGCCCCCTCAAACTACCATAAAACTACCTTCATTATTCCTTGGGGAACCTTTTGTTATCGGGTCATGCCTTTTGGCTTAAAAAATGTAGGAGTAACATATCAACGGGCCATGACCTATGTCTTCCATGATCTTATTCATAAAATTTTAGAGGATTATGTGGATGATCTCCTCAAAAAATCTAAACACCATAAGGATTATTTATATATTCTTACCATCATTTTTGATTGATTGATCCAAGTTTGTGTTTGGCTCAATCCCAAAAAATCCATTTTTGGGGTTTTATCTGGAAAGCTTCTGGGCTTTAGTATCTCCCTTCATAGAATATAGATTGACCCTAATAAATTCAAGGCCATCTTAGAAATTCCTCCTCCAACAAACCTTAAGCAACTTCACAGTCTACAAGGAAAATTCCAATCTATCCATTGCTTCATCTCTCAATTATCAGATAGAAACCAACCCTTTCACCACATCTTGAAGAAAGACACCTCCTTTAGATGGACCAAAGATTGTCAAAAATCTTTTGATTCACTCAAATATTACTTGTTTTCTCCACCTATTCTTATCCCACCTAGGGATGACCAGCCTTTATACCTTTATGTATCCACCACTAATCACTCTTTAGGTGCCATGTTAGCTCATCGAGATGAATAAAATAAGGAGCAAGTTATTTATTATATTAGTCACACACTTATAGAGTATGAGACATGATATGCCCATCTTGAAAAGCTTTATCTCTCTCTCATTTTTTTGCCTCTAAGGTTCGTCACTACCTTCTCAATCAAAAAACATATGTTATCACTAACATCGACCCACTCAAGTATATACACTCCAAGCCATACCAAAATCAATGTATGGCTAAGTGGTTCATGCATCTAGCTAAGTTTGATCTTTAGTTTCTTCACTAAAAATCCATTTAGGGGTAGGTTATTGTTGATCAATTAGCTGAAGCCCCTATCCCAACTAACCATCCCATTCCATTAACATTTCTCGATGAGTCTATTACAACTCTTTCTTAAGGAGAACCCTCTTACCAAATGACCATATTTTTTGATGGATATAAATGTCAACATGGTGGGGGTGTAGGCATAATTCTCATACCTATTCATGGTGAACCCATTACACTATCCTTTAAACTCAATTTTGAATGTACCAACAACCTGGCATAATACGAAGTTTTGGTCATCAGTCTCCAAACTGCTTTCACCTTAAAAATCAAAACCATTTCTATCTTCTATGATTCTAAACTCATGATTAACTAGGTTAATGGGTCCTACTAGTGTAAAAATGACATTTTACAAAAGTATAAGATCCTCATTGATGAGATCCTAACATATTTTAACCATTATCAAATCCAATTAGTACTTCAATCTACTAACAAATTTATAGACACAATGGCCTCTCCTACATCTTTAATACCCTCTCAACCTATAGAATCCAAATTATTTGTCACCATCCACCATTTCATTAGGCCCTCATATATTAGTTCAAACCTTCCAACCATATTTAGTGTAGAGGCATCTCCTTCTGATGTTTGGAATGACCAAACCTTTAATTACCTTAACTTGGGCATCATTCCACCTGACCTCTCAAAGAATGCTCAGAAAGATATTATGTAAGGCACCTTTTATTATACCATAATAGGGGGAATCATATATAAACATGGATTTGATGGTCTTCTCCTCCATTATTTACGTAGTCATGAGATTCTTGATGCCATCAAAGAAACCCATGATGGAATTTGTGGGGGACATTTTGGTGGCATCGCTATTGCCAAAAGAATCCTATGCCTAGGTTACTATTGGCCTACCCTCAATCAAGACTATTGTGACTATGTAAAGAAGTGTGTTAAATCCCAACAACATGATAACTTGCATCATGTACCTACTCATGACCTTTAGGTATCCATGGATTATTGGCCCTTCTCATAGTGGGGGTTGGATCTCATTGGAGAAATCAATCCTCACTCTTCTCAGTAACACCAATATATCATCACCACTATAGAATATTTCACTAAATGGGTGGAGGTCATCTCCTTTATCACCATTAAATTCAAAAAAATTATAGATTTTATCAATCATCACATTATCTATCATTTTTGGGTCCCTCACAAAATCATAATAGATAATGGAAAATCATTCAAAAATAAAAAAGTTCAAGCCCTCTATAATGCATTTGGCATCAAACTCAGTCATTCCTCATCTTATCATCCGTAGGTAAATGGATAGGCAGAAGCCTCTAATAAAACTCTCATCAAAATTTTGACTAAAGTTGTAAGTGCTTCAGGCTAGGATTGGCACATACACATCCCATTTGTTTTATGGTCTTATCATACTAGTATCCAAACTACAACAGGTGCTACACCTTTTTCCCTGGTCTTTAACGTAGAGGCCATTCTACCTCTTGAAGTCTAGATTCCCTCTCTTCATATTTCCTTACACAAGATCATTTTTAAATAGGATTATTGTTAAAAATGCCTCCCATGCCTTGAATTACTTGATGAACATCGCCTTACTACCCTTAACCATTTTTGCATCTATTGAGAGCATATTACCTGTGCTTATAACAAGCACCTCAAATAACAAAAATTCAATATCAGAGATCTCATCATAAAAGAAAACCAACATGTGACCAACATGGAGAAGAGTAAATGAGGCAAGTTTGCTTTCAATTGGATTAGACCCTACGTCATTACCCATAAGTATGGATCACGAGCTTATCATTTGCCCTCTCTTGAAGGCAAACTAGAACCTGAGCCTCTTAATGCTTCACATTTGCATCAATTTTTCTGTTAAAGAAAGATCAAGCTAACCTATTTGTCTAACTTAAGCTCATCCCTTGATTATGAGATTTTAACCTTCACCCACCTTCCTCCACCCCTTTTGATTAAAATTGATTACAACATAGAACCATGTGATTATCCATCACAGTCATGGCCTAATCCTAAATATGGGTACCATGACTTTACCTATAGCATGGTTCTCATGGATACTTTTCATCTCTAACAAGATGGAATCCCATGGTTAATGTCTCTCAAAACCAAACCCTTTCACATATCATTGACCTTCTTATGTAAAGTTTGCCCTCAAAAAGGTAAACCTCTTAACCTAATTAGATTAGTCCATGTTTAAACACATTTCATCTTACAAAACTTACTTGGGTCAATATCTTAAGCATTGCAGACTACTACCTCGAAGGATAGCCACCCAAAAACAAAATAAAAACTACCAAATGTAAGGCAGACTGCTCCCTTGAAGGACAACTATCAAGATCATTAAACAAATCCAATAAGCTTAGACCACTCTCTTAAAGGATGGATAAGTTTAATTTGTCAAAATTAGAGAAATTTTTTGTAAGCTTCTCATATCGATCAGCTTTCCATATAGAAAAATAAAGTAAAATACCCACTATCACAACAAATTCTAAAGCAGTAATCGACTTCCACATGTAGAATTCCCTCATTGATTAGTCTAGATCTCACATACAACATGGACGTGTCTATTACCATTATTATGTCACCTATAGAAGGGGGAAATTAATTCACATGTGGTTATCATACATATCACCCATTACCCTTCACACCACCCATCTTCCCTCTAGACTATATATAAATCAAGGGATCTAGAGCTTACTTGACACTATGTGATCAATAAACCTTTTTTTATTGACTAACAACTGCTCATGCATAGTGTTTGAGAGGCTTATATTCATTAAGTTGATCCCACTTTGGGTCTATTTTTAGACCTTCTCAAAAACAAAGCACTGTGCCCTATTCTTAATGTGCTTTGGTTGGTGTTTTCCTCACATCTTTTACCATCTAGTGTTTCAACAACAATAATTATTCTTTTTACATTCAATGAGATTATACCAACCACAACCATACCAATCATAACCATAACCATAACATTTATAAGTATCCACAAAACCTTAAGAATGATACCATTTGACCAATGACATCCAACACATTTTGTACATAAAAAATTATGCAATATTTTATTTAGGGTGTGATGAATTACATGACAAATACACAGTCATTAGATTACACACAACCTAAAGCACATGCATACATAGACATACCTTATGAAGAAGGCATTATTTATTTAATAAAGTTTGCCTCATGATCTAAATGGTAGGATTAGTGTGGGATGAGGGGATGACACTCATGTTCATTGTTGCTATTATTTTTGATGATGAATGTGGTTGAAGACAATAGTCTTAGTGTATGGAGGGACATACACCATCATTTGTAATGAAAATTTAAATGATGATTATTTGAAGGTAGATGTGATTACATGAAAGACATGATCTAATCTTGGTATTGGTCCTTCTCATGATTCTTTAAATAGAATACCTACCCATTCTTCCTCACTAACCTGGTTCTCCATTCTACTGATCAAAAAGGTCATATGATGTCATTGATCCCCTTAAATAGTCTTCCCACTAAAAATGGTCATCTCTACCTACCTTTTCACATAGACACATCACCCTTGATATGATTGGTCATCTCGATAAATCCATTATACACCATCATGATATCTTTTTATTGTCCTTATCATCCGATTCACATTCGATATCTTTCCTTGCTTTTTCATGTCAAGACCCTTATGGGCCTGGTGGTCATTTATGCCATTATCATCTTTGGCTTTGTTAATGTAAATTGCCTTCCAATCCTAGGGTACTGTAATGATCATGCCTTTAAAACTACCATTGTTGTTAGTGGTGGTAACTCCCAAATCCTTGCCACTGTAAAAACTCTTCCATCAGAGGTAGGCCACCATGAATTCACACCAATACATTCACCTTCTTGTCCCCTCTACCCTCCCCTTACTACTAGCCCATTTCCATAAGCTCTGAACATCAGACCCCAATGATTGGTAGTACTTACTCCAACATGGCAGTCTTTTCTTTTGTGCCATTTGAATGTTCATCCATAAAAAGGGAACCATCATCTTCTCCCAACCACATAGTTTCTTGTTGGTTAGGCCTGAATTAGTAGATCCAATAAGTCAATGGTTTCATGAGGCTAGGATAGAGGATGTAAACATGGCCACTATTTGTCTAGCCTACCCATGTAGCTCTTGGGTCAAGCAAGGTCCATCCTCTGTCACTCACCACACTGCTAACTTCCTTACTTATAGAATCTACTTAACCATAAAATAAATTGTTTGCAGGTCATCACTTCACTAATACCCTTAAAAAGTGGCTCATAGTGGTGATTAACCTTGGCCAAAGTGACTCTATAGATCTGGATAGACACCCACCTCCTAAAAATTAGATCATAGTGGTCGACACTATCTCCAAACTCCTACCCTTACACAATTTTAGAACACCTCTTCTTTGGATTAGCTCCATTGAAGATCATTTGGGGTACTTAGCATTGTGTTCCCTTCTAATTTATCCTACCTTTACCATTTTTATCTCTAATCCTACTAAATGTGGGATCATTATGGTAACTATTTATCAGTCTACACCATTCACTTTCACTGACACCTTCACCAAAACCCAAAACTATTGTTTTATAAAGCCTTTTCCCTTAGCCCAAACCAACCCATGTGGTCCATCAAATTGGGGCAGCCAATTTGAACACCACTCACCCAAACCTTGTTGAACTACATTAGCCTAATGTCCATGGACTATGTAAGTGTTGTTTCTCTTCTAAGGGTAGCTCAGCCACTAACAATTAATTCCCATCCCCTTTTTCTTCTCACTCATTTCCATCACTAACAGTGCCCTCTTGCTTAGGGCATCCTACATTAAGGAATATTTGAATTATTTCTTTAGCATCCTTATGTTTTAACACCATCTAATACTTCCTCTTAAGTTTTTCTTCCATTATTGGGAGAACTACATCAACCTGAGGTCTTTTTAGACTATGTAGGCAATGCTCAATTACTGAGGTCAGCTCAATCACATCTTTTATTTTGTTTTCCCTTCTCACCTAAAATCTCTTCCTCCACTTCTCTACCTATCCCCTCACCACCTCCCTCCCTTCAACTTATCAATATCTTTTAACCACTTTTCCATCTTGTCAATATCTTTTAACACAAAGGTTGAAAACCTTCCTCATTGGCCCCTCTTATCTCCCATAAAAATACCACCTACTTTACCTCGCTAGCCTCCCCCTCACCTTTCCTTGTGCATCCTTCATATCTCACTCCCTCACCCACTTATCATGTTTTTGGTTTCTCTTTCCACTTATTACCATCCTTTTCCTTTATCCCCTTCAACTTCTTTCACCATCCTCATCATCTCCCCTCACCCTTGGCTAGTTGTCGCACCCTCTTTATCACTCTCTTTTCCACACCAATTCCCCATCATACTATGAATCTTGCAAGCTTTATGTTTCTTATGTAACTATACTTTTTATTTACATATACCACCACTCTCTACCATTTCACCATTTTTCCCATCGTACCCATTTTCCATTCTTCTTGTTTGCTTTTCTTCCATCCTTTCATCCTTTTTATCTTGTTTGTTTTCTCTAAAACTAGTTTCTCCTTAGGTATTTATCCTTTGAGAAGTCTTCCATAATTGCCTCTTTTCTTCTTCTCAGTTCTTTCTTTTTGTGTTCCCCTTTTCCTCTTTCCATCTCAATACTCACTTGTCTTTTGCATCTGTGTATCCTTGCTTTATATACCTACTTCAATTCTTCCTTTTCTTCTTATCATCCCTGATCCTCTCCTTTTCTCCATTTCCTTTCATTTTTCTCATCTTGAAGACATTCCTTGTTCTTCTTGACCTTATTTTCCCTCCTATATGACCATGCTTGGCTCCTTCCATCCTTATCCACCTTCATCTTTATCTGCAACCTTGTTATTTTCTCTACCTATTTCTTCATCCATCTCCTAGTCTACCTTCACCTCATCCCTTGTTGAAACTCTTTTATTCTCTCTCATTGGCACTCCACCTTCTCACTCATTAGAGTGTGGTCACTAGTTAAACTGATTCTATGTGCATCTCCTTCTCTACTTCCTCATGTCCTCTATGTCCTTGCCTTAATGCATGAAATTTGATCAAATTCATAACTTTAGCTGCATCCTTTTCTTCCTTTAATTCCTCTATGTGTTTTACTTAGACCCTCTTTTTTTTACCTCTCTAGCTACTCCATTCACCCTACCTATCACCTTTCTCCCTTTTAAACCCTCTACCCATTTTGAGCATGCTATGGTCTCAAGAGTATTCCACTTGATTTTGGTTTACTATGAGATATATACCAATACTAAAACTTTATGATAGAATTATCCAAGATCATGGGCTCATAAGACCAACCAACAAGCCTAAACATCACTAAGCCATCAGGAGGAAGATTCCTTCCCCACCACCTATCATCTTTCCTATTTTAAACCCCTTTTATTCTAACCTTCAAAGATGTTAGAATCAAAACTAAAACCACCTTCAAATGGAAGATTTGGGATACCCAAATGGGGATGATAGTTGCACCCTCTCACACACCCTAACTTTCCAAAAAATAATTTCCCTTGATTCTCCCTTCTCAGACTACATCTTCTTATGCCTTGAAATATCCTTGCTCTTTAATCACAATCCACAACCTACTCCCTCATTTAATTAATATTATCATTATTTGTGTCTTTCTCTGAATTCCCTAAAAACTCAATGCTTACTTATATTTGGGCCCATTGACTCAAGGGTCAAGGGTTTGAATCTTCATCACTTCTCATTTACCTACTCTACTACTTTGCTTCCCTGAATTATTAAATCATACCCTTCCATACCCTATTAATGACATTATTGTGAAGTGCACATAATATTAGCTTATTTAGATGGTGATAAAATAACCCATCGGATCACCATGTCAATTTGAGTAGTGCCATATTTTCTAAAGCTTGGTAAAGCATATTTCTCCTTTTTTAAAATGGTGACCAAAATTTAATGCTTGAACCTACTTACCCACAGTTATAGATTTCATTTGCATAGTTAACATAATCATCTAATTATATCCTAGGTAATCTCATCCACCATTTCTACCAAACTAATCAAAAAACTATTTGATACCCATATTTGCCACCCTTTTAGAACTTCCCTTTCTCCAACATCTTTCAACTGGACCTAACTACATTATATCAAATTGGGGCAACCAAGTTAACCAACACTCTTCAACTCAAAAGAACTAAATTTGGCCTAATGTTCTTTTTGGATTCCTATCCATGGAACTATGTAGGTAGCATCCACTTACTGCATTCATCTAGAGTCAGCTTGACCATCCCCTTCAAACCCATACCCACGCTCTCACCACATCCACCTTGACGTTGGTTGCTTATAACCCAAAACATTGGCATGTTTGGAAAAAACATTTGATCACAATGACAAACCTTTCCATGTTGAACTTTTCAACATTTGTATAACATTATGCATGACCCAATCAATAATGTTATTATTTAGGATCACTTCCTAACCTAGATACTTGTGACCAACATCGAACCTGTTTAGATGACTTGATAGGCCTAACTCAATTAGCTATGACCAACATTGTGGATCAGTTATCCCTATGACATGTCCTTCTAGGATCAACCTTATTTTTACCAACATGGCATCTTTAGTCTCTTCACAATCTTGAATATTATGCTTAGACACATTTTGTGAACCTTTTGGTATTTCACATGCCCAACTACCTTGTGGCACCACCTAGTACCTCCACACCAACTTCTTGTCAAACCTACACCCAATTCATCCTTCCTTCATTAAATATTGGTTTGAGGGGGAACACCTCCTCCCATACTCAAAACACCCTAACCCACAACCAACTAATTTATTTTTGTTTTGTACCTTGTTAACTGAAAGCTGCATAACAAAAAGGGGCAAAATGTAGACACCAAAAATTGCACACTTGTAAGTTTCAATGACTAAATGCCTTAGGACCCCACTAAATACCCCTTAAACCTTATTAACCCTTAAAAAACCCCTCTTAACCCAACTAAATCACTATTTTCCTAGTCACATAATACTATTTGAAATTACTATTCAAAATTACTAATCACTATGGGACCCACTATCACTATTCATGATGACATGGAAAGTGGTATGGCATGTGACATGTCAAGTGACATGGAAGGTGATTTGGGAGGTGATATTACAAGTGACATTGCTTATAAGTGATGTGGCTTGATGTGGGACATCATATCCCACCTGGGACCCTTCCTAAAGTGCTTAATGATCTCATTTAAGCATCACAAACACCCCTCTTGAAATATGGTGAATTTCATCTCAAGGGACCATTATTAAACATGTATTTTACATGAAATTAACCTCCAAAATAAGATACATACTTCTTTAAGACAAAGGGCACCCATTTTTGACTTCTTAACCCAAATGGGACACTCACCAACCCAAATTAGAATCACTACCCACCTAATTTTGACTAATTCATCCACCACATATAAAATGGAACCATACTCTATTAATCCTCTTTTTGCATGACTCTTCACAACATATAATATAAATCTCCCCTTTCCTTCACCCAAGGTTAAGTTGGAAAGTGGAAAATTAGTATTTTTTGTTATTAACATTTTATTACAAGTTTTTGTAAGAGGTTATCCACTTGATAATGAGGTCATCCTCATATTGGAGGAAAAAATATTAAAATCATTGAATCTCTAAAGGAATCACTATAGGATTTCATCAACAATATCATCAACAACCATCTCAAAGGTAACCTTGTTTGTTTATTTCATTTCAACGTATTACCTCATTTGGCCTCTTCTCTCTTGACCTCCATACCTTTTACATTTCACCTCTTCTTTTTCCCCTTTTTCACTTACTTTATTTATTTCCTTGGCCATATTTACCCACTTGACCCTTTTTACCTCTTTGCCATAACTCACCCACTTGACCCCTTTTACCTCTTGGCCATATTTACCAACTTGACCATTTATCCATTTTACCCTTTTCCCTTCTATCTTCTTGATCATTTATACCATCACCTTATTGATCATTTCAATCATTTATTAACCTCAACCAAACCATCTTTCCCTTTTGACTATTTTCCAAACCATAACCTTGCCTCGACTAGCCTTTTAGCATTTGCTTTATTTAGTCATTTTCTTAGCAAAACATCCATCTTAAATATATTTAATTTCAGATTTTATGTAATTTAATGAAATTATATTTTATTTTATCATTTCAATTTAATTACCCAAAGAAGGTGGATTGACAGCCTCCTAGGAACCTTTCACTTTTAGGACCTCTCTCACGCTAGGCAATCCACTTTGCTACTTGTCTAACAAATAAGTTTTCTTAGTTTTTTCTTATTGAAGGTTATTTTTTCCTATCCAAAGAGGAGTATCCACCATCATTCAGATCATGTGTGCATTTTATACCATGTTCTCATAACCATTACCCTTATTGATAGTTTCTTCTTTTCATATTTAGAAAAAAGTAGAAAATAGAGAGAAACACTATAAACTAAAAAATTAATACACATAATGTGCATGGTATGCATCATCACACCACATATAATAATAGTGCACGATATGGATCATGAGACAACAATCTCAACATACAAACCTATTTTTATCCAAATATAGAAAACAAAATCACATATAGTGTCATGGCAATGATGCACACAATAACACTTAATGTTACATAAGGCAAGAACCACACAAAATGGACAAGCCAATGTCACATAAGGAAATAGCCACACACAATGGAAAATAAAATGTCACACAAAATTAGAGTCAAATAGAAAATAAGGAAATAGTCACATAATGTAATAAATAAACAATCATGACATCATGTAACACATAATATCCTTAATCATGCATATAATAGGAAAGACTAATCTACACAACCAATATATGCCATCATCACATATAGAAAATTATAATATCCAATGAAATATAAATCTAAGTAGTATGAATCAGATCAAGTCATGTGTAATCAGTGTAAAGCAATTCAATATGCTCAATGGAAATGGAAAGATGGAACCTATATAAATTAGGAAGGTGTCCCCTATAAGAACATGCCCCCAATGTATGAAGGTAACATTGTTTATAGGAATGTCTCACATCTATGGGTCCATGTCATATAAAACTTATATGTCCAACATACTCATGTACACCATGAAATGCATGTTCATATAAAAATGGATATACAGTGTAATATATATGATAAAGTATAAATAAATCATGTAAACAAGCAATGCATGTCAAACATAGCTATTGTTTCTCATTTTTTAAATAGTTTTTTTTGTATTTTGAAAATTTAAACTATGTTTTTAAAATTTTAATACACAGTTATCTAGTCAAGTAAGGCCAAGTGGAAAGGTTTTTAATAATATAATAATGAAAATTATTTGAACAATATGTGTCATGTGTCACAACATAGTGTGTAGAAAGTGTAGTAACATAGCAGTGTGGAGGAAGTGAAAGCAAGCAATATACCCCCATTGTATATGTGAATCGCAACATCATAACTCAAGAGACAATGTGGGAGGTGGAGTGAGATGATGAGGAATAAGTGTATATGATCATATAACATATAACCATAAATGTATGTGATCATCTCAGCACAATGTATATTATAACAAGTATGGATAATCAATACGTAAGGATGAACACTAGGACATGGATTTCGTAAATAAGTAATACGATTTAAAAAATGTGCACTAGGACATGGATTTTTTAAATGATGTATCATCATATGATAGGTGTCATTGATGTCTAGATTAAGGTAAATAATCAAAAGGAAATATCTAAGGAATATAATAATGATTAATGAAAAAACATATGTATACATGTGTGTTAAGATAGAAGAATAGATAGGATAAGTAATTAAAAAATATTCAAGAAGCTCTATAAATACATTATATTCTATCTAACCAATGATACTATCAATATTTAGTTATTCATATGTTATGTATGATATATATCATAGTCACCAATTGTATCATCATAATCATCCATTACTTTATACTTGTCATGATATGCCCTTAACATATAGAGTATCTAGGGATATGTGTGATCGACTTGTGGCTTACATACCTCTTATATTATATTTTCACATTTTTTTATATTTTGGTAAGGTTAGATTATGGAATAACCATGGATAATTAGGGTATATATAAGATTTATTGGTTATAATTTGATGATATATTCCAAATTTTACTCTTATTGCATTGTTGTGGAGGTTTCCCCCTTGAAGTGGCTCAATTATATTTATTAAGCATTCCACTATTCTATCAATTATTGTTATGGATATATTATCATTACTCTCATTTTTATGATATATTATTCTACTATGAAAACATCTAAGTAATTTCATTACAAGTGGTATTAGAACATCAATTTAGGTAAGTTTTATGCAGTGACATTTTTTAGATCTAGGGTTGTACTTCTATGAGTTGAAAGATTAAAAAAAACATAACTTGCGATCTGAGAAAAATTTAATTTTTCATCACTAAAATATTGTTCAAAGTGATTTTTTGAAAAAAAAATAGTAAAAAAAATGATTTTTTTAACCTTATGCAAATTAGCATTCATTATATTCACCTTTATGAGATGATTGCAATGGTATATTCTACTAGTACACTTTTTGGACCAAAATTTTTCACCCTTGTGCACATTAAAATTTATTGGATTCATCTTGGTGAGGTGAATGCAATGGTCTCATCTACCAATACACTTTTTTCTAGGGATGAAACCCTTTTAGGGTTTATCAATGTCTATTCCTAACACTCTAGATATGGGAAAGGGCAAGAAACTCCTAAACCTCATCACAAGGATGACATGGAGTCTATAACTTATTATCCATGTATTTTAGATGAGGTGCATCAACTTTAGTTAGAGTTACATGGCATGGTGCTGAAATATGATATCGATGTAGTTAAAGGGGACACCACTAGGATGAGAGAGGACCTGAATGGCTTAAAGGATAAATTGCAACAAATAACTATGAAATTGTCCAACTTTTTAGCTTAGTATTTGTAAAATAAGCCTCCATCACTCCATTTTGGTTTTCCTCAAAATAATTAAACCACTAATCTTGGTCCAAATTTATTATTCCCAAAATTGGACTTACATAATTTTGATGGTAGTGATCCACTCACATGGATCACTCAAATTGAAATTTTATTTGATCTAGATCAAACTCCATTTTGCCAAAGGTGGTCATGGTCTCTCTATATTTGGAACCTAAGAAATTCATTTGGTATCAATGATTGTGTGTTCAAAATAAAAATAAGGGTCTCTTATTTTCTTGGTATGTATTTTATAAGGAGTTGTAACTCCATTATCATAAAAATGTCTCACAAAACTACTTCAGCCAGCTACCCAAACTGTGCCAAATAGGGACTGCAAAGGATTATATTCATCAATTTCAAAATTTCTCCTTATATGTCGTAGACATCACCAATGAAAATTTAATTGGCTTATTTTTAGGTGACCTCAAAGATAACATCCAATTGAAAGTTCACATGTTTAGTCTTAGTTAAGTATGTAAATCCATCCCAAGGGTACACATGGAAGAAGAAAAAGAGTTGATCAAATGAAGACCTTTCACTAATGTTAGTGAATGCATTTTCCCAGCAAAAACATTTCCTTATCCTAATATATTTATCCCTTAGAAAATTAAAAATAAACATGCAAAATTTTCATGTTTTAGTTATGATAAAAAAATGGAATGAAAGACATCATTGTGCTAAAAATAAGTTATTTTACATTGAAGGTTCAAATGAAAATGATGAAGATGATGAGGCCTCAGGTGCAAGTTTGGATTAACGTGGGGATGAATCTAAATATTATCAAACCTACTATTTCTTGCCATGCACTTTTAGATATTGTTACTTATAAAACTCTTAAGGTGGTGGGTTTCCTCAATAAGTAGAAGGTGATAGTGTTGTTTGACTCTAGGAACACACACAACTTCATCAACACTAAGTTGGATAATCATTTGAATTATTTCATTTACCTAGATCCAAAATTTTAAGTCATGATTATAGATGATGGTACCATCAACTATTCTAAAGATTCCATAGTATGAAGCTTACTATGGGAGGCTACCTTTTATATTCTCCTATGTTTGTTATTTTCATGGGAAAGGCTAACATTGTTTTGGGAGTGAAATGTCTCACCACTATTAAATGTGGAGTCCATTTTAACACCAATAAGGTAAAAATAAAATTAAAAAGATAATTTTAACATGAAATATTTACCTTTTACAATGGTGGGATAAATTTTAACCACTTCCCTTTTTTGTGGCACATTTTTGGGAAGTGGTTACGATTTAAAGGTGTTGAGAGAAGCAGGGGATTATGTGGTTGAAACCTCCCTTATTTTGTGACTTATTTTGTGGGGATATGGTTATGGTGAATTTTTCAAAGGATTTTGAAAATTATAAATAGGGGAGAGGGGAAACACATTATTCATTGTGTTTTGCATTGAATTTTGAGCTCTGTATTCTTTTTGCAGTCAATGTGATCAGTTTTGAGGTGTAGCTTTGCATCTCAAAAATTTTGGTGTGAATTTAGGCTAGATAAAATTATATCTATGAGAGGTTTCTTGTTTAGATTTTTTTCACTCTTGTTTATAATATTATTGAGATCCTCTTGGTGGATGTAGCCCACATTGGGTGAACCACGTTATATCAGTGTTATGTGTGTATTTTTGCTTAGATCTAAATTTTTCTTCCATATGTCTTTATTGCTGTGATTATGAGGAATGATTTCCATGTTGCATATTATTGCATAATTAATTAATTTTAATCACTTATTCCTAATAACTAGTATCAGATCTAGCTTTAGTGGTTTTGCTAAAGTGGTGAGTTACAGGGAAAGATATTAACTTGAGTGGGAGCTATGGTAGATAATGGAAGATCTAGAGTTGAAAAAGTCAATGGGCAAAATTTCAGATTATGGAAGGTGCAGATGAAAGATTACTTGTTTCAAAAGGATCTTCATCTCCCTTTGATGGGGGAAATAGGACAACCTTTAGGTATGAATCAGGTAGATTGGAATTTGCTTGATAGGAAAGCACTGAGAGCCATATGGTTGTGCCTTGCATCTTCGGTTGCCTTCAATATTTTAGAGGAGATGACTACATTTAGTCTGATAAAGAAATTAGGGGAATTATATGAAAAATCCTCTACCTCTAATAAAATATTTTTAATGAAAAGGTTATTTAATATGAAAATGTCTATAAATGGTTTTGTAGATGATCATTTGAATAATTTTAATATAGTTGTGAGTATGCTAAATTATGTTGGTATTAAATTTGAAGATGAAGTTAAGGATTTATTGATTTTGTGCTCCATACCAGATAGTTAAGATAGCCTGGTTATGGTTGTGAGTAATGCCATCCTTAATAAGGGAAGTTTAAAGTTTGAGGATGTTATAGGTGTGATTCTTAGTGAGGAAACGTGAAGGAAAAGCACCAGGGAATCATCTTCAGGGAATGATTTGATGGTGGAGACTAGAGGGAGATAAAAAGATAGAAGCAAAGGAAACCATGAAAAGTCAAAGGGTCGGGTAAGATCCAAATCTAGAACCAAGATGGTGTGTTGGCACTGTGGAAAAAGTGGACACACAAAGAAGGAATGTTGGGAACTTCAAGATAAGAAGACCAAACATGAAGAGACCAAGGAGGTAAATATGAAAATAGGTAATGTTAGTCAGAATGCTTTAATTATTTCCTTAGATAATGTTTCTAAATCTTGGGTATTAGATTTAGGGGCTTCTTTTTATGCTACCCCACATAGGCATCATTTTATGGATTATGTTCAAGGAGATTTTGGACATGTTTACCTTGGTGATGATGAACCATGTAGTATAGTAGGGAAAGGTTATGTTTAGGTGAAGAATCAAAATGAGAACACATGGATACTAAAGGATGTCAGACATGTCCCACAATTATGATAGAATTTAATTTCAATGGGGCAATTGGACAGTGATGGTTGTTCAGTGATGTTTCCAGTAGAATCTTGGAAAGTTACCAAGGGTGCTCTTATGGTTACAAGAGGTAGGAAAATTGGAACTTTGTATTTTACTAGTAGTGTTGATCACTTTAATTTAGTTGATGCAAATGGAAATGCAATTTTTTAGCACTACATGCTCAGTCATATGATCTAAAAGGGCATGGAGATCTTGAAAGACAAGTTGCCTAGATTAAAACAGGTTGATTTGGACTTCTATGATGATTGTATGTATGGGAAGAAGAAGCAAGTTAAGTTGTTGAGGGTTGGACCTATAGATAAGGATAATAAGTTAGAGTTGGTTCACTCGGATGTATGGGGGCTAGCTCAGGTATATCTTATTAGTGGTTCAAATTATTATATTACATTTATTAATGATGTAAATATGTAATTTTGGGTTCATTGCATTAAGAATAAATCTAATGTGTTTGAAACATTCAAGAGATGAAAAGCTTTAGTTGAGAATGAAACAAGGCTCAAGTTGAAATGTCTCAAGTCAAATAATGGAGGTGAGTATTATAGCAAAGCATTTAATGATTATTTTTCATAGAATAGAATTCATAGGCAAAGGATGGTTCCAAGGACACCACAGGATAATGGAGTGTCAGAGAGGATGAATAGGATAATCATAGAGCATGTTATGAGCATGAGGTTACATGTAGGTCTACCCCTAATTTTTTGGGTAGAATAATTAGCACAGTGGTATATCTAATTAATAGAGGACCTTCAGTGCCTTTGGATGAAAGCATACCTAAGGAAGCTTGGTCTGGTAAGAAAGTTAATTATTCTTTTCTTAAGTTCTTTGGATGTGAGGCATTGGTTCATGTTCTCAAGAATGATAGGACCAAGTTAGAGACTAAGTCTGAGAGATGCACCTTTATTGGTTATGTTGAGGATGACTTTGGTTTCTGAGTTTGGAGTATTAGAGACAAGAAAATATTTTGGTTTAGGGATTTTGTCTTTAAATAAAAAATAATGTATAAGGATCAGTTGTAAGAATAGGAACAAAAAGAGTACACGGTGTTGGATGATATTACAAATGGTAAAGTATCCAAGGAGACAGTTCAGGAACCCCCTACATAAGAATCCCAAACTCTTGTAGTAAGAAGGTCTCTTAGGGTATGAAAAGCTCCTAAATGTTTTTCCCCATATTTGATTTATTTATTACTTATTAATTTTGGATAACCAAAATGTTTTGAGGAAGTAATGCAGGAAAATGTTAGGAAGAAGTGGGAGCAAGCCATGGAAGAAGATCATAGTTCTCTCATGAAGAACTAGATGTGGGATTTGGTGCTACCCAAGGGCAAGAGAGCATTATAGAATAAGTGGATATACAAAATCAAAGTAGAGGATGGAGTAAGGAAAAGGTACAAGTCTTGATTAGTGGTCAAGGGGTTTGTACAGAAGAAAGGTATTGATTTTGATGAGATTTTTTCTCCTATTGTTAACATGACTTTTATTAAAATTGTGCTTGGTATAGTTGTAGTAGAGGATTTACATTTAGAGAAAATAGATGTGAAGATTGCATTCCTTCATGGTGATTTGGAGGAGGAATTATATATAGAACAACCACAGGGTTATGAGGTCAAAGGAAAGGAGAAATTGGTGTGAAAACTAAAAAAGAGCTTGTATGGCCTTAAACAAGCTCCAAGATAATGGTGTAAAAAGTTTGACAATTTTATGTTGAAACAGGGTTACTCCAGGTGTCATTCTGACCATTGCATGTATGTCAAGATATTTTAGGATGGAAATTATATTATACTATGCTTGTATGTAGATGACATGTTGGTTGCAGGAAAGAACATGTAATAGATTCAAGTACTCAAGAAGCAGCTTGGTGATTCCTTTTCTATGAGATATTTGGATGTAACAAAGCAAATCCTTGGTATGAGGATAACTCAAGACAAGAAGGAGAAGAAGCTAATAGTATACTAGGAAGAGTACGTGAAGAAAGTTTTGGAGAGGTTTAGTATGCAAGATGCTACACTAATTGGAACTCTTTTGGCAAGCCATTTTAGATTATCAAAAGCAGTAATGTCCCAAGATAGAATAATAAAAGATAAAGATGTCCAAGGTACCTTACTCATCAGTGGCTGATATCCTGATGTATGCTATGGTCTGTACTAGGCTAGATATTACCTATGTAGTGGGAGTAGTAAGTAGGTACATGAGTAATCCAGGTTATGAGCACTGGCAACTAATAAAATAGATTCTTTAATATTTATGAGGAACCATGGGTACAAAATTATGTTTTGGTGGATCAAACACCACTTTGAATGGTTATGTGGACTCAGATATGGTTAGAGATGTTGATATCAGTAAGAATATGATAGGTTATGTATTTACTATCGAGTATATAATAGTTAGTTGGATTTCCCAAATATAAAAGGTTATGGATTTATCAACCACAGAGGTTGAGTATATTGCTACTACAGAGGCTAGCAAAGAGTTGATTAGGTTATAGTAGTTACTTAATGAGTTAGAGTATAATCAAGAAGTTTGGGGACTACATAGTGATAGTCAGAGTGCTATACATAGCTAAGAACTCCACTTTCCACTCAAGGATGAATTACATATAGTTGTGGTATCATTTTATCAGGATAGCTTTGGAGGAAAACATGGTGAAGCTATAAAAGATACATACCAGCTAGAATCCTATAGATATGATGACTAAGGTAGTCACATTTAAAAGTTGAGGTTATGTTAAGCTTTGGTTAGTCTTCGTGAAGATCATAGAGGAGTGTTAAATTTTGTTTAAGGGGAAATGAAATCCAAGTGGGAGATTGTTAAATGTGGAATCTATTTTAACACCCCTAAGGTAAAAATAAAATTATCAAGACAATTTTAACATGAAATATTTACCTTTTAAAATGGTGGGATGAATTTTAACCACTTCTTTTTTTTGTGGCACATTTTTGGGAAGTGGGTATGATTTAAAGGTGTTGAGAGAATCGGAGGATTATGTGGTTGAAACCTCCCTTATTTTATTGGGATATGGTTATCCTTATGGTTATGGTGTATTTTTTAAGGGATTTTGAAAATTATAAATAGGGGAGAGGGGTAACACATTATTCATTGCATTTTGCATTGAGTTTTGAGTTCTGCACTCTTTCTATGGTTAGTGTGATTGGTTTTGAGGTGTAGCTTTGCATCTCAAGAATTTCGGTGTGAACTCAGGCTGGAGAAAATTATCTCTATGAGAGGTTTCTTGTTTAGAGTTGGTTTTAATCTTATTTATAATATTATTGAGATCCTCTTGGTGGATGTATCCCACATTGGGTGAACCATGTTATATTGGTGTTATGTGTGTATTTTTTATTAGATCTAAATTTTTCTTCCATGTGTCTCTGTTGTTGTGATTCTGTGGAATGATTTTCATGTTGCATATCATTGTATAATTAATTAATTTTAATCACTTATTATTAAAAACCACTTTGAGAACTATTGAGATGAATTTATAGGAACTATTCATGCATTTACATTCATAAGGTAAAACATTTAAACTACATGGATTACAAATTAAATCTCCATAAATGGTTAGTTCCCATCAAATGATGAAGATTCTAAAAAAAGGTGCTGAAGGATTTGTGGCATGCTTCTTTTTCATAAAGGTTAAACCAACCAAGAGGTTACCAATATTGATTTATAAATGGTGTTATATTACCATTATGTTGTTTTTTGTGACATTCCAAAAGTATTTCCAACAAGTAGAGTGCATCTTTATGCCATTAGACTACTTCCTAGAAGTATACCACCCAACATCAAACCCTACAACTACCCCTATGCCTAGAAGAGTGAAATTAAAAATATGGCATGGGATATGTTGGAGGTAGGAATCATCTGACACAATCAAAGAGAATATTCCTCCCCAATGGTCATGGTATGTAATAAGGTTGATACTTTAAGGATGTGCCTCGATTATTAAAAAACTCAACAAGTACACCATCAAAGATAAGTTTCATATTCCAGTAATTGATTATTTGATAGATGAATTGCATGGTGTTGTTTATCTTACCAATTTATATTTTCACTCTAGGTATCATCATATTTGAATCCATGAAGAGGACATACCTAAAACAAAATTTGTAACTCATGAAAGCCACTATGAGTTTATGGTCATGCCTTTTGGCCTCACAAATGCACCATCTATATTTCAAATTTTGATGAATACTATTTTTAAGACATTTTTATAAAGTTTGTATTGGTGTTTTTTATGATATCCTCATTTATAAAAAAAAATTGGGAAGACCATTTGAAGCATGTGAAATAGGTACTCTTAGTTCTGAAACAACATTAGCTTTATGCCAAACCTTCCAAATATGTTTTTAGCCTTTGATAGGTGGATTAATTAGGTCATATTATTTCACATGAAGGATTGAAATTTTATCCTAAAATTATCCAAGTGATGATGGAGTGGCAAGTTCCCAAGACCCTCAAAAATTTGTAGGGATTTTTGGGGCTGACTAGTTATTATCGTAAGTTTATCAAACATTATGGTAGAATCACATCACCACTCACATACTTGTTGAATAAATACTCTTTATAGTGGATTGATATAACTACCAAGGCATTTAAACATTTGAAAATAACTATGTGCACCACTTCAGTTTTGACTACTCCTGATTTTTATAAAACTTTTGTTGTGGAATGATATGGCATCAGGGTTATAATCATGCAAGAAGGCACACTACTTGCATTTTAGAGTTTAAAATTAAAGGGAAATAATAGGTTCGATCTAATATTTTAGAAATATCTTATGTCTATTTTTCATGTACTCAAGCAATGGAGATTTTATTTGATGGGTCATTAGATTCAGGTAAAGATTGATCATGATAGATGTAGACACCGAAATCGTGTCGACTCCCCTGGTCATCCCCCGTCTTATTCTTCTTCGCCTATTTAACCCTTGTCGATCACTTTTTCCACCAGCCTTGACCCTGGCAGCATGTAAAAATGAGCACAGAGCTAAAGCTAGACTCTATCCCCATTGTGCATCTGCCAACGACGGTCGTTACCCAGCCAATGTCACCGACGTCGGTCCCTTATCGGCCGACATTGGCAATCCTACCGACGTTGGTCACCTTACCGTTATCCGTTATCAGTTATCATTCGATTCCCAATCAGTTCCCTGAACGGTTATCGAACCGTCTCTCGAACCGCCCCTTGCCTTCATCAGCATCCGCTGATCAATCCCGAAGGCTAATAAACTAATCAATCAATCAATCGACCCCCAAACTCGAACATTCACAAAGCTCTGGCGATTAATCAACTCCAGCATTCAACCAATCTGCATTCGCTTCGATCAACTTACGGCAACGCTTCAACAACTTCAATCATGGCTTTTATCATGTCTTCTGGCAGGTAAGTATTTACTCTGTTTGTTTTATTTCTTCCTGGTTATTATTTGTTTGTTGTTTCTATTTCTATCACCCTGGATCTTTAGACCGTAGACTTGAGCCCTGAGTTCCTTCCTTACATCCCTGCCCACTTTCTGAATCCATAACTCTGTCCAGACTCATCTAAAACCCCCAAACCCTGTCCAGACTCGACATTACCTTGATTAAACCTTGTTCAGACCTTGTCCAGACCCTGTCCTGACCCTGTCTAGACCCTGTCCCGACCTTGACCAGACCCTATCTCAACTCTCTCAGACCTTCTACAACTCGTCCAGACTCTGTCCAGAACTTGCCCCGACCGACGCCGGTCACTACCCCGACCGACGCCGGCACTTTAACCGATGTCGGCACTTTTCCTAACCGACGTCGGCACCACAGAGATCGACATCAGCGACTGCACAGAATATTTTACTTCATTATCAGGTACGCATTTTATTTTCTGTCCTTTATTTCTGTCATTTTATCTACTTTAGTCCAATATTTTGCTTTTTTATCAGTGGGTTGATATCCTTCTAGGAAGTCTTCGTACTTCTGGGATCGGGCGTTCGCCTGACAACCCACCATATCCTTTGACTAACATTTTTCTGTGTTTCAGTCTCTTTTCTTCTCAGCTGTCATTCCTCCACAGCCAAAGAGGAGAATCTTCCAACGTCTGATTTCGGTGCGCACGACTTTATCAGGTATCTTCTAGCCTTGACCATTTCTTTTAGTTTCTTATTTCTTCTTTGAATGTAGAAAGCAATTTTGCATAGAAACATTCTGGCACGCCCGGTGGGACCCTAGGGCCTTCCTTGGGTTCTTTCTTTCTTTCTTTCATATAGGTGCATTAGGTTCCTTCCTGTTCGCCTCCTTTCGTCTCTTCTTAAATGACATCATAAGCAGGAATAAAATGAACTTTTCTTTTCTTTCTTGCACTTTTAGACTAGCTAAAACTCATATTCTTCGACTCTTTCTCCATTCATCTTCATACGAACAAACATTTCAACTTGGGCATTAAAACACTTTGCATTCATTTCTGTTTGCCTGCATCTCTTAGATCACACATAGTAATTAAACTGTATATTAAATTAATCTAGATCACTTCATGTTACACGACCAAACCACTTGCACAAAACAAACATTTTAACTTACCTGAGACAAGGCCCGACTGGGATTTCATCCCCCAACGGATACCTTACCCATCCTGGCAATCTCACTTGGATTTCATCACCAAGGGGAAAGCCCACTCCGTTCTCTGGCGGAGGATAATCTCTAGGCGAAGTATATTTTGGCTAAGCGGGCCCAGCTTATCACTGGACTCGTGAAGTGAGGGGAGCTTGCTCCTTAGCACCAGGCCTTGTACGGACCCTAACACAGACTTCTTGAGCACCATAACTAACCCGAAACCATTCATAGACTTCTTTTAAGACCCGACTCAAAGCCAATCTTCCTCTACACACATTCTAAGGCATAAGCCACTATAATCCTAAAAAAAAAATTCTAGGGTTTTAGGATCTGCTTGTGTCTTCATCTTTTTTAGTTCTTATCTGCTTGTTTGAGCATGTGAGGACGTTCTCTCTTGCCTTGTATGGTTTTGACACGCAGTCAAACTAAGGCCCTTTTTTTTACCACTTTAGCCATCAACTGCTTTCGTCTACCCCATCTCTAACCCGTCCTATCATGGAGTTCCACTCGGAGACTGAAAGAACTCCTACAGGACTGACCCTGACCCTGACTCAAATTCCCATCATCCCTGAAGGGGACCAGGATTTTGAAAGATTCTTGGACCTCAATACCGCAGCCCTCCATAACTATCTCGCGAGAAACCCAATGCGAGACCTTTCGGATGACATGGCGACGACATCGACACCATTCGTCATCCAACCCTTTTTGACTCAGCCTTTCGCCTCAACCGTTAACTCAACCATGGCCAATACGGAAAGTTTGGCCTCTTCGTCTATTTTTAGACCGACCTCCATCGGGGTTTCGTTACCCCCTCAATCACCTGCAATTCAACCAAGTTCTACATCATATCAGAACTTGATTGTCTCGACCCCTTACACTCTTGCACCCACAAATGTAGGAGTGCCAACCTATTCTTCTACCAGTCCCGCTATTCAACCACCTTTGGCGGTGCCTAGTCAACTTATACCTTCGACCTTCATGACGCAACCACCCTTAGCCTCTACTTCTGCCCCTGCGACTAGTCATTCATACGTTACGCCCTTACTAGTATAACCGACTACGTCGTATACCTCCTCTAGCCTCTTTCAAGTGCCTTACAACCTAGGGGGCACTCCGTCCACCAATCCATCAGCAGGCATCATCAAGATGCTAATGGATAAAATGTCCAGTCTCGAAACTTCTATCTCCGGTTCAAGTAATGTCTCTTCATATGACCAGATTTACAACGAGCCCATTCATCCTTCTGTCCCTATCCGACCATACCCCAACCATTGGGAGCTTCCTAAATTTACTCGCTTTCAGAGTAAGGAAGACCCACAACAACATCTATGGGCATTCAGACATGCCTGCTATCTTATTGCCCACGACGATGCGTTACTTTTACGCATATTCCCTATGTCTCTTTCTGGCCCTGCCCTTGACTGGTATAGCTCCCTTGCCAGACATTCTATCTTTTCATTCATTCAACTCACTCAATTATTCGTTGACCATTTCTCAATCAAAATCACTAAACAAGTCGCGATCACAGACCTTTACTCCATTAGGCAATTTGACGGTGAATCAGTAATTGATTTTGTCGCCCGTTGGAGAGGCTTGATTAACCAGCTCTCCTTCTCCTTGCCTCAACCCGAGCTCATTGAGCTCTTTTCCCGAGCATGTGTCAGTCACATCTCATCCACCTTGCGGGTTCAAACATTCCACACTTTCGACGAGGCCTTCACCATGGCCTGAAAGCTTGAACTCTGCTCTATTGAAGAAGATAAGGTCAAATTGTGTAACACTAACACAAGAACCAATGACCATTCTTCTTCCAGACCTTCTTCTGCCCACTCTCAATCTAAGGGGTTGGCAAACACTATCATATTTAGACCATCATCTTCAACAATAACTAATCGACCAGCATCTTCAACATTAGACTACATCAATAAACATTTTCAACATCAATCCATACAGCGTCAATTCACTCCAATTAGAGAGTCATATGCCTCTGTCTTGGATAAACTCATCAAGCAGGGGGTCCTCAATCTCCCTTCAATCCGACCACATCAATTCAACCCCTCAACAACTATCCCTGCATGGTACAGGGAGAACCACTTTTGTAACTATCACCGTGTCAAAGACCATGATACGGATCACTGTCAAACTCTTAAAAACCTCGTCCAAGACATGCTAGACAAGGGCGATCTTATCTTGGATAACCCGAACACACCGCCCAACCAAAACCTTGACATCTTCAAACAACCTTTTCCTAATCACCCGCCTACTCAAGACAACGTCCAAACCATGATCAATGACTCTCATGACCATGACATTCACACGATTAACACTATCTTACCTCTTGTCTCTGACCAATCTCTTTCACAGGTAGAAGAGTCTTCTTCTCCTATTCATCTATCACAGGATGAAGAACTCTCTTCTCCTATTAGTCCTCCATCTATTTCTCCTATATTGGAGGACGCCTTGACCACACCTACGCCATTAGCCCCACCTTCATCCAATGACCATACCTTGCCTACTCCTCAAGCACAAGTAGAAGGCACAATCATCCCTGCCTCCTGCCATCTGGAGGAGCCACACTTTCCTATTTCTTCTCCACCAAGAGAAGAACCAGTCTCTTTACCCATTTCAACCGAAGAAGACCCAATCACGGTTTCCTCTTGCCCTTTGCCTGAGATTGTTACATCTCACTCACCTCCGTCCACATCTAAACCCAAACCCGTATCTAACCTCACCTCGCACAATAGTGGCCCTCGACTCAAACCCACGAAGACCACTAGACCACACCAGAGGACTCCTTCCCCACCTTCGTCATTATCTTCAATCTTAGGCCCACATCCATCCACTTTAATTGGAGTGCTTCCTACTCCCATCCTTCACAAAGGCACATCGCCTCCATTACTCTATCAACCTGTCAAACATATATCTTCTCTAAATCATCGACCAACATCTCTTATGCCTCTCAAACCAACGTCATCAACCCTCACTACAATAAAATATCCAGACCCATTAGCAGGTTCTTATACCTTGCTGTTACGGCACTTGTTGCAGTCATCTCGCCTTAACCTCCCGCCTCTTAGACCATGTCAATCTCTCGAACCTAAACCACCTTGGTTCGATGACACTCGTATTTGTGCATATCATCGCACGCCTGGACACGACACAGAACACTGTTGTGCCCTCAAAGTTGCCATTCGCCAATGTCTGGGGAATGACACCTCTCTTCTGACCACGTTATCAAGCCTTCAACACCGCCTCTCTCATCAACTCTCGGATCAAGACCCTCTTGGTTCGATAACTCTAAATATTGTCACTATCATCAGACTCTGGGACATGACACTGAGCGTTGTTGCTCTCTTAAAGCTATCATTCGTCAATACCAGAGAAAGGATTCCCTTCTCATCAAGGATCCTCTGGACCATTCCTCTGACAAATCATCAACACCAACTCATGCCTCTCCAACCTCATCACCTAAATCGGGATCTCTACGCCAGGTTCTGGTTCTTTTGTCGCCTTTAACCCCCTTATTTGACATCAACACAGTCCATCTGACCACTAAACCTCAACCGACCTTAACCAATCCATCAAACATTCTCCCTAGCTGTTGGGGGAATTCAACCTTCATCCAAACCTCGACCAATTTTTCAACACAGTCTCGACCACATATCAATCACTCTTTCAACTTAGCCTCAACCAGACTAGCAACCAAACATTTAACCCGACCTCAACCAAACATTCAACCCAACCAAAGACCAAATACCAACCAATCAACCCTCGACCAACCATTGACCAACTATCAAATGACCAAATCTCAACCAAACATTGACCAACCTTTTTATCCACACATTCAACCAGTCTCGACCAATCAACGACCATGTCAACCAACTTCACATCCACCATCAACACGTGACCAATATGGAACACAGTAAATGAGGCAAGTTTGCTCCTAATTGGCTCAGACCTTTTATTATCACGCACAAGTATGGATCAGGGACTTATCGTCTGTCTTCTCTTGATGGATGCCCAGAACCTGAGCCTCTTAATGCGTTGCATCTGCGACCGTTCTACTGCTAGTCGAGTATTCATCCACTTGACACTTAACTTGAGCTCGTCCCTTGAGCAATCCCTGTCCTCTTAATCCTACTTCTTTTCAACCCTATTCCTCTTAACAATTCCTATAACCCTTTTATGTTGTATGGATGCTTTTGTCCTCATAAAAGGGAACCCTTGACCTTCTATAATCTTGTCCATGACTCACATTTCTATAAAAATAAATCAAGATGCCACAATATCCATGGTCACTATATCAATATCAAAATCAAAAAGCAGACTACTCCCTTGAAGGACAGCTATACTATCATTGCTCTAATTAATAGACTGCTCCCTCGAAGGACAGCTATTCAAAAGCCCTTATATTAAACAAAAATCTAGACCATTCCCTCGAAGGATAGCTATGACTAATCTGGCAATAAACATCACTATTTTAGAAGCTTCCTGCATTGATCAGCTTCACAACTGACCACCAAGCAAATGACATCTCTATGCAGGCTTCCCGCATCGATCAGTCTACCTCAAAAAAAATAAAATAAGAAAAATAAAATAAAAATAAAAATAAAAATCGAGTCATGGACTTGACTTATAGTTGTCTCAAGGTCTCCTATAAAAAGGGACATAGTTATCTCTGCTCTTAAAACGGGTTATCCTCTTTCCTCCTCCTATCACCTGCTCAAGGGACTTCGAGCTCACTTTAATGTCAAAGTGATTCGATTACCGCTCTAACATAACTATGGTCAACGATGTCACGCATGAATGGGGCTCTTGGTTTTCATAACCCCTATCTATGCAATCTTTTTGGTCCTTGTCAATGAAAGAGCAATATGCTTTTCACTTCTTCTGCACTTTGGTCACATTCACCTTCATCACTTGTCAATGAACTCAACTCTCTTTTCAGACCACTCCCATAACCTATTCACCCTAGTTTCTATGGACACCAATACACATGGAAACTATTGACCTGCTGCAATTTATGTTAAGCATAAACCAATACTTGCTGAAGCGTAAATAAACCTCAATTCATTTTTAGCATACATCCATCACGAATATGGAATATTGCTAGGGATGAAAGACCTCTCGACCAATGTTGCGGAATACTCCATTTGGAAAAGGTTGCAACATCTCTTTCCCTCATCATTTCATCATAACCACGACCAATTTCATCCCTTTGACTCTCCTTCCCTTCTAGGGAGAACTACATTGGCCTGAGGCCCTATGACAAGGGCTATGTAGGCAGCACTCAGTTGACATGTGGTCTTCTAGGGTTAGCTCGGCCATTTTCTTCGTCACTTTCTTCCATCTCCTTCTCTCGTCACCTGTCAATCACATCACAGTCAATAATATATTCACATAATCATTAATATATTCTCATACATCATAAGTCATTAGTCATAAATTTCATTCATCATAACTCATTAAACATTCGCATCATCCACAAGTTAAACATTCAATATCACATCTATCATCATTTAACCTAAAGTCATCATCATATAATCATTAAACATTAGCATCATCATTAACATCATCATCATAATCATCATCAAAATCGTATCAAAACATGCATCATGAAACACATGAAAAATGCTGCAAACATCTATAAACATCTCCATAACACATCAATAACCAAAATCTCATCATATATATCAAAAATAGTTTTATACAAAAAGACACAATCTGTGTCTGTCTCTCTCTCTCATAATACATCTCTCGTCTTCGGCTCGCAGGCCGGTATATACATCAAAAATGCATCTCTAAGGCTGCCCTCAAGGCTATGGCTATGGTGGTGGTGGCGGTGGTTGAGAAGAGGCTGTATCCTCTCCTCCCTCTGATCTCTACCATCTGTGTGACCCTAAAGCCATCGCTCATGACATCGACCTCTGTCGGCTCTACTCCGCCTGCATCTCCGAGTATCGCTGTATTTGAGGAAACCCTCTGATGGCCCTCTCATAATATGCGATCTCGTCCAGCGCATCAGTGTATCTAACCATAGATACGATCTGTGATGGACCCATCTGCTCTGCTCCTGTGGCCTGTCCAGACCCTTGTGGTTGTGCCTGACCTCGGTGCACTGATACCGATGGTCCCACCCCCTGTGAAAATGCTGGCTACTGAGATGGTTGCTACTATGGGCCCTGCCACTGCCTGTGCCTGGGCTACTGCCAGCTATCCCTGTAACAACGTGACCTGCATTGTCAACGCTGCCACCTGACCTATCATCTCTCCTAGCTACCCTGTGACTCCTGCCAGCTGTCCCTGCAAAATTGAGACCTGAGCCTGAGCCGCGTCTCTCTCCTCCCGTGCAGTGTCCCTCTCCTCGCGAGCTGTATCCCGCTCCCTGGTAATCACCTACAAATCTGGCTGGAGACCCACCTGTATACCTTGATACTACCCTGCCCACCATGCCATGTAGGCCTCTGTGCATCCTGGGTTAGCTATCCCAAGTCCTGCCGGCAACTCCTCAAAATCAGGCTCCTCTGTCTCCTCTGGAAGTGGGAGCGACGTCTCTATATCATCCTGCCTATACTATGGGAAGGCGGGAGGCACATCCTATAGCAGCCCGTACTGGCCCCGCACTCTCTCTGCAGGGATCCTCTCGAGCTCACTAGCTCATCTGCCTCTGATCCATCGCCTGCTCTAAACCCCAACCAGCTGCTCTCCCTGGTCTCTAAACGCTGGATAGACCAAGTATGGTCTCCAGATGATATCTATAGGAATCAGGGCCTCCAGTACCCCTCTGTAATGGTCAATGTCCCTGACCACTCCATCCATTCGTGTTTACACCATCATCTCGTGCCATTGCCTGAATCCAGCTCTAAAATCGCCTTGAATCGCCACTGGGAGGCCGAGAGGTCGTGTGACCACGATGTGCTCGTAAGCCCAGCAATGTAGTAGGTGGCCCACGCACAAGCTGTATCGCCACCGCCGACTGATCCCCCACAACTCTCTATTTACCTGAGCCAAAAACATAGGTGCCCAGGCGAACACGGTCCGCTACTCTATCATATCCATCAAAACTCTGGTCATAGCAATCAAAAACCTGCCACCCTCTACATCTGGTAACACATACACTGTGATGCTGATCATCATCAAAATGACCAGCCAATGTGTGTCCTCATCTGCCGTCTACAACGGCTCATATGCAAAACTCATTGAATGGTAGCTCGTCTCCACGGCGTGCTCTCCAAACAACGTGACCATGTGAATTTCATGCACCTCTCTCGAGCACGCATACAGGTCTGCTCCATGCACCAGTAGCTACAAAATCTTGTACACGTCCTCAACCGTGACCATCATCTCACCCGTAGGTAGGTGGAAAGTGTTGGTGGCATGGTCCCACCGCTCGATCAAAGCCACCATGGAGCTCATGTCTCTCGCCACTCTATAGTAGCGTCTTAGCCCACCTAGTCTGACTGCATTCATCTGTGCCCACTCCTCGATGGACACACCTCCGCATATCCGTGTCAGCAAGGTTGAGAGGCGATCCCACAGCATCAGGGTCTGCCTTGCCTGCATCCATACATAGACACTTTCATGTTAACATTTTTCCTACTTTGCCTATTTTACCAACTATTCAGACTATCTAAGCCTACCCCGACACCCAGGAAGCCCTTGGCGTAGTTTCGACCTCTCGACTTGACCATTTTTTAGAACCATTTTTCGACCAGGCAGCCACCGATATCGGTTAGCTTGCCGGCGACGGCACTTACCTAACCGACGTCAGTCACTTAGTGACCGACGTCGGTAGGCAAGTAACTGACGCCGATAGCTGGTCGACTGATGCCGGCGGAGTCGCCGACGTCGGTGACTGGTTCGACCCTAGGGCCGAACAGGGCGAGCCCTAATTTTTAGGGCTTTCCCATTTTACATCCTATACCCCCCAAAACCCTCCTGACTCACTCTTAAGCTCTCCTAGACAACCTACCCACCTTCCTAACTACCCTCCCCCTCAATTTCTACCTTAAATAACCACAAATTTCAAAAACAAATTCAAAACCAAAATAACTCCAATTAAGGTTCCGAATCCTCCTACCTCATCTCGGTGACGCCGGCGTGGTGGCATGATAGGTGCCGCTAGTGGTGGACCTCCCGCGGGTCCTCTACTCCCCTCCGCCATCCGTTTTGTCTCAATGGCTCTGCATGCTCCTCCTGACTCACATGCATCCCTACAACATCCAATCAACTCCTTCTCTCCACCACTGCTCCTCTACCACCTCGCACCACTCCTTAGTCAACTCTGGGTCACTTTCACTCAACATATACCAGAGCTCTTTTTCTCTCTCAATCAAATAGCAAATGACTTTTGGTGGGCTGCCAATCCAATTTTGTTGGATTTGGCAGACCGTCGACGTCGGCATCGGCGTGCCCTAGGCCGCCGACGTCGGTTGATTTACTCTGACATCGGGCCCTTTTGGACACCGACGTCGGTTATATAGCCGATGTCGGTGGCCTTCAAATCTTTTATCCCTCTTCAAAGTAACCAAAATCATATCTCTAATCAAGTCAAGTCCTTCAGACCATGTCATTTTGACCCCTTTTGGGGCACATTTTGATCACTTTTACATCCATCCATCGACCACCAACCATTGGAGATCATGCCTATCTCCTCCGACCTTGACCACTTCCAAGACACTGTTGCCTTGGTTGTTTTTGCATATATGCTTCCTCATGCCTGGTTAGCAGAATTGTGTGCAGACCTTTTTGGACCCTCACAAGTATAGGATCGCCAACCGGTTGATCCACACTACTTGTGACTTTTTCATGATTCTAGGAGCACTTCCTGAGCCCGGGATACCTAGAACGCGATGACCCATTTGGAGCTTCAGCTTACATTGAATAACTCGATCAGTAAATGACTAAATTCTGGGGCCTAGTTATTTCAATTTTGGCACTCCTCGACCCTTGACCTATGACACTTTTTGACCTGACCATCTCGTGCAGTGATATGCGTGCAATCACGACTTTTGCAGCTTCACCCTCACCCCTTTTCCATCCACTCTTTGTCAAATCAGCACCCGATTCTCGGTTCCCTTCCCTCGACTCCTACTTTGAGGGGGAATACCTTATCCATAATTGGGGCAATCTGCTACCTTTTTTTTTGTCTTGCAGTTCATTTGAACAACCAACAAGATGAAATCAACCTTATCCCTCACCTAGGGCAATCACTCCTATTTTTGTCTTGTAGTTCATCCAGAACAACCAACAAGACAAAAAGGGGCAAATGTAGACACCAAAATCGTGTCGACTCCCCTGGTCATCCCCCGTCTTATTCTTCTTCGCCTATTTAACCCTTGTCGATCACTTTTTCCACCAACCTTGACCCTGGCAGCATGTAAAAATGAGCACAGAGCTAAAGCTAGACTCTATCCCCATTGTGCATCTACCGATGACGGTCGTTACTCGGCCGATGTCACCGACATCGGTCCCTTATCGGCTGACGTCGGCAATCCTGCCGACGTCAGTCACCTTACCGTTATCCGTTATCAGTTATCATTCGGTTCCCAATCGGTTCCCCGAACGGTTATCGAACCATCTCTCGAACCGCCCCTTGCCTTCATCAGCATCCACCGATCAATCCCGAAGGCTAATAAACTAATCAATCAATCGACCCCTGAACTCGGACATTCACAAAGCTCTGGCGATTAATCAACTCCAACATTCAACCAATCTACATTCGCTTCGATCAACTTACGGCAACGCTTCAACAACTTCAATCATGGCTTTTATCATGTCTTCTGGCAGGTAAGTATTTACTCTGTTTGTTTTATTTCTTCCTGGTTATTATTTGTTTGTTGTTTCTATTTTTATCACCCCGGATCTTTAGACCATAGACTTGAGCCCTGAGTCCCTTCCTTACATCCCTGCCCACTTTCTGAATCCATAACTCTATCCAGACTCAACTAAAACCCCCAGACCCTATCCAGACTCGACATTACCTTGATTAAACCTTGTTCAGACCTTGTCCAGACCCTGTCCCGACCCTGTCCAGACCCTGTCCCGACCTTGACCAGACCCTATCTCAACTCTCTCAGACCTTCTACAACTCATCCAGACTCTGTCCAGAACTTGCCCCGACCGACGCCGATCACTACCCCGACCGACGCCGGCACTTTAACCGACGTCGGCACTTTTCCTAACCGACGCCGGCACCATAGAGACCGACATCGGCAATTGCACAGAACATTTTACTTCATTATCAGGTACGCATTTTATTTTTTGCCCTTTATTTCTGTCATTTTATCTTCCATTTTATCTACTTTAGTCCAATATTCTGCTTTTTTATCAGTGGGTTGATATCCTTCTAGGAAGTCTTCGTACTTCTGGGATCGGGCGTTCGCCTGACAGCCCACCATATCCTTTGACTAATGTTTTTCCGTGTTTCAGTCTCTTTTCTTCTCAGGTGTCATTCCTCCACAGCCAAAGAGGAGAATCTTCCAACGTCTAATTTCGGTGCGCACGACTTTATCAGGTATCTTCTAGCCTTGACCATTTCTTTTAGTTTCTTATTTCTTCTTTGAATGTAGAAAGCAATTTTGCATAGAAACAATAGACTCAAATATTTTTTGGAACAAAAATCATCTTCTAAAGAAAAAAACATGGATTTTAGACATTATTTTTGATTTATATAATACCTAAATCTTATACACTTGGAAAATTCATATCATGGATGCACCTTCAACTTCTGGACCTTTCCCACTACCAAAAGGCTTACATACACTATCTCTCTATGCCTAATTGCTTATAGCTTAGTCTAACCAATGTTATTATAATGACCCAAGCCTTATATCTTAATAAAAATTATATAAACCTGATTATCTTCCATTTGTACAAGTTTAAGACCTACACCTATTTTCTAACTACACAAACACTTGCATCCTAGTCAGATGCCTATGTCAATGCAAGTGTCCTATCCCAACATAATTGTCTAGTTCCCTAAAGTCATCCAATTTGTAAATGAAATGTATCCTAAAGGTTAGTCTAACTGATTTAATGTGGGATATTCTCTAAAGGGATTGGTATATGTTGGATTGGCCATGATCTTGGATCCTTGCACAGAAGATTGAGCAAATCTATGTATAAATCAATGAAATCACAGATAAATTGTAAAGGAGGAAGAAGCTTATCTTCACGTGGTAATATTGAAAAATATGGTTTCTTGCATATAATCACATTAACCTATCTTACCTTATACAAAATAAAAGTGGGGTACATATAGAGGAAATTAGGGCAACATGAGGAAGCCTCTAATTTTCTAATTAAATAATTACATTAAAATATAATTAGCCTATGGGACCCTTTTATAACTAACCTAAGGAAGCTTAATTGACATAGAATGGTCATAAGGCCATGTAGGCAAAACCCAATGAGAAAAAACACTACACTAACACCCCCCATTAAGCATAGCTTAGGTGAGATGAGAATTGGGTCTTGACATTGAAAGCCTAATGAGGTACCCAAGTACATAGTGAAGAACCACTATAGAAGGAAGAAGAAGGTGGAACAACCCTAACCCCAATGAGAGCCCATAGATGAACAAATTTACTCTATGTAAAGGGATTGGTTAGAATATTTACAATCTCATCTGATCTTAGACTGTAACAAGATTAATGACTTGCTCGTTGATAAGCTCCTTGATGAAGTACATGTGAATCTCTATGTGTTTATTCCTTTAATGGAGAATCGGATTCCTATAAATCTAAATAGTGCTTTGGTTGTCACAGTAGATGATTGTTGGCTTATGAAATTGGATATCAAACTCAATGAGACTCCCTTGAAGCTAGATTGCCTCAATAGTGGCATTGATAACCCATTTGTATTCTACCTATGTAGATGATAAAACAACTACATGTTGCTTCTTTCTAGACCAACTTATTGGACTTGAACCAAGTGAGAAACTTTAGCCTAAAGTAGACTTTTAACTTTAAATATCTATAACCTAATCTGAATCTATGTATCCAATCAAATCAACCTTTTTTCTTGCTCTGTAGTATATCCCATAGTTGTGTAAACCCTGAATGTAGTGAAGAATTTGCTTAGTTGCTTTCTAATGCAATTCATATGGCTCCTATATAAACTATGAGACCATGCCAACTGCATAGGATATGTCAAGTCTAGTGTGTGTGAGATAGATAATACTACCCATGATTTTTTGATATGGAGTTGCATCAACTAATGGTGCAAGACAATCAGCCTCAAGCTTCACACCAAACAAGAAGGGAGTAGGAGTTGGCTTATAATTAGCCATGTTAAACCCTACAATCAAATCAAGAGAATACTTAGATTGTGATAAATTTATCCTATAATCTAACTAAATGATTTCAATTTTGATAAAGTAATGTAGTAATCCCATATCTGTCATTGAAAAAAAAATTGAAAGTGCAGTTTTCACTACTGAGATGGATGATCATTCACTTCCTTTAATTAGCAAGTCATCTACATAGAGAATTAGGATTAATAGAGAATTATCTTGTCATAATATGTAGACATTTAGAGCTGAGTGGCATCTACTGAACTTGACTATGAGGAGAAAGGAGTCCATCTTGGCATACCATGCTCAAGGGGCTTGTTTAAGTCTTTGATAGATTTCCTAAGTCTGCAGACCAAGGAAGAAACTTCCACAAAGCCTTGTGGTTGATCCATGTAGATCTCTTTTTTAAGATCACCATGTCAAAAATCACTCTTAACATCCATTTGGTGAACATCCCATCAATTTGTGGTCATGATGGCTAGAGTGAGTCTGATAGATGTCATCTTGGCTAGGGGAGCAAATGTCTCAGTGTAGTCTATGTCAGGCACTTGAGAAAACCCCTTTGTAACCAGATGAGCTTTATATTTATCAATAGACCCATTTACACAAAACTTATTCTGATAAACCCATTGGCAATGGACCAATTTTCTTCCTTTAGGAAGAGGGACCAAGTCCCATGCTTCGTCCTTGATTAGGGAAGTATACTCCTCCTACATAGCAGAATCCAATACTGGAATGCTAGATGCCTCATGAAGGTTTGTGGATAAAAGCCAATTTAAAAATAGGCATGTGAAGTCACCTAAAATTTTGAATGTGTCCACATAGTATCTGATGGATTTCCAACCCATTTCTTAGCACTTTGAAGTGTCTATTTAGCCCAAATGGGACCAAAATTGTATGAGATTGGAGAATCAGGAGGTGAGTCATCATCATCTAAAGAGTGAGTGTGAGATGGAGGAGAATCCTCATCACTAATATTATCACTTGAACTCAAAGAAGAAGATTTATCCTAATCATCAAGAGGATTTTAAGATGAATCCAAGTCATTGTTTGAAGTGGAATCAATGTCTAGTGAGACTTTTAAAGAGTTTGGAGTGCCAATAGTGAGTTCAAGTGGGCCCTCTTGAAACTTGAAAATCCTTTCTATGAATAACTCATGAGTTTTAGGATGTAATAGCATGTATCCATTAGTACCCTCTACATACCCCAAAAATATACAAGACTAATTTTGAGGGTCTATTGCCTTGCATTTCTTCTTAGGAATACGGGCCATTATTGGTGATCCAAACACTCAAAAGTGATCCATTACAGGCTTGTGACCATCCTAAGATTCAAAAGGAGTGATTAATTTCAAGGATTTATGTGGAATATGATTTTGAATATAGCATGCATAGTTGATTGCTTCAACCCAAAATTAAGGAGTAAGAGACTTTGATTGAAGCATACAGTTAGCCATTTCCTTCAAGGTATGGTTCTTACATTCAGTCACACAATTCTATTAAGGACTACATGGAATTGTGTGTTACATCTAAATTCTCTGTGCTGTGTAAAACTAATCAAACTTATTGTTGACATACTCCCCACCATTATCAATCCTTAATATTTTGATGGAATAGTTTGACTGCTTCTCCACAAGTACCTTGAAGTGATCAAAGACCTCATACTTCTTTTTTAGAAAAAACACCTAGGTATACCTCAAAAAATCATCAATTAATGTGAGCATGTATCTGGTCCTATTGAATAAAGGTTTTGGAAATGGACCTACTATGTCATTATGGATAATTTCTAGCTTCCATTTGATTTTCCTTGCTTTGCCCTTGTCATTTTTCTCTTCTATATGTTTGTCAAGAATACAGCCATTACATAGGCCATCCAAGAAATTGACATTAGGAAACCTTGAAACCATGTCCTAACAAGTGATTTGATTAGGTAACATTAGTTTAAATGGTCAAACCATTCATGCCATAGTTTGCTCACTCCATCTGCATGAGTAATCAGTACAACTGAGGGCTAATCTAGGGCAAACTGTGAGAATGTATATAACTTAGATTGATGATTTACCTTCTCATAATCCACTATAGTGTAATTGTACATCTCCTTGATAACCATTGAATTAGGTGTGAAATCAATTTTCTTTGCTACACCTATGTGAGTGATTTGGTACACTAAAATAAGATTGGTGGATAGTGAAGGAACACACAGAACATCATTAAATATCTCATCACTTAATTCAATTGATCCTTTACCATGGAATTATTTTGATCATCACCCATGAGAATTAAAGGCACATAACATGGATCCATTTCTAAAAATATATCCTCTGAGGAGGCCATGTGATAGGAAGTACCCAAGTCAATAACCCAAGTTGAAGGCTGAGAAGCTACTACAACAAGTGCATTTCCCTTGTTTTTACCCATTTTGATATTTTTATCCTTTGAAAAATCTTGTGAAAACATATTCTAAGTTGAGGAATCAAGAACACTGATGTTATTCTTCTCAAGCATCTTAGTCAAGGTGTCAATCTTCTTTTTCATGCACTGAGATTCATCATGCCCAAGTTTCTTTAAAAAGTTGCATTTGAGTTTCTCCTTCTTAGGTTTCCCACTTAAGGAGGACACATTTGATGCTTTAGGATTGGAATATGATTTCTAATTCTTTTTATGCTCATGATCTGGTTTAGATTATTTCTTCTCCTATTTTCCATTGCTAGAAGGCTTCTTCTTATCTTGATTGACAATCAAGGCATGTGATTTTGAAGACTTTAGTGTACCCATTTGAACCAACTTATCTTCATCCTAAGTCAGATTGATAACAAACTCACCAAATGATGGCATTTTTCAAGTGGATATAAGTGCATGTTTAGTAGGCATGAAATGTAGAGATGAAAAATGAACAGTCATGACCCAATTTTGTAAACATGAATAAAATCAACTGGTCATCTATTTTCTTAATGCCACATTGTTTCAAATATAGTCTCAGTGATTTAAACTTTGTAAAGAAGTCTTGTAGGGTGTCACAGTCACCTAGGATTAATGTGATGAGCTCATTCTCTAGCTCATGATCCCTCATGATGTCCTACACTCCAAAAAGCTTGTCTAGGATGGTCCAAATTTTATTGGGAGTTTTTATAGATTCAACATGGAACAAGAGGTCAAGAGATATTGATAGGCATAAGAACTAATAGGCCTCATCACATATATTATACCACTTAACCTTTTTTTCATCTGTAGATGGCTCAGTTTCCTCACCCATAGTGATCTAATAGATTCCTATACCTCTCAAGGTGAGCTACATTTTAGACTTCCATTTGAAATAGTTAAATGGTGTGAGTGGTTTAATGTTTAGATCTATTAGTGTAGATTAGATCAATATAATTTAAAATTTTGATATAAAATCAAATAATAAATTACACACAGTACAAGTACCCCCTTAAACTATCAATAAAACCCCCCCTTAAATTGTAGTATAACACACACTCAATATTGGACATCGAGCACTATCAAGAATGTGTCTATGAGCAATTAGTGTGAGAGAGTATGAGAGGGACATCAAGCTCAATCGATAATGTGTCCAAGAAAAGAGGTATAAAAAAATGTGAAGTGAGTTTAATCCATTACACCATGAAGAAAATATATTTTACAAAAGATCTAAAACAATATCACCAATGCGTAAATCTTGAAAAAATATGCCCTTTTAAAAAAATAGCACCCAAAAAGGAGCTACAAATTGAAATTTATGGCACTTACAAGTTCCTAATTTGTATATTCATGAACCCTTTCCAAAAATGAAATTTTTTTCCAAACTTTTACCCAGGTTTTCAAACACTACTTACTCAAGTTTCTTGTATGTAGTTACTCACTCCTGTAAACCCAAAGTTTTGAGCCTATATAAACTCAAAAAATGAGTCGAGCAGTAATGAGCCTTCCAAATATTGATTTGGTCTTCATAGTGTAATATGGGTTTCGTAGACTACTTTACTTGAGAATTAATCGACCTTTGAAGTAACGAACCTTCAAAAACCTGATTTGGTATTCCCAGTGTACTCTTGATTTTTCAAACTAATTTACTTGAGAAGTAATTAGTTTTTGAAGTAAAAACCCTTCAAAAACATGGTTTGGTATTCTCAATGTAATTTGGGTTTTATAGACTACTTTACTTGAGAAGTAATTAGCCTTTGAAGTAATGACCCTTTGAAAACTTGATTTGGTTGTTCCAGTGTTATCCGAGTTTCCTAGACTACTTAACTTCTCAGATTATAAGTAAAGAACCTTTTAAAACCTGAATTGGTCTATAGGCAAGTAATCACCCTCTAAAATTTTGAATTAGTCAGTAGACTCTCTAATGCATGTAACACGAGGTAGATTTGAGTGACGTAGAGATGAAGACATGCAAACTGAATCAAACCAAAAACATCCAAAATTCTTCAGCAATGAAATTTTTTAAAGAGACCAATTTGAGATCTTGACCTAAGGAAAAAAATCCAAAAGGAATTTTTGAACAACACAAAGATTATGTATTTTTATTGAAAATAAAAAATGGGGCCTTCTTATGCCAAAAAAGGAAAAAAAATTGATTGTTCTAGAACTAGGTTGAGTTTATAGTCAATCTTATGGTTTTATAACCTTCTAAAACCAATGATGTAGTTGGTTTTAAGATATAAAGCTCCAATATAATTTTTTTCATAGAGTCTTCAAGGAATCTCACCAAACCCTTCTTTTTTATAAAGTAACTTATGTAGTAAAATTTTCCCACAAAGATTACTACAATACTAGTAAAAATGGCTCTGATACCATGTCAAATTAGCCATGATCTTAGATATTTCCATAGAATATTGAGTAAATCTATGTATAAAGTAATGAAATCATAGATAAATTGCAAAGGAGGAAGAATCTAGTCTTCACATGGCAATATTGCAAAATATGGTTGCTTGCATATAATCGCATTAACCTATCTTATCTTCCAAAAAGGAAAAGTGGGGTACATATAGAGAAAATTATGGCAACATGAGGAAGCCTCTAATTTTATAATTAAATAATTACATTAAAATATAATTATCCTATGTAACCCTTTTATAACTAACCTAAGGAAGCTTAATTGACATAAAATGGCCATAAGGCCGTGTAGGCAAAACCCAATGGGAAAAATCACAACACTAATAGTATAAATATAAGATCAACCCTCGTTCATTCCTCACCTATAAAGTACTTGAAAAAGACCTAGCACAGACCAAAAAGCACTCAATCAAACACTCAAGTTTGAAAATCTTCCCTATTTTCTCATATTTCCATATTAGTCATAAAGACATGTCTGAAGTATTGAAAGAGCATTCCATGAGCCACATTCTTCAAGTTAGAATCTAGGTCACTCTATGTACTTACTTATCACACATTGTATGATTCACACATAAACCATCATGTAGGGAATAACTGCATAAGTCTAAGGCCCTATTTGAATTATTGGATATGTAATCAATTCTCATTAATAGAGGGGTCTTTAGGGTAGCTCAACACTATGTGCCCACTAACCCATTTTCCCAAAACCACTATGATTATGAATAGTTAGGGTTTTATCATTTAAAATAGAGTAATAGTTCATGACCCAAATTTTAATGCACTATAGTGGACGTGACATAGAACCCATAAGCATCCATGTGGTCATATCCAATTTTAGCAAGTATTATATAGTAACCATCTGCATCCAATTTAGACAATAGTATTGATACAACCATCCTAGGTCAAGGTAAGTGTATATGACTATAGAGGTATAATTTATAGAATTAGGTGACTAACCCAAAATCAAGATCCAATCTACTTTCTACTTATTCCAAATATAAATTTATATTAGCATCAAAATCAACCAAGTATCTTGTTTTTATGATCATTGCAATATCTAGCATACTTGTACTTTTTATTTTTAGCATCTCAGCGTAATAAATTTAGTATATATTTTATCTTAGTTTCAGAAATAATTAGCCTAATTTAGAGATAGTCTACCATCTTTGTGCCCTAGGCTATCTCTAACCCTTTAAACTAATCTTTGAATATGATTATGTTTTCCCTTATTTGACATTAAAAATTCATGAAAGGTTAAACAAGACATCATGGCATCTTTACCAAATAAATTCACCATACCAAAAGAGGTGCCTTTACAAAACCTCCCTCCAATACCAATTGATATATCTCTACAAAATTTGAATGAGTCAATCTCTTCAAATTATATATCAAAGGTACCAAAATTTAGATATCCAATACCATTACCAAAGTATCATAAATTATGTGATTTAGAACTTGCACTTGTTATCCATGAATATGATGATACTCATATGACTATATTCAAGAGAGGGGTGGATTAGAATTAATAAAAACACCTATTCCAAGCACCACCATTCCCATGGAGTATCTTATTTCTATGATGAGCACTATTGGGGGTCTTCAAAAATAAGTTTATATACTTCAAATGCAAATGGATTTCTATAATACTAATAAAAATGTTACCTCATTCAACAATCAACCTCTTACACAATGTATACTTGAATATCCTTATCCATAAGATTTTGAACTACCAAATTTATCTCTTTTTTTGAGTCATAAGGACCCATTCAACCACATGATTAACTATGTACATTATTTTCATTAATGGGTAAAAGATGAAAAAATATTGGTAAAATTATTTCATATGAGTATTTCTGATGATGCTCATAATTGGCTCTATAACCTACCAAAAGTTTCTTTAACTATTTTTGTACAATTATAAGATGTATTTTGCATTTCTTGTAATATTCATAAGGTGTCAAAACTTACATTAAAATATTTTCATACTTTCAAACAATGTGATGATGAATCCATTCAATATTATACCATTCAATTCAAAAGTACATCATATGAGATAGCATTTAGACTTTATATTTGGAATTGCAATTCATTTTTAGTAGAGGTCTTCGTTATCCATTGAAATAAAGAACATTGCATAAAAATATGAGTCTTTTACCAATTTATATGTGGATGTGCATAGATATGCTTCATTCATACTTATTCATCTTATGAAAAAAAATGTGGAGTTCCTAATCTTTATATGGGATCTCTACAAATTTTACTCAATATGAGGCCAATCCGAGGTCCACATCCTATACAAACACTCCAAGGTGGATAATCCAAAAAACATCCACATAAACAATATTTAACAATCACATTATTCATAAGTGGTTATTATTTTTGGCAAAACCATATTGATCCTACACAAATAAAAACTACTAGTAATATAAGATGTTTACAATATATTGGCTTTGATTTAAAAGACTTAAAAAATAAATGAGGTTGAAAATATTCCTTGGGAAACATAACACTACCAATTTATTGTGGTCTTAATGTGATTCAAACACAAGTTTTGGTATCCATATGAATTTACATTTCACTCTTTGGTTATATCAAATGAATCAAAAATTGACCAAAATTAGCAAAGTATTTATTTTTCTCATGAAGGAAAATGGATCCAAACCCCAAATGATAGCATTGATTCTTCTACAACACATGTTAAATCTAAGGAGCCACATTTGATGTACCATTTAAAATTATCCAACCATGATTCAAACAATGTAAGAGATCCAACTTAAGGTTGCAAGGCTTCACACATTCCAATAATACCAAAAAAAAATCAAAAATTCAAAAATATTTTCAGCATTTACATATTCTTTTAGCTCCTTGGAATACATATTATTGGTTCCATGTTTGTAGATGGGATATCAGTACTTCATATATACACATATGTGTCACACATATTTTGAATGTGATTTATGCATACACAGATACATGATTTATGCACTTTTATATGTTATGTTTTCTCTCTACTCACATCACCATGACGTTGGGGGAATCCACCTCTAAGATCACAATACGTACATGTTATATCATTTTAAGGTCACTTTACATTATCATATTTGATATCATATATGTACTTACACATGCCTTTATCCATGCTTATATCTTTAGAAGTGTACTTTATATGTTATCTACTCAACATTTTTTGCTAAAACATATCTCCAGGGATTAGTATGATATGTTTATGTTGGTTGCTTATGTTTTCATTTATGCACTTCCTTGAGTGTCTTGTATTTGCATTATATTTCTTGTTTGATAATTTTTATATGCTTCATTATTTGAATCCCCCATGCCTTTGTTTGAAATCTTTGACATTTGAATATGTCATTGCTTGTTGTATGTTGACATTTGAATATGTCATTCTTTGCTTTGTGGACATTTGACTAAGTCATTTCCATTTTATTGTATGGAATTTGAACATGCCCCTTATTTGAGATCTCCTTGAACCATTGTATTTTGATTTTATTTTGAGTGATCTTGTGTGTGTGTTTGATTTCTTATTGATCTTGTATTATTAATATCTAGACATTGTCATAATCTACATCATACATCCTAGGAATTGGTGTGATCACATTCTTCATGCTTCAATGATATATCTACCTAGACATGTTCCCTCTATATGATACATGGTACATTCATAGTTTACATGGTTATCTTATCCTTTTGAGGTAAGATAACTACCAGTATCTACTTTTCCTCACCTCAAAAGGAGGTATATCAATGGGGGCATGTCGTAGAGGAATGACTTCCACATTGCTTCACAAATTCAGATTGTAGTGGGGGCATATTTTGTAAACATATATTCCATATTTTTAATAATTTTAGATTCAATGGGGGCATATTATGGAAACATGGTATCCACATTTATTTAGTATATAACATATCCAAGCTATAGTGGGGGCATGTTTTGGAAACATGTACTCCACAGTGGCACTTACAATATTTTTCATATTCAAATTACAATGGGAGCATGTTTTAGAAACATGTTATCCAAAATTAAACTAGCTCTTCGATTCATATTGAAATGGGGGAATGTTTTGGAAACATGTTCTCCACACTTACATAATTTCAAATTGGCCAACTTACATAGTTATATAATTCAGATACACATTTGTGATAGAATTATATACATTGGTACCATTGTTATAAACTTTTTTAGCATGATACATATATAAGTTGAATATACTATGCAATGTGTGCCTAATATTACAAAATAAAATTATATTAATATTTTGACCACTGCTAAGGAATATCATCACCCACCAGGTTGGACTTTTATAGATTGTATTAAGCCAATCTACTACAATAGTTAGTTCATTTGTTGGTATTATTGAAGTGATTAAATCACTCAATTTTTATAAGTTTATCGGTTGAAATTGATTACATCATCTAACCTCACAAAATTTATAGTGTGAGTTGCCCTGGTTCACTCACACTCACCACGTTATAAGTATGATTGGGTTGCACAATTACCAAATGGTAACTCAACTACCAGATGGTAACTCATCTTTCCTCCAATGTTGGGGGCATGTGTCCTCTAATATCTCTCTATATATTTAGATATATGTACATTTTATATTTTATATTTTGTCTTAATCTCAGTTTCAGTGGTTCATAATGATACATCTTTCAAATTGAATTGCCAAAAGGCAAGGTAATTACATCAATACACGTGTACTCCTAAACTTTGCTCTCTTTCAATATCAATCATTTAAATGCTTTTTAATTTTAGATTATATGCATTGATTATATACTGTAACATGTTCTTGGTTATAGGTCAGTCATAACCAAAACACTCAATTTAAACTCAAGCAAAGATAAGGCATGTTATACAAACCCATGTATGCATTTTTTCTCTTTTAAAACAACAATTTCATTACTAGTTAAATGGAGAAAAAATGTAGACATTGTTTTTAAATTATTTAACACTTTGGTTTTGTATACTTAGCAAATACATATCATAAATGTACCTTCAACTTCTAGACCTTTTCCACTACTACAAGGCTTGTATACATTATCTCTCTATGCCTATTTGATTATCTCTTAGTTTGATCAATGTTATTTTGATGACCCAAGATTTATACCTTGCCCATAATTGTATAAACCTACTTATATTCCATATTTGCAAGTTTTGGACCTACACATATTTTATAGTTGCTCAAAAACTTACATCCCAATCAGACACCCACATCAATGTAAGTGTCTTATCTCAATATCTATAGGTCTAAAATATTTAAGAAGCATTCCATGAGCCAAATTTTCTAAGTTACAAGCTAGGTCACTCTATGTACTTACTTATCATACATTACATGATTCACACACAATTCAATGCATAGGTGAGAACTACATAAGTATGAGTCCCTCTTTGGATTAGTGGCTATGTATGCAAAACTCATCGATAGAGGGATCTTTAGGGTAGCTTAACACCATGTTCCCACTAACCTATTTTTCCCATACCCACTATGAATATGAAGAACTAGGGTTTAATAATTTGAAAACAAGCAATAGTCCATGACCTAAATCTGAATGCACCAGAGTGAAGGTAACATAGAACTCAGAAGCATCCAAGTGGTTACTTTTAGTTTTAGTAGGTATTATGTATTAGACACCTGCATCTAATTTAAATAATAACATTGACACAACTATCCCTGATTGACATAAGTATCAGTGGCTCCAAATATATAATTTATAGAATTAGAAGACTAATCAATAATCTAGATCCAATTAACTTTTTACATGTTCCAGATCCATATATGTATTAGCATCAAAATCAGCTAAGTGTCTTATTTTTATTATCATTATAATATATAGAATAGTTGTACTTTTTATTTTTAGCATCTCAACATAATAAATTTAGTATATGTTTTATTTCAGTCTCACAAATAATTGGCATGATTTAAAGATGGTCTACCATCCTTATGCCCTAGGCTATATCTACCCTTTCAATTTAGGAATGATAATAGTCTTCAATTCCTTGAGTGTGCTTGAGATTGCAAATCTATAAAATATGGGCTTAGGGTAGTTGTAGATGGTAGTATGCATAATTAGGGTAGATTATGGATTAATAACCTTGATTTTGTTCAACTTATTTCGTGTTTGAATAGTTCTTTTGTATTTATTTTCCATATAGTGAATAGAGTTCTAAAATTCATGTATTTATAGTGTTATGTAGCTTATGTAGATAATAAAATATGTTGAGGATAACCTTAGAAGGGTTTTAATTTTGAAAATATATCTGTTCAAGTAAGTTAGGTAAAAGACATTAGCATTGTGTTAAGGACACTAGTACCATATGGCTCTAGTGTCCTTAATGTGGCACTAATGTCCAGTTGGCAGGCTATTAGACATGAAGGGACACAATCTAGGAATGAAGGTTTGAGACTATATTTTAGCTAACTAAGGATGCTTGTGATCCACACAAAGGCTAGAAAAGTGTGATAAATTCTCTAGGATAGGTCTAGGGATAAGCTAGGAATATATCATCTCAAGTAGCACTCTTATCACTCAAATACCACTTTTAGGTGATTATATTTGCCCCTCATTTATACTAGAAATTCAAAAAAGTAAAATGACTAGTATAAATGAAAAAGAAGTGTACCTAAACTTACCTATGAAGTGAAGCCCATGTAGCTAAGTTTGAATATGTGAAGTTGGGTTTATATATGTGAAGCATGATCAAAGCATAACCTATAATGAAACATGCATAAATTATTCCTTACTTAAGAGATATCAAAATTAAAAGACTATGTTGAATAAAGAAGTAACTGAGTAAAATTGAATAAAAAGATGGGAAATAAGAAAGGAATGAATACACATCATTGGGTATGTGAGCCAATGCATGAACCTAGTGATAACACTTGTGTGTGTGTGTATAGTGATCAAATCATTGAATATCTTATACTATTATAATATCTTTCTCAATCATCATGTGCAGGTGGCTCAAAAATTCAATCTAGTTTTGACTCCATTTCGCACCCCTACTTGGTGGATTATGACCAGTGAATAGCTTGGATTAGACTAATAATGTCTCCAACCCTATCATGTGGGTGGATAAATAATTCAAGTAGGCTATGAATCCATCATTCCCCACCCATGTGTAGTAGATGCATCTAAAATTGAATTGAACAAAGTACTATGTATGTCAACTTTGCATCCACTTAAGTACATTAGGCGACTCTAGGCCATTTGAGAATGCCAACCACTACAGATGGAGTTAGGCATGCAACTTTTGACAGCATAGAATGTGATTTCAAGTGTATACAATGTATAAAATTACATGGAGTTTGTCATTCCATTTGATCAACTTATGTGTAACTGAGCATATGGAAACAATGTGTTGTGCATATGCTCCCAATCTGATATCTGAGTATATTGATTTTGGATTGAGTTATAATAGTTGTATCTAAGTATCTTAAATTAACATGGGAATGATAATGCCATGCATGATGAACCCAATCTGATCAAATGATATGAATCTAATCTAAATTATTGTGAATATGAGCAAAATCTAAGCATAATTGTCAAACCTATAGCTATATCTATGCAAACCTATACTATACCTAGTGTATTATTTTGGATAATCCAAACTAACCTAAAACTAGGGATACTAAAAAATAGTGCCATGTCTTGGATAGTATCACCATGTGGTGCTAGGGTCCCAATTTGGGCATTAATGTCTATCTATTCTAAAATCTGAGTCACTGTATTGATTTTTGCTTCCCTATTTTTTCTATGTTTTACCTATGTCTAATTTTCTAAAGTTGAGCTTATGTGCTGAAAAATGATATGTTAATGTACTGAAGGACCCTAATATCTATGACAAACCTTTGTGAATTTCCCCTCTTTTGAATGTATTTTTTGACTTATATAATAATTATCTTCAAAATAAATAGCTGTACAAAATGTGTTATTTAGAGCATATATGATAACTACATGATAATCCAATATAATATACAAACATAACATCAAAATGTAAGAGGATCTAGGCATAAGTATGTAATGTAAGATTTATGTTTTATCTAGCATTGCATAGGAGTGTCAAAATATATGTAATCAATGTGTATAACAATAAATCTGAGTAGCTACCTAGGGGATGGGTCATGATGTCCATCACAACACCCAAGTAGGAAGGGTAGATGTATGAGTTCCCTCATGGCATTGAGAAATGGTGTAACTATAAAATACAAGTGTCATGTCCATGATGCATATAATAAAACATACATATAAAATACATAAGGCACACAAAATAGGCCAAAAGACCACAATACAAGGGACATGGGTACATGTCACTAAATTTGATAATAAAAGACATACAAGGACATGTTTAAATGTCCACATATGCAATAAAAAAACAATTTAGCTTAGAGACACATAAAATGACATGTTGAAATGTCCACATACATAATCAATAAGACACACACAAGGGATATGGGCACATGTCCAAGGCATACATGAATAGAAGTGGCATAGAGCCAAAGAATAAGGGTATATTCAAATGCCCTCAAATAGAAGAAGCATAAAGAATACAATCAAGACTAAACTAGGGAAGATAGAAATTAAATCATGCATGAATGTAGTAAAAATCTATGTAAGAGAGAGGATATATATATGCTAAGTCTAAACTAGTGATAGTTGGTAGAAAATATGAGTATGAGTAGCAATGATCAATATCAAGATATAAAAATGCTAAAATTGGAATGTATAGAATGTAAGGATAAAACCTGATAATAGAAATTGTGTATAAGATTCCCCTAAGTGGGTGGATGTGTCAAATGAATAACCTGGAATCAGTGTATATGCCCCTAGTGGGTAGATTATAGCAAATTTGGATCAGTGTAGTGGAACTGATTCCTATAAGCAATTTGCAAGCACTTGACAAGAACAAGTGAAGCATGTATGTATGATAAAACTAACTATACTAAGATAGCTAGCATATGTAGTGTCTAGAAAATATAATAAATGTAAACATAACAATGCATATAATCTATAAATTTTGTGTTTTTTAAGTAATTTTTAAATGTTTTTATGTTTTCTAGATATAAGCTAAGTATAAAAAATGAAAATAAACTATGTACAAGGAGAAAGAGAGAATAAAGTATGTACAAGAGGGTAGGAACCATACTAACTGATGAGTCTCATGGGTGACTCACTATCACTATGACCTATGTCAAATAAGGGAATTGTGATTATGTGTGTTGTGTGAAAAGGAAATTATGATCCCAAAATCTATTGTATGATAAATATGTGTCTATATCTTCTTGTGTAGTGGTGATATGAATCTGTCACTAATTATGATGCCTTATGAATTGTAGTAGTCTTAAGGAACCCATCTAATATAAAAACCTATAAGTGTGTAGGTGCCCTATGATGAGAACCCAATAATATTGATTTTATCATAAACTGAGTGGAGTAAGGTCCTTTAGAATTTGTGACATATATTTGATGTAGGGGTCTCTCTAATAATGGTATCCATGGGAGAGTATCCATATGTGTCACTACTGTAGGAGTAGACCTCACTTGAACTAGTGGCTCTACTAAACTCTATGATGTATTCATAAGAATTGTACTATGATCTATAATTGATAATTATGCTATATCTCATAATGGTGATGGAACTATAATTGGTGACTATGTTTTAACTGCCTGTGGGATGGGTAGAGGATACTCATATGGGAGACCCTCAATTTTAACCACTTGATTTATTTGTATTTATTTTAGACATCTGTGTACTATAGATGGGATAGATTTAAACTTTTGTAACCATGGCCTACCTAATAACATATCAAACATGCTTGTACTAGGTATTACTAAGAACTGAGTGGTTATATGTACTAGTCCAACCTATAATAGAAGCATAATCTCCCCAATGGAGCTTTAAACGTGACCACTAAAACCACTAATGATTGAATCTATGGGGAATATATCCTAATCTGATTACCCTAAATGCTACAAAAGTGTCATAGTGCACAAATTAATGCTTGACCTGTTATCAACCATAACACTCTAGATAGGATTATGATCGAAGTATGCTCGTATAAAGAGTGCATGTAAATGTATATCATCAAAAACAATCTCTTGATCTGAGAATGTGATGAGTGGTCTAGGTGGAACTATAGTATGTTACATGCCAATAATGTTTTGTAATAAGTGTGCCTCCTCTATAATAGTATGATATAAAAATGGTGGTGGATGTGCCTAATATGTGTAGTGGCCACCTGATGTGTTCCCTACCTCATTAATTATGTGCTTTAGAAATATATTTGAGAATATATTTAATGACTTAGATTCTATTTGTTGTGATTTTGGTGCCTTTGTGGGTATTCCCACATCAATAATGTTAGCCTCAATCAAATATTGTATCTTATGCTTTAGGCTTATGCATATGTTTGTTGTATGGCCTGGTGCCCTATGATACTTGTAGAATGCATTAGAATCATAGTTATTTAGAAGAGGATTTATTTTATCAACCTATTTAATGGGATGGGGAGATATGACATCGAATTCCAAGAGATCTTATAAAACCAATGTTGGTGACTCTGGAAGGTTGGTGAAGATTCGATGCTAAGGAGTAGATAAAACTGATATAGGAGATGGCTTAGAAGCTATAATGACTATGGCATTTTGATCACTCTTATTTTTGATGTCCCTTAACTTGTATGGAGGCTTATGTGAACTCTTAATATTTGATTCTAATACATTGGTATAGTTGAGTTTACCCATTGATAGACGCTTAGCCTCTCTTTCTTTTACTATGTGGCACGAATATGTGAATGTAGGAAACTTTAAAAAAAAGATATCTTCATTTAATGTTGGTAAAAAACTTTGTTTAAATATATACTCAAGCCCTTTTTATACCATGGGGATAGTCAATTTGTCTAATATAGTCTTGTATTATAAGACATAATCTAAAATAGGCTCGTTTTAATTTTGTTTCGACTATGCCACTTGATCATATGATATCTTATCATTGATGTTAATGGAGAAGTGTGCTAAAAAAATGTTGGATAAAGGATTGATTTCTATGATATATTGATTTGGTAAACCATAAAAACATTTTAGATCATAATCCTTTAAACTTCATGAAAACAACTTCATGAGAAGCCAATCATTGGACATGTAGTCCAAACATGTTATGTGAAAATCTCTGAGATGATGATCTAGGTCACTCTTGCCATCATATAATGTAAGCTTAGGTTCCATGAAACTAGATGGAAAGGTAGTTACCTCTATTTTATGTGTCAATTGTGTATGTAAGAGAATATTAGAATCCAAGGCATGTGATGGCCTAATGGCTCCCTTCTCAAGATGTAACATTTTAGCCTACAGAGTATGAATCTTATACATAAGGGATTGTGCATCTAGAGTGGAGGAACTAGCCATATAAAGTGTATCTATCATTGAATGTTATTAAATTATGATTTTAGGTTATGTTAGCTAAGTTGGTCCCACTGTAGGTGTAATAATGTTATTAGTTAGGGGAGTTGAAGACTGACTATTATTTATTTTTTAGAGTTCTTCTTGAATAATAGTGATGAAGTCATATTTTATATCTATATGTTTGGACATAAAATCTTGTTATTATTTCTTATTGATCTCATTAAATTTATTATTGAATTCTTCCATTGTAGTTTGGAAAGTAGGAAAACAAGTTTTTGTATATTTTTAACCTTTGAAGAATATTAATCTAAGAAAGATAAAAAATAAATATGAAAGTATGATGTTTTGGAACTAAAATTTGAGCATAAATAGAAAAAGGATACAAACCCTAAGAGAATTTAGGGTTAGGGTTTTTTGAGTTAGGGTTGTTTTATAAAAAATTATATTATATTTAAATAAATGAAACCCCAATGTGAGGTTGATTTAATGAGCCAGGTTATGCCAAAAAAAAATAGAAGTTTGTAACCCTAATTTAGTGCATCAAAATTTAGAGAAGGTAAACTAAGGTTCGAAATAATATTTGAAGTAAGTCAAGTTCATCAAATTTTTTAACCCTTTAGGGTTTAGCTACTGTAAATTCTATGTTTTATTAAAGGGTTGAGTATTCTAAATCAATGAAATAACATGCAATTAATAAACATTAATTTATTAAAAAAAATTGATTTGCTTTTGAATTTCTAAAATTATTAATAAATATGTGTAAATAAAGACTTATCTAAAAAACACCTAATATAAAAGATCTGAGTGTTGGAAACTGAGATAAAAATAGGTCTAAGTATCATCAACTAGATCCCTATGTTAGATCCTCTCCTAGATAGTAGCACCACACTTGGATAGCAGCACTATGTGTCTCTAGTGTCTTGAAAATGGTGCTAGTGTCCTTTATGTAAGACTATTCCTATATTATAGGTATACTTTCTCTTGTGTTTTTGGGTTCTATTCTTACACACATGAAGTTTGAAACTCTATATTTTGTCTATAATAGCTGATTTATATGCAAATCCTATTCATCCTTAAAAATAAGACATGAGCTAAAAATGTGTGTTCATTAGTAGGATAGGTTGGACATCCTTAGCACCTCACTATGCAGAGAGTTGCCTCAATACCAATAATCTAAAGAGATATCAATCCCAATGTAGTTCTTCCCACCTAAGTGTTGCTACAAGTGAAAATGATGTTATAATGATAGTGGCATTGAATTCCTTGAGTGTGCTTGAGATTGAAAATCTATAAAATCTAGGCTTAGGGTAGTTGTAGATGGTATTATGTAGAAGTAGAGAATAATATGGATTAATAACCTTGATTTTGTTCAGCTTATTTCATGTTTGAATAGATATTTTGCATATATTTTCTATCTAGTGGATAGAGGTCTAAAAGTCATGTATTTATAGTGTTTTATAGCTTGTGTAGATAATAAAATATGCTTAGGCTAACCTTAGGAGTGTTTAAATTTTGAAAATATATCCATTCAGGGAAGTTAGGGTAAAGGACATTAGTGCCATGTTTGGGACATTAGCACCATGTGGCTCTAGTGTCCTTAATGTGGCACTAATGTATAGCTAGCAGGCTATTTGGCATGAAGGGCCAGGATCTAGGAATGAAGGTTTGAGATTATGTTTTAGCTAACTAGGGATACTATGGTCTACACAAAGGCTGAAAAAGTGTGATAATGGGTCTAAGATAGCTCTAGGGCTAAGTTAGGAATAGGTTGTCTCAAGTAGCACTCTTAGCACTCAAATACCACTTTTAGGTGATTACAAAAATATTATATAATAGAATAAAAGAGAATGTTGTGACAAATGCACTATCCTAGAGGGATGAATTAGTTGAGACATTGTTATGTGTAATGATCATTTGGTAGGCAGATTAGCTAAAGGAAGCAAGATCATAATGGGAGAATGATATTGCTACCCATTATTTGATTCAAAATATTCAGTAAGGTTCTAGGGGATCTAAAATTACAAGTAATGGGAACACATTATGGTATAAAGATAGATTATACATATGTAATCATTCTCTCCTCAAATATAGAATACTTTAGAAATTTCATGCATCTCCAATAGAAGGTCACTCAAGATTTTTAAAAACATATCATAAAATGAATAAATATTTATTTTGGGAATGACACAAGGGGGATATCCAAAAATATATGGTTGAATGCATGGTATGTCAACATAAAAAAGGTGAAACCATTAATACCCTAGGTTTTTTACAACCTTTATCCATACCTAGCTAGGATTAGGAAAAAAATTCCATGGATTTCATTACTAGGTTACCGTGGTCTGAAGGTAATTTTTTAATCATGGTAGTTGTGGATTGACTTACCAAGTATGCTCATTTTTTTCCTTATCATATCCATTTTTACCGTTACAGTAGCTTCTACTTTTATCAATGCAACTCATAAATTGCATGGTACTCCAAAGTTCATTGTAAGCGGTCAAGATCCCATATTTACTAGTAATTTATGGAGTAAATTATTTTCATGTTTGGGTACCCAATTGACTCATAGCTCATCTTATCATCCTCAATTTGATCGACAAATAAAGGTAGTCAAAAAATGTCTATAAGGGTATCTTCATTGTTTTATTTATGAAAAAAAAGATAAATGGGTGCATTGGCTACCACTTATTGAATGGTGGTATAATACTTATGTTCATAGTTCCTCCAAAATGTCTCTCTTTGTGGCCTTGTATGGGTATCACCCCCCATATATCACTTCAACCTTGAAGGTCCATCCCAAGGTTCAAGCTATTGAGGAACATACTCACCATAAATAGGAGGTACTCGCTAGTCTAAAATAAAATTTAGCCATGGCACATAATCAAATGAAGCAACAAGCATATCAACACCATAGTGAGAGTTGACATAGGTGATTGGGTATTTCTATGATTGCAAATATATAATTATATGTATCTAAAGCAACATAAAAATGATAAAAATTTGTTTCCTAAATATTATGGCACTTATAAGATCTTGTATAAAATTGGTAGTGTGGCCTACAATTTAAAATTCCCCTAGTCTACTCAAATACATCTAATATTCCATGTATGTTTCTTGAAGAAAGTAATTAGACACATAGTTTATACTAAAACTAAGTTACCTAATTTGGATGAGGAAGGTAGGGTTATTATGGATCCTAAAGAGATCCTTTAAATGTGCACTAAGCAACTATGGACCAGAGCAATTAAGGAGTATTTGATTAGATGGAATAACTTGCATTATGAAGATGCAACATGGGAGGATGAAGCATTCCTGCAACATCTGGGGTTGATTCAACACTAAGGAAAATTTTGTTCTAAATGGGAAGGACATGTTACGCTTAACCTATGGAGTGTATAGGGATATGTGTGTCTGACTTGTGACTTACATACCTCTTATAGTATCTTATTGTATTTCTCTATACTCTTAGTAAGTTCAGCTTATGGAATAACCATGGCTAAGTAGATGATATATAAGAGGATAAATTATAAATTATGATCTTATTGTATTGTTTTGGAGGTTTCCCCCTTGAAGTGGATCAGTTATATTTATCAAGCATTCTTTTCTTCTATTAGTTATTATTGTGGATCTATTATTCTACTTTCATTTTTACAATATATTATTCTACTATGCAAACATCTAAGTAGTTTCATTACATATCATCCCAAACATTCACTGTAAGATATGTATATTTAATTGCACCATATTTTTTGAATTATCTTATTAAACATCCTTTTGTCTTATGCCCTTGCATTTTATAGTGTCAAATGAGATTAACTGCCTTGGAAAGTCATCTTAGAAAAATATGTGTGATAAATGGATATTCTTCACACACTTGCTTATGTGGAATAATATGATGTATCTCATTAGTAATAGAATCCTATTGATTCATGTTTTTCATTAAAATCTTAGGAATACTTACATATATATTACAAACACTTGTTAAATTTATAACTATTGGCATTTAGTGAATAGTAATATCTTGAGATTCTTTAAGTTCTTGCTTTTATTGTGAAGCACTTTTTATTTTCTCAATCTCTTGATTTGTACTTTATTACATTACTTTGGTGGCCATATTTATGTATTATGAGATGTAACCATGCTCTTAATGGGATTCCTATTTTCATGTGTTTGATCTCTTTGGTATATGTACAAATTGCATTGGAATTTGAATCAAATTATCATATTAATTGTATCCAATTTTGGTTCTATTTTGTGTTAGCCATGATTTTCCAAGTATTACATTTAATTTTGTGAGAGTATCCTTGACATAGAATAATGTTGTTTTCGTCTTATGCCCAATAGAAATTGATATAGTAATATGCCCTATTGCATCCTCATTATTTTATGTATGTTGTAACTTACATTCATCATATTCTAACTCTTTGAGAAACACAATTGTACATGTATTTTATTGTGCCTTATCATTAATGCTAATATTTTTTATATGTTCACCTATTATAAGAGCTCAGATGGCCATTGGTTTCTTTTTAGGAATCTCTTGGGATACATCGATCTTCTTAGATTGTGAACTAGAAGGAGATGGAGAAGTCAACCTTGCAGGTATATCGGTATATTTTCCAAATGTAATAACACCCTATTCAGAAGATTTTTTTTTTTTTGCAATGTATAACAATTGTTATCAAGTTATGCCCATTGATACGATGATAGTTACAAAATATCACACCCCCACTTGTTGAAGTCGATCTATGGGGTGATGGTGATTAGAAGGTAACCTAATTAACTTCTTCTTATAAGTTTTCTCAAAATAACACTTGGTCAATCCTTGGAACTATCAAATTGGATTCATTCATTCACTTTTGAAGGAATATTATGAAATATCTTCTTTGGGTCTTCCTTAGTTGGGGAAAATTCACCTTTAGGATTTGATTTTTTTGAATTAGGAAAGTTAATATGATTTTAGGTGAAATCACATCCCAATATATTATCATCATTATATGAATTAAATTATAAAATTAGAGTAGTAACATGATTTTGAAGCTCATTCATTGCATGTAGCATAGACATGATATGATTAGTAGGTATGGTGATAGTTTGGTAAGATTCATTCATAGACTTCATCTTAGACATAAATGTATAAGATTAATCACAAACATTTTTATCATTGCATTGATTACATTAGGTATATACATCATTGTGCAATCTAAAATTATCAACACATTTATTTTCTAGAGGAGAAGGGATAACATTAGATTGCATTTTATTTGTAGAAGTAGTATCATCATATTGGATGTTAGTAGGTATAACATTAGTTTTAGTAACATTGTTGTAAGGCATAACATCATGAGAATCAATATATAAATCATTTATTCATTTCCTTAATGTATCTTAATTATTAATGAAATACTAGTAGGATCGAAAAGTGTATTAGTCAATTCAATGTTAATTTCTTCTTGCTCTAGTGTATGACTAGTGGAAGAATGTAAATAAGGAGAAGGATAATTTACTTATTACATTTTAAACCTATTATTTTCTTCTTCTTCTTCTTCATGAAAATTGTAGAAATATTAATCACTAACATTCTAATTTTCAACATCATCATGATCATAACTATCATAGTCATTTCATTCACTTACACAAACATATTCTTCATCTACATAAGCATTGTCATTAGACATACAAGCATGGTCATCTACAAATTGATTTGTCAATTCATAATTATAACTATAGGGCATGTAATATGTAGATGATAAGGGATCCATTTTTTCAAACCTATTAGGGTATGTATGATGCATACTCAAATAAAATTTACCAAACCCTAGGATGACAAAGAATAGAAGCACAAAGCCTACTCCTAATATGAAAGAAAACATAAAAATTAGGGTTTTATGAATAGGAACCCTAAGAAAAAGGTAACTTATAAAGGGGAAATGAGAAATCAAATATAAATATGAAAATATGAAACCTTAAGAAAACAGAAGGAAACCCTAAGGAAATTAGGGTTTACTGTGCTCAGGGCAAGCAATGTGTTCACTAGTATGTTTTATCTAATTTTAGATTAGGTGAATCTTAACAAGATAAAACTTAAGATAAGCCAAATTAATTAAGATGTATAATAAACTAAATATATCCAAGTGTAATTTTAGATACTAAAATTGAATATTTATAACATCTCAATCTTATACATTTGACAAAAATCAGTCATAGTTCTACCCTTTAGTTATAGACTTCCATGTTATCAAAAGGATTGAATTCACCATCTCATTGAGACTAAATGTTTATCTCTTAGTCTATCCATATCATTATAATGACCTAGGTCCCCTACACTACATAAAAAGCTAAAAATCTAGTAAATATAATTCACTATTAAATTTAGATCTATGCCTTTTTTTATAGCTTTCTTGATACTACCAACCATAGAGGGACACTGCCATTGATGGTAGTATCCAAATACTTATTTAGTGTCCATTTATCAAAAGTCATCCAAATTGTAAATGTTTAGAAACCTATGGGTCAGCCTATTTATCTTATTGAACCCTACCGTAAGATATTTTCAAAAGGTATGGTATAAATACTATTATAAGCCTTCTTATTATTCATCTCATTCTTATTTGTATATCAAACATATAAGCAATCATATTACATGTTTGAAGCATGCAAAGAGAATTCCATGAGCGATATTTATCAAATTACAAGCTAGATCACTCCATGCATTTTCATATAGTATATTGCACCCTTGTGCACATATACTCCCACACTTATGGGATAACTACATAAGGCTAAGATCCTTCTTGGAGTATTGGCTATATTAGGTAATACCCATTGACAGATGGGTCTTTAGGGTCAACTCGACACCATGAGCCCACTATCTTATTTTTAGCAAACTCAATCTAAGGATGAAGAAGGGTGAAGAGCTAGGGTTTGATCAATTGGTAAAGAGTGATAACTTATATTATAGATCTAAATATATTGATAAAAAGGTGACATAAAACCTAGAATAATGAAGTTGGCCACATTGAGATCCAATAATTATTTCATACTGGATAACTTCATCATAGTTAGATAATAGTGTCGATGATAGTGTATATATCTAATGATAGTGTATGTGGCTAAAAAAGTACAATTTAGAGAACTTAATGATTGACCTAGAATATTTATCCTATATACTTTACACATATTTCTAGTTTAGATTTGTTTGTGCATAGTAAACCCAACTAAGTATCATTTCTCTTTGGTATTGTAATCAATTCAAGATCTTTAAAATTTAAGATTTTATATATTTAGTATATCTCAATATTATAATTTATAATATTTATTTATCTAAGTTTACAATTAATTAGCCCAATGTAGATTAGTTTATCACCCTTGTGCTTTAACTATTTATATATTCTTAATCCTATCCCACCATATATCAGAATTTATGGTTAAATAATTAGTAAAGTTTTACTGGTTATTACAACTTACTATTATGGAAACACTAAATGAATTAGGTTCTTAACTTGTTTCTAGAATGTGTAGAACTATGATAGGGTAAAATCATTATCATAGATCAGGGAAGAACCTATGAATGCTTGGATCTAGAAACAATGTTTATGCACTTGTTGCGATATGTCCACACTTCCTAGATAATTATGATGGTGTGGAATCATATTTTGGAGTGTGAAACTATCTATGTTGATTACGTTGATTTTGTGATTATTTTTATCATTTCATCTATGTTTACCAATGCTTCATGTATATTTAGATATTTGCGATCTAGCATGAACAAATCTATTTTCCTTCTCATTGCTTCAAAACCTTAGCTTTTTGCACTATAAGATGAAATCATTGTGAATGGGGGGAACATGTGGAAGGGATAGGTTTCACTGACCATAGCTAGCCCTTATGGCTAAGTGTTGCCTATGTATCAAATACTGTGAAAAGGAAGTCAAATAATATGTAGTTCTCCCACCTCATTGAGTGTGTGTAGTTAGTGCAATCCTATGTATGGATTTCAACACTTGAGAACCTATGATTTGACCTTGCAGTGGTATTCATAATTAGCTCAGGGCTTGCTTGCATTTGAGATTTGAAAACTTTAAGATAACTCCTCTTAGTTTGCATAGTTATTTCTAGTGATAGATAGATACATGTTAGATATGAATAGGCTTAGGCTTGATATGTTTATGTAGCTAACTTTTTGGGTAATTTGATCTGAACCAGCTTGTAAAATGTATGGGCTAACTCATATGGAGAGTTTGAATTTGGAAAAATGACCATTAAAGGACACATGGACATATCCAACCCATGTGGATAGATATATAGTGTGTTGAGAGGATCCTTCTTGACCCCGTTAGCAGATAATTGCAAATACATGAAATAAACTATGAAAATAACCAATATATTAACTCAAATAAGCAAAATTGAATTATAATAGTTGAATTATAGAATCGCTAGCCTCTTCAAAGAGGAAACCTCCTTTGAACAAGCTCAATATAATAAATTTATGGATGCCTTCATTGGCCTCAACATTTAATTATATACTAAGTCTAATCTAAGCAACTACTACTTCCCATGAATGTGAGATAAAACAAAATGCTCATGAGATGAATTACAAATCATATATGTCCATAACAATGATTACACTAACAAAATAAATTAAAGGGGTAGAATGGGTTCCTAACATCCCCTCCCTCTTATAAAAAGCTTTGTCGTCAAAGCTTTAGATGTGGGAATTGGTGTTTAATCTAAAATAGTGGTTCTCATGTGGCATCCTCTAGTTGCATTCCATACCACTAAATCAAAATCTTTGTGATGGAGTGGGAGTGAAGTTGGCATATGCACTCATCTAGGACAGCCTCTAGCTCAATAAGGATGGATCTTTCATTATCAAGTTTTGATAAAATAGTCTGCACTCTAATTTTAGTGCCAAGAACTTTCTTCAAAGAAGAGATATGAAATATTGGGTAAACTCGAGAACAAGGTGGGAGCTCCAACTTATAAGCAACCAACCCAATCTTTTAGAGAACTTTATAGGGTCTATAGAACTTGGGAGCCATCTTATGACACCCTTTGAGTCTTAGGGAGGATTGCTTATATGGTTGGAAAAGTGCACTCAAAATGGTGCTAATCAACCTATTATTTTATTCAATTTTATGTCATATGAAGATTGTACCATAGGGTGCTAAGGATCTGATCCTAGATTTAGAGAATCATGTTAATCACTTAAACTGATGAAATAATGGTGGTGTATAGAAGGAGCACTAGTGGTGTTTGACCATAGACTGATTCATATGGAGTCATTATTATTGAAGTGTGGTAGGAGGTATTGTACCACCATTCAGTGAGGGGGAGCCACTTTGTCCATTGATTTTGTTATTCTGAGGTAAAGTAATGAATGAAAGTTTCCAAGCATTTGTTGACAATTTCAGTCTACCCATTCATTTGGGGACGATCCCTAAAACTTATCTTTAGTTGGGTGCTAGTGTGATGAAATATTTTTATCCAAAAATGGCTAGTGAAGGTTGCATCATGATCTAAAACAATGGATGAAAGAATACCATAAAGATGGAAAATGTAGTCCAAGAAAATTTATGTGACTGTGGAGGTGGTATAGGGATGGTCGAGGGTACAAAAATGACTATATTTAGAGAGACGATCAACCATAACCAAGATCACTATTTTCCCTCTAGATTTAGGTATCCCCTCAATGAAATCCATAAAAATATTAATCCAAATCCTGGTAGGGATGGGAAAGGGTTCGAGCAACCCAGGGATGACTGTTGTTTCACCCTTGTTAGGTTGGCAAGTATCACATTCAACCACCATCTATTGAATTGCCTTTTTCATTCCCTTCCACAAGAAGTTGCATCATGCTTGCTCATAAGTTTTGAGAAACCCTGAGTGCCCTGTAGATGGATAAGCATGGAGTTCATAGAATACAACATGCTAAAAATCTATGCTCTGTGGAAGCCACAGATGACCCTTGTATCATAGAGAAACACCTTCTCAAGAATAATGCAGTACAATAAAGGAGTTAGTGGCTAATTATTGAATGATTGAAGATAATGAGGAGTCATTAGTGTACCCCTATTATACAACATCCAACCAATTTGGAATAGGTGTGGAAATAGTTAAAAGGAAGCTTGGTCTACAAATGTGTGAGACAGAGCATCAACCACAATATTGTCCTTACCCTTCTTATAATTGATTTCATAGTCATAAAACATGAGTTTACTAACCTATTTCTATTGTGAGGGGGTGAAGACCTATTATTTTAAAAAATATTTCTAACTCTAGTGATCATTTTTGATGTAAAAATGATTTCTCAGTAGGTATGGCCACTACTTATGTACTGCATGCAAAATGGTCACCATTTCCTTCTCATAAGTAGAGAGTAATAAATTTTTGTCTAAAAAGGCTTTGTTGGTGAATGTAATGGGCAATCCTTCTTGGAGGAGAACAAAACCAAGTCCATTATCGCAAGCATCACTCTCGATAGTGAAGATCTTGGCAAAATCTAGCATAGTTAGAACATGCATATTACACATAGCTTATTTCAATTCTTTAAATGCACATTCAACAGCTTGTGTTCATGTAAAAGCATCCTTTTTTAACATAGTTTTCACTAGAGCTATAATATTTTTGTAATCCTTGACAAACTTGTGATAGTATCCAGTCAACCCTAAAAAACTATAGAGGCTCTTGAGTGTTTGAGGATGAGGCCAATTTGTCATGGTGGCTATTTTTTAGGATCCACCCGAACCCCTTGCACTAAAACAATATGCCCGAGATACTCTACTTTGTCATGGACAAAAGCACATTTGGATTATTTTGCACAAAGATGATGGTTAGAGAGAAGTTGCAGGATGACTTCTAGATATTGGATATGCTCAGACCATGTTTTACTATAGATGAGGATATCATCAAAGAATACTAGAATGAATTTTCATAGGTAGGGCTAGAATATTTTATTCATTAATGCCTGGAATGTGGAAGGAGCATTAGTGAGGCTAAAGGGCATGACTAAAAAGTCATAGTGGCCATCATACATGTTAAAAGTTGTCTTAGGGATATCATCCTCATGAAGCCAGATCTAGTGATATCCAAAATGAATATCCAACTTGGAAAAAAAATGAGTGCCATGAAGCTCATCAAGAAGCTTATCAATAACAGGGATTGAGAACTTATCCTTGATTTTGATGTGATTAAGTGTACAAAATTCAATGTAGAGGCACCATGACCCATCTTTTTTCCAAATAAGAAGAATAGGAAAGAATATGGGCTATTACTGGGGTGAAAATGCCTTGCTTCAGTAAGTCTTGAATGAGCATCTTGATCTCAGTCTTTTGCTGAAATGGGTAGTGGTAGGGCCTGATGTTGAGAGGAACACTTATAAGAAGGAGCTAAATATGGTGGTCCTCTAGTCATGGAGGTGGCAATCCCACTGGTTCGACAAAGACACGTGCATACTTATGCAGAACAGTTTGTAGATCATAAGGAGTAGTAGAGACCATTGGTGGTTACATTTGAATAGAATGGAGTTGGGCAATGATGTCATGTGAATTCTTCTTAACAAGTTTTTTTATGTGATGTGAAATTTGATGTTGAGAGACCCTGGTTGTAATCCTTTCAATGTGCATTTTTTTCCATTGTCTAGAAATTGCATCCAAAGTTCAACAAAATCCCATAAGATGGGTCTGAGTGTGTGTAACCATTGGGCTTCTAAAATAACATCACATCTATCTAAGGGCAAGGCAAACATGTTAAAGTGCAAGTTATAAGATTCAATAGAGATATGCACATTGTGAAACTTCCTTTGTAAGGTAATGTGTCCCCATTGGCAATCATGACTTCAAAGTTAGAGCAATGATAGACAAAATAATTAGGTTATTTGGCAATTTGAGGGTCAATGGAGTTATGGGTGCTACTAGAATCAATGAGTATTGTGAGAGAGAACTCCTTGAAGGAACCCCTGACTCACATGGTTTAGGGGGTGGTGACTCCTGCTCAGGCATGGAGAGAGATCTATGATTGGTATTTTTGAGAAGTAGGTTCCACAACTGAGCTTCTTCCAGATCATCTGTTGTATCATGAACATCTTCTCAATCTTCAATTTTGGGTGGAGAGTCCACATCCAATAGGTAGAGTTTTTCTTTGACACAGTAATGTCTCCAAGTGAATTTATTATCACAATTATAACATAGTCCTTTTTCTCTATGAGCTCACATCTCTGCTTCAGTCAAATGCTAGATAGGAGTGGTTTTGGGGGCTGGTATTGTTTGAGATCATTGTGGAGCTGTATTTTTGAATGGAGCAAAATTGGATTCGAATCATTGTTGAGTTGTGATCTTATCCTTTGCCAACTCAACCAACCTTAAGGCTTCCATCATCATGTTAGGATGGAACATTTTGATCTCAGATTGAATAGCATTCTTTAATCCACTGACAAAGCAACTCCTAAAGAATTCATTAGATAATCCCTGTATGTGATTGATCAGTTTTTCAAAATTTGTTTGATTTTCTCACATGGTTCCTATTTGGTGAAGTTTAGTGAGTGCTCTAGTGAAATCATCAAATGTACTAGGGCCAAACTGTTGTAAAATGAGGGTGCAAAAATCAGTCCATATGAACTCATTATGAATTTTGGTATACCAACGATGCCATTGAAGGGCTTCATGTTCTAAGTGAAAGGATGGAAGTGGGACCTTATTAGACTCAAAAGTATTATGCAAACTAAAATATTATTTTTCTTGATAGATCTATCTAGTTGGATTTACACCATTGAATTGAGGAAAATTAAGTTTCAGCCTACGAAAATTGCTAGAAAAAGAAAATCCAGTGTCGAAAGAGGACTTTGGTTGTCGTCTGTTATTGAAGGTGGTATGTTGAAGACTGAGGCTGGAATTTTTTTCATCACGATATTTGATGTGTGTCTTGAGGGTGATAATTTCATACTCCATGTTTTTTGCCCCTATTCGGGTTACTACCATGACCTGAATAATAGTTTTTTTTAATAAATTTTGCAATGGGTATGAAAACTAGAGTTAAGACATGTTTAATAAGACAAGTTTGTGATGGGTGAATTCGGAATAGGTAAAGATATTTTTATTATTTTTTTGCATAGTGAGAGTATGATTGACGAAGGCGAGGGCAATTTTAGGAATGAAAATGGAAAAAATAAAAAAATTATCAAAGAAGGACAAAGGAGCAGAAAAGGGAGATGAACACTGAAAAAAAAGTTTGAGACAAATGGACAAAAACAAAAGAAGTTATGGGCAAATCTGAAAAAAGAGAAAAATGAGATTTGCAAGAATTAGGAGTGGAATTGGGATATGGGACTTCGAGGGAAAAAATGTGGAGAATGGAATTTATGGTGTTCGGATAAAGTTTGGGGATCAACAGGGCTACAAATGGAAAGATATATATATATATATATATATATATATATATATATATATATATATATATATATATATATATATATATATATATATATATATATATATATAATTTGATTTGATTTTCTGTTTTATGTTTTCTATCAAATATCTGGCCGCAGGTCCTCTAAGACTCTGCTAATATTCTACTGATAGTTTTCTGAGACTGATAGAATGAAGATTTTTTTGGTTTCTGGTTTCTGATAATTGTTTGAATGTAACTCTGTTGAGTCTTCTGATACTCTATTGATTGTTGTTTTGAGAATCTGTTGAAAATATTCTGAAATTGATACAATGGGCCCCAAGTTTCAATGACTACCTAAGGTTTTATAGATAACTCTCTAGCCACCAATGTTGTCTAAGCAAGTACCACTCTTCAAAAAAAATTGGCCACGTGTTTACCTCTAAGCGACAGCGCTTGGCTTTTCTTACGGGTGGGAACTACTCAGTTAGAAAGGGGTCGTTGCCCATTTTGCTGACAAGTCCTCTCAATGGGCCAGCTACTTTAGTGTTCCTATGGTACTCCTCACGATGAGTTTTATGGATTTCACCGAAGCACTTCCCACAGTTATACAGACAAGGTTTTACCTTGGTCTGAAATAGATTATTGTGATACAGAACAAAATAATCCAGTAAAATAGAGTTAAGACTTTCTAGAAAAAATTGGCCTTGGAAAGTGCTCTGATACTAGATTAGAGGATCTTTTCTGAACATGTTAGCAATTATAAATACATGAAATAGATTATAAAAATTAGCAATATATTAACTGAAATACGCAGAACTTAATTGTAATCGCTGAATTGTAGAACCGTTGGCCTCTTCGAGGGGGCAACCTCTTTTAAGCAAACTCAATACAATAAATTCATAGATACCTTCATTGCCCTGAACACTTATATACTAAGTCTAATTTAAGCAACTACTACTTCCCATAAATGTGGGATAAAACAAAATGCTCACGAGACGACTTACAAAGTATATGCGTCCATAGCAACTATTACACTAACAAAATAAAGTGAAGGGGTAGCACAGATTCCCAACATGCGTCAATCTTAAGAAGCACACAAGTGTCTAGGGAGCATGAACAATGATTATAAGATCATGACATGATTTGAAAATGATATTAATATGTTTAGACAAAGAGCAGAAAAATCATATATAATAATAACATTTTAAAAAGGTTAGGGCCATATATAAATGAATGATTATGAGGAGATGCAAACAAAAATTGTGTACAAACATAAATCAAATATACTAAAACTAAATCAAAACTGATATTATTAAATATTTAATACCAAATATGATTGTCCATAACTACTTAACCTCTTCTAACAAAGTTCAAATAAATTTAACGATGCACTATTTTGAACATAAAAACCTTTAAGACAATGGAAAAAAATTCCCTCAATGAACTTCTCGGTGTCGAAGGTTCAAAGTAGGGCATGAAGTCTACCCTCTACTTGTATATTCTTGTACCATTTAGGCCCTCATGAAAATATTTAAAAACATTTGACAAGTGATGAGGTGAGGCGCAATTTTTAGTTAAATATGAGTGAATAATTACCTCTCCATTAAACATCTAAGCTGAATTAAAGTGGTTTACAGATTTGACTATCACCTTGACTTAAAAGTAAAAGTCGTTAAATTATTTTTTAATCATCAATTAAAAATTAAAAAGAAAAAATATAAAGCTTTCATGTTTATCATTATAAAACATTAAATTTTATGAAAAAGTTAACAAATTATAACACGTAATTTGATGTATTTCATAAAACCAGCACCTGTATAGAAGTGATGGGAATTTTTATAATAACGCCACTTAATTTCAGCACATCCAAGGAAGGAACAATGAGTTTTTTTGGGGTTAGATTTGCCATTCCACAAAATAAGGCCACTAATGTATGTCAATTGTAGTTAACAGTGGCCTGTCCTCTCTCTAATATGTTACAAGGGGTGATCATTTTCCCCACTAAATAGCCTAACATTCCATGTTGTACATTTGAACTGCTGAGCTTGCTGTAGTGGCAATCCCTTAATAAAAATAGGTCTTGTATATCTTAGCTGGTTGTCAGAGATTTTTGGGATTCGACTTGGATTAACTAATGTTGTCAGGCTCAGCTGATGAAGTAACAGACGGATAGATAGGAGGAGGTCCATAGTTGAAAGGATGAAAACGGCCATGATCTGATGTGTTGATAACCAAACAAATTCTCACTCTCCTCTGTTCTCAAGCTGACAGGTTGTGAGCAATGGAAAACCAGAGATAACCTTCGTCAAGGCGAGCCAATATTAGCTGGCTGCAGTTACTGCTCATTACTACTGTAGGTTGTAGAGAATGACCCTGCCAACAAAACCAAAATTCTCAATATAAAATACTTTGTATGCTAGATCAAAAAGTGTGAATGTAAATCCAATTGTCAGAAATATGTACATACCCTGAAATCTTTGGGGTGTGAAAGGAGGATGTATGTTTTGCCCAAGCCCTAATTGGACAACACTTTGCAGTTCGTCATCCCATAGACTTGGTATCTGAAAACAATTCATATAATTTGATAAGGAAAGGTGCTAATGAAAAATAAGTGCCTCTGTACCTTCTAAAAAGACCACACTAATACAGAAATTGAAACTGTAGCTTGAACTACATGGTTGTACTGCAAACTTATGTATGGTACCTGAGAAACGGCATCTCCACAACCTTGAGCAGGGGCCAGATGCCCATTAATTATCTTTTTCAGTGCATGTTCTCTGGCATTTCCCATGTTAGGTTCCTCTATATTACAGGACAAGCCAACTTGCATGTGTGCCCACTCCGGCTGGGGAAATTGTGGATATGTAATCGCAGAATCAGAAGCAAATGACATGCTTGATGGTTCATGCATCTGGAAACAAGCAACAAAATTCACATTACATTTCATCCCAGTATTTCTTTTCGTCAAAGAATGTGGGATACAGGACAGCAGGTATAGAAGAAAAGCCACATGGCTATGTGTATCACAAACACTGTTCTGTAACTGCTTAACAGAGACTCACATTTGAACTTCTACAAGCTTCCATTTTCACAATGGGTTTTCGGACAAACTACAAATTTAAGTCTACAGACACAAATTTTAGAAGTGCAAGCTTCTGAGGGTGCAAATTGACATGTTTCACATGAGAGAAAAAACACCAGATTACATTACAGTTGTGAATGTGTTCTTTAAACTTACATCTTTGGAAATAAATCCCTCCATGCTAAAGTCCAGTCTTGGGTTAACTGCTTCAAGTTTCATAGATAGAAACTGTGGTAATGAAAACAAGTTAGTTGTGATAAAAAAAATGATGTTTGAAAATAACTTTCAAGCACTTCCAGATCTTACCTCAACTTGGTGTTGCAATGATTGTACATAGTTAATTATCTCATCTAGCATCACGGCTTTACCAGTTATCTGTACACAAAATAAGTCCTTTAGCTCAAACTTCAACATGTTAAATGCCAAACCACTGATCTTCTACCCAACAAAAAATAAAACCCAAAACGGAAAATAAATCTAGCCTTAACTACCTTATTACAACCTGGAACAAGATCTTGCAACAGCTTCATACGTTCACTGATCTTTTCTCTTCTAACCTGTCATTCAGATCACAGACATATAATTAGTTTTTGTTTTCAAGTTTTCATAATGATTCACCTAATCACTGATGCAGATATTGTAGATTCATAGTTATCAGCCAACTGATCTACATGTCCTTCCTGCTTACTTTTCCTTTCTTTAGTGATTACAGAGGCAGTGCACTTTTAGGTGTTTGAAGTTGACTCTGAAGACTGAAGATGGCATTCAAAATTTTACCCTGTTTCTCAATGTCTTTGGCTTTATTCTAAGCTTGATTTAATGTTTTTGTTAACACTGGGAAGAGAATGATGAAAAAGAACAACCATGACTTTCCTTCATTACACAAATCTTCCTAATTATGGAGCACAAATGAAACTTACCCTCTCTGCAAGGCTATGGCTGTCAGTGGCTTGGCCTCTTCTTGCTCTTACATGGATGTAGTCTTTGGGTGCCTCACAAGGTTTGACACATTGTTGAGACTGGTTTTGATTCATTTCGAGTTCACTACTGTTGGCTCCTTGTTCAGCCTTAGATTTCAAATCAGGCATTTCATTTGTAGCTTCTATACTTTTAGGGCGCTTGCTTTTGGATTCCTTCTGTAAAAGAGGAAAATTTATCCACTGTCAGAATGATCTAATATGAAATTATGAATGTAGGCAATAAGACATGAAAAACTAAAAAATCTCAATAGAAAGCCATCTAGCTCAATTTGGGAATGACTCAATACAGCACATTGGTTTCTAACATAAAATATAAGGCAGAACATTGTGCAAATTAACTATTTTTGTGTGTGAATGCAAGGTGTGGTCATAGAATCCCTCTGAAGTGACCACTCGCTAGTTCTATAATGGCATGAAGGCTCCCACACAACATCTTAAGAAGCCAATGTTGTTAAAATACGAAGAAAACGCAAACAAATTGAAGTTCCAGAGCTGTACCTATATATAACAGGAGAAGAAAGAAACATACCTCTGTATTTTCACCAATACAAGGATTGATGGAAAGGTCCTCTCTTGCTTTATCATTTGCCATGATTCTTCTTTTTCTTGCACAGCTTTTAGACTGTGGATCACCAATACTGTGCTCAGAACATGAGGATCCTTCCGCAGAAACATTCCCGTTAGACTGACTGTTGGGATTGAAGAAGTTAGACCGTCGTGGCTGCTCTGATGCCAACTTCAGATTCTGCAGAGGACTTCCTCTGTCGGTATAGTCCAGGCTATGCAGGGAGAATGGTAATAGCTCATCTAAGCCATAAGAGGAATTAACAAGTCTAAGAGAATCCTCAGTTGGTATTACTGCTGTTGTTGGCTGTGGTGGTGGGTGGCTCATTTTAATGCCATAATTGGCAGTAATTCCATGCCAACTAGATGTTGGGTAATCCAGTGATGAGCTATAGTTAGTGAGCTCATCAAACACAAAGTTTCCATTACCTTGCAATGCCATGGCTACTCAATTTCTATCCTTATACACAACTTAAAACAATGCCACTAATGTGACTGATCATAGTAATCTCGCACACCCACTTCAACAGAACCCAATTGAGCTCCTTTGTAATAAGCTAGTTTGAAAAAATGCTGCTGAAAGGCAATACCCAAATACAATTTGAAGCAGAAAATGGTATAATTACAGATTTATAGATTCAGAATGCATTGCCCCATCTCAGGCCTTGCTATGCATTTCAACCCAAATTCGAATATCTAGCTGGGCCTATTGGGGAGTTGGGCACCGTTTTCCAATAAAGAAAAAGATGGGAAATGCATTGCAATCTATTGGAGAATTCCTGGTATTGGGAAATGGGAGAATTGGAATTTGGGTTGACACAGATGTCTAAGTAGAATCGACTTATATCATTCCAAACTGACTTGCTGAATGATTGATTTGACTGCTTAACAATCTTAACGCCCTTTCCCTTTTCCCATTTATGCCACCAGGCCTCACTCCATTCTTTTCCACGACTTTCCGCCGTTAGGCCCCCGGTCACATCTTGAACCGTTTGGGTGTTGCTTTCCACTCTTTTCCTTTGGAAATAGTGCTTAAGAAAGTAGCGCATTTTTAACATTCAAAGAAAGGAAATGGACTGGACTGGGCACCTTAGCTGTACCTAGTACACATCCATCCCACCATTTTCTGGTTTAAAATAATATTTACTTTTTAGTTTATTAAATGGTTCAAAAGCTTTCTTTTTATGTCGCGTTCTTTGTCGGTAGACCTCTTAGTTGCCAACTTCCACCAAATGCACGGTAATTCCCTTTTTATAAAATGTCTCATGTATTATTTATTTATTTATTTGTTTGTTTTATTTATTTTTATTTTTTTATTTAATTTTTTAATTTTTTATTTTTTATACAGTGATAATATATATATTCTACTATTTTTATCTATATAAATATATTGGGTAAAGAAAATCTCATTTTAATTTTTTTATAGATTTTTTTAAATTAAGGGTAAAGTTGGGTTTTTTGAACAAGGGATCCGACCCTATATAAGAAACTCATAAGCCTAGGTTATCAAAGCCCAAATAAATAAAGAGGTTTGCTAGAGACAATCAAAACAAAATGACAACTGGAAAATAATTCAAAAACAACCAAAATACAATTAGATTTTTTGGCCACCCAATGGCAAGGCCTCTTCCCAACACCATATACTACTCTTCAGATCCATGTCCATCCGCTGGTATGTCTAGGGAATTAAACCTATCTCTTTATCACACTCACTGCACTTTACTTTCTTTCTGGACAAGGATTCAACGCCTTTCAGCGTTCTAATCAACAAGGTTCTGAGAGTCCCTAAGTTGGTTATGCTTTCCTTCATGGACACTTTGCTAATCACCACATGGGTGTTCAAATTCTCTTTCAAATTTGAATTCTCTTGTTCCAAGCTAGAAACTCTATCACTCAACCTCTTCAGTTGAATTTTTGTCTCTTTTGCTCTTTCCTAGACCTCTATTGGATAACCATCTCGCTCAAATCTTTCATTTGCTCCTTTTGAGCAAAGTGTTCTCGCATGAACCATCTTAGCAACTTTTTTTGAAGCCCTAATTCTTCCTCCACTTTGTCAAACTTATTTTGACTTCTAATGGACTTAACAACTTTGTCAAATTATGCATTAAGGCCACTCTTACCATCATTTTTGCTTCTCTCTGGGGTGTTGGCATTTTTCACCTCTAAAATCCCATCCTTGATTTTATGCTTTCCCGTTCTTTTGCCTTTCTTAGTAGGTTGGAAGGTTACCAACTTCAACATATGAAGTCCCTCAACTACCTCTTCCTCTTTGTCTTCCTGCATGACCATGGGGCCATCCTTATGAAATCCTCTTCGAACATCATTCACCCCTCTGCTTGCATCTGATTTCTTCAACTTGGAGGCACTCCTCAACTTATGTTTATAGCTCTCTTTCAAGGTATATTGAATTACACTGCTAATCAGGGCTTCCTCTCTACTAGGAGTAGACTTCTTGGAAATAGTAATATTACCAATAATACACTCTAAATTTTCCTTTTGCATTTTTGTTTTCTCGAAACTGGGAAACAAGTAGGGCTTCTGTTAATGCCTTTGAAATACTTATGAATCATGAAAATGACTGCTGTGTAGGGGTTCACTCTTCTTGCCTCTTTTGACATCCAAAATAGAACTCTAAAGCAAAAGCAATATATAAAATGGCAGACTCACAGGAATATGAAGCCTAAAATAGTTCAAATAAATGAAATGTAACCAGTGAACAACATTTTTCCTACCTTCAAGAGTAATGTAGAGCATAAGCTGCTTGGTAATTACATCAAAGGTATGAGGAAGCTTCACCTGATCAAATCCATTGTGCAATAAGTATATCACTTCCCCTTATTGCAAGAACCTTTTCTTTTCTTCCTTAAAATTCATGCCTGTCTTAAATTTTTTTATGTCTTCCACTCTTAGCCTAGTCACCTATGCAATCAACTCTTTCATTATCTCAACAAAGACTCCATTAAATATCACCTTTATGTTATTCCACTCCTTCACAAACTTTTCTAATATATGTTTATTGTTCCCTTCTACTCTCTGCATAAAGTTGGGCATTCCACCCATTTACAGAAGTTCCCACACTTCATTATCCTCCTTCAATTCACCATCCATGATTGGTTCAATTCTCCTTGGTTTACCTCTCACCATTGCTTCTTTATTGATCTCATCAGGGTTGCACTGAGTATTATTACTTCTTTCTTCAAAAGCAAACACATAGAATAAACTTATGCAAGATGATTTATATTGCACAAGTGACTCACATTAGTTAATAAATTTACACCCTTTAGTAATCATGATCCACATGCTTTCATCAATTATTTTCTTGATGTACCACCTATAGGGGATTACATCATTACAAACATACATTATTATAAAAATAAAAAATAAATAATTGATTTTCCATTGTCTACCCATTACTGAATGACACTTCCATGTCAATTCTTTGACATATTGATTCATGTAAGTCATCCCTAGTGATCCACCTTCTCAAATTCTGAGACACCACCACTTCATTCACAAACCAATCTACCGAGTGATTCTCCTCTCTATACACATGTTGGATGTTAACTTCCTGAAATGATTCAATTTTTTTGCATAGTATTTACATATTAATTATATATGAGTGAGTGAGAATCAAGAATTGAATTTGATGATTGTACGAATGTATTTATACTTTTTCGATGGAATATTTTTGTATAATATTTACACATTAATTATATATATAAGTAAGAAAGAAGTAAGAATTAAATTTGATGATTGTACAAATATATTTATACTTTTTTCCCTATAAAATACAATCATTTATTTTTGGTATAACTATAAAGAAATTATTATATATTATGTACTAGATTTTCTAAAGAACTATATCATATTGTGTGCTTTTAAAAAAACTAAATACCTCCCCCTCTCTCTCTCTCTCTCTCTCTCTCTCTCTCTCTCTCTCTCTCTCTCTCTCTCTCTCTCTCTCTCTCTCTCTCTCTCTCTCATTTTAATTTTTTCTCTTCTACTCTAAATCATACCTAACATTTAAAAGACAATGTTGACCCTCAAATTTAGACTCTATAAACAAACAAGTGCCAAAAATATTGGTTTAATATAACATGGTTTAAACTTTGTATGGCTAAACCTTGAGTCCAAGCATGCATAAACATACATAGGAAGTCTTGTACTGACACAAAATTATATATTGTGCATTTCTTCATCTATTAGGGAGAGGTGCAATTGCTTGGTATCTCAGGGTGATGGGGTTATTATGTTCATTTGGAGTCACTTATTTAATTATTTTTTTAATATAGAATTATGTTTATTTTATAATTAGTTATATATTTTTTATTTCTTCTTTGAATTTTTTAAAATGATATATTAGTTTATGTAATGTAATAAATAATTTACATTTAATTAAACATTCACAAGACATGTATAATGCAATAATAATATATAATTAATAAATGGAATAATAAATATATGGGTATAGAAATAATGAATTTTTTGTGTATAATATTATAGAAGATTTGTCATAAAAAATTAAACCTATAAATTTGTAACTAAAGTCAAGAAAACTATCACTTAAAATTTTAGATATGATTGGAGAAGGTTAAGAAGATCATACAGTTCACTCTAAACATGTGTTTAAAGTGTAAACTTCCAATCTAGACAAAATTTACAAAACAAAAATTTAATTTCTCAATATTGTTCACTTGGTTCTACTCTTCACTTCTCTATCTTTACTTTGCACATTGTGATTCCTAAGCACCTACAATAGCTAAATTTTTGACCTAGATTGTAAAGGAAAATATAAAGTTAAGAGTTTACATTTTGGTTATTGTCCACTAACTACCCCTCTAGCAATCAGATCTAGTGAAGTAAAATAAAGAATCATTGGGAACATTAAAATCACATAATATGCATCACGTGTAACAATTGATGTTAAATGTCTAATCAATGGTGCTTGTGAGCATGCAAATGGATCACACCACTCGTTTATTTGTATGTGAGTTTGACTTATTTTTTTATAATATTGGCGCACGTAGTAAGTTTTAATGACTACAATTCAAAAAAGTAGAAAGGGCCAGATGAACCCATACATTAATGAGGAGAGAGAAAAGGACTAGTATGACCATACATTATTGTCCATATATGGTGTCAATACCATATAATACAATATAAAAAATGGGACCAAAGGTTCAAAATGATAGAATGGAGGTTCCCTCAAGGAGATGAAAAGAGGGACTTAGGCTTCCTAAGTCATCAAGATTGTAACATAGGATTATGAAGAAGATTGTTAGTCTCTTACTAGTGAATAAAATTCAAACAAAACAACTTTAATGCAAACTAACAATTCTCGCCTACATACTAGGGTTGGCATAAATAATGAGAACACAATAAAACACAACTAGAAAACAAAAGAGATGCTCCTTTTTACCTTCTTTATAGCTCTAAATTGATTGTTGAGGAAATTGGCTTGCTCAATTTGTGGAAAATAGAGTCTTTGTCAATAGTGCTCTTGCATCATTTCCCTTTCATTCACCTTGGCTTGGCATGTGGGTATGGTAACACTACATTAATGAAGCTCTTTGGAGGTATCTTGGCATAATAACATTAAACTAGAAAGTTTTGTATGTATTTGAACATAATAACTTTACACCAAGAAAGCTTATAGATCAATGGGTGATGCCTTCTATTTATAGCCTCCAAAGTTAACTCTAATCTAAGTGTAGTTACATTAGAATTGACCATGATTGAGTTAAAACTAACCTTATATGAGTTAAGGCTAACCCTAATTGAGTTAAAGAGGTGACAAGCCATTAATATTTGAAATTAATAGGCATGGCTCACAAATCCATATATTTGTTTGATATTTTAGGAGTGCTTGACAACTCAAAAAAGATGATGTCATCATTTCAGATACTTGTGTGATGTCATGATGATGTCATCAATCCATATTTATGAAATTCTAAAAAATATAAATTCACCAATTAATTAGCCATGGGATTTTCACCTATGCATTTAATTGGGTTTAACCGTTTAAGCAATTTTGATCAAGTTAATTGTTATTTCTATATTTTGACAAGTTGTCCCTTACATATGGTTGAAAAGGTCAGTTTGCTAGGTCACAACTTGACCAGAGATGAATTAGAGGAAGATGATGAATGTGTATAGTGCATTGCCCCAATTAGGGATACATTGAAGCAAATTAGAAGATGCATGTGATGTGCACTGATGAATTAGGACATTCTAGTGATTTATAGACTTAACTTGCATTGTCTGTAATAAGTCACTCCAAAGTCTGTTTAGACACAGAAGTGGACAAAAAGAAGTGTCTATAATTTTCCCCTGTTTGAAAAGGAATTTCAAGACACATGAATAATAATGTATTTTTAAATAAATAAAAAGTTGTTAAGAATAAAAATAAGATAATGATTGAGGAATGATTCTCCAAACAAAGTTTGGGAAGCCTATGATGATGCCACCTCGAGGGAGTGGCTGACACATATGATTGATAGACAGTCCCTCAAAAGGAATAAAAAGAAGAATGAAATTAACCCATATATGAGATTAATATAATCAAGATAATACATGAATGCGTTGATTTTAAAAGTACTAATTTGCCCAAAGGTAGTTATAATCAATAACAAAGGTTGAGACACTGATTTATCTAGAGGTAGTTGTAATAAGTGGCATAGTTATGTGCCCCAGAAGGGTGGATGGATTGAATAATGATTTTATCAAAGGCAATTATCATCATTTGAGTAACTTATATTGAATAATAATTTTTCCCCAAGTAGGGTAGATTTGATCATGATAAAATGATTATGCCTTGGTAGGGAAAATTGATAAGCATAACTCAAGGATATAACTTGTTACATAGATTAAAGATGAGTGGGCACAAACATAGATGTGATGGTTTAATGACTGAAGAAGCCACCAATAAATAGGTAGATGAAGATGTGCAAAGTGATGAAAGAGATGATTGGAAGAAATAAGGTGGTTGAGTGACCTAAGATACAACATGTATCCAAGTGCTTTCGACATTCAGTATTTTGGTAACTATGCATCTATTTAATAACATTTGAATGTTAGAAAGTCCACTTCATATTTTTGTGATTCAAAATGTTCTTCAGTTTTTGCATATTTCAAATAGACAGATCGCATTTTATGAATCATAAAAACCTATTTAGCTTTTCAAATTAAACTTCACATTTTGCATCCTTCAAAATAGTCTTTGTTATTTTCACATCTAAGAATTTACAGTTCGGCTTTTGTGTTTTGAAAAATACACTTTGGCATTCCTGTGTATGAAAAAAGGTCTTCAAGGTTTACACCTCAGAATGTTCCACTTGTGCATCAATATTTATTCTTTAAAATTTGCATATTGACAAATGTTATTTGGATTTTTAGTTTTTAAAATTAAACTTCATATAATCACCCACGATTGTGTCATGTGGCACAATCTCAATGACTCAGCTATGCAGAAGAATGACCAGTCTAAACAAAAGTCCTGAATAATGTGAGCACCTAATATTGTAACATGCATCACAATCTTAGTAACTCAACTATGTGGGAGATTATATTAAAAATATAATAATAGAACATCTTTGATTGACAAATGGTATGTACACAAATATGAGATAAACTTTGAGGATCATGAGAACATCATCTAAATTAGATTAAAAAGATAGTTCATGATCTAATCAATTGATGACACATGGCATCCCAATCATCCCAGGTGTTTTAAATCATATATCACTCAAGCACCCAATTGATATATGAATTATTTTTCCTTAATAAATAAACTACCAAGTCTTATTATCTGTAAATGTATGGTCTGTGAACTAGTTCGAATGATCACATGATTTGGACTTATTGCAAATATATAATATAGATGTCATTTATTTATAATAACTCCAAGTAATTCTTGATGAAGTCTAATTTATTTATGATAGCTTTCAACTACTAATTATTTATGATCATTTTAAATGATTTGGACTTACCACAAATACATTAGATAGATATGATTTATTTGTAATAAATCCAACTTAATCTTGATACAGTCCAATTTAATCTTGATACAATCCAATTTATTTCTGATAGTTTTCAAAAAATTAGACTATTGATAAGTCTATATTATCTAAAATAGTCCTTCCATTCTCAAATGTGGATCAGTGGTCAAACATTACACTTCATTGTTGATAATAATAAAAACCATAAAGACATACAAGATAATAATAAAAACTGTATCAATTTAATAATAATAAAAACCATAAATGCATACAAAATAAGAACATAATATAATTCTAGGTGAATGACATATAGGCATACAATGTCAATAATACATACATTACCATATAGGCATACAGAAAATTACATCATCTAACAATATAGTATGTAATCTTAGGTGAATGTCATATACACATATAATGCCAAAAATGCATACATTTCCATATAATCATACAAAAGAGTACATCATATAAGACATCCTAATCATCAAATAACCTCCCTCTTTTTTACTTCCTTGAAGAAGACTCTCCCTAGGATGCCCTACTTATAGATGGAGATCCTTCAAATGTGTTGGATTGATCTAAGATCTACGTGCTAGTCTTATGCTGATAGCTTACTTATAACTAAACCTATTCAAATATAAATATTATTAGAAAATTAAGATAGTATACATGAAAACAAGTTAAGAAATTAATTTTAAACTAGAATAAAATAATAATTTAAACATACACTTACTTCAAGCTCATGGTCTTGCTCAATATGCTTCTGATATTCAATTGGGTCAGTGACAGGTTCAGATACATGAACATGCGTGTGAAATGAGGAAAAAACATGAGGTGCTATAGTTATCATCTGAATTAGACTATCAGATGTAATATGACAACCCTGCATACAAAATATATTCACATAAGTTATATTTGTGTAAGTACATGTAGTAAAATTAATAAAATAAATCTATTTTTACAATTTAAAATTATAAGTTAGTATGTATCTTTGTGAGTGCCTATGTGGATGACATTGCAGTGACACTGCCTATGTCTATCTCGAATCATATTGATGGAGGATTGTCTACTCTAATCATCAAATGAAAAAAAAATGTTGCTTAGTTTTCTAGAAACTATTGAAGTTGTATGGCAATTTTCTCTCCTTTATTAAACCAAGAGTGTATTTAATAAAAGTTTTCTTGAATTTTGAGATCCTTGATAGATAAATTTAACTTAAGTATAAGATTGAATATACATAGAGAAAATATACATAAATGATAATATTAACTCAAAATTTTACCTTTGTATATGAAAATGGTGTTTTACTATCATGGATGGATGTAGTAATGGATGGCCCACTAACTAGCTCCATAAATGTAAACATAGGTTGAGTAAGATCAAATAATGCACCTATGGACTGTGACAATGAAGGCACCTCCTAGAACATAAAAAATACATATATATTATTGAATTTATGTGTAATTTAATTGTTAGATTTTAAATTTTTAAATAGAACATAAATTTAACATGAAATTTATATAAAAGATACCTACATGCATGTAGCAGCCAACATGTTCACACTAAATGTGCGTGCCAAAAACTCATGACTCAAGAGTATATCATCCAAGCCCTTTGAAGCACCACTGTCATCATCCAAAGGTCTAGTTCATATAGCACCAAAATATTTGTAGGGGTGGGTTAGGTATGCACACTAAGTGGAATATATATAACATTAGTATCTAAAAGCTTACTCGTATGTTGAATGAGTGTATTAGTAAGCGCACTAAGTGCATAAAGAGTATCAGTATCCATGACCTTATTCACCATAGAAGGAATCTTAAGATGAAGTGATTTTTGGGTAGGGATCCTTATAGGCTAATTATGTGCATGATGCACACCTGGTAAATCCTGCATAGAGCCTTTCCCTCAAGCTTGAAACTCACCATAGTCAAAATACTTTGGAATCTCATTGAAGACAAACTCATAATAGATTTTATTAAAAAATGCAATGAGACCTCATGGTTATTACATGGTTTATAAACAAACACAATCCACCATTGGTCTCAAAAATTGTATTTAATCAAATTATATTGGCATCAATGGTGGGAAATGTTTAGCAGTAAGTAGAAATGGTGCATTGGTGGCTAGGTTGATGAATAAGGCACACATTTTATCTTTTATTATTGTTCTTCACCTCCTATGATGAAATTTTTTCAACATAGTAAGCCTTAATTGTATCCCTATATGATGCCTATCTATCAATTTGACTCGTTACTAAGTTAACTTGACCTAATATCAACTCTAGGGTATTTACTAGATAGGTGCAGTGGGTGTTGGAAGAAATGGGCTACCTCATTCTCCTAATTATTTTCTCAATTTCAATTTTGTTTTCCACAATATATGTAACTAGATCCTATTGACTTCTTGGGAGATCTAGTGGAGCTATAAGAAGGATAAGAGGATTAAGCAAAGGCTTATGAGGATGCTTAAGAGGGTTAGGAGGAAGGTCAATATGGTGGCCACTTGCACTAGAGCAAGCTATTTAAAACATAGAAGTTACCAATTAAATAATGTAAATAACAAAAAATTAGGGTCATTAGGTTTAGATTTTAATCACTTACCTTCTCTCTGTGGCAACATCATTGATGTGGTGAGGTTTTAGACTTTCCAATAAAGATCATGTGATAGGAGAAATAAGCATAGTAAAACATGACCACCTTATAGGAGAAACAAGTAGAGAGAGAAAAAAAGAGACGGTTCACATTTTTAGGGGATCGAGTGGGTTTTATGTTTTATTTTTTAAAAGATTAATAATACTATGCATTTTTAATGCTAAACACTATAAACAGATACATGTTATAACAAATACACGTTATAATGCGTATGCATTATGGTTTAGTATGCTAATCTTAAAACTCAAATAATGCGTACATGTTATGATCATAATACATATGTGTTATGTTTATAAAACATACACATTGTATGAAATATCCATAGAATTATCCCCTAACTTTGTGCACATATCCATTTATATATTTTAAAAATTTCTAACACTTTGACTCTAAAATTTGACTTTGACAGATATAATTTTGATGACATGAATTTTAATACCGATGACATACTATTATTAATACAATATCTAACTTTAGTCCTAATTATATCTATAAACCAAAAATTAACAATTGAATATACAAATTTGAAAACTTATTAAGCATAACTTTAAGATATTTTAATCTAAATAGTAAAAAGACTTAGCAAAAAACTAATATCAACCTAAATAAAACTTAAACCTTTAATTCATACTAAAATATCATAAAACTTTATTGAAAAATAAAATACAAACTATATAAAAATGATCCAAAAAAATATTATATTCTAAATAAAATTTAAAAACCTAACCTAAAGCATAAATGTAAGAATTCAAGACTTGGATTTACTATGGAGGGCTCAAATAAATGCTCATAAAAGTGTATTTGATGATGATTTGGAAGATGAATGTTCGACGTCAAGATCTAAGTCAGCCATGAGATGTTATCCAAATTTAGTGTAGATCTTTAGATGTAAACTAGTATTGGAGAGGCTTGAGATTAGACGTGTGTGTTGAATCACAAGTGAGGGATAGAAGATACAAAGTAGTGGAAGTTGAATTGGTTATGGATTGAGGTGTAAGACAAGAATGAACTGAGAGATATTTCATGTTCATAAATATTTTAAGTCTTTATGGCCAGGACAAAATTCAAATCCTGATACATAGTTATATTTAATTCTAATGCCAAGATGAGTAAGATAGGATTTGATGTAGATGGGTTACTATTCTGAGTTATCATTGATATCTTGAAAGTTGTTTCAAACCCTTAAAACATATATTTAAGTGGAATGAGTGGATCAAATTTTGAAGGTTTCTTTGCCAATCTCCAATGAAAACAAAGAAATAAATTCATCAAACCCAATATAAAACTATTATGCATATTTATAAATGCATTGACCATTGATAAGGATTGATAGATCCATGAAAAATAGCAAATTAGCAGGTCGTACACTACATGATTTGACAAGTTGTGTTGTTAGTGAACTACACAAAGACTATGATGGAACTATATGGTGAATAAAGATTGGGTGTGAGTGGTCTTTACATGATGAAATTAAACCAATGAAAATATACATTCTTCCTTTGCTTGGTTGATGAATAACACATTCTTAATAAATATCTCAATTTAGGATTTTTTTTGGGATCAATACTTAGCTTTTATCCAGAGCCTAAACTAGTTTTGGAGCACAACAGGAGGCCTAGTCTCCTAAAACAAAATCTAAAAAAATAGCCTATATTTGACACCAAGAAAATCCTATTCAAATATTTGATAAATACCACTCTAGGGTGAAAATTAAATTAATTTTTGGATCCTACAAAAAACTTAAAAAAGAAGAATATTTTAGAAGACTTAAAAAACAATTTAACTCAACCTAAGAATCAACCTTTTACTGCCAATGTGCATCTATGCCTATTGGAAAGAAGAGATTCTATTATCCAATGAGTTTCATCGAGGATGGAGTTTTGAGCATCTAGTTGAAGTCTTTTTTATTCTATTTTCCTACTTCTTTCCCCTTTTCCCCATAGTTTCAAGTTTGGATAAAGATAGAGGACTAGGCTATAGTCAAAATAGCCCTACTTTCTAACTCTTATTATTCTTCCTCCTAGTTCATCTCTTCTTCCTCTGAAGATTCCATTTGCTGAGGGTTTTTCATTATTGGGGAGATTTTTTTTGGTGCTAAAACTCTAGATTTTTTAGCTACCTTTTCCTGTTCCTACTGAGGATTAGAGAGATAACCATCCTTCTCCTAGTTCTCAATTTCTTCTGCATCCTAAACAACTCCTTTCTTTTATATTACCAAATCTTGAATTGGCTGAGGAGAATAAAGTTACCCTATCATCAATTTGATCTCCACTTCTTTCCCCTAAACCTCAGCCTATTGAGGACTCACCTATGATTTTTATCTTTTTATTGAAGAAGGAAGATCCATCGGGAATTAAATTTTTTGAACCAAATTTATATTTGGGTAGCCTACCTTTTTAACCCATTTCTACAACATTGATGCTTGAGATCCTATAAAACCATTCTCAAGACAATGATATTTCTTATGAGTGCTTTGATTACACTTAAAGCATCTGAAAGACAATCTTTCCACATTAACATATTGGGTCCATAATCCATAGGATGGTGAGATCCGAATGGAATGATGGAAAGGTTTGGAAATATCCATTATCCCACACACCCTCTCAAAGCTCCTAAAATCCTCCACTAAATCATCAATTTTAATGAAGACTCCCAACTTGCTTACTAGCTGCTTGAGAAGATCAAGATTTTGCACTACTAGAGGTAGATTATACAATCTAATCCAAACTAAGGCATTCAAGATAAATATAATAGCATGATACAAAAAGGAGCCCATAAGAATAAAAATATGCCCTATTTGCCTAAAACCATGGACCATTATTCCACACAAAATCCATATCTTTTGTAGAGAAAAAATGAATAAGGAAAAACCCATTAGAAAGTAGTGTTAGAGAAGGAGCTTATATAGATGTCTCAGTTTCCAAAGACCATTGTGAAAGAATATCCCAAGAGGGTGTTTTCCCTATACATCTACCTATTAGAGAGCTACTTCCTCTTTTCATGCTAATAACTAAAAGATCTACATCTAAAATATCCAAAAGGGGGAGAGTCAGAAAAGAATAGTGAGATGTCACCTAAAAAAGCTATTTTAAGTTGATTTTTCTGAGCTAAAGCCCCTATAGGGTTACCCTCTAAATCTTCCACTATCTTTTAGGCCTACAATAAAAGGTCTTCCTACTACATTTGACTTTTGGAAATTAGTACCGGTTCAGAATTAGGGTTATCTTGGAGAAGCTTCTTATTACAAAATTATCCACAAGAGTGGAAGGGATTTAAAATATTAATACATAGAGAAAACACATCCTTGGAAACCCTAGCCTCCTTAGTTTAATCCTTTAAACCCTAAATATTTTAATAGGAACTAGATTTTGACCAACCTCTATGTTTAAATAGATGTTCCAACCCTACACTAGCTCTAAAATGCTTTGTATCTAGGGTAAAATGCCCAGAGTTTTTAAAACCATGAACAAAGTCATCTTTCTACGCTTTCAATCTACCCCTTCCTGGTTTGATAAAACCAAAAACTCCATGCTATTCTCCACCAATATTAAAAAAAGGATCATCAATCTACTCTGTATCCTAGAAATATCCATGGCTCCAAAGCCCTTTGCTTCTCAACACCTATGAAAAAACCTCTACTGGCTTCAAACCTCCCTCTGTTTGCTTTCCTAACACTATTGCATCCTTGAAGCTCCTTATTAGATTATTTCCCTTTCCCGTGCCTACTACCACTACCCTACCATCACTACCTATGCTCATTAATACCACTAATGCTTCCTTACCTTTGCTGCCATCATTCAATTCCATCAGATCCCCCTAAATCACCCTCAATTTAGGAATATTAATGAACATTGAATAATTATATTAATATAAAATTTTCTTAAATTAATATGGCTCAACTATTCAAAGAATAATATCATGGATAAGTGGCTCCGATACCAAATCTATAGTTGGTCTGATCTTTCATAAGATAATAACACATTTAAAATAGAATAATAATCATCAACAGAATAATACTACATATTATTCCATATGATTCAATTCATTCATGACACTTTACTCAAACTAGAGAGGAATATTTATACATTATTTTGACCATGTATAAGAGGAATCAAATCATATCCGATATCCCTTAATATATATCTCATCCTATATCAAGTAAAAGTTTAGAGGCTATCTATAGCCAAAAGGCTATAAGTAAGTTTTTTCAATTTTGAAATTGGATAATTCTACAAAAATATACATAGGTCAAATAGCCTCAATTTTATACAATTTATTATATAGGGATTTTAAATCACATTATAGATTATAATTGATCCTATTTTAGGAGAAATATTCACCAGAATTACTATGCATATATGGGCTTGATTCACTAGGAAATTATATGAGTTATGTATAGGTTAGTTTGGAATCACTAGGTATATATGTATGTGTGTATGTATGTATGTATATATATTTTGTGTGTGTGTGTGTGTGTGTGTGATGAGGAGCACCTAGGACACAATAAACTTATGGTAATAATTATATTTTGGTTGCCATGGTTTTTTAAATGAAATAAAAAAAATTTGAAAGGCCAATTATGGATATGGTTAAGACATTTTAGCAGACCTTATTATATAGTCTATAATTTTAAAACTATGAAAATATTTTGATTTTTTTAGTGCCATTTATAAAAATGTGTAAAATAAAATACTCTTAATTCTATATAGTTTTAATAACTTAAAAACTTAATAATAAATAATTTTCAAACCTAATGTTTATTTTATTTCTAGCATTACATGCGATACATGTTGAATTAAAGCTATAAGGATTGAGGTTTAGATATTACCTCATTTTTAGTGAATTGGTGCCAATATATTTAGGATCCCAAGGAAAAATTTAATATTGGTCCAACACATCACCCTCGAGATTAATGTAAGTTGTTCAAATACATATGTGATGGTTTATCTATATTTCTTGTCATTTATGCAAGATATTTGTAGAAATGAAGCTCTGATGGTCACAAGATTGGGATGAAAGGTTGGAAACAAAGGTGAAAACAATTTCTAAGCTAGTTTCCTTGTGATTAAAACTACAAGGTATGGATTTGTGTTTTTTTGTTATGAATACTAAGAATAATTATTTGCATGTATAATCATTTGTCTTGAAATGAATAAATATAATGATAATTTAATTGAAAAGCATTTCTTTAAATATATTTGCTGATGGTTTATCAATTTTTATAGTCATTGATGTAAGATATTGGTGGAAGCAAAGCTCTAGTAGTTGAAAGATTGGGATGAGGTGTTGATAATTTCTAAGTTGGTTTCCTTGTGATTGTAACTGAAAGGAATGGATTTGTGTTTCTTTTATTTTGAAGACTAAGATCAGTATTTACATGCATAGTCATCCATCTTAAAATGAATAAATATAATGATAAGTTCTTTGAAAAACTTTTATTTAAAGATATTTGCTAAAATCACTATGCGTGTTGGTTTCTTGGAAATTTTGTGTATATCTGCAAATATTTTCCTTAAACTCAAAATCTATTAAATGGGTATTTTCATGTTAGTCAGAAATATGGTTGAAATGATCATGAGGCTCTATTGCATTTATTCATTTTGTTCTTTGTGCATTTTTAAAAATAAGTATCTTGCATGCTATTATTTCTTAGAAGAAATAAATTTTTTATTTGTTTAAATGGAGTATTTCTCAAAGGAAATTAATTTCTTATTTGATTAAAATAAGTATGTGGTAAAGACCAACCAAATATTATAATAAACTAAGTATAGCAAAAAAATGTGACAAAAAATTGGAGTATAGAGCATAAATAATAAATCGGATATGGGGTCATAAGGAAAGACAACTATGAAAAGAGAGGATGGCATAACTAAAAAAAATTGAGTACATACAACCCATATTATTATTTCCATTTTTAATTGAAATAATGAACTGACTATGGGGCCTTGCAACTCTATATACATTTGGGTATTCTATATATTTTTAAAAAAATAAACAAGTTGAGTTTACAATAAAGGAAATGTACTGGTGTATGACATTATTGGTTGCCTTCTATTTGTTTTAATTGATGTCCTAAGATCATGTAAACTAAGGCATCAATTATAGGACTAATAAATAATATTATAGGAATTATCATTAGCACATTACAAAATGGACTTGCTCTATTAAATAGTTGATTAATTATTATGATTAATCTCTGCATACTACAACTATTCAATTTTTTTAGAGGGTATTTCACTTATTTATCTCCCCATGGTAGGTGCCACTTATCCATTATAAATATACTAAAGTATAGAGGACATCCCCTCTAAATTTATAATTTTATTTTGGTGTTGGTCCAAATTGAGCAACCAAGAGTATATTGTGTTATATTAAAAAAATGTTTCAGTTAATTTAACTAGCATATATGATAAAATATTTAGTAGTACTTGTTAGGATTTAGTAATATGTTATTGTTTTTGTATATTCTCTACTAGTTTCGTAGTAAGCCCTTAAAGTTGATTTTTCATAAGTTGATTGCAATCTATGAATTATGGAAATAGATACATTTAATAAAATTTGAGAATAGAATTAGATTATATTCTATTATGATAATTTAAATTGTGTTTTCCATTGTTAATAATGGAAGAAATTGTCAGATATAAAATCTAATTTATTGCCTTACCAAGTTGTATTTAATATTTGGGGCACATTATGACACATGGCTACCTATATCTAATTGGATTTTTTCCATGTTATGATATAGTTCCTTGTATTATTTTACTGTGGAAACAAGGAGACATGATCATATTTTATGGGTGAATTATTTTTATGGCTTAATATGAGCTTCCTTAATGCATAACCACCTTTCCCATAACTCATATTTACCTATTTTGATGGATGTGTAGAATTTTTTCCTTCACCTACATTGGTAATTAAGATGTTGATTTTACTCTATTTTATATTATAATTAATTAATCTGCCTTTATAATCAATCATATCCTTGGTGGCTGTAACCAATTCCTTCTATTATATATGCCCTAAGTGGGAAACATAAATATTTATATTGGACCTATGTTCTAGGAATGACAAGATATGATTAGTGTTAGTTTCATAGAGGTCGTTATGTAGCTGCTCTATATCTATTTTTTCCTAAGTGGGTTTATTAAGTATATTCTTTGGCTTAAATTATGATTACCCAATGATATATAATTGACTAATTTATTTAATATTCTATGTAAATTTTGTTTTACCTAGAATTTTGGTTTTCTTTATAATCAAGAATTAATTATTTTATTTAAATATGAGCATTTGTATTACATATGACCCATCATTTGATTCCATTAATAAAAAGATAAACACCTAACATAATTTTAACCATGGAAACCCATTGGGCATAATTATGCAAAAGGTGATGGCTATCTCATTCATATCTTATAAAATTCTCATTAGAACAAGTTATGGTGGTTATTTCTCACATACCCCCAAGTATAGTTAATAAATAATCCTTGGTAAAATGATTTCATTTCTTTATTCATAGGGTTGGCAACATATAAACTCTAGATCCCCTGATGAGTCCTCCTCTAGAATGGATTAATAATAAGATATTATACTATTAACTTTAATTTGGAAATTTTACCTAAGAAAGTTATACATGTTGTTTATCATGTATTCCTTGCTTGGGATTTATTCATTCAGGAATTTTTTTGAAATGGATAGATTGCCCCCAATTTTATAGGGCAAAGCAAAATATCCATTCTAAAATTCTTAGGGTATCCATTAATCATAATCGTTATTTCACCTCAAGCATATTTGCCTTGTGAATGTGTTTGGGGAAAGTAGTTTAACTTATATTTTTAGCCATTATTTCTTTATTTGGATATGATGTTTGATTTCCCAACTATTTATAAGTTTTTTGAAAGTACTAATAAAAATTTCCACTCAATTTATATTAGCATGATGATTTTTCCAAAGATTCACTAATGGAATTATACCTAAACTCTAGGATTTTATAGTAAGCTTTTAGGGGTCCATTCTTAAAATTATCCCTATCCCAAATATAACTCATCACACTTATATATATATAATCACTCTAGAAAATATAATTTACACGAGTTGGTTTAACAACCATATAAATCACTTCATTACATTATGAAATTAACACTCATTAAATATTACCAAAAAACACTAATTTCTTAACAATAACATAAAAAATGATTACAACAAATAATGGAACTTTAGCAACTTAAGTTTAGTGAAATAAAAGTATAGGATTTTTTCCTACAAAAATATAAAGTGAAAGTGAAGTTAAAAACATACCTCATTCTTGCCTTTTTACCATTTGTAAACAAAGATTGAGAGATAGTATACCATGGTAGGTCATAGCGAGTTATTATTACACAAACTTGATTGAGTGATAGATGTTGTTATAATAGGGCATAAAACATTGTGTGTAAGTTATTATACCACTCATTCTTATATATTTTTTCATGTGTATATCTAGTAAAGGGTAGTATTTTCCTAAAATTTAGAGTTGTACAATTTGGGTTGAGTTTGTACAATCATGAAAAAGATTGTATGATCTTGGTCATAACTATATAGTCTTGGTCAAACCAGATTTTTATAACAATTTTATACCTATAGTTTCATTAATTTATTTTAGAATCACATATCATTAGTAAGTAAATTGATTTTATCTCACTTAAATTTGATACAGTCCACCTTTATGTGAGGGAGATTCATCATGGGTCATGTTGAAGATAACTCAGGAGCTTGAATTTGTAAAGGTAGATTAGGAATATCTAGACACGATTGGTTATATCCACATAACACATCCTCATGTGTTGTGATTTGAATCCACCAGGATCACTACTTTAGTTGTGTAATATAACAATAACACTTATACATTTTTGTTACTGGTAGGACATGTTGGGTGAATATTTTGTCAACCAGCTAACTGGTGAGAAAAATAGGTCCTATCAACACAATAGGAAGATTAGTCGTCCAAATGTGTAGGTTTACCACATCAGAAGGGGATTGATCTCTCCTCTCATCAAGGGGAGGTTCCCTATATATATATAAATAGAAAATAATACTCAAGGGTAGGACAAACCATCCATCTCTCTTTCTTCATAGATGATGTATACAAATTAAAGGAAAAACTCAAGGTAAATGACAGACAACACTCCTCTTCTTTCATAATTACTACTCAGCAAGACACAAGAATACTCTAGGTAGTAATAGCAAAATGTAGCAAAAGATGTAATAACCAGCAAATCAAGATGCAACACAAAGTCTCCACCTAGATTGCTCAAGAATAAGATATGAAGAACAATGGGGGGCACAAAGTCATCCCAAGGTCCTTTACACAGGAAAAAGAAAATACAAACACATCGAAGGTACTTGTGGGGGCACAAAGTCATCCCACAGTTGGTCTTTAGGACACTTTCCTAACCACTTCCACTAGTTCTGCTTATTAGATCAAATAAACAAGAACGCTTCTAGGAAACAAACATACGAATAATTCCCTAAATAACACAGGCTATTTCCAGCACAAAGTCTGAAAAGGTCACTTGCATTCTTATTCAAATGAAAAAAATGATTAACAATCTGAGCTCAAAGTCTTAGTAAATGCCTTTCAATTTGGGCAGAATTTTTTTTGCTTCTATGGCAGAAAAAAGATCCTAGAAACAATCAGAGAGATTACAATATATAGAGGTTGAGAGAGGCTTGGCATGTTTATCCCATGGAAAAGCTCATGCTGTGCATGCAATTCTTTGAATGCACTTTTAGTTCTATATTTTAACTCGACTATCATCTCCTAGAACTGGATGATCCTCTTAGTTCCCTCTCTTGATTGCACCGTTGTTCACTTTGCCTTTATTCCCAAACAAGTCATGTCTTTTAAAGGCTCGAGAAATATGCATCCACATTTCTAGATTCAAGAGGTCTATTGGATCTAAACATTATGTTGACACTCTAGATATTTCGTATTATTTCCTCTGATTCACAGTGATTAGGGCCCTCACACTTAAGTCTACAAAAATCAACAGACACTTCATTGCCACCAATTTCATGTCCTCAGGTCTACCGTCATTTGAAACATATCTCATGTGTGGATATTTCTAGTTATTTTCTTCATCATTCCTCCTTTTTTGGCTGTTGAATCAGGTCCTTAAATTACCTCTCTATTCTTTGGTCACTTTTTGCTAAAAAATTGACACGTGGCAGTATCTGCTTAGAAACAGGTGAGGACATGCGGCAGCTTCTGCTGCTACTAGAGGCTTTAGAAACATTTTTTATGGGTTTGATAGAAGATGACATGTGGTGGTCTTTTCTATGCTTTAGCATCCTTTGAAAACACTCAGGACTTATATTAGTTTCTTGTGGAAGATGATGCATGGTAGCTTCTGCTACACTCTAAAAAATGTTTAGGAGAAGCTTATAAACTTGTTTGAAACTCAGACGTAGACATGTGTCACTCTCTATGGAGTTATAAATGTGTTGGGTGAATATTTTGTTAGCCAGCTAACTGGTGACCAAAATAGTTCCTATCACCACAGCATAGGGAGATCAATCGACCAGATGTGCAGGTTTATTGCATCAGCAGGGGACAAATCTCTCCTCTCATCAAGGGGAAGTTCCCTATAGATATGCAGGAGATGCAGGAGGCTATATACTATATATATATATATATATGTATATGTAGAAAGTAAGACACAGGGGGTAGGATAAACCATCCATCTCTCTTCTTTCAGAGATGATGCTGACAAATAGAAGAGAAATACTGGGTGATGGGGAAGGTGCTTCTCTTCTTTCAGAAGCAACTTTCAGCCAAGAGCCAGATTTCTTCCTAAATAGTAGAAATCCTAGTGAGGCAACAGAAGGCACTTCTCTTCTTTTAGAAGTGCTTGTTCTTGCAAACAACAAGACTCTTTTTGGTAGCAAGTAACCGGTAATAGGGTAACCACCAGCCTGAAGTGTAGCACAAAGTCTCCACCTCAACTACCCAAAGAGTATATCACAAAGGATAATGGGGGCACAAAGTCTCCCTAGAATCCTCAATAGAAAAAGGAAAGGAAAACACAGACTGAAATCAATTGTGAAAGCACAAAGTCTTCTAACAGTTGGTTTCAGGACACTTCTTTGTTACCTTTACTAATTTTGCACACCAAATTAAATGAATAAGGACACCTTCAAATGACACAATTCAAAACAACACAAAGTCTGGAAAAACTTGCTTTCTCATTCAAATAACAAGGAAAATGAAATTACAACCTGAGCTCAAAGTCTCAGTCTTCTTCTTTCAAAATGGGCAGAGTTTCATTCTTGTAAAAATGAGAAGTCTCCCTTACAACAAATGAGAGATTACAATATATAGCACCCCCAGAAAGACTTGGGCGCTTGTTTTTCATATGTCGGCACATGCCATGCATTTAATGCCTTGAAGGCATTTTCAAGTTTATCAAAGGACTGCATTGAAAATAGGGCAATTGTCTTAACTATGGCATGCCATTTCATCCCATATGTCTTCTCCTGAGTCTAGATCATCTGGTCTATCCCCTCTGATGTTTGTGCAGCCATCCATTTGTCTTTACTTCATGGAAGAAAATAGGCTGTGTCCTTGGTTTGGTGTGCTCAAAAGTCTACTCGATCCACTATTTCACCTACTGGAAATAACTCTTTCAAAGATAGTTTTGATCCTTTAGTCTCACTCCTCTCTTCATTGCTTAAGTGCTTCTTTGCTCTTTATAGCCCTTCTTGCCTAAGTCTTCGAGGGGGTCCTTTCTGCGTCTTTGATAAGTGGCAAGTTTTGCTATTATGAAACTCATTAGAAACTCATGGAAAATGGAGTCCACGACATGATTTGCCTGAGCAACTCAAAAGGGGAACACGGATCCAAACACTTGTCACATTTGCTACACTTTGTCTTTGTTAGGTTGTGGAGCTAAAAGCTTCACTAATGCAAGCAGGGAAGGAGGTTGTGAAGGGTTGCGGAGTGTCATAGACACCGGCGTCGGTCAGGCCAACTGACATCGGTAGGATAAGGCAGGAGAGCAACCAATGTCAATCAGTAGTCAGCCAGCGTCGACACCCCCCAGGTAGATAGGGACTGACATCGGTCACCTGTGTGGTTTTGACTATGAATGTTACGGGCAGTTAGCTAACGAACCAAGTGTTTACATGTCAAGAGTCAAATTTAGACTAGAAGCTGCAGATCTAATTATTGTAATTAGGTGTCTAATTATTGTTTGCATGAGATCTATTAAGAGACTCATTGGTTGTATTATAAACTTGTGCTAGAGAGTAAGAGAGTAATAATATAAGCTCCTTTTATGTGTGAGGTGAGCAATGGTGTGTTCCTCCTAGTGCCACAGTACCAAGTGTGGGTGCTGGATTGGAGAATCAGTAAGGTTCTTCATGTATGTATGATCTTGGTCATCAGGTGAGCATGGCTATGATAGGAGATCTGCATGGTAAGTAAGATCATTGATTTGTAGGTGTATGTGTGTGCAAGGTCAAGGTTCACAGGTGTGCAGAACTAGATTGATTTGCAGGTGTGTAAGATCAGAGAGGACAACAACACAACATGGAGCAGAATTAGGTGGGATCTACTTGGAAGTACAGTGTGTACTTGTGGAGTGCATGGAGCACTTGTGGAGTGCATGGAGCACAAGTGTAAGGTGAACACCAACTCTGTGTTTGAGTTGGGTGTTGGGACCTAAGGGAGAGAGCTTTGAGGGAAGATTTACTGTTTATGCCCTAGAGGTGTGTAAGGAAGAAGAACTGTGGCAACCTTCTTTGTTGTATTTACTTCTAAAAGAGTTTTAATACAACTTGTGTATTGTCTCTCATATCATGTGTTATTTCTAAATTCTAGTTACTTGTGTATTTTGGTTAATTTCTACATATTAAGTTGCTTGGTAATCAATTGTGTGCTTCTGTTATTTATCCCAACACGTGGTATTAGAGCTAAGGTTGCAAGGAGCAGGTTTTGTGTTTGGTTACAGGTCACTCTCAGGGGTTACTGATTGAGTGGGAGTAGAGCAATGGCAGATGAAAGTAAGCTAAGAATGGAGGAGTTGAAAAGCACAGATGGTCACTTACGGTCCTATGGAAAGAAAGAGCAGGTAAAATAAGATTGTTGGTTGGTAGCAGATCAGCATGAAGGAACTGAAGATGCAGATGTTGCAGGTGTTGTTACACAAGATGCTCTGGGAGGTTTCTTGGTTAAAGTTGAATCTTGGATAACAGATTCTATTGCCTCTTTCCATGTAGCCCCAGGGAGAGGAGCTGGTGAGCCTTGCCAAAGAATTGGCAAAGGGGAAGTGAAGCTAAAATTGTAGGTGGTCAACACATGGGTGTTGAAGCAGGTCATGCAGGTCCCAAGTTTGGAGATGTGGCTAATTTCTTCAAAAAAGTTGGGTGATGAGAGATGCACAAGAACTCTCATAGCGGATGCACTTGAATTAGTTGGTGGTAAGAAAATAAGTACTCTTTATCTATTTATTTATATTACTGATTCTTCTTCTATTATGGAGACGTGGCTTTGTAGGCTTGGTCACATGAGCAAGAAGGAGATGCATGTTCTTAAGCAGAAGACAGATATATCTGATAGGCTTAAGAACTGGAAAGCCTTGGTGTTTATGGAGGAGATGGCAGACAGAGACCAGTGGATGGGGCTAGATACTTCTGAGCAGGGAAATTTGGACATGGGTTTTGATTCAAAGGAGCTCACGGGTAAAAAAGTCATCACTCACAGGAAAACACAGGTACTGACGTCGGCATAAAAACCAACGTCGATAGTATGTAAGACCGATGTCGGTCAGGAGGACCAATGTCGACAGCAGGAGGACATCGACGTCGGTAGGGTTGGTAGTCAGGACAAGCGTAGGAACTGATGTCGATTGGATGCAGACTATGTGGTGACCGAGGTCAGTCACTATAACAGATTTTGGGTGGACAGCAAGCTGTCAAGGAGTCTCAAATGCCCATATGGAGGACTGAAGGTGGTAAGTAAGCCTCAAATTCATTATTCCTCTTCTTTATACTAGTTGCCGACTGCAGAGTAGGAAAGATCCAGGAAATAATGGGAGCATGGTAGGATTATGTTGCAGAACCAAGAGAAGATTTGGTACGATAAAGCATAGAGACGAATGGATACCTTAGTTGAAGAATAGAGAGAACGGACACATGAGACAGAAGACTAGGTTATATGGTCTTGAGGAAGCTACAGGACAGTGGTACAAGTTTTGACAGGAGGAGGACAAAGCATGACTTTAGTCTATGTCAAGGTAACTACTGTGGTTTGTCTTACCAGGGGGATGGTGATTGCAACATCATTTTGTTGCTATATGTGGATGGTATGCTAGCTAGTAGGTTTATACAAATAGGGTTTTGCTAAGCTAAGGGTAAGATTAGTTTAGTGGTTTGCTATGAAGAATTTGGAGCAGTAAAATTCTTCAGCATGGGAGACATGGGAGATCACAGGTTGATTTTGTCTCCAGTGGGAGCTGATGTGAATCAGGTGTTGGTGAGGTTTAGGATGCAGAATCAGAGCACACCAAGGGCTAGACAGTTCAGTGTCTGAAATCACATGAGGTCTAGTATAGGCCTGAGTTTGCCCAAGCAGTGGGTGTTGTCAGAGAGTTAGGAGCCGATTTGGAGAAGTGGGTTCTCAGAGATGTGAGAGGGACCATCAGTAGGGATTCATGCTATTCAGGGTCAAGACTTCACTACATGGGATTGTAGGTTTGGATGTGGCAGGGTACTCGAATGACAAGAGGTGCACCATAGGTTGTGTGGTGGGTTGTCTTCAGGATTGAGCTTGAAGAGGGATACAAGCCAGGAAATAGATTAGATGGAGTACAGGTACAGGTATAGTGTAGCTATTTATCTCCAAGTGGGAGATTGTTAGGTTGTGGAGCTAAAAGCTTCACTGATGCAAGTAGGGAAGGAGGTTGCGAAGGGTTGCAGAGTGTCACAAACACCGGTGTCGGTCAGGCCAACCAACATCAACAGGATAAGGCAGGAGAGCAATCGATGTTGGTCAGTAGTCGGCCAGCATCGGCACCCCCTAGGTAGACAGGGACCGACGTTGGTCACCTGTGTGGTTTGAGCTGCGAATGTTATAGGCAGTTAGCTAACGAACCAAGTGTTTGCATGTCAAGAGCCAAATTTAGACTAGAACTTGCAGATCTAATTATTGTAATTAGGTGTCTAATTATTGTTTGCATGAGATCTATTAAAGAGACTCATTGGTTGTATTGTAAACTTGTGTTAGAGAGTAAGAGAGCAATAATATAAGCTCCTTCTGTGTGTGAGGTGAGCAATGGTGTGTTCCTCCTAGTGCCACAGTACCAAGTGTAGGTGCTGGATTGGAGAATCAGCAGGGTTCTTCATGTATGTATGATCTTGGTCATCAGGTGAGCATGGCTACGATAGGAGATTTACATGGTAAGTAAGATCATTGATTTACAGGTGTATGTGTGTGCAAGGTCAAGGTTCACAGGTGTGCAGAACCAGATTGATTTACAGGTGTGCAAGATCAGAGAGGATAGCAACACAATAGGGAGCATTATCAGGTGGAATCTACTTGGAAGTATAGTGTGTACTTGTGGAGTGCATGGAGCACAGGTGTAAGGTGAACACCAACTCTATGTTTGAGTTGGGTGTTGGGACCTAAGGGAGAGATCTTTGAGGGAAGATTTACTGTTTATGCCCTAGAGGTGTGGGAGCCCTAGAGGTGTGTAAGGAAGAAGAACTGTGGCAACCTTCTTTGTTGTATTTCCTTCTGAAAGAGTTTTAATATAAGTTGTGTATTGTCTCTCATATCATGTGTTATTTCTAAATTCTAGTTACTTGTGTATTCTAGTTAATTTCCACATATTAAGTTGCTTGATAATAAATTGTGTGCTTTCATTATTTATCCCAACAGTCTTTTTCCATAGGGCACTTTTTTGTGGGATTTTTTCTTCAGTCAGGTTTCTCCAGCTTTGTCTCTTCCTACTGCAATTTGAGCTATCAGGCTATCTTTCCAGCCAGTCGCTTGGTTCTTCCTCTGAGTTCTACACTTTATTTGAATTTCAACAGATATTCCCTTACCTTAAATTTGACATCTATGGGGACGTCATTGGTTGACTGTTGTTTGAACCATGTTGAACTTTGAACCCGTTGAACCACTGAAAGTTCATTGATTCATTGGTTCATTCTAGTCTCTTTGTTTTATCGCTTCTTGGTTCAATCACTTTCACGCTCCTTGGTTGAACCATCCATTGAACCACCTATTTGTTGCTTTTCCTTTGACTGAGGCTGCTTTTGAGCTTTTAAACCAATGTTGAACCAGCGAATCCCCTTTACAGAAAAAGCTTAAAAATGAGGAATTTGAAAGCTCATAATAAATTTTGAGAAGGGAAGAGAGAAATTTTGGTCTGTAGGTTGTCCCAAAAATGAGTTGCATTTTTTGGGGACAACAAAATGAACAAGTGGTGGCTTTTGCTTATCTTTGGAGAGTCAGGTGGATGATGACACATGGTGGTCTCCACTAAACTTTAGCAGCTCACTGCAGTTCTACCATAGTATTTATGAAAACAAGAAGCAGGAGGGAGAAATTATAGAGATTGACACTTGTTGGCTTCCACCAAACTTTTGCAAGGGGCACGTGGCACATTCTATGGCTTATTTGAGAAACATTTATTGATAGAGGCTTTGAAACCTATTATAAATTTAGAATCGTAGATGCAAACATGTGTCGCTCTCCACAGAGTTACAACAAAAAAGGTGGTAGCCTCTGCATGCCTCTTAAGAATCCTATAGAGGATGACACGTGGCAGTCTCTGCTAAAATTTTAGCTACTTTTAAAAAGTCTTTAGGACTTATTTTAGTTTCTCATAGAAGATGACACAATGCAGCTTCCACTACATTTGATGAGAGACATGTGGCGGGTTCCACTCATTTGATACTATGTCTCAATGGATGACATGTGGTAACATCTGCTGTGACTTTGATGAAGGACATGTGGCATCATCCATCACATTTGATGAGAGACATGTGGCAGGTTCCACTACTTTGAGGGTAGAGCATACAATGTCCTGGCAGACGACACTTGGTGGCTTTTGTGAGATGTTGAGATAGACAAAGACCCACATAAAAATAAATACCCACGTGTTGAACTTCAGAATTGTTGAAACTTTGAAGCTTCAGATGGAGACACTTGGAGGCTTCTAACAAACTTTAGTAGGGATAGATGGCATCTTCCATTGTGATTAGAAACAAAGTTCGATGGGGCTCGACAGATGACATGTGGCAACTTTCACTTGACTCATTCTTTTTGGGGCACTCCTTTGAACCATTTTGGTTGAATTGACCGATTAAACCAACTTTGGTTCAATGGTTCAATGTCTTGTTTTGGCTGAGTCCTTTTGATCTTCATTGAATCAAATGTGTTGAACCCATTAAACCTTGAACCCGTTGAACCTTGATGAAGCGCTTAACTCTTGCCGATGACGTTGAACCTTTGAATTAAGGCACTAAACCAATCTCAAAAATGACTAAGTGTTGGAAATTGATTCTTTTGATTGAATCTCCCTATAGAAGCCTTTGAACCTGTTGAACCATTAGTCCTTTGACTAAAAAAGCTTGAATAATTCTCAATTTTTAAAGCTTAGAACAATTTTTTGAAATGAGAAGACATATTTTGGTCTTTACAAGACCAAAATAACTTATATTTTGTCCTAAAAATGAGTGACATTTTTTTGGGGACAACAGCTGGCTCCAGTTGGGGAACTTCCTTCAATTGGAAATTTGAAACAGCTGAGGGGAGTAGGATCCAGAATCTCTAGTGTCTTTGAGTATGCCATTGGGTTATGGAGTCATGCTACCCTGAAATGAAAGGCATCAAAAATAGAAACAAACAAAATAAAAAAGAATTAAAAACTGTACAAACATACATATATACAGATGCAATGATCTGATACTTCAAGAGTTGAAGTGTTTCAGATGCTACCCATTGTGAGGCAGAGAAAAGGGTGTGCCATCTTGGTATTTCAATAAGAAGCTATTTTCACCTTTGAGCTCATGAATAATAAAAGGGCCTCTCCATAGGGATTCAAATTTTCCATGCATTCCCTTTGGTTCTGTTTTCTTGTCCCATAATAGGACTTGATCTCCAACCTGGAAATCTCAACTCTTTGCTTTTTGGTCAAAGAGTTTCTTCAGTAGGCTTTGATGGACTGTGATTCAGTCTACCACTATAGTTCTTTGCTCTTCTAGCTCAGTCAGGTACATAATTCTCTTATAAAGGGTGCTTTCATACATTTGATCTTCAATTGCTTTGACCAATTTTAATGCTGGCAATTCCAACGTGATTGGTATCTCAACGTTGATATCATAAAGAAGTTAGAAAGGAGACATACCAGTTTCCATTTTGGGTGTAATTCTATCAGCCCACAAAGCATCAAATAATGCTTTGTACCATGTTCTTTGGTTGTCATCAACTAGCTTCTTGATGATAGTCACCAGGTTCTTATTAATTGATTCAGCTTGTCCATTCCCTTGTGGAAAGTAATCAAATGAGTGGGAGAGTGTAATTCCATAGTAGAAATTGAATTGAGTTATCTCTTGGGAAGTGAAACAAGCTGCATTATTAGTGAAAATATTAATTGGGACCCCAAACCTGGAAATGATGTTCTCTTTTAGGAAATTGCACACTACTTCTGAAGTAGCATGCTTGGTTGGAATTACTTCCACCCACTTGGTGAAATACTCTGTGGCTATGAGGACATAATCATGTCCAATGCTTGAAGATGGGTTTACATTACCAATAAAATTGAGGCCTCATTACTAGAATGTTTCTTCTATGACTACTGGCTTGAGAGGTAGGGCAACTAACTTGGGTCTTCTGACAAACTACTAGCATAGTTCACATTTCCTTACCCACTTCTACGCATCTTGAAAAAGAGTAGGCCAGTAATATCTAGCCCAAAGGATCTTATGGGCAGTCAAAAGAGCAAAAAAATGTCCTCCACAGGCTCGATTTTGGAAGGATCTCAAAAGTTGGCTTTGCTGCTCCTTGTCCATGCAGTGAAGGAACACTCCATCAAGGCCCCTCTTATATAGGCCATTGTCCCAAAGGATGAAATTTGCTACTTTCAACTTGATAGTCCTTCTCTCTTTATAAGATAGGTGAGCAAGACATTCACCATAAGTAAAGAAGTGAGCAATACCTGAATACCACTCATCAGTGGTAGAGACAAAGAGGACTGTTGGCACTTCTGCTTCTTCTAATTTTTGATGCTCTATTCCCTCTGGCTTGTTGTCAGCAATTAATTGTCATAAGCCTTTTCCTCAAACCAGCTTTGTTGGTTTGATGAGTAGATCAAACTCCTAAATTTTTGCAACCCAATTGCCTCTTTTCATCCCAAACTCTTGCTGAGTTAGTATGGATTTGATTGTTGTGTCAGGAACCAAGGCAGTAGTACGTGAATTCAAGATGTAGAAGTGGAAATGCTTTACCACCTTCACCACTGCATAAGCATGCTTTTCCATATTTGAGTACTTTATCTCATGAGATTTGAGAGGACAACTCATGAAGGAAATGGGAGACTCCATACCTTCTTTATTCTATTGAACCAAAATCACTGAAAGCATGTGTTCTGAAGCATAATTGTACATGGTGAACTCTTTGTTATAGTAAATTGAAACATGCTCTTAAAGATTGTCCTTTGGATAAAATAAAAATATGTGAGATATGTGACAGTAAAGAACATGACACAAATCATTATAGTCATCTTTATATTTTGAAAAATCAATTGAAACAAAATACACATCCCATAGAATAATTTAATTATTTCTAGAGACAAAATCTATTTCCACAAAATGAGACCCAAGGTTAGGGCGTGAGCAATGGCAGTCTTGATATCTTTAAATTTTGGCTTGCCTTCATTAGTCCAGCCGAAGGTGGGCTTTCCCTTCATCATGTTTACAATATGTCTAGTCTTCTCAGCAAACTCAGGGATGAACCTTCATAAGAAATTCACCTTTTCGAAGAAAGAGTGAACATCAGTCTTACTTGTAGGCAAGGTAAGCTCTTGGATAGACTTGACTCTATCTGGGTCAATTTTTATGCCTTATTTAGACATAATGTGTCTGAGAAGTTTTCCCTCTGTTACTCCAAAAATTGACTTCTTGGGGTTCAAAGAAATGCCATTTTGACGGTAGCATTCTATCACTTGTTGTAAGTGGCACACATGATCTGGACGATGCTTAGAGAAAACAGTCAAGTCATCAAGATAAACTACAATGAACTTTCCCATCTCATCCTTGAAAGTGAGGTCCATTAATCTCTGATAGGTGATGCCAGCATTTATCAAGCCAAAAGACATTCTCTAATAGGCGAAGGTGCCCCAAGGTGTGGTGAACATAGTTTTATGCTGGTCTACTTTAGCAACTTCAACCTAATTGTATCTTGAGAAACCATCTAGCATTGATAGCATCTCTGAACTAGTCACTATCTAAAGCACTTGATCCATGATTGGCAAAGGATAATTATCCTTCAAGGATGACTGATTCAAATTCCTAAAATCCACACAAAGGCAAATTTCACCATTCTTCTTCCTCACAGGAACTATGTTTGTAATCCATGTGGAATGATGGATTAGGAAAATGATCCTAAAATTTAACATCTTTTGTATCTTAGATAGAATAGTACTTGACATCTTTGGATTGTACTACTTGGGTTTTCGCTTGTAAGACACTGAGTTAGCCTTTAGAGAGATGTCATGTCAGATTTCATTAGGCCCGAGTGACTTTAAGTCATCATAAGAGTATGCTAAAACATCCATGTACTATCTAAGTAGAGAAGTGAACTTGAATCTTTCCTTAGGAGTACAACACTTCCCAATGTTCACTATCTTGGGGTTTCCCTTGGTACCTAGATTTACTTGATCAAAACTCTGAGGAGATCTTGCCTCTATTTGCTACTGTTTGATGAATCTGTCATGCTTATCAAATAGTTTCTCAAGGGAGACCAGGCCTTTGGGGATCTTGTTCCCTTTAAGTTGCATGAACTCTACATCTATGCTTAAACTTGATTTAGGGGTCAATTCAAGCTCTTGAGGTTCACTGCCTTCAAAATACAACCATTCAAAACTATCCTTTTGCTTCAAGAAAGCAATGATTTGGTTGTCATTATTGAACACCTACCAATGACTAGAATTATCAAGTACACTTGGTCGAGAGACTAGTTCAATAGTGTACCTATCTCCTTTGAAGTCTGAGTGGGTAACCAGAAGAGTGCCTGAGATATCCAAAGTGTCAGCTCTATCATTGAATTCACTGGAGACTGTAGAGATGCTGAAAGCATCAAAATTTTCAATTTGGTCCCAGACTAGATTGTGGTAATGGTGCAATCTCTCATTTTTGGTTTGATATAAGTTCTTACCTGATAAACCACTAGTTCAACATCTCCTTTAGCATGAAGAAGCTTGATACCTTTGTCTTGAGTAGCCTTTAATCCAAGAAATAGGGATTCATATGTTGGGGATCAACCAACAATGCTGATTACAATATGAAAGCAATTAAATGCGGAATTAACTAGAATGATAAGTAACTAGAATGATAAATAACAAAGAATAAGAGATACAAGAAACCACCCTGAAAACTTGTATTAAACTCTTTATAGAAGGAATACAATTGAAGAAACTTCTTTTCTTCCACACCTCTCTCAGATGTAAAAATCTCTCTCTAGATCTCTTTCCCTCAAGAGCTCTCTCTCTCAATTACAATCAACTCCAACAACCTGGAATGATTCACATATACAATCTTGTACTGTTCAACACTCTACTCATACAATAAGCTAAGAAGATCTATCCTATTATATAATAATTAGGAAACATGAGCATACAACTATAGCCATCAGATGCACCTCCTAATCAAGGGCTCTAAACAGTCTTACTAATAATAGAGATGCAGACTTAAGACTAATACTTAATCCTAACATGCAAACACTCTATTTTGTCCATGGAAATAGCTTTTTGGATGCATAGGTAACCGACGTCGATTCCTGCCTGTTTGCCTGTGACCGATATCGACCGATCCATGACCGACGTCAGCATCTCCTAGTTTGCTCTTAACTGACGTCGATCTCTCCTGACCGATGCCGGTGACTGTGTAAACCTGCAACTTTGCAATCTACTCACTTGGTAAAGCTTTTAGCTCCACACCTTAACAATCTCCCACTTGGAGATAAACAACTGCACCAATACCTGTACAACAACATCTTCTAGCTCCTCCATCTTCAACTCAATCATGAAGACCAACTGAAGTTGAATGAAGATTCAACTTCTCCTTTGTTACCGGCTTGGTTAACATATCCGCAAGATTCTCATCTATATGGATCTTCTCCAGCTTCAACTCACCATCCTCCAATACCTGTCTTATGAAGTGGTACCTAAGTTGTATATGCTTTGTTCTTGAATGAAAGGCTGAATTCTTAGCCAAATGAATTGCACTCTGACTATCACTGTATAATCTACAAATCTCTTGCTCCTTTCCAAGCTCTTCCATGAATCGTGTCATCCATATCATCTCTTTGCTAGCCTTTATGACTACAATATACTCTGCTTCTGTAGTTGACAAGGCAACAACCTTCTGTAACTTTGATATCTAGCTAACTGCCATTCCACCAATAGTGAAAACATATCCTATGGTGCTCCTTTTGCCATCTAAATCACCTGCCATATCTGAATCTACATAACCATGTAGAGAAGTATCTGAACCTCCATAGCACAAATGGCTACTGCTGGTTCCTCTCAGATATCTAAGGATCCACTGAACTGCTTTCCAGTGCTCCTTCCTTGGATTGGCCATATACTTACTTATAACTCCCACTACTTGGGCAATATCTGGTCTAGTACAAACCGTTGCATACATTAAACTCCCTACTACAAAAGAATATGAAACTCTACTCATGTACTCTACCTCATCATATGAATTAGGACATTGTTCTTTACTCAATTTAAAATGTCTAGCCAAAGGTGTGCTTACCGGTTTTGCATCCTGCATATTGAACCATTTCAACACCTTATTCACATAATCCTCTTGAGACAAAATCAACCTATGATTTTTCTTGTCTCTCTTAATACTCATGCCAAGGATTTTATTTGCTGCTCCCAAATCTTTCATGGCAAATGTGTGAGCTAATTTCACCTTAAGCTCAGAGATATCTTGCATGTGTGATCCTGCAACCAGCATATCATCTACATACAACAATAGAATAATATATCTACCATTATCTAATCTTTTAAAATACACACAATGGTCAGATTGACACCTACTATAGCCATGCTCAGTCATAAACCTGTCAAATCTCAAATACCACTGTCTAGGAGGTTGCTTGAGGCCATACAAGCTTTTTTTCAATCTGCACACTAACTTCTCCTTACCTTTGACCTCAAATCCTTCTGGCTGATCCATATATATTTCTTCATCCAAATCTCCATGAAGAAACGCTATCTTAACATCAAGCTACTCAAGATGCAAATCCTCAATAACAACTAAAGACAATACAGTCCGTATAGAAGTCATTTTAATAACAGGATAAAAAATCTTACCAAAATCAATACCTAGTTTCTGTGCAAATTCTTTCACTACCAACCTGGCCTTATATCTCATCTGTCCATTCTCACCTTCTTTCAATCTGTAGGTCCATCGGTTCTTTAGTGTCCTCTTTCCTGCTGGCAACTCAACCAAATCCCATGTTTGGTTCTCTTTCAAGGACTCCATTTTCTCAACCATGCCATGCTCCCACTGATTCTTGGATTCCACCTGTATTACTTCATCAAAACTCTCTGGTTCTCCATCATCAGTAAGCAATAAATAGAATAATGAAGGGGAATATCAAATTGGAGGTTTACTTACCCTTTTTGACCTCTTGATGGGCGTCTGAGACTCATTCACAACACGCTGTCCACCCAAATTCTCTAATAGTGACCGACCTCGGTCATGTCTAAGCCTGTAACTGGCTGACATCAGTTCTCTTTGACTGACGTTGGTTCTTTCTTGGTCGACGTTGGTCAGTGTATGACTGACATCAGTTTTTGTTCTATCGATGTCGGTTCCTGCCTAGTTGACATTGGTCTCTGTGTTTTCCTATCTGTGATTAATTTTTCCCGCAAGCTCATTTTGGACTGTCACCTCATCCAATTCTTCATTGCTCTGCCCAGATTGATTCAGCTTCTTGAGCTGATCACTATACATCACTTTTTCATTGAAAATAACATCATGGCTCCTAATTATCTTGTTAGTTCTTAGATTCCAAAACCTGAATCCAAAATCATCAGAGCCATAGCCAATAAATGTGCACCTCATAGACTTAGCATCCAGCTTCTTTCTATTTTCCTTATCAACGTGCACGAAGGCTTCACAACCAAAAACTTTTAGAAATAAGAGATCTACCTTTTTACCTATCCATGCCTCTTTTGAAATTCCACCATCCAGAGCTGTAGAGGGTCCTCTGTTAATCAGGTAAACTGCAGTATCCACAGCTTTTGCCCAAAACTCTAAGGGCAAACCTATTAGGTTGTGGAGCTAAAAGCTTCACCAAGATGTAAATAAGAGGAGTTACAGAGGTTGAAAAATGAGTTTTAGGGCAATTGACATTGGTTTGATCAATCGACGTCGATCAGATAGCAGTGCAAAAGCAATCGATGTCGGTTACAAGTCGACTGACATCGGTCAGGAGGAGCTGACATCAGTAACCTATGTGTGAACATGCAGTTTGCATGCAGATTCTAGAGAGTCTATTTTTGGACTATTAGTTTGCATGTTAAAGACTAATTATAGTCTTGAGTTGCGTGTCTAATTATTGTAATTAAGATAGTCTAATTATTGTAAGCATGAGATCTATATAATAGACTCACGGGCTGTATTGTAAATTAGTGCTAGAGAGTAAGAGAGCAAAATAAGCTCCTTCAGAGAGAAGAGAGCAAAGGTTTGTTCCTCCTAGTGCCACAGTACCAAGTGTGGGTGCTAGTTTGGAGAATTAGAAGGGTTCTTTGTGTATGTATGATCTTGATCAGCCAGTGTGCAAGACCACATTTGGAGATCTACAATGGTGAGTAAGGTCTAGTGATTTACAAGTGGCAGCAAAGAGCAGGGAGATCTACTTGGAGTACGGTTGTGTGCTTGGCGTACTGGCAGTGTGTTACTGACTGGTGGAGGTGAACATCAATTCTATATTGGAGTTGATTATTGGGATCGTAAGAGAGAGAGGGAAGAAGTCCTTGAGGTGTGGAAAGCCTTTGAGGTGGAAGAAGAAGTGGCATCTTCTTTATTGTATTTTCTTCTGAGTGATTATTAATACAAGATTGTGTATTGTCTCTCATATCCTGTGTTATTTCATATTTCTAGTTACTTATTCATTCTGGTTAAGTTCCATGTTTAGTTGCGAATACAAGAGGTAATCATATGTGCTCTAATTGAGGAGAAAGATCTTGATAGTTGGTATCATAGCTTTTGGTTGAGTTGACTAATAGGTGGTTCAGATCTGGTTAGTGTTTGTTGATTACAGGTCACTCACAGGGGTTTTAGATTGAGTGGGAGTATAGCAATGACAGAAGAAAGTAAGCTATGAATAGAAAAATTGAATAGCACGAATGGTCTAATTGATGGAAAGAAAGAGCAGGTAAAGGAAGATTGTTGGTTGATAGAAGATTAGCGTGTAGAAGTAGATGTTGTAGGTGATGTTGCATAAGTTGCTCTGGATAAAGTAGAATCTTGGTTTACAGATTCTTTTGCCTCTTTCCATGTAGCCTGAAATAGAGCATCTTTTCATGGGTATGTCTTTAGAGACTTTGGAGAGATTTATTTAGGAGTTGGTGAGCCTTGTCATATTATTGACGAAGGGGAAGTGAAGCTAAAATTGTAGATGGATAACACACAGGTGTTGAAAGAGGTCATGCAGGTACCAGTCTTGGAGATGAGTCTAATTTCTTCAGGAAAGTTGGGTGATGGGAGATGCACAATAACTCTCACAGTGGATGCACTTGAATTAGACGGTGGTAAGAAAGTAGGTATCCTTTATCTATCTACTTATATTACTGTTTCACCTTCTATTGTAGAGATGTGGCTTTGTAGGCTTGGTCACATATGTAGGAGGGGAATGCATGTTCTTAAGCGAAAGACAAATATCTTTGACAAAGTTAAGAACTGGAAAGCCTTGGTGTTCATGAAGGAGATGATGGACAAAGATCAATTGAGGGGACTAAATTATTTTGAGCAGGGCTATGTTGATTTGAATAGGGTTTTGATCTAAAAGGAGCTCGCGGGTAAAAAGTCATCACTCACAGAAAAACACAGGTACCAACATCAGTTAGACAATAATTGATGTCGGCAACAGGAAGACCGACATCGGTCATACAAGAACCGATGTCGGTAGAAGGGATATCGGTGTCAGCCAAGGAAATGACATCGGCAGTCAGGGTCAGTACAGAGAACCGACATTGGTCAGATGCAGACTGGGAGATGGCTGAGATCGATCACTGGAACAGATGGTGGGCAGACAGCAAGCTGTCAAAGAGTCTCAAACACCCATATGGAGATAAGAAAGGGTAAGTGGACCTCATATTCATTATTCACCTTCTTACTAGTTGCTTACTAATGGTTGAGAACTAAGAAGATGTGAAGAGGCAATGTAGGTAGAATCCAGAAACAATGGGAGCTTGGCATGGATGAGGAGTGTAAGTCCTTGGAGGAGAACCAAATAGGTGTTTTGTTGGTGGAGTTGTTAGCTGGAAGAAAGTACTAATAGAGGAATGGATTCCCAGGTTAGAGAAGAGAGTGGATGGATACGTGAGATGGAAGGCCAAGGTATAAGGTCTTAAGGAAGCTACAGGACAGTGGTATAGGGCTGACAAGTGGTACTAGGTGGATGACAAAGCAGAGCTTTTGTCAATGTTAGTATAACTATTGTGTTTATCTTACCAAGTGGATGATGGTCACAACATTATCTTGTTACTGTATGTGGAGGATGAGCTTGGAGCAGGTTCAGACATACAAAGTTTTTTGTTGAGCTAAGGGTAAGGCTAGTTCAGTGGCATGTCATGAAGAATTTAGAGCAGCAAAATTCTTTGGCATAAGAGACATGGAAGATCATAGATTGATTTGGTCTCCAGTGGGAGCTGATGTGAAGACAGTGTTGGCAGGGTGCAAGATGCAGGATGCAGTATCAAAAAGCACACCAAGGGCTGGACAGTTCAAGCAGAGCTTAGAACAGGGTTTAAAATCACATAAGGTCTAGTGTAGACCTAAGTTTTCCCAAGTAGTGGGAGTTGTCAGAGAGTTTGGAGCCAATTTGAAGAAGGTGGATTCTTAGGTATCTAAGAGGGACCAGCAGCAGGGATTCATGTTATGCAGGGTCAAGGTCTTCACTACATGGAGTTGTAGGTTCAGATGTGGCAAGTTACTTGGATGATAGGTGTAACATCATAGGTTGTGTGGTGGTTGGTCTTCAAGATTGATCTTGAAGAGGGATACAAGCTAGGGAATGAATTAGATGAAGGTACAGGTATAGGTAGAAGTGTAGCTATTTATCTCCAAGTGGGAGATTGTTAGGTTGTAGAGCTAAAAGCTTCACCAAGATGCAAATAAGAGGAGTTATGGAGGTTGCAGAGATTTGCAAAATGAGTTACAGGGCAACCGACATTGGCCTGATCAACTGACATCAGTTAGATAGTAGTGCAAAAGTAATCGACGTCAGTTATAAGTCAACCGACATCAGTCAGGAGGAGACGACGTCAGCAACCTATGTGTGAACATGCAGTTTGCATGCAGATTCTAGAGAGTCTATTTTTTGACTATTAGTTTGCATGTTAAAGGCTAATTATAGTCTTGAGTTGCGTGTCTAATTATTGTAATTAAGATAGTCTAATTATTGTAAGCATGAGATCTATATAATAGACTCATGGGCTGTATTGTAAATTAGTGCTAGAGAGTAAGAGAGCAAAATAAGCTCCTTCAGAGAGAAGAGAGCAATGGTGTGTTCCTCCTAGTGCCACAGTACCAAGTGTGGGTGATGGTTTGGAGAATTAGAAGGGTTCTTCATGTATGTATGATCTTGGTCAGCAGGTGTGCAGGACCACATTTGGAGATCTACAATGGTGAGTAAGGTCTAGTGATTTGCAGGTGGCAGCAAAGAGCAGGGAGATCTACTTAGAGTACGGTTGTGTGCTTGGTGTACTGGAAATGTGTTACTAACTAATGGAGGTGAACATGAATTTTGTATTAGAGTTGATTGTTGGGACTGTAAGAGAGAGAGGGAAGAAGTCCTTGAGGTGTGGCAAGCCTTTGAGGTGGAAGAAGAAGTGGCATCTTCTTTATTGTATTTTCTTCTAAGTGATTATTAATACAAGATTGTGTATTGTCTCTCATATCCTGTGTTGTTTCATATTTATAGTTACATATTCATTCTAGTTAATTTTTGTGTTTAGTTGCTAATACAAGAGGTAATCATATGTGCTCTAATTGAGGAGCAAGATCCTGACAAAACCGGCATGCAATCTCATACACCTTGCATGCTCCATTACTGTTCTGTTCATCCTTTCAGCAACTCCATTTTGCTGAGGTGTCCTTGGAACCATCCTTTGCCTGCAGATTCCATGCATATAACAATACCAGTTGAACTTATAGCTGCAGAACTCACCACATTGTCAGATCTCAGGCACTTCAATCTTCTGCCTGTTTCATTCTCAACCATAGCTTTCCAAATCTTAAAAGTCTCAAATACATTAGATTTTTTCTTAATACAATAGACCCATACCTTTTTTGTAGCATCATCTATGAATGAAACATAGTACCATGATCCTCCAATAAAAGCAACTTGAGCCGGTCCCCACACGTATGTGTGAACAAGCTGCAACTTATGCTTCTTCTTTGTTGACCTAGTCTTGAGAAAACTCACTCTCTTCTATTTTCCAAAAGCATAGTGCTCACAAAAATCTAGATCTATGCTTTTCAAATCTAAAAGCTTACCTTTTGACTTAAGAATGGACATTCCCTTTTCACTCATGTGGCCGAGCCTAGAGTGCCACAACTTTGCATCCACATCTGAAGTAGATAATACAGAAGGATAATTATTAGTAACATAATTACATAAATAGAGAGTACCTACTCTCTTACCTCTGGCCATTACAAGTGCACCCTTGGTCACCTTCCAAGATTCAGCTGTGAGAGTTACTGTACAACACTCATCCCCTAACTTTTCTGTAGAAATTAAATTCCTCTTCAAGCTGGGAACATGCATGACATCTCTTAACACCCATGTGTTGCCATTCTGCATTTTTAGCTGCACTTTTTCTTTGCCAACAATTTTACAAGGCTCATCATCCCCTAAATACACTATTCCAAAATCTCCATGGACATAGTCACTAAAATATTCTCTATTAGGGGTAGCATGAAAAGATGCACCAGAATCTAAAACCCAAGATTCTATATTATTATGCAAAGAGAATATTAAAGCATCTTGTGCAATACCTGCAACCTTTGCTTCTTCTTTTCTTTCGTGCTGATTGTCCTCCTTAGGCTTTGACCAACAATCTTTGCTTATGTGCCCTATCTTTCCACAATTCTAGCATTGTGGCTTCCTACCATTTCTGGATTTGGATCTACCTCTCACCTTTGACTTAGACCTTGATCTCCCTTTCTTGCTCTTCTCTTTTTGCCTTCCCCTGCTCTCAAAACTTAAAGTGTTCCTCGATGTTTCCTCTGTGCTTTTCCTGCGAATTTCTTCATTCAAGATTACACTAACAACATCCTCTACTTTTAAAATATTTGAAGTAGATGCAGTATTACTAACTGCCATTACCAAGCTATGCCAACTTTTAGGCAAAGAACATAATATTAAAAGAGCTTTAATTTCACCATCAAACACTATTTTGACTGAACTTAATTGATTTACAATTCCATGGAAATCATTCAGATGATTAGATACAAATCCACCTTCCTGCATAAGCAAATTAAATAACTGCTTCATAAGATATACCTTATTAGAAGCTAAGGGTTTTTCATATAAATTTGCTAAAGTTGTCATTAACTCTACTATTGTCTTTGCCTATGATAAATTAGATATCATAGTAGATGCCAGACTCAATCTTATAGATCTAAGAGCCTTTCTATCAAGAACTTCCCATTCTTCATCATCCATGTCTGTGGGCTTCTTTGCAATCCCACCTAACGATAAGTATAGATCTTTTTGATTCAGATAATCTTCTATCTGCATTCTCCAATGTTGATAATTCTTGCCATTAAAATTCTCCATTCTCAGTTTACTTTTTTCTGCCATTGCTTCTCCCACTCAAACAAAAATCCCTACAAAAACACCTGTGAGTACCCTGTAATCAATACAAACTAACCAGATCTGAAACACCTATTAGTCAACCTAAGCTTTGATACCACTTGTTGGGGATCAACTAACAATGTTGATTACAATATGAAAGCAATTAAATGTGGAATTAACCAGAATGATAAGTAACTAGAATGATAAATAGCAAAGAACAAGGGATAGAAGAAACCACCCTAAAAACTTGTATTAAACTCTTTACAGAAGGAATAAAATTGAAGAAACTTCTTTTCTTCCACACCTCTCTCAGATGTATAGATCTCTCTCTAGATCTCTTTCCCTCAAGAGCTCTCTCTCTCAATTACAATCAACTCCAACAACTTGGAATGATTCACATATACAATTTTGTACTGTTCAACACTCTACTCATACAATAAGCTAAGAAGATCTATCTTATTATATAATAATTAGGAAACATGAGCATACAACTATAGCCATCAGATGCACCTCCTAATCAAGAGCTCTAAATAGTCTTACTAATAATAGAGATGTGGACTTAAGACTAACACTTAATCCTAACATGCAAACACTCTGTTCTATTCACAGAAATAGCTTTTTGGACACACAGGTAACTGATATCAGTTCTTGCCTATTTACTTGTGACTGACATTAGCCGATCCATGACCGATGCTGGCATCTCCTGGTCTGCTCCTGACCGACGACGATCACTCCTGACCGATGCCGGTGACTGTGTAAACCTGCAACTTTGCAATTTGCTCACTTGGTGAAGCTTTTAGCTCCACACCTTAACATCATACTCAGCTATGTTATTAGTGTTGTTGAATTGCAACTTGTAGGATGAAGGAAAAATATCTCCTTGCAGAGATATCAACATAACCCTGGCTCTTGAATCAGTAGAGGAACAATTATCATCGAATTTGAGGATCCATACCTCATTAGACACTGATTTTCATTTGGATCCTTCCTCATTTAGAGGTGGAGATTCTTCCTTAGTTCTAGCTAAACTAACCTTCAGGTCGTCACCTTTGAGAGCTTCAACAGGTGTTTCATGAACTTTTTCAGTGGATAGAAAGTAGTTACCCATGCCTAAAGATTCAAACAAAATTTGAGCTTTAGGTGCTGATGATTGGGTGACCACATATTTTGTTTTCTTTTCAGGAAGCAATCTTTTCATGACGCTTTTGATTGAGATTCTTGCCTCAGACAAGTCCATGTTTAATTCGCCACCAACATCTTTGCAGAAATTTCAGCTAAGAAGGATGCCATAAGATGTTGGGACGTTGGCCACCAAGACAATCATCTTGATTCATTTGTCTGGGAACATTGTAAATGCAAATTAGGCATCCTTAATTTTCCCCAGCAATGGTACCTACTTATTTTCCATGGAAAAATATCTACCAAATGTCCTGGTCAGTATAATGCCAAGGGATTCAGCCACTTTGGTAGGCATGACATTATTCGAAGCTCCAAAATCAATAATACAATTGTTCAACTGATATCCATTTATTAATAGGGATACATAGAAAGGCTCTATTTTCTTGAGAGCAGCAGGAGGAGAAATGACAAGATTGTTTGGGATAAACATGTTCCTTGGGGGATCATGAGTTGCTTTCTTAGCTTCTTGTCTCGTTGGGATGTTTTGGTTCTTCACACATTGAACCAATTTATCCAACTGATCAGGGTTGGACTGCAGAAATTCAAATTGAGACATTTGAACTTTGGCTTTTTTTACATGATCAATAATGTCAAACATCTAAAATGAGCCAGGAATAGAGGATGGGAGCTCATCCTTTTGATTCTTGGTAGGAGGAGAACTAGACTGTGGATTTGAAGTAGAAGGTGCAGGGGTATTTGGTGTACTTACCTTTCTTGCAGTCATCAGATCTTTTGGCTGAATGAGCAGATTACTTCCATGCTTAGAAATTGAGATTGATGGTTGAGGTCACTCTTTTGTCTTCTCTTTATTAGCTTCTTGGGCTGATTGATTCTTAGACTGGGTGAACATCGCATATGATCCCTCTATTGCATTACCTTCACTTTTAGGTTTGTCCTTATAGTTCAAGAAACCACTATTAGAGTCACCAGCTAATTCTTCTTCTTCCTTAGTGAAGAGATTAACATCATCTTCAAGGTTCAACTTAGGCTAGAATGAGAAACCTGAGTTAGCTTCAAGATGTCCAACCACTGAGTTGGTTGGAGGCACTTCAATGGCAAGGTTCCTCTATGGGAGAGGAAGAGGATTCAGCTACCCTTGACCCCTGGTAGCATTGCCTTGGTATGTCTAATTCTGGAACGTCCTCCTTGGGATATCTCTGTATGCAGGAGTGGATGATGTCCCTTGGGCTATTTGTCTTTTGAGAGCCAATAATTTGTTTGCCAGCTTCTGCACCATGGGATCAATAGTGGCTGTAGATGAGTAATCAGAAGATGAAGAAGATTTACCTCTATTTGGATCTCTCCTTATCTTCCCAGCCAAGATAAGGTCATCTTCTACCTCAGTAGCCAAGTTTTGAGCTTCAGTGAGGTATATCTGGCTAGCATGTCTCAGTAGAAAACTCACTTCAGGCAGTTGTGAGTTGATGAAGAAGCACTTGAGGTTTTTAGGGGTCAGTTGAGCGATTATAGGGATCCTGTTCCTCAACTTATCAAATTTGGCAATGAAATCCCTCATTGGTTCTTGAGGTTCCTTCTTCATTTGTGTGAGTTGGGCCAGAAGGGCATGCACATCTTCTATAGGTTTGAATCTAGCTTAAAACTTGGCTTTGAGTGTGTCCTAGTTAGTCACTGATCTAGCTTGTAGATGGTAGAACCAATTCACAGTAGTATCTTGTAACGTCTCTATGAACAGTCTGACTGCCACGTCCTCAAATTCTACACCTATTACACCATAGGATATGCTGAAGGCTGTAATGTGTTCATCAAGGTGAACCTTTCCATCACCAAAGAACTTGGGGAAATTCTTCCTTAAACTACATGGAAGCTCATGCAGGGGTGGAACAAGATTGAGTGGGCCAAAAGAGTTACCCCAGGGGCCTTGAACTGCCATGAGTGGATTATTGAAAGCAGGGATAACAAATCTGGGTGGTGTATGTATAGGCAAAGTCCTACCGATAGAAAAAAAGTGACTTTACCTTGTGTTGGTGACCTGGTGTTGGTAGGAGGAAGACTCCTAGTTTGTTGAAGGTGAGGTTGTAGAGGAAACAACTCAAAATTGCTCTATTGCAACAACTCAAAAATAGGGTCAACAACACCTTGGGCTTTTTGGCTTCTGGTATAGCGTGAAGTTATAAGATTGTAGAACAAAAATAGGAAAGAATTGATCTTGCTTTAGCTTGAAACTTAAGGCCTCAAACTGCGTGCTCTTTCCCTAGCGGAGTCACCAAAAAATTGCTGGGTGAATATTTTGTCGACCAGCTAACTGGTGAGCAAAATAGGTCCTATCACCATAGTAGGAAGATTAGTCATCCAAACGTGTAAGTTTACCACATCAGAAGGGGACTAATCTCTCTTCTCATCAAGGGGAGGTTCCCTATAGGTATGCTACATACATATATATATGTATGTATATATATATATGTATGTATATATATATATATGTATGTATATATATATATGTATGTATATATATATATATATATATATATATATATATATATATATATATATATATATATATATATATATATATATATATATATATATAGAAAATAATACTCAAGGGTAGGACAAACTATCCATCTCTCTTTCTTCAGAGATGATGTATGCAAATTAAAGGAAAAACTCAAGGTAAATGACAAACATCACTCCTTTCAGAAGTACTACTCAGCAAGACACAATAATACTCTAGGAAGTAACAACAAAATGTAGCAAAAGGTGTAATAACCAACAAATCAAGATGCAACACAAAGTCTCCACCTGGATTGCTCAAGAATAAGATACGAAGAACAATAGGGGTCACAAAGTCATCCCAAGGTCCTTTACACAGGAAAAAGAAAATACAAACACACTAAAGGTACTTGTGGGGGCACAAAGTCATCCCACAGTTGGTCTTTAGGACAATTTCCTAACCACTTCCACTAGTTCTGCTTGTTAGATCAAATAAACAAGAACGCTTCTAGGAAATAGACATACAAACAATTCCCTAAATAACACAGGCTATTTCCCTGACAAAGTTTGAAAAGGTCACTTGCTTTCTTATTCAAATGAAGAAAAATGATTAACAATATGAGCTCAAAGTCTTAGTAAATGCCTTTCAATTTGGGCAGAGTTTTTTTTGCTTCTATGGTAGAAAAAAGATCCTGGAAACAATCAGAGAGATTACAATATATAGAGGTTGAGAGAGGCTTGGTGCATTTATCCCATGGAAAAGCTCATGCTGTGCATGAAATGATTTGAATGCACTTTTAGTTATGTATTTTAACTCGATTGTCATCTCCTAGAACTGGATGATCCTCATAGTTCCCTCTCTTAATTGCACCATTGTTCACTTTGCCTTTATTCCTAAACAAGTGTCTTTTAAAGGCTCAAGAAATCTACATCCACATTTCTAGATTCAAGAGATCTATTGGATTTAAACACTATGTTGACACTCCAGATCTTTCATATTATTTCCTCTACTTCACAACGATTAGGGCCCTCACACTTAAGTCTGCAAAAATCAACATACACTTCATTGCCACCAATTTCACGTCCTTAGGTCTACCATCATTTAAAACATATCTCATGCGTGGATATTTCTAGTTCTTTTCTTCATCATTCCTCCTTTTTTAGCTATTGAATTAGGTCCTTAAATTGCCTCTCTATTCTTTGGTCACTTTTTACTAAAAAATTGACATGTGGTAGCATCCGCTTAGAAATAGGTGAGGACATGCAGCAACTTCTGCTACTATTAGAGGCTTTAGAAACATTTTTTATGGGTTCGATAGAAGATGACACGTGGTGGTCTCTGCTACACTTTAGCAGCCTTTGAAAACACTTGGGACTTATATTAGTTTCTCATAGAAGATGATGCGTGGTGGCTTCTGCTACACTCTAAAAAATGTTTAGGAAAAGCTTATAAACTTGTTTGAAACTTAGATGTAGACACATGTCACTCTCTACAAAGTTATAAATGAACAGGTGGTAGATTCTGCATGTCTTTGGAGAGTCAGGTGGATGATGACACATGGCAGTCTCCATTGAACTTCAGCAGCTCATTGGGGTTCCACCACAGTCTTTATGAAAACAAGAAGCAGGAGGAATAAATTTTAGAGATTGACACTTGTTGGCTTTCGCTAAACTTTTGCAAGGGGCACGTGGCATATTCCATATCTTTTTTAAGAAATGTTTATTGATAGAGGCTTTGAAACCTATTAGAAATTCAAAATCATGGATGTAGACACATGTCGCTCTCCACAGAGTTACAATGGAAAAAGTGGTAGCCTCCGCTTGCCTCTTGAGAATCCTGCAGAGGATGACACGTGACGGTCTCTGTTAAACTTTTAGCTACCTTTGAAAAGTCTTCGGGACTTATTTTAGTTTCTCATAGAAGATGACACATGGTGGCTTCCACTGCATTTGATGAGAGACATGTGGCAGGTTTTGCTACTTTGATATTATGTCTCAATAGATGACATGTGGCAACATCCACTGTGACTTTGATGAAGGACACATGGCAACATCCATCGCATTTGATGAGAGACATGTGGTGGGTTCTACTACTTTGAGGGTAGAGTATACAGTGCCCCAGCAGATGGCACTTGGTGGCTTCCATGAGACCTTGAGATAGACAAAAACCCATGTAAAAATAAATACTTGCGCGTTAAACTTTAGAATTGTTAAAACTTTGAAGCTTTGGATGGAGACACTTGGAGGCTTCTGGAAAACTTTAGCAGGGACATGTGGTATCTTCCATTGTGATTAGAAACAAAGTGTGATGGGGTTTGGTAGATGACATGTGGTGACTTCCGCTTGACTCATTCTTTTCGGGGTGCTCCTTTGAACCATTTTGGTTAAACTGACCGATTGAACCAACTTTGGTTCAATGGTTCAACAGTTCAATGTCTTGTTTTGGCTGAGTCCTTTTGATCTTCATTGAATCAAATGTGTTGAACCCATTAAACCTTGAACCTGTTGAACCTTGATGAAGCATTTAACTCTTACTGATGATGTTGAACCTTTGAACTAAGGCGCTGAACCAATCCTAAGTGTTGGAAATTGATTCTTTTGAACCTCCCTGTAGAAGCCTTTGAACCTGTTGAACCATTAGTCCTTTGACTAAAAGAGCTTAAATAATTCCCATTTTTTAAAGCTTACAACAATTTTTTAAAATGAAAAGAGATATTTTGGTCTTTACAAGACCAAAATAACTTATATGTTGTCCTAAAAATGAGTGACATTTTTCGGGGGACAACATGACAAATGACCATCACCCTAGAAGATGTATGACCCATCCTTAGACTATTATTTTAGAAGATAAGATTATAGTAGAGACACATATGGGGTAGAGGATACCATGGATCATGAGTATTATGTGATGAGGTTTAGACCACTAGAGTTGGGGGAGAAATTGAATTCATGGTGATCCTTTAGGGAGATACCCAATACATTTGTAGATACATAATTTTACTACTGAGCTACATCATGGTAATAAACAAAATAGTGGTATCATGCTATTATGGGTTATATCACATGACACATGATATGGATTAGATACATGTGTTATAATATTCAAGGTATTTAATGACCACACACTTTTATGTGGATTACATATATTATGTATGAGCCAAAATGGGGGAGAAGTATCTACATAAAAAATAGAACAATATTGGGCCTTTAAGCACTTAGTGTTGACTATACCTATAAGTCTACCCATGATTCTAGGGGACACATAGAATCCACTAACATATAGTGACACATTGAGTTGTATAAGAGGTTTAGGGATCATCATATGATGGGAATGAGTCGGTACTGACAAAATCATGTCAGTATCAGTTGGCAATACTAACCGAGTATGAAATAATTGACCTATGTAGAGGAAAACTAAACTAAGAGTTTAGATATGTCCATGTAACATATTTAGTAGGTTTTAAACAAATAATGAGATTCTTTTACGTGTTTAACAACATAATGAAAGAGTTGACTCATAAGATAACATGCAAGTGTGAGATAATGACATATTAAGACCTTATTTTTGTGATCAAGTCATGCATAGTAAAGGTGTGTCAAAATTATCATTATCAATTACTAAAAACTAAATTTTATTATCTAAAATTGAAAAATAGAAGACATCAAGATTATATCTCCATATTTATGACTCGCTCCAAGCTGAAACACTATGTAAATATACAACAATATGTATTTCCTTCATAATGGAATTTGAGAAGTATATTTTAGGGTACATATAAGAGAGGGTATATATATATAAAACAAGATCAATCCTTCCTTTTATGTTTAGTTCCCCTAAAGTTAGTTTACACTAAAGGTGGTGGCATATGTGAGGTGAGTAAGCATTAAATGCATGCTTCTTTAGACATGTGCACATACTAATTAAACTTAATGGTAAAGATAACTACCTAAGTTAACTTAATTAAATATGTATAATTAATATTAAAATCCAAACCCCACATTAAGTGTAACTTATGGAGGTTAAATAGCTTATAAAATGGGTCCCAAAAACTAGGTTTGACTAGGTACCCATGTACAAAAACCATCTCTCACAAAGCAAAGAAAAAAGGATAAAACTTGTAGGGAAAAAATACTCCCTAAAAGAGAAATAAAAATATGAATTATGAAGTAAGGAATGAATCATGATGAATCCCATCCTAGCCAAGGATAACTTAATTCACCACAAACATCAATTGAAATTGAATATAATGAGGTAATACTAAAGGTTTAGTGAAGACTTAGCAACTTGTTCCTCTATAGGTACAAAATCCAAGGTAAGGTCACCATATTAGATGATATAATGAATGAAGTACATGTGGATCTAAAAGTGTTAGTAATTTAATACCCCGCTAGGTTTCATGAGATATGAATGGCACTAATTTTGTCATGCCAAATATTAACGGGTTACGTCTATGGAACTATGAACTCTATCAATCACTAACAAAGCTATATAACCTCCTAACTAGATATAAAAACACCTCAATAATCTACCTCTATTGTTGATAATGCAATATATGATTGCTTCTTTCATACTAAGAAAATGGAACTAAACCAAGATTATATATAAATCTAAAATTAGATTTCTAATCAGCCACATCACCAAACCAATTTGAGTTAGTGAAGCCTACAATCTATGAAGAAATCCCTTATGTGTAGTGAATACCAAAATGTAAAGTGCCCTGAATATATCTTATAATGCATTTGGTTTCTTGATAATGAATCGCATGTGAATCCTATTAGAAATAGGAGATAAGGAAAATTGTAAAGGAAATATCAGGTATACTATGTGTTAGGTGAAAAATTCTTCTAACTAACTACCTCTAAAAGTAGCATCAACTTTGAGGTGAAGTATAAGTGGTTATCATTGTAATATCTAACTAAAAAGGTATAGGGGAAATCTTGAAATCAATCATGACAAAGTGACAAAGTAAGTATCAAGCATAATTTTGATGACTAATGGAGATACCATCAAAAGATTAAATTATTTGTAGCCCATAAAAATAGTGCAAAATTCCCAAGTCGATCATGTCAAACTTCTCCATAAAACTATTTTATATATCTTTTATAATGGAAGAGGAACTAATTATGAATACTAAGTCATCATCATAGAGGATAAGTATCAAAAGGTCATACCAATCTCTTTATATGTATACTGTATGATCAGAATGGGAATGTGTGAAACCATAAGTAATAAAGAAGTTTTCTATGTTCTCATACCAAGATTGAGGGGCTTATTTGAAACCATAGAGTAAATGACAAAGCATGAAAATAAGTGAATAAAATTTTAAAATTACCTATGGCTAATCCATATAAATATCCTCATGAAAATCACCATGTAAAAATGCACTCTTGACATCCATATGATGTACCAAGCATCCTTGTGATGTAGCTAAAGTACAAGATGAAAATAATCCATCTTAGAAATGAGGGCAAAGTTTTAAAGTAGTTGATCCAAATTTATTCCTATATATCCACTTGCATCAGATTAAATTTCTTTCATTATGAAGAGAAACCAAAACCCAAGGTTGATTTTTCATCAAAAAGGAATACTCTTATGTCATTACTTTATTCCTCTCTAGTATACTTATCACATATGATTTTTTTGTGGATAACATAAAATAGAATGGCTCAGAAGAGAAACCCCATATGCATGTGAATGATCGAAAATACTATCAGTAGGATCCCTTTCCTAATAACTAGCCTTTTTTGAGTAGTGTGGACCCACTTGGGTGAATCTATAATAGAATGTGGAGGTGCATGATCAATAGGAACATCATGATCATCAAGAAGTAAATGATATTAAAATTCACCACTATATAAAATCCATTCATTTTCGTTAGAATAAAATAAGGCATTATACAATGCAATATTTTTAGAATTTTGTTCTTGGTTATTGTTTTGATTTTGATTAGAACCTTTCTTCCTTTTGTTAATTTTAGAGGTTTTGTAATTATTTTTATTCTTATGTTTTTAACAATCTTCCTTTTTATATCCAAGTTTACCATAGATTGTAATTTCTATTAAATTTGACTTTATGATTCTTATTACTAGATTTCTTCTTCCCATTTTTACTATTGACATGTTTAGGTTTAGTTTTCTGGTTTCCAATATTTTCAGGGACACTATTGAGATGAGAAGTGACTGAGTGGCATTATATTTATAATAAAATTTTTACATCACTTGTTATTATTGAATAAGAAGAGTTGAAAGGGTAGTGTGGTCAATAATGTCTTATTTTGTTTGGTATTTAGAATTGAGAGTTGAAATGAAATTGGGAAACTTTTCATGAATATTTAACTAAATAATTAAATAAATAAATTTATCTTAAATTAAATTACAATTGCATCAATCTAACTAAGATTTAATATTTTTTATTTTTAAAGGACAATTAAATACTTCTTTATCACCTTTTATGGGAGCAGTAAGTAGTTCAAGTATAAGTTCAATGATTTTTATGAGATGAGTACCCTCACACGTAGATTCAAGGAGTTTTGAGGCATAACTAGGCGACTCATTATTTTTGATATGGCATAGGAATTCATACTTTACACTCCTAAAAATTATCAACATGGCTTATTATTATTTTTGTTGAAATACATTGGTAAGTTTAGTTTTGATATGTCTCCCTAATGGGAGTTTTCTAGTCCTGACAACAATATTCCAAAATTTTTGAGCCATAAATTTAGCTTTAATATAGATTTTAATTTTTTGATGGTTTGACCCATTTAATATTTGAGTCTTATTGAGAAAAAAATTGGGATAAGCCATACTTCCCTTCAAAGTTTAACACTTACTAGTTTGATTTTATACTAAAATGACACTAAAAGGGTTATAAAAAATAAACTTTATAATGTAATTTTAAACTTCATTTTTGTAATAAAACATTTATTATAGTGTTTAAAAGATTTAAAACACTTAATTTTTACCAATGAGATGTGGGGGATTTTGTTAATTGGCTTGGCTATTTCAATTCCCACTCAGGTTCAAATCTCAAGAAAGGCATATAAGGTTGGTTGTATTATTAGGGTCTAATGACCATTACTTATTTTTGAGGCTAGTGGTGGTCATTGTTGAAAATAGTTGGTATAAATTTGGTACTATGTAGTATACATGTGGTATTAAACTAGTTAATAAATAATATGGGGATATGTGCCCCTGATTGTGTCCCAAATTAGTCCAGTCAAAATTTGTTACCTAATAAAAAAAACTTATAAAACAATTCAAAAAAATGTAAAACATTACAACTATAACAAGTGTCTCAAGTGTCATAAATAAATCAATGTAAAAATTATTTTAAATATAATTATTGTAAATATATATAAATAAACTTTAAAAAATAAAATGGACTATTCCAATGTGTCTATAATGTGCAAAAACCTAGAGATAGACTAGTCACACGACCACCTTCATAAAAAAGAATGACTAGAAAATAATCATAAGAAGTGTTTTTATTATAGGTAAAAGTGGGGTTTTGAGGGACTTTACCCATACAAAAGTAACACCTCAGTGGCTAGTAACATAGACCAAAATATTAACAAACAAAGGAAGAACATACAAGTTCACTAGACAATCACAACAAAGATACAACACAAAAGCAATTAATTCATAACTTCTATTACAAAATAAATAGATTTATCAATGAATTTTATTACATTCATCATAAGCTATAGTCCATTCTTGTATCATGATTTGAAATTTCTTCTCCAAACCACTAACTAATTTTTTATTTTCAGATGTATTTGCCACTCCTTTAAACTTTTTCCTGGGACTAAGATCATTCTAACTTGTGTTAGCATTGTTAAAAAACATAGATAAAACTTCCATGATCTGCATTTCATTATTCACTTTTAATTCACTAAAGTTGACTAGAAGATTAAGTTTTTATTTGAGTTATCTACTCTCTTGCTCCAGCCTATTAATTATGTTAGTCATAATCTCAATCTAAGAAGCCATTTCAACTTCCCTCTCCTAAGTGCAATATAATCCATCTTTTTTATTGAAGTTGTTAACCTCTTGTTTTAATCTAGAATGGTCCTTCATGAAGTAGTGCAGAAATGCCTTGTGAATATTTAACTCATCCTCAAAAATCTCTATTTTTTTAGCAATATCTTTAAAATAATTAAAATCAAAGTCTACCTAAACCTATGGATGAGGATCCCATATTTTTAATTCTACATGACCATCCCTCTCTTTACTACCTATAGGATTTAAATTTAATCCTTCCTTGCTTTTAGATATGTTAGTGTCAATATGTATATTTTATTCATTAACCTATTCTCCCTATTGGATATTTTTCAATAATGTCATGGAGGTGTTCTGATGAGTGGATGAAGTGCTTTGATAGCCCAAGTAATAATGACAAAGTGTGAAATTTTCTTGTTCTAGTGTGCTTTATGTTGGCCTGCTTGATCTTTAGTTTTGGTCTGTATAGAGATGTTTAGGGATGAGTATGGTGATTAGAGAATATACAAGAGGTTACTAAGATGCTATATATGCTTTGAGAGCTTGTGTGAATAAGTGAAATTCATCTGACAATCCATAGTTTTCATATAGACACTTTGGGTCTAGTGGTAGGAAATCTGAGTAAGTAGTTTAATCCATGTGTAAATGAGTCAAGGGGAGATGGTCATATGGTTGTGATCATAATAGTCCCTAGTTTTTATGTGCCAAATCTCAAGTCATGATTTGAAGTGAAATAAGATATATGAGGGTGCAAAGTTGTCTTCTAAGATAGATTTCACTATTTTCCCATAACCAAATTTACAATATGGATAGAAAGAGTTGAGTAAGTAGTTTGATGAAAGAATATATCACATATGTGGATGATTAAAGAGAAGGTGAAAATATGGGTTTGTTTAGTTTTGGACCTAATTTATTTTCACTATTTTTTAGATCATGTGATGTAGCATGCCAAAAGTTATGGATGTGTAAAGTTGGGATCCTAGGAATTTTGACTATGTTTTCCCAAACTTAGCCAATTTTACAATATGGTAGAAATAGGTGAGTAAGCATTTTGATGGTGTTGTATCTTTCACATGTGAAGGTGTCAAGAGAAATTGATCATATGGGTTTGTTTAGTTTTTATCCTAGTTCATTTTGACTAATTTTGAGATCATCTGCTAAAGCATGGTAGAAGCTATGCTTGAGCAAAGTTGGCCTCTCAGGAAGATTTTGACTTGATTAGATTTGTGATAGAAGTTTATGAGAAGGCACTTTAATGGAGTTATGTCTCACATGCATGAGAGTTGTAAGAGTAGTATGTTACATGTTTAGCTTCTCCTATGTAAGGAGATCATCTGGTCCATATTTGAGATCCTACATCAAAGCACAAAAGAAGTTATTAAGGATCAAAAATGCCTACTCAAGCATATTGATAGGATCCCCATACTTAGTCATTTTTGAAAGTATTAAAACCTGAGCAAGATCGATGGTGCATATTACTCCAAGGATTCAGGAGGTAGAGAGATGAGGATAGGTGCATGATGTTTAATGACTAAGAAAAGGTATAGGATAAGGATCTAATGGAAAGTAGGCATTCATATATTTTATTGAATGATGAATGTTGATCATTAAAGACTGGGTTGTTTTGTAGAGTTTGACGAAGCATGTGGAGTCAACATTAAGAGATTGCATGAGATGAGGTCAAAGTGACTATTGTTTAATATTTGGCTTTGGTAGACTATGAATTAATGTTTAGACAAGATTTATGGTGTGATATTAATCCAAATATGAGATAACATGAGATGTGAGTAAATTTTGAGGTTTAATAGTGACCATTGCCATATGAATATTTGAATTTTCAAAGGAAATACTAGTGTCTAGTTTTTAGACCATAGCTTTTGATAGAAGTTGAATTTTCTATTCATTAAAAAACAAAGTGGTAGAGGACTCCAAGGCACATCTACAAATATGGATTTGAAGATATGGAAGTGTGTGCAGAGAGTTATTGAGCTCCAAAGCTGACTATGTTTATGTATATGTTCTGTAAGTGACCTGAGAAGGATATTCAAGCTCATATAGTTATTGTTTCATGGTGAATTGGTTCTTGGGGAGTGTTTTAGACTCCATGGGGATGCTCTATGAATATTTTAGAGTGATAAATCTATCTTGAGTATGAAAAATTATTAATAAGTTGACTATATGTTTAGTAATGGGGTTCCTATGTATAAGGTTTCAATTTGACTTGATTGAGCATATATAGAGGTAAGCTAAAGTGACTGTGATTTTTTGAGGATGTCCTATAGGACATAAAGAATGAAACTATGTATTTTTAAATGGTCTTATGTTCTTAAGTTACTCAAAGATATATAAAAAATGTGAATGGGTCTCCATAGGACCTAAAGGTAACTTATGCCTATTTTTGAAAGGGATTGTGCTTAAGTGTGACCCATATGAGATGCCTTAACGATGAAGGAATGTATTGTGGTTGACAAATAAATATTATGATCTTGATTAATTCATGATATATATATATACATATATATATATATATACACACATATATATATATATATATATATATATATATATACATATATATATATATATGTATATATATATATCATGAATTAATCAAATGTGTTTGGTTCTAGTCTGGTATGCAGGAGATAGGAGAGAGGATTGTGTATGTGAGGGAAGGATAGGTAGTGTGCCTATTGGTAGAGTTAATGAGTAAAAATGGTGGTTGATTATGTGTATGATCTATAGGTCATTTTCCTAATGTTAGGATAGTGATCTTATAGTTTTTGGATATGTAAAGGGTCTGAGTGTGTATATGAAGATAGTGAGTGAAGCAGGAAAGAGTTTATGACTTGCCTATGTGAGAGGCCTATTTGAGATAGAGAGTTTGTGCAATTGCCAAATAATCAATAGGTCCATCATTAGGTGTTGAAGAAATTATCTTTAAGGTAGAAGTGTTCTTTCCAATGAGGTTTTAAATGAATTGATCTTCATTAGGGGTAGTTTCTCCTTGTGAAATAGGGTTTCACTAAAGACCTATGATTAGAAGGACTTGGTCAAGGTTGTAGGTTAGAAGGACTTGGTTGAAGGTTCTTAATCAGAAGGACTTGATTAGTCTCTTATTTGTGATCATCTTATAGTGGTTTTATTCCCCAAGAGGGTTTCCCACGTAGACCTTGTGTTATGTATGTGATCTTACATTATGTTCATTGTTCACTAATATGAATAATCTATATGCTTCATGAATGCTTGTGTTGAATGCTTAAAGTAATTGATAATTTTTGGAAATTATTTTGGGGTTTTTACCATCATTGATTAACCCCCCTCTTAGTGGATTGTACCTCTAATAAATGGTATTAGAGTGAGGTCCTTTGGTAAAATCTTGACATCTTGAAGTTGATTCTAGGTACAATGGCTAGTTAGAATGTCCAAGGTGGTTTCTCTACTAAGCAAGCAATGATGTTCAATGTATCCAATTATGATTTTTGGAGTACCAAGATGAGGACATACATTATGTCCCTAGGGTTTGATGTAATGCAATATGTTGTGGATGCTTATGTTATTCCTACTAGTCCTCCATCTAGTGTTGTAGATAAGAAGCTACTTGAGAAGAAATATAAGGTAATGAATGCCATCACTTTTGGTATTACAAAAACTAAATTCACCAAAGTAATTCATTGTATATATATATCAAGGAAATATGGTATAAATTGAAAACTATTTTTTAGGGAGATTAAAAGGTTAAGATTGATAATTTGTAAACTCATAAAAGGTAATTTGAAAGTCTCAATATGAATGAAGAGGAATTTGTGGCATCCTTTCTGTAGAAAATAGATGAGGTTTTAAACATCATCAAAGGTCTTGGAGAGAATATTGAAGAGACTAATGCTATTCAAAAGGTATTAAGGTCTTTATCCCCCAAGTTTGATCCAAAAGTATCTACTATAGAAGAGAATCATGATCTTACTCAACGAAAGATGGATCAATTGCATGGCACCCTTATTGACTATTAGATGAGTAAAATTGGTGATATACCTGCAAATAAGGAGGCATCTTTGAATACTAAAATGTAGACAAAGAAGAAATTTCAAGGTAAAAAACTCAAGGAGGATGACATTCCTGATATAGATGAGGATGAACTAATTTATTTGATTTAAAATTAATTAAGAACATGTTCAAACAAGTATAAAGGTAAGATACCCCTCAAATAATTCAATTGTGGTGAGACAGGACATTTTGCCAATAAATACCCTCATAAGTATTAAAAGGATGATGATGAAGAGTATAATCAAGGTCATGATGTGTTAGTGATATGATTCTCATTTATGTCAAAAGTGACACTATCGATGTCATTGATGTCAAAAGGATTAGGTAGGATTGATGGAGAGAAGAATATGTTTCACAATTGCACTGTGTAAAGTTGTCATGCTTTTATAGAGACCATTTATGGATGTTTAAAGTCAAATAGATAAAATATTTGTTATGGTTTTTAAATATAAATTCTATAAATATGGTTTGTAGGTTCATAAGAGATGGAATGAGATCATAATTTGTTTATTTAGCTCTCAGACTAGATAGGGTTTCTTACTAAAACCCTAAGGGTTTAGATGTGGTGTCAAAAAACAAAGTTCTATTTTAATGGTGACCTTGTATATCTAGGAACCAATAGATTAAGTTATAACTTAAGCCTTTGTCACTATTAATAAACTAGCCCCTTGACCTTAAAATTAATGGCTTCAAGTAATGATCAAAGGACTTCATAATTTCCTAACTCAAAGACTTAATATTTATCCCATCTTTATCAACAACCTACATTTCATCATATGAAAATGATCCAATGGAGTGAAACAAAGTCAAAGTGTCAAAGGTTCCTTTGATTGAATGTGTTAATTCCAAGTGTCACAAGCATAGAGTCTATCAGATAGAGGACCAATGAGAGTGAGCCTATCAAAGGTAAAGGTTTGAGCTAGTTGGAAGCTCGATAGTTCATGCTTAATTAAACATTGGATATCCAATGAAGCATGAAGAAGTTAAAGTGTTAAAGGTCCCTCTGAGTTAATACACAAGTGATAAGTGTCATAATCATAGAGCTTAGACAGTTAATATATGGTTTGGCTTAAAGTCAAAAGGTCAATAAGTAATGTGAGGATGCCAAGTGTTTCAATAGTGAGAATTGATAGCCATGTACAGAAGGCATGTGCTTATGCCAAGTGTCATATCCTCAAGGGATAGATAGAGTTAATGATTGAGATGGCTAGAATATCTAATGGTGCATGGGTGATCATGCAAAGGAGATCCAATAGAGTGAGTGGACTTAGATGGAACAAAGTGATTGATGTTTATTGACATAGTGGTAATTTAAAAGTTGAGCAAGTTTGAGAAGATCAATGAAGCAAAAGTGATCCAAAGAGATAAGAAGCTATGAGATGAGGTAAAAGTGTCAAATTTTAATGACTAATCAAGGTAAAGGTCATGCATCTTTAGAGATAGAATGACACATAGGAGATAGGATCTAGAGATCGATGGATGCATTTTAAAGAGAGGAACTTTAAAGTTTAACAACATACAAATATCTTATAGAGTGAGAGACCTTAGAGATGGTACCAAGAAAGATATCAAAGACTAGTATTTAAAGTGTTTATATATAAATGGTAACACATAAAAACATGTAGGAACTTGCGTATAAGACATGAATATTGACATAGACAATGAGATTAATCGATCCAATCAATCAAATCTACATTAAAGAGCCTATGCATAAAAACTCAAGTATAATAGATGCTAAAGATAGTAAAGAGACCTATAATTATGATGTGATGCATGGAATAGAGATGTGGGAAACTAACAATTCATTTCATAATGAACTAGAGTCTATAATTGGTGTGATGTGTTACAGTTCAAATGTGAATACATAGAAGATATGGAACCCTAGATCATTTGTTTATAAATATGATATCTAGGACAAAGGAAAATGCTATTAGAATTAGTTGAATTGTGTCAAAAAAAATATAAAAACAAAACCTAAGGGTAGAAAGAAAAAGAAGAGGCTATAGAGAGAGATGAAGTGTGCAAATAGATATATATCTAGATATAGAGAGAGAGGGGCAGAGAGGAAGAAAGGCACATAGAGAGAATGTGCATAGTATGAGCATGTTATAAATTAAACTTGTAATAGAAAGAACAAAGTTTGATTCATTTATGAATCAATGTTATAATTTGGAGTTGTAGCTCTATAGATCTAATTGGTTGGTGCCATTAGATAAGTTGGGTTGGTGCTCAATTAGGGGATTGGTGTCTCCTTAGGGTTGGTGCCATTAAAATTTGTAACTAGTGAGTTTAAGATAAGTTAGTGTTTAATTAGGGAATTGGTATTTCCTTAAGATTTATGTCCTTAAATGTAACTAGTGAGGTTTGCTAGTGAGGCTTGAACTATGAGGCTAGATTAGAATAATAGATTCTAACAATTATTCTCACTATGGTTTTTCCCTTTGGTTTTACCAAATATAAATTTGGTATCATGTGTATTGGAGTTGATGTGATCTCTATATATTTGATTTGATCTGCATAGAAAGTATTTAAAGAACTAGTTATAATTGATATACTGATTCACCCTCCTCTCAGTATCTAGTTGTGTTCCAAAATTTGGTATTAGAGCCTAGGGTTCCTTAAAATATGTTAATTAGCTCAGGTAGATATTGGAACAATGAACACAATGGCTATTCAATAAGGATCTTTATCAAATAAAACACCTCTCTTTGATGAATCTATCTATGCATTTTGGAGCATATGAATGGAAACATATCTATCCTCATTAGGGTTTGATGTATGAATGTCTATTGTAAATGGATATACAACCCCTAATACAACTCCTACTGATCAAGATACCAAGAAGACATATGAGAGCAATGCTAAGGCAAAGAATGTTATTATTTTTGGATTCTCAAACTTAGAGTTTGTCAAAGTTATGCATTATCAAAATGCACAAGACATCTATAACAAGTTGAAGGGAATTTATGAAGGAGATGACAAGGTAAAGCAAGCCAAACTACAAACTTACAAAGGTAAGTTTGAGATCCTTAAGATGAATGAAGAGGAGAAGATTACAGACTACCTCCTCAGGGTAGATGAAATAATAAATGCAATCAAAGGCCTTGGAGAAGGTATTAAAGAGTTAATCATTGTCAAGAAGGTTTTAAGATCTTTTCCATCAAGATATGGTTCTAATATATCTACAATAGAAGAAGCAAGAGATATAGATAAACTCACCATTGATGAGTTGCATGGGACCTTCATAGCCTATGAGATGAGAATGGGAGAGATAGAAACCTTTAAGAGAGAAGTTGCATTCAAAGTAGCCAAGAAAGTAAAGGAAAAACCATCTACATCTAAATATAAGGAGACTAATGAAGAAGAAATTAACTTTGTCAAATGACTAAAGAGAGGATTTGGAAAGTATAGAGGTAAGTTACCCTTTAAATGCTTTAACTATGGTAAAGCAAGACATTTTTCTACTAAATTCCCTCATAATAAAAAGGATAAGTTTGAGAAAGTAGAGAGTAGAAAAAAGGTGAACCCCTGCTATCCTAAAAAGAAGAGCTTCATAAATAATAAAATTCTATACACAAAAGAAGATAGTGACTCAATGGAAGATAGTGATAGTTCAGATGATGATCATGCCTATGATTTTATGGCTAAGGGAAATTAGTCCCTATTCATGATAGTAGGATTGAATTCTATAAATCTAGATCAAGATGAAATTGAAGACTTGAATGAAGAAGAAGAAGGAGAAGTGGATCTAGAATGTGAGTTCATATGTGCTCTATATGAGATTGACAGGCTGAGAAAAGAGAATTCAAAACAAAAGAAGCTTAGAAAAAATGAAATTGAGAAAATGTATAAAAGTCTTGATAAATCTAATTAGATGGTAATTAGCCTAAATACATAAGTTGAAGAGGCTAAAATAATAGAAGATGTAGTCAAAATGGAACTATAGTCTAAATTTGATGAATGTGTGAAGCTTGAGGTAAAAATAATGGATTTGAGAAAAAAATTTAAAAAATCCAAAGGTCAACTAAATAAAAGTTTGAAATTGATAGGAGGATTAAACATTCTTGATGAACTAATCAACTCTCAAAATCCATCAAAAGAGAGATTAGGTATTGGTTATGAGAAAGGAAAAGGTTCCTCAACTAGTGCATCTACTAACCTCTATGAAAACTTCAAAGCAAAAGGAGAATCAACAGAAAAGAAAGAGAAAGATAACAAGGACATAAACAAAGATTTAAATACAACTAATATGAATAAGGTTGAACCTGAAAATAAGCTTGAAGAAAAGAAGAGGATAAAGGTAGTTGATGCTGATGGATACACCAAGGTGAGAAACTTAAAGAAGCCATAGCTTAGAAGAATTACTCATGTTGCACCAACAAATGCTATGACTAGGTATTCCTCATATTTTTATATTTATTGTTATATTTGTAATCATTTTGGTCATAAGGATATTGATTGTAGAGTTGTATCTACAAGGAGAAAAAAAATTGTAAGTAGAAACTCATTTGCTCTTTTGTTAGAAACAAATACAATGTGCTATAATTGTAATAAATTTGGTCACATAGCTAAAAAATATGGAACTAGATTTGTAAGATCAAAAGTACATAATGTAAAGAAAGACATGCCTCCTAGTGTGAACAAAGGTTCACAAGTTCTTAAAAAGAAGCTAAATAAGAAACCCAAAGATGTGTGAAGAGTGAAAAATCAATCCATGATTGCTCAGGTTGCACTCCATGCCAAGGAGCAAAATTTATGGGTGATAGATAGTGGTTTCTCAAAGCATATGATTGGTGAAAAGAGCAAGTTCATTAAATTGAGCAAATCTAAGGAAGGATGAATCAGGTTGGGAGATAACACATCATCAATAAGATAAAAGGTAAAGGAACCTTGAACATACATGGTAAACTGCCTACACATGATGTCTTTTATGTTGAAGGACTGAAGCATAATCTACTAAGTGTCAGTTAAATATGTGATAATAGATACAAGGTCACATTTGATGCTGAAGGCTACAAGTTAAAGAGATATGAAATAATAGTTGCAAAAGGGAAAAGGATTGAGAGTAATATCTACAATCTTTTTGAAGTGAATGGTAACAGTTTCTCGATGGGAAAGATTAATTAGAGTTTATTATGGCATAAGAGAATGGGTTGTGTCAACTTTGATAATCTTGTCAAAGTAAGCTCCAATAAGAGTGTAAGACACATTCCTAAGATAACCAAAATTGTAGATATTACTTTCAAGGAATGTCAACTAGGCAAGCAGACAAGGGTCAAATTTCAAATAAAGGAGCATGTAACTACAAAGCTTCTACAATTAGTACATACTAATCTTTGTGGTCTTCCCAAGACAATAATATCTCAAGGAAAATGGTACTTCATGTTATTTGTAGATGACTAATCAAGGATGACATGGGTAACCTTTTTGAAGGACAAATCTCACGCTTGTGAAAGAGTCAAGATATTTAGAGCCATGGTTAAAAATGAGATTAGAAGAAAATTCAAATGCTTAAGATCTGATAAAGGTGGAGAATTCACCTCAAATGAATTCATAGAGTATTATGAGAAACATGGGATCAAAAGACATTAATCTATAGCAAGAAATCCATAGCAAAATGGATTTGTTGAGAGAAAGAATAAAATAGTCAAGGAAATGGCTAGAACAATGCTAAAGGAGGCCAAGTTAGCTGATGGATATTGGAGAGTAGTCCAAACAATAGTATACATCTATAATAGAGTTCAACTAAGGGTAAATAGTGACAAAACTCCCTATGAGATATGGTATGGAAAACCTGCCTCTATTAAGTACTTCAATGTGTTTGGAAGCAAATGTCACATCAAAATAAAAGAGGACAAATTGGGAAGATTTGAATCAAGATGTGATGAAGGAATATTTCTTGATTATTCTACTCAAAGCAAATCCTATTTATGTTACAATAAGAGGCTACACAAGATGGTGGAGAGCATAAATGTCAAGGTATAATAAGGCATAAAACATGTTGAACCTAACAAGGAAACTAGTAATGAAGAGTCAAATCTTGAAGAAGAATAAGATAGTGAAGAGGCTAAGGAAAATAATGAAAAATCATCTCTGAGATTTATTCAAAAGGATCATCTTAAAGAGTAGATAATTGACAATAAGAATGAAAGAGTTCAGGCAAGGAGAAGAGCTACAATGAATAAGGAGCAAGTAATTTTTTTTCTAATGTCTAAAATTGAGCCTAAGAGATATGTTGAAGCCAACAAGGATAAGAATTAGCTAAAAACCATGGAAGAAGAACTGAGCCAAATAAAAAAGAACAAAACTTGGCAATTAGTTCTAAGAATATCAAACAAGAATGTGATGGAACAAAATGGGTCTATAAAAATAAGCTCAATGAGGATGGAGATATTATATGAAATAAAGTGAGATTGGTGTGCAACAGATATGCACAAGTAGAAGGCATATACTTTCAATAAATATTTCCTCTAGTTGCAATATTGAAATCTATAATAATATTTCTATCATTATCTGTTTACAAGAAGTTAAAAGTTTATCAAATGGATGTAAAGTCTACTTTCTTGAATGTGAACCTAGAAGAGGAAGTCTATATTGAACAACCAGTAGTTTTTCAGTTGTTAGATGAAGAAGATTATGTGTGCAGATTGAAAAAGAACTATATGGTCTAAAATAGACACCTAGAGCATGGTATTCAAGATTGGACCAATAACTATAACAACAAGATTTCAAAAAAGGATGTGCAGATAGTAATCTGTACTTCAAATTAGATGGTGAACATATGTTGATTATGGTTATTTATGTAGATGAAATCATCTTTAGGGGTAGTAATTACAAAATGTGTAAAGAATTTGCTACACAAATGCAAAGTGAATTTGAAATGTCTATGCTAGGAGAACTTTCCTTCTTCCTTGGTCTATAAATAACACAATCTAATGAAGGGATATTTTTATCCCAAACCAAGTATGTAAAGGAGATGCTCAATAAATTTATAATGGAAGATAGAAAACTAGTTAATACTCCCATGATAACTGGGTGCAAGTTAAGAAAAGAGGATGAGTCCCTTGATGCAAATTAGACTATGTATATATCAATGATAGGTAGCTTTCTATAACTAACTACATCAAGACTAGATATTATGAAAGCAGTGTGCATGGTTGATAGATTTTAGGATGCTCCTAAAGAGTCACATGTGAATGCTATGAAAAGAATGTTTAGATACATCAAGAGCACAATTGACTATAGCCTATGGTACACTACAAGTGAAGAGTTCACTTTGACAACATATATAGATGTTGACTGGGTAGGAATTATAAATGATAGAAGAAGCACTAGTGGTGGTGTATTTTTCCTTAGAAATAGACTTGTTTCACAGTTGAGTACAAATCAAGAGTTAGTTACTCTTTCTATACTAGAATCAAAGTATGTAGTAACAGTGGCATGTTGCATTCAAGTCTTATGGATGAAGAAAACACTCAAGGATATTAAGGTTGAGTACAAGTCACCTATTTCTATTCTTTGTGATAATTCAATTCCTATAAATATATCAAATAATCCAATGATGCATTATAAAACCAAGCACATATCAATCAAGTATCACTTTTTAAGAGAGGGTTATAGATCAACTAAGGACTAGATTACAAACATATTCACCAAACCTCTTCCCAAGGAATAATTTGAATATATTAGATAAAAGTTAGGAATGGTAGATCCTACACCACATCACTAAATCACTAGTGATGGGGGATTAGTCCAAAGGCATTCTCATGGAATATTTATTAATCCCTTAAAAAAGAGAGAAAAGTCAACTCAAGCATGTACACTTATGAAAACTACTAATGAGTTGAAAGTTATATATTCTTGTACAAAATCCTTTATCTGATAAAGTGGGAGAACACTTTCAACAAATAATGAGGATTACCTTTACCATTGATGTCAAAGGGGGAGAAAAGGGTAAATACTCTTTGTAAAAGTTTGGAGAAAAAGTGCATATGCTCTCTATAAAAGTTTGGAAGAGTAGAGCAAGTGTCCAAGATGATTATTAGGCAAATGTACCATTGCCTAAGGGGGAACAAGTTTGATATGAACAACTTTAGTTCATACTTATTAGAAGCCAATGCAAGAAATAGCAAAGGAGCTAAATTATTAGAAGATCAGAACATTAAGTTTACATCAGTGTATTTAGTTTGCCATCAATTCCAAAGGGGAGATTGTTAGAAATATGATTATCGTTGATGTCAAAAAGGACATTATGAATGTCATTGATGTCAAAAGGATTAGGCATGATTGATGGAGAGAACAGTATGTTTCATAGATGTACCATGCAAAGTTATCATGTTTTTATAGATACCATTTATGGACGTTTAAAATCAAATAGATAGAATATCTATTATGGGTTTTTCATGTACATTCTATAAATATGGTCTATAGGTTTAGAGGAGATGGAATGAACTCATAGTTTATTTATTTATCTCTTAAACTAGATAGGGGTAAAACCCTAAGGGTTTAACCATGACATTAACAAGTAAATTTATATTTTAGTGTTGAATTGGTATAGCTGAGAAATGGTAGCTTAAGTTATAACTTTAGCCTTTGTCATAATTAAGAAACTAGCCCCTCGACCTTACCATTACTGGCTCTAAGCAATGATCAAAGGAATTTATATTTTCCTCAGTCAAAGACTTAATATTTATCCCAGCTTGATCAATGGCCTATGCTTCATCATACACAAATGATCCAATGGAGTAAAGCAAAGTCAAAGTGTCAAAGGTCTCTTCGAGTGAACACACTAATGCTAAGTGTCACAAGCATAAAGTCTATTAGATAGAGGACCAATGAGAATGATCTTGTTAGAGGTAAAAGTTTGAGCTAATTAGAAGATCAATGATTCATGCTTAATCAAACATTGGAGATCCATCAGAGTGTGGTGAAGTCAAAGTGTCAAAGCTCCTTTGAATTAACACTCAAGTGATAAGTGTCACAATCATGGAGCTTGGATAGTTAATCTATGGTATAACTTAAATTTAAAAGGCCAACAAGCAATGTGAGGATGCCAAGTGTCTCAATAGTAGGAATGGCCAACCATGTATAAAAGTCATGTGATTATTCCAAGTGTCATATCCTCAAGGCTTAGATATAGTTAATAATAGAGTTGGTCAAAATATTTGATGGTGCATAGGTGATCATGCAAAAGAAATCTAATGAAGTGAGTGGACTTAGATGGAATAAAGTGATCGATGTTTATCGACATAATGACAAGTTAAAGATTGAGTAGGTTTAAGAAGATCAATGGAGAAAAAGTGATCTAAAGATATAGGAAACTATGAGATGAGGTTAAAGTGTCAAAGTTTAAAGACTAGTCAAGGTAAAGGTCATGCATCTTTAGAGATTGAACAACACATGAGAGCTAGGATCTAGAGATCAATGGATACATTTTAAAGAGAGGAACATTAAATTTTAGAAACATACAAAGATCCAATGGAGTGAGAGAACTTGGATATGGTGTCAAGAAAGAGATCAAAGGCTAGTATTTAAAGTGTTTAAATACAAATGATAACATGTAGGAACATGAAAAAAGATGCATATAAGTCATGAATCTTGACATAAACAAGGAGATTGATTAATCCAATTGATCAAATATACATTAAAGAGCATGTGCATAAAAAATTGAGTCTAATAGATGCTATAGATAGTAAAAAGACCTAAATTTATTGGATGGTACATGGAATTGAGATGTAGGAAACTAATGATTCATTTCATAATGAACTAGAGTATAGAATTGGTGAGATGTGTTATAGTCTGAGTGTGAACACATAGAATATATGGAACCCTATATCATTTATTTATAAATATGATATCTAGGACAAAGGAAAATGCTACTGGAATTACTCAACTTGTGTCAAATAGAAAATATAAACATAGAATCAGAGGTAAGAAAGAAAAAGAAGAGGCTATAGAGAGAGAGATATGAAGTGTGTCAAATAGATACATATCTAGACATAGAGAGAGAGAGGGGTAGAGAGGAAAAAAGGCACACAGAGAGAATGTGCATAATATGAGCATGTTACATATTAGAATTGTAAAAATTGAATAGAGTTTGATTCATTTATTAATAAATGTTATAATCTAGAGTTGTAGCTCCATAGATCTGATTGGTTGGTGTCATCAGACAAGCTAAGTTGGTGCTCAGTTAGTGGATTGGTGTCTCCTTAGGGTTGGTATAATTGAAATTTGTAACTAGTGAGGTTAAGCTAAGTTGGGGCTCAGTTAGGGAGTTGGTGCCTCTTTAGAGTTGGTGCTTTTAAACTAGGGTATTGGTGTCTCCTTAGGATTGGTGTCCTTAAATATAACCAGTGAGGTTTACAAGTGAGGCTTTGACTGTGAGGCTGAATTAGAATAATAGATTCTATAAGCTATTCTCATCATGGTTTTACCCTTTGGGTTTTTCATGTATAAATATGGTATCCTTTGTATTTGAGTTTGTGTGATATTTAAATATTATATTTGATCTACATAGAAAGTATTTTAAAGAACTATTTGTAATTGATATACTGATTCACCCCCCTCTCAGTATCTAGTTGTGTTATAACATGATGATGGAAATAGATCTTTTAGGTCTGATAAAATAAAAAAGGGATTCAAAAGGTTTTATAACAAGAAGTACTTCAATGACAAAAAGAGTCTATACACCAAAGAAGATTATAGCACATCAGAAGAGACTGAAGACAGTGTCCTAGAATATGATCATGAAGATGATGGCTCTATTGAAGATGAAGATCTATTCATGGATAACGAAGGAAGTTGCTCAAATCATAAGGTGTTTACTTAGAGTGATTTAGATAATGATGAAGATGAGGTGGACTATGAGATTGCATTGACTAATGCTCATGACAAACTAAAGATTGAGAAGAAGATCAATAAGAAGATAAAATCTAAACTCAAGGAATTTGAGGAGAAATTCAATGTGTTTGAGGCAAGAATGGATGAATATGCTAAGGAATATGAAGATATGGTCAAACATCTCAGTTGTCAATTAGAAATATTTTCTACAATCTTAAAAGTCAAAGAAGATGAATGTGCAAGGTATGTAATTGAAAATGAGTCATTGAAATCTGAGTTAAAAAAGGTATCTAGTAAGGTAATGCCATTTATGAGATTTGAAAAGAGCTCAAATGATCTAGACAACATTTTGAATGATCAAAAGCATGCAAGTGATAAGACTAGTCTTGGATGCAAAGAAGAACTAGAGACTGCAAATTAAGATAAGATGAATATTAATGTGAACAAGGTGGATCAACCTTTGAAGACAAATCATTAGATAAGGAATGAAGGTATTAGTAGAATAAAGACAAATCAGATCAAATAACCAAATGCCATGAGGTATGTAAATTTTAATGGTTACTATTATACTTGTAATCTACTTGGGCATAGAGCTAAAAAATGTAGAAGACCTGATAGAAATGAATTTGCTTGCAACTATAATAGGGGTCATCAATAAAAATGTGTAAGAAAGGTTGAGTTCCTCAACTATCATGATGTTGGACACTTTTCAAAATGTTGTCCACTTAAGGCAAGATAAGCTGAGTTTCCTTTAAGAGATATTGAGTGCTACAATTGTGATGAACTAGGACACATTGCAAGATTTTATCCAAATCTAGAAAGGTATAAAAAGATTTTTGTAAAAAGTTTTGTGTGCTTCATTTGTGAACAAAGAGGTCACATTGCTAGATTCTACAAGCAAATGCCTACAATATATAATAGGTTTTATCAGGCTCCTAGAGTGTAAGAAAGAAGATAAGTTAATACATGTAAACCAAAGGTGGTAAGTATGAGTCATGATAAGACTTAGGTCGAAGTAATTTTTTTGCTATGGTGAAGAATGTTTTTGAAGTTGAAGAGTCTCAAGAGGTCTCATTTTCTACTCATGTTGAGAATGAAGAGACTAAGCTCAAGAGGAAGACAAAGGTACTAGTTGAGGCTAGTTTTGAGGTATATATGGATCCAAGTGAACATATTTCTATTGTTGAACAAGTGCCTAGAGATGAGGATCTAAGATATAAGGTAGATGATTCAAATGAAAAGGTATGCCATGAATCTATGTTGTCTCCATGTATTGATAATCCAATCATAGAATAAAAGGAGAATGTTGTAGTAGTTGAGGAAGTTCTTTCTCTAAAGCCAAAGAAGAAGAAGAATTATAAGTATCATATAAGCAAGGATGAAGAGGAATATGAGGATTTGTGTTTGTTTTAGAGCACTAAGATATAGAGGGTGTCTCTATCTATGATTTTTAAGAGACTCCTTTCAAGTGGAGAAGAAAGTGTTGCTATGGTGTTGTTTTCAGTTGGAATAGTTTGTAAGGTTGAATTGAAGGTTCTAAGATGGAAAAGGAGGATTTGTGATTTGTCAAGGTAATATTTCTACATAGAAAGGTCTGTTGACCTTATTCTAACAAGTTCCAAGTGGTTTTGTGATCTAAAGGTACATTTTAGTCTATTTATAGATTTTTGTTAGCTCTCAGGTTTTTGAATTTGTGCTTAAGAGCTTGTAGGTCCTAAAATGGGTTATAAGAAGTCAAGGTTTCCAATGGTGTGGAAGCTCAAATATTGTTCTAGATGTGTGTAATAGTTGTCTCCAGATGTACAAGAGGTTTTATAGGTGGACATTGACTGGAAGATGTTATGTTGACTTTGTTTATTTTTGGTTTCTAGGGGTTTAGGCTTTACTAGAAAAGTAGTATACTTTATGAGTTGAGGTCTAAGGATTATTAATTTTTTGAATTAGATAATTGGGTGGTAAAATCAATTTTCATAGAGATTTAAGGGTTTGTGGTTTTGAATTTATTCTTTTTTATGTCAAAATGGAGGGATAACTGGCTAGTAGGTTTTTAAAGGATGTATGTTGTAGAGGATGAGCCTAGTTATTAAAATTGGTGTGCCTAAGGGGGAATATGAGAGTGATCCAAATATGAAGTTTCAGATTTGGAATGTGTGTCTATTAAAAGTTGTGGGTTTTTCAAGATTCAAGTAGGGATACAAGAGGACTAGACAAGCCTAGTAAGAAGTGTGCTTTTGTTTAGTTTCTCCAAAAAAGCAAAGCATGGATGTTTTAAGGTGATTTATCAAGTTGGTTTAAAACATGTTTCCTAATTCATGAGTGGTATGATGCTATATTGGTGGTTATGGAAGTGTGTTAATAAAGAAGGTTGGTAATCCTATGTGGTAGTTCTTCATGGTGTTTGGAGATATGAAGATGATCAAATCGTAAAATTCATCAAAAATCTTAGGGGATTTCCCTCTCAAATGTCTCTTGGTAAGTTCTATCTGATTTTAGTGTTTTATGTGTTCTATCATCATTGGTTCTGGTGCTTGGTTGAATTAAGTGTTAGCATGGAACAAGAAGGATGTTGTCAAGGTAAGAAGAGGTAGGCTCAAGGTAAGGGAGAGTTTGTATCATATTTATAAGATGGTCCTATCCTATTTGTTAGTCTTTTTAGGTCTTCAAAATCAGTTGGTTTCCACTTTTTCATTGTGTCAATGGGGGAGAAAGTTTTTGTTGAGGGAATGCTTGAAGGGAGAGAGGGTGAGTTATATATTGTTATATGTGATGTTTTTTGACATCAATGACAAAGGAGGATATTGCTGGATATTTTTTAGTGATGTCATGGTGATATCATGTAGGTGTCCTGATGAGTGGATGAAGTGCTTTGATATCCCAAGTAATAATGACAAAGTGTGCAATATGCTTGTTTTAGTGTCCTTTATCTTGTCTTAGTTGATCTTCAGTTTTGGTTTGTATAGAGATATTCAAGGATGAGTATGGTTATTGGAGCATATGAAAGAGGTTCCTAAGATGTTATATATGATTTGATATCTTGTGTGCATAAGTGGAATTCATCTAGCAATCCATAGTTTTCATCTAGACATATTGGGTCTAGTGGTAGAAAATCTAAGCAAGCAGTTTCATGATGTCATCATTACCACATGTGAATGAGTCAAGGGGAGATGATCATATTTTTGTGATAATAGTAGTCCCAAGATGTTATGTGCTAGATATCAAGTCATGTGTTGAATCAAGTTAAAATATATGAGGGTTTAAAGTTGGCTTCTAAGACAGATTTCACTATTTTCCCACATAACCAAATTTACAATATGGATAGAAAGAGCCAAGTAATTAGTTTGATTATAGAATATATCACATGTGTGGAGGATTTAGGAGAAGGTAATCATATGGGTTTATTCAATTTTGGACCTATTTTATTTTTACTAATTTTTAGATCATGCGATGTAGCGCACCAAAATTTATGGATGTGTAAAGTTAGGATCCCAAGCATTTTGACAATGTTTTCCCATACTTATCCAATTTTACAATGTGGAAGAAAGAGCCAAGTAAGAATTTTTAATGGTTTTTTATCTTTCATGTGTGAAGGTGTCAAGAAAAAATTATCATATGGGTTTGTTTAGTTTTGATCCTAGTTCATTTATGCTAATTTTGAGATCATCTGCTGAAGCACAATAGAAGTTATGCTTGAGTAAAGTTGGCCTCTCAAGTAGATTTTGACATGATTAGCTCTGTGATAGAAGTTTATGAGAAGGCACTTTAATGGAATTATATATTTCACATGTAAGAGTTCTAGGATCATTGTGTCACATGGTTGGATTCTCTTATGTAAAGAGATCATTTGGTCTAAATTTTAGATTCTACATCAAAGCACAAAATAAGTTATTAAGAATAAAAATGGATAATCAAGAATATTAATAGGGTCCTTGTACTTAGTCATTTTTGAAATTATTAAAGCTCGAGCAAGATCATCCATGTGTGTAACTTTAAGGAGTTAGGAAGTTATGAGATGAGGATAGGTGTATGATGTTTAATGAATGAGTAAAGGTATAGGATAAGGATCCAATAATGAGCAAGAATTCATACATTTGATTGATTGATGAACATTGATCATTTAATATTAGGTTGATCTATAGAGATCAATAGAGCATGTGGAGTCAACATTGTGAGATTGCACAAGATGAGGTCAAAGTGATAGTTGTTTAACATTTGGCTTTGGTAGAATATGCATTAATGTTCAGACAAGATTCATGATATGATATTCATCTAAAGCTAAGATAACATAAGATGTGAGCATAGTTTTTGAGGTTTAACTATGATTGTTTCCATTTGAATATTTGAATTTGCAAAAGAAAGACCAGTGTCTAGTTTTTGGACCATAGATTTTGATAGAAGTTGAATTTGATATTGAAATAAAAAATAAAGTGGTAGAGGACTCCAAGGTGCATATGGAAATATGGATTTGAAAATATAGAAGTGTGTGTAGATGGATTTATTGAGCTCCAAATTTGATTGTGTCTCTATATATGTTCTACAAGTAACCTAAGAAGGATATTCAAGCTCATATAGTTGTTTCATTATTTCATGATGAATTAGCTCTTAGAAAGTGTTGTAGACTCCATAGAGATGACATATGAATCTTTTGGAGGAGTGATCAATCTATCTTGAGTATGAACAATGCTTAAGAAGTTGAATGTATGTTCGTTAATGGTGTTACTATGTATAAGGTCTCAGTTTGAGTTGATTGAACATATGCAAAGGTAAGATAAAGTGACTATGGTATTTTGAGGATGTCCTATGGGACATAAGGAGTAGACCTATGTATTTGTAAATGGTGTTGTGTTATTAAGTTACTCAAAGATATATCAAAAATATGAATGGGTCTCCATAGGACCTAAAAGTGACTTAGGCCTATTTTTGAAAGGTATTTTTCTAAAGTGTGACCCATATGATATGCCTCAAGGATGAAGGCATGTATTTTAGCTTAAAAATAAATATTGTGATCTTGATTAATTCATGATTGATATATATATAGTAGAACTAAATGTGTTGGGTTCTAGTCTGGTATGTGAGAGATATGAGAGAGGCTTGTGTGTGTGAGGAACAGATACGTAGTGTACTTGTTGGTGGAGTTAATGAGAAAAATAGTTGGTTGACTATGTGTATGACATATAGATCATTTTCCTAATGTCAAGATAGTGCTC